>CP136066.1:81994704-82663484 GCA_032622095.1 Siphonodentalium dalli
GATCCCTCACGTGATACGGCCGCACTAGTACATCCAGGACTCCTACACCGCACCTCACGGGATGCACCCCACGACAAACAGGGTGCCACATTAGGGGATTCTTACCCCCTCGCAGTGGGGCGGTAGGCATATTCTACCACGGGCCCACAGGGGGGTCATTGATAAAAAATACACCTTTGGTCTCCAGTATTTGAAAATTGATACACCGTCCGTACATATATAGTGTTTGCATGATTGTGCCATGCATATCCGATGCGATGTCTTCGTTTTTTGTTAATTTCAATCACATGCATTCACACCGTGCCATGATGAAAAACTATGTTTCCAAAATTGGTTTCAAATAAGCTTTATTTGCTGCGCGATGTACTTTTTATCAGGGGTTCGTCCGAAGTACGAAGTTCTGAAATAAGAGGTACTCAAATAAACACGGCAAAATGTTTTCCACAGGTACTGATCTAATTATGGTGAGTCCTTACTCTTGCAAATACCGGGCTGAAACGTGATCATATATGCTTTGTAAACAGAACCATTGTGATTTGCAAAATACGAAGCACACCACACGGTCTTCTGGAAACATGCCGAAACACTATTCTGAGTGTTTTCTGCCATACCATGTGGATCATTCTATTCATGTGAAAACTATACGAATATCTTATGTGACATTAACGTTGGTAAATCTATATATGGTTCATTTGGCTTATGTAAGTCACACGAACACGAGGTCACAAATTGTTGATGTTCAGTCAAATTGCATCTGAAGCCAGTTATTTATATCTACCGCGTTATCGTTGTTAAGTTCTTGGACTGACCTAATGTGGTGCGAGGGCTAGTTTCAAATTCTGGGCAGATTTTGTGTCCTTTTATGGGTATAAATCATCATAAAGCTAGCTAAATAAATATAAGATAGTATTGTATAGTGAATGTGTGTTATTGGGGATACGACGCTGTGGCCGCTTGGTGCACATACAGTGGGAACAATTTCTTGGTTCACACAATGTGCCCCAACGACCACAGCACCGTATCCCCAATATCACACACCCGCTACATTCATTTTCTTAAATAAACATATCACATTAGATAAGTTCCCCTGACACATTGCATCGTATCTCAAGAATCCTAAGGCTGACTGTCGGGAAATGTAACGCGTGAAATCAGTATCATCAGGGTGACGAAGTGACATACTTTAGAGCAGCTGATTGCTCGAATACCTGAGTGAGCATTTGTGTTGAAGCAGTGCTTAGTTAAAATGTCACTAAACAGTTGCGATGGTGCACAACACATTGAAGAACAGCTTATATAATTATGCATGTAATTACGCCATGCCACACAATAATCATAGTATATTGTATTCAATGCCACTACAGTGTTATCAGTTCCTCTTACAGTTCCTCTTGCACAACGTTCACTGTCATTCTCAACCGCACGACATATGATAATAATACTATCTGCAAACACTGTGGCCATTTGTACCATAACCAGGTTGAACACATGTTTCTCCATTGTTTCTCACCACATATAGTTCAACTGAAGAACTGCTTCTGGTATAGAATTATTAAGGTCCACGGCATCCCAATCTTTGTCACGATGGATCAATTGTCTTGCAATGAATTTCTAATGTATGCATTTGGATGCCAGTCGCTGGGCGGACTTGATCCCTCAGATATTCCCAATGAAAATAGTTTATTCACAGACTGCTTTTCGTTCATAAGTGTATTATGTTACATATGATTGTTTGCGAGTGGCGACTCCTATATAGATACATGCATCATGTATACTGCTGATCTTTAATATCCCAAATTTGTCGGGAAACAATAGAGCATATGTAACAATACAATTTTATTATTACTGTCTACAGTATACTGAAGTATACGAACATCACAATATCAATGATAACATCGCATCTCTGTATATTTTATGGAATGCCACCATATATCGATATCTAATTTATTATATGGCATTATAGACATTGAAGTATAATTATAATTTGCAGATATATGACCTCTGTTATTGCAATCGCCATGCAATTTATTATATATACATGTGTATATGGGATAGTATTGGCGTTATATATACACGTATATATAGTACAGTAATTGCTTCTAATTTCACACGATGCATTCGTGTCTGTTCTGATAACATATACGTAACGCCTTATTATTCTTAATGTTTTTTTATTATGTAATTGTATATACGTTGTACACTACGTCTCCCGTTCGTGGAGGAATAAACAATATCTCTCTCTTTCTCTCTCTCTCTCTCTCCCTCCAATTACTTTCTGAGATCCCAGCCAAACTGTATGTCCACAGCAAATACAATCCAGACAGTTTTCTCTTCAATGAAAATGAATAGCGTCCGTTTCGCGTTAACTTCCGAAAACATTAATCATCATACCATCAGTCAATTATGCCCCATGGATGTTTCTGGCGTCCAACAAGGATATGCCAATTGAGGCGAGCAGCTTTGTCGTCCAATGACAATTTAAGGGGCAGAACTCAGACTGGTTGTAATTTGCAGACACTCGTACAAGCAGACTGCCACGCCAGTGACTGTGAACATCAGCCAAATATAGAGCTGACAACCAATTATTCCATATGTATGTATGTTTCTCATTTCTGGGGCCTGAAGTAGTCCAGGACGATGTACATGTATAGTTTGAATACAATCGTTTCCAAAATTGATTAAGCAGGATCTATAGGATAGGACCCTTGCTTTTGAATTTCGTAAACGTTTGTTTCAAAGTAAGCTTTATATTCTCATTAGTTCTCCCAATAGGATCACTGTGGACCGAGAACCACATTCCTCGCACTGACGAGCAACCCCAACATAACCCCGCCCCAGCGTTTCTTGCTCAGTTTGACTGAAGGCCTCTGGATTACCAGATCCACCGTATACCGGCTTCATATACCACCGTATATCGAAACCACATTATCGAGGCATTGCGACATGACCATTAACCTTCACATCTTACTCGAACAAAAGGCACACAATCTGGGAACGTTTCACTGTTACATGCTGATTAACCCTTTACCCAACAAACCGGCCAAAACCGGCCAAATAAAGCTTCAACAGCCTAAAATATCTTCGGTCTGTCTCAATAGAACCATACAAATATGGATATCATTGGAACCGGCTCCTTGACCACATTGTGATAGTTACAGTTATGCCCTGTGCCAATGCATTCTCTTATATATGCGAGTCGACCATAGGTCGCCTCGCATATATAAGAGAATGCATTGGCCTAAAAAAAATCTTTTTTTAACACTTTTTACCATTTTTTCTTACATTCTTTAACAATTTTATAATTTTTAATGTGTTAAGCCAATGCATTCTCTTATATATGCGAGGCGACCTATGGTCGACTCGCATATATAAGAGAATGCATTGGCACAGGGCCCTTCTGTTGGGTAAAGGGTTAACCCACCATGTTTGTGAAACGGCAGACCCAGCCTGAACAGCCTGGGCGAATGTTTCCGCGATGTAGTCAGTCTATGCAGCTTTACTTGGCGCCTACTATGGGACTTTATGGTGCCCAGGTTGGTGCGACTCCTGTCAATCAAGTGGTATAATTCCTGGATGTATATATTCATAAAAGTTCTGCACCCGCCAGGTACATGTAGGTTCTGATTAAGAACATATTTCCTCACAGTCTCACAGTGAAGAGAGAGCTAATTAATTATTAACTGCTGTTATATATTATTAGTTATTAAAGCCACATGGCGGTTTGCGCTCAAAAATACAAATAATATTCGCTTTTGAATTTTTCCAGGTATGTTAATATGTTAACTTTCTTTCTACGAGCATTTGTAACCAAATAAGACGGATTGAAGTAATGAAAAATGCAATTATGAAACAAGGTGTTTGGGTCCCAAACAAAAAACGGCCATTTGCAAAACATGGAACATTAAAGAGCGTTATTCTATTCCTAATATGGTAGCAATAAAGAGCGCTCGTCTGACTTCTGGCGAACATTTTTAAATGACTGGAAAATGGCTGTGATTTTGGCAAGCATTGTTTCAATGCATAGGGAGCTGGCATATCAATATCTCCGTGTATTTATCGACCTATCGTATCCGTCCCTCCAAATTACGTAGACAAAATTTGGAGGTTCGAATGATCCATGTCCGTTTAATATTGCTAAGGACAAGACATTTCATAAGAACACTGCGTAAATTTTTTTGTCAAATATAGTTTCTTAGTTTGGAGACTTTTGTGATAGCCTTACTTTTCATCAAGGAAGAAAGCTTTCCAGACAGATGAAACTATATTTACAACATATGGTACCTTCCTGCAGAGCGAACACGATTATGCTTATAACCGTCTACATATTCCCTCCACAATGAGGTCATATTTTATTTTAAATGTATCAACAAGTAAGAGTTCTTTAGATGGGCGGGTGATAGACATGTATTAGACATATATATATAACACTGTGATAAGACCAAACTTAAGATTTTCCCATAAAGGCACACATAAAATGTGATTCTAACCGTCTACATATTCCCTCCACAATGAGGTCATATTTGATTTTGAATGTACCAGCAAGTAGCGTTTCTTTAGATGGCCGAGTGATCTACATGCAACTTCTCAATAGGATAACTGCTATCTCGAACACACTGTGATCAGAATACAAATTGTATATATGCACAGATAACTGGAAACATTTGTCAAACATAATTGTTCCATGCTTGCGGGAAAACAAGGTTACCAGGTATAAATGCTTGCAACGTGGTTTCATTATAGTATAGAATGGATAAAGTGTGGGCCGACGTACTGTAAGTGTGTTTATCGTAGCAATCTATTTTAATCAGTTCTTAATTAAAACATAATGACATTATAAACAGTCGTACACCCACCATGATGATGATTGCTGCCCGCTAGGCGTTATCTGATCGAATACGTACACAAGAACAAATACGACAAAGAAATGCGCCCACGAGCTGGTGGTAGGAACTCGATCCTTCCTACCGATTGAACTGAGTACTCAGACAAATGTGGCTTGTCTAACCCACCGACACACCAAATTCACCCTCTTGGGACATTCTGCATGGCCTCATCTGCTATGGGAGACATAGACTCAGATTGAAGTTCTCAAATGGTGAATATTGTGATGTACACTGATTGGGAACCTCAATTATCCAATGTGTAGTCTGCAAATTTGGCGATATAGAGAATCTATGTGAAAAAGTTTCTATAGAAATTTTATAACAAAGAACTTTCCGGAGAAGAAGAGGCCTAAGCAGAATGAGGTCCCCAGAGGTTGAATTTAGTGATGCTAGCGAAATCGTAAGTAGTAGTTCATCGTGCGAAAAGTGTCCACTATAATCATGAATACGATATTAGGTAGTATAGGATTCATGGTGACAGGGTTCGCAGAGTACTGTCGGTATCAGGAAATTCGTCATCGCTTACCTATGCACTGTACCGGCACAAAGGTACTGGTGCCGAGGTAACAGCCAAATATTAATTCAATCAATTGCCGATGAGCCTAGGAAGTACATTTTATATTAGTTTATAATCGCTCACCCTCTGCAAGCTTCCTTGAGAATCGGTACAAATGGCGATACTGTTACACGAATGTTTCAGACGTTCTTCGGGCAATAAGCATACACCCTCTGCATTCACACATTGAACTTGCTTAAGAATCAGTACAAATCGCGATACGGTTACATGAATGTTTCCGACGTTCATAATGAACTACTGATAAGAATTATGAATAAATAATAGTAGTTGCATAATGAACTACTGCTGACAAGAATTACGAATAGCTAATAGTGATCGCATAATGAACTACTACTGATAAGAATTACGAATAGCTAATAGTAGTCACATAATGAACTACTACTGACAAGAATTACGAATAGCTAATTGTAGTCGCACATTGAACTAATACTGGTAAGAATTACGAATAGCTAATATTAGTCACATACTGAACTACTACTGATAAGAATTACGAATAGCTAATGGCAGTCGCATAATGAACTACTACTGATAAGAATTGCGAATAGCTGAAAATAGTCACACAATGAACTGCTACTGATAAGAATTACGAATAGCTGATAGTAGTCACATAATGAACTACTACTGATAAGAATTACGAATAGCTAATAGTAGTCGCATCATGAACTACTACTGACAAGAATTACGAATAGCTAATAGTAGTCACATAATGAACTACTACTGATAAGAATTACGAATAGCTAATAGTAGTCACATACTGAACTACTACTGATAAGAATTACGAATAGCTAGTAGTAGTCGCATAATGAACTACTACTGATAAGAATTACGAATAGCTAACAGTAGTCACATACTGAACTGCAACCGATAAGAATTACGAATAGCTAATAGTAGTCACATAACGAACTACTACTGATAAGAATTACGAATAGCTGATAGTAGTCACACAATGAACTACTACTGATAAGAATGACGAATAGCTGATAGTAGTCACATAATGAACTACTACTGATCAGAATTACGAATAACTAATAGTAGTCGCATCATGAACTACCACTGACAATAATTACGAATAGCTAATAGTAGTCACATAATGAACTACTACTGATAAGAATTACGAATAGCTAATAGTAGTCGCATAATGAACTACTACTGATAAAAAATTACGAATAGCTAATAGTAGTCACACAATGAACTACTACTGATAAGAATTACGAATAGCTAATAGTGGTCACATAATGAACTACTACTAATAAGAATTGCGAATAGCTAATAGTAGTCGCATAACGAATTACTACTGATAAGAATTACGAATAGCTAACAGTAGGCGCATAATGAACTACTACTGATAAGAATTACGAACAGCTGATAGTAGTCACACAATGAACTACTACTGATAATAATTAGGAATAGCTAATAGTAGTCGCATCATGAACTACTACTGATAAAAATTACGAATAGCTAACAGTAGGCGCATAATGAACTACTACTGATAAGAATTACGAATAGCTAATAGTAGTCACATAATGACCTACTACTGATAAGAATTACGAATAGCTAATAGTAGTCGCATAATGACCTACTACTGATAAGAATTACGAATAGCTCACGGCTGATAGTAGTCACATAATGACCTACTACTGATAAGAATTACGAATAGCTAATAGTAGTCGCATAATGACCTACTACTGATAAGAATTACGAATAGCTCACGGCTGATAGTAGTCGCATAATGACCTACTACTGATAATAATTACGAATAGCTAATAGTAGTCGCATCATGAACTATTACTGATAAGAATTACGAATAGCTAATGGTAGTCGCATAATGACCTACTACTGATAAGAATTACGAATAGATAATAGTAGTCGCACAATGAACTACTACTGATAAGAATTACGAATAGATAATAGTAGTCGCATAATGAACTACTACTGATAAGAATTACGAATAGCTAATAGTAGTCGCATCATGAACTACTACTGATAAGAATTACGAATAGATAATAGTAGTCGCACAATGAACTACTACTGGTAAGAATTACGAATAGCTAATAGTAATCGCATAATGAACTACTACTGATAAGATTTACGAATAGCTAATAGTAGTCACATAATGACCTACTACTGATAAGAATTACTCGGTCGTGTGGAAAATATCCATTGGATTTGTTGTGTAAAGACCTGTATTGCTATCATATTTATACAAACGACATGTTTCGTCATCGGGAACTCCTCAAAACCATATAACGGATTTTGACAAAGTTTCTGTGGAAATGCTTGTTGAAAACCTGAAATATACAGTGCGGAATTATTGTAAAACAGTTTTATCCAAAAGCCCGTGCCGAGATGAATACTCCACGACAACCACGAACGAAACCTTCATTCTTGCATCCGAAGGTGGGAGTGACAAGATATTGATCTTCGCAACAGCCAGCAACCTTATAAGTTTCTTGCCGATGCTAATCGTTTCTACGCCAATGGTACCTTCGAGAAATCTGTCGACGTTTTTCTGCAAATATATTCAGTCCACGCGACAATATAATGGTTCCCCCGTCGAACAAGAGGCAACAAACATACA
The DNA here is from genome assembly GCA_032622095.1 of Siphonodentalium dalli. Classification (NCBI taxonomy): domain Eukaryota; kingdom Metazoa; phylum Mollusca; class Scaphopoda; order Gadilida; family Siphonodentaliidae; genus Siphonodentalium; species Siphonodentalium dalli. Next base: position 82,002,743 of record CP136066.1, read on the forward strand.
CGAGATTCTTCGGTCTTCTGAAGCAAAAATCTGCAGAATTTGGCATCAACCTTTCACCGACTACAAAACTGCTTTCGACAGCCATCACTTTTGCTTCTTCTTACATTTGTATAACACTCAGAGTGTAATGGAATATGCCACGAAAACATGCAGGATGAAGACAGAATACAGAAGAACTATGTGGAACCACGTTGACACTGTTGGGCCAAGGACCACGAAGCACGTAGACGGGTGACACAGAAAACTGCAATTGATAGCGGGCTCCCATCCAAGAACCACGTAGAAGGGTGACACAGAAAACTGCTATTGACGATAGAGGGCTCCCATCTAAACTTATTCCGGCTGATAGACTTCATTAAGAAGGAGCACGCGTTCAATGAATCTAATATATATTTTGGGACTTCTGTTTGTCTGTCTGTCTGTTAGCTATGGCCGGGAAAACTGCCGGACGGATTGAGCCCAAACATCAAATCTAAGGGTAAAATACCAGATGAAGTGTCATCGCACCGCTTCTGAGAACGTCAGAGCACTTCTTCTCCATTCCCCAGCCACCGCAATGGAAATTCATGGGTTAATCGCGTGATAGTTAAAGAGCGTTCGTATCCGCAGTGTCGTTGATAAAGAGCGTATCTGTGTCCAGACATGAGCGTGTTGTGTCCAGACATGAGCGTGTTGTGTGATTCTTATGTCTGTTAGCGTCCCCCGGGCGCCGAGAACTGTGGTGTTTGGGACGTCGCGTGGCGGCGGCTCGCTCGCGCACCAAAGTCCTCCGGACCGAGGCTTCTCCCAGAACGGGGGTTCATAGGAATCCGCCCGAGGTTACCTTCACCTTGAAACGGGTACCCAAAAATGATATATATGTATGTGTGTGTCCGTTATAGACTCGAAAACGGCCCAACCGATTGAGTCCAAACTTGCTACCTATGGGTACTTTGTCCGGGAACTCTCATGGACCAGTCAAATTGTGACCCCGACCTGACATTGACCTTCAAAATGGTCAATTCAAGATCAAATCGGGTAAAATTGACGGATTTCGACGAAAATTGATACCTAGGGATACTTTTGTTCGGTGAGTGTTTTGGACAGATCAAATCGTGACCCCGACATGACAATGACCTTCAAAATTGTCAATTCAAGGTCAAATCGGGTAAAACGGACGGATTTCGTCGAAATTTGATACCTAGGGTTAATTTTGTCCGGGGATTCTTTTGGACGGGTCAAATCGTGACTCCGACCTGACCTTGACCTTCAAAATGGTCAATTCAAGGTCAAAGCTCGGACGAAGTCTGGTCACCTGCTAGTGTAATATATTACAGATAAGTGCGGGCGGCAGAGTGACACCACAGAAGAGAAAGTATCATAAAACTCCAGACGACATTTCAAGAGAGTGTACTTGGCAGGCGAGATAGATGAAGTAGAGTTCCTGGATGAGATGGCCAAGTCATGCGGTCATTGAGTGTGTTGTTGTCATTTATAAGTGTCTAATTCGTTAAAGCCACATGGCGGTTTGCGCTCCAAAATACACATATTATTCGCTTTGGAATTTTTCTCAGTATCGAAATAGGTCGATAAATAGCTGAACTAACTTTCTACGAACATCATGTAACCCAAAAAGACGCATTGAAGTAATGAAAAATACAACTGTGAATATGGTGTTTGGGTCCCAAACACATAACAGCCACGTGCACGACATGCAACAGAAAAGAGCGTTCCGTGGTAGTTTATTCCTCATATGGTAGCAATAAAGAGCGTTTGTCTGAAAAGTTGAAAACTGTTGAAAAATGGCTGTGACTTTGGCAAGTGTTTTTCAGAGCATATGAAGCCAGTATATAAACAGTTCGTTTATTTATCGACCTATCGTATCCGTCGCTCCAAATTTGGTGGGTCGAATGAGCCATGTCCGTTTAATGTTTTTACCTCATGTTTGATCTATCTACATGTATATATTATCCATAACTAATAAACAGTCATAAATGCAACCCAAACTTCCGTTCTTTCTCATGATCAAAAGGGCTAACAAAAAAAACCCCGAATCCAATCAAACTAACTAGGAAAGGCCTAACTAGCCATTAAGAGGATTGTTCACACCTCTACCCCAACTTATCGAAAACAATAGGTGTCTGCAAAACTGGACGGTCCTGACTACGAGTCAGTTTGTGAGAAAATAGTGCCGTTCAAACTTCTTGTCACTCACAAAAAGGTGACGCACAGGCCCCTCGGGAAAATGACTTAAATACCAATATAGACTATAACAGTGTAATGGTTCCAATGGTCGATTTTGGCTAAAACCACACCAACAATTAAAACCCTACAAATTCTAGAAATCGATAATTGCAGCCAAAATATCCCCCCGGGTATGTCTTTTTGGCAATGACATTCCCTTTCATTCGACATATATAAATCGGCGAAATCGAACACGAAGCGAAGTCGAGATATGATATCGGAATCTATCGAATTCTACCGAACAAATCGGCTCGCCATTCTCCCTGTCCGCCTAGAGCCCTTTGACCCGTTATAAAATCAATATTTTCGAGCAATAAATTATCGAGAACCTGTACTTAATCTGACGTTGCTAGTTCGAACCTCCATATTTTTTGTACACGTAATTTTGAGGGACGGACATATATGTCGATAAATACAACAAACATTGTACTGGATACATATGCTCTGAAAAACACTTGCCAAAGTCATTGCCATTTTCCAGTAGTTCTAAATTTTTCGCCAGAATTCAGATAAACGCTCTTTATTTTTACCATATCAGGAATAGACCAGCACAGAACGCTCTTTTATAATCGATGTCGTGTAAATGGCGGTTTTTTGTTTGGGACCCAAACACGGTGTTCATAGTTGTATTTTTCATTACTTCAATGCGTCTCTTGTGGTTACAGAATGCTCGTAGGAAGGTAGTTAAGATATGTATCGACCTATTTCGATACCGGGAAAAATTCAAAAGCGAATATATTTTGTGTATTTTTGGAGTGCAAACCGCCATGTGGCTTTAAACGCGATGTCATAACATATAAATTCTCATATATATTCTACAAGTCATTCCGAAGCCACCAATACCTCTTTTATTCAGACGGTGAGGTGACATTGTTCTCATTGTTCCAGGGGGGGGGGGCGGTCGTAAACAATTTGCAACATCCACTTTTTGTCATTTTTTTCACCGATACAAGAAATCTGAGTTTTGCTATGTCTTCAGTGGCCACTTAAGAACATAATAGGTATAAGTTATTGGTTTTATTTGCTTTGAAACTCATTATTTCTGTTTTCATTTTAGTGGGCGTGGCACCTAAAAATGGGAAAAAAAATGCAAAAATAAATTCCCAATTGTTTTTTCCATTCTTTTTGGTTTTTTGTGTAGTCCAAGGGTAACTAAGGCCATTTTCAGCGTGATATGTTTTTACTTTTGACCGACCCCCCCCCCCCCCTGATTGTCCTGTTTATTTTTAACTTAATTATGTTGTTATCAGGTCCTTTTCAGTTATAGGCTCGATAATTGCTTGCTAAGCTCGCGTGCCCATGATTATTTTCTCGAAACCGTAATCATAACTACGGATATGGCGAAACGACAACTCATGAAACGAACACAACTCAGCACACACAACACAACGACGTAGTAACCTATCCGTATTTCTTCTCAGTGGTATAGTTCATTAAAGGCACGACCGGCGTTCGTTTCAGAAATATTCATATTTGTTCAAATCGCCATCAACAGAAGGAATATTAAAATATATATAGTTTTGTTCACATGCCAAACATAATCAGCGCGTAAATAGTATATTGTCGTCAAGACGTACGATGGTATACGTAAACAAGCGCCTGTTCGTGTTACAGAAGTGCTGCTTCTGTTCACATAACACAGCGCAATTATATTGGTTAATCACACACAAATGATATAAACGATCTTTATTATTTCCATATCAGGAATACAGTAACAAATAACGCTCTTTATGTTTACCATATCCGGATCTAAACAAAAGCCAGCCTGGTTTTCTAACGTTTTTTGCTTTTGTTTACATAACAAAGGCAAAACATTTGACAATAACATACTGTTTATGCCATATTTCTGATTGGTATGAGAACAAAGTCTGTCTATATTTCACTATTCTTTCTGTTTATGCCGGTTTTTGACGGAGGTGAATATTTTAACAGCATACCCGCCGCCCGTATCTTTAAGCGAAAGGTGTGAAATGACTGTAACCGGGAAGTCAGCAGATATAACGTTGATCACAATGTGACAGAAACAATTCCACACAACCTTGTTGTCAGCAAAGTCGTGGGTGTATACTCGTCATTCGGTCATATGTAAATAGACATACCCCCTTCAAATTTACAGACAAATAATTGTCAACCCTGCTCTAAATGCTGCCATCACTCCCGATTACTGGCGGTTATGGCAAGTTAGAACCTGTACCGCGGTTCTGATTCCGATACTGGTACCGATAACGAAAACTGCATGAGTATCAATAACGAAAAGTGATACATATAATGCATATACTCCAGAAATATTACTAACGGCATAGCAATGTCCAGCTTTTGCAATGTTTAGCACAGCCGGTGTGAGATAAATCTCGTTGTCGATACCCTATGAGAAATAGCCCAACACGTAACGCTCTTTATTTGTCTTTCGGTGGCATATATTATGTCCGAATAAACGAGTTTCACGTATATAATATATCGTTAGCGTTTGGCTGAATTGGTCACTGTCGCATGACTTCGTGCAAAAAGACACACATGAGCTCCTAACCTTACCAAAAAAAACCACACACATGATATCCCTATGTTATGTGGGTGCAACAATAAAGAGCGTTCGGTGTGAGTCTACTCCTGGTATGGCAAAAATAAAAATACAGAGTGTGCTACTCAATTATGTGTGAAAATGTGAAAGCACGTGGAAAATTGTTACCACAATATATATAACCTGTTCTATAGTCAGTTAGGTATTTCGTATCTATTCGTTTTGCTAATAAGCTAAATATGTTTAATTACTGTACGACACCAGGAATTTGGGACACTCCCCAACTGTGGTCCGTATTTTCATCACTTGGAAATTTCATGCCCGACATAACATTAGTTCAAATTTCATACTAAATACAGGTTCAAATTGTTGTGAAAGTTTGAGTTTCCAATCAGTATTTGATGTGAAATTTGTTGTTTTAGATAACAAATCGGATATTTTCTTACTTTGGAAGTTTGGGCTGAGATTGCCATCAATGGAAAAAAACGTCTAACCCTCGGGGTGTCAGGTTGGAAGGCCCGAGGTACACGTGTACCAGTTTAAAAATTCTAACCCACGGGGTGGGGTGCAAATGTTACTTCTCGGATAGTTGGGTCTGGGTTCAAAGCGGTGTGCATTTGGAAGTGCTAAGTTTGTGGACATCCCATCCCCCAACGGAGAACATCTAGCCACGTCCCTCGCGGATACCAGTTATTAGATAATGTCACGAATTGTATTCGGTTTGTCCGTTGTGTGTTGTATCAGCACATTATATGTAGTCTGCGAGTTAGTGAGAGATTCCTACCAGTGAATGTATTTCTCCCGTCGGCGATAAAACACGCCATGTCTATAAGGCGGTCATGCATTGACTAATTAACATGCTTGTATGAGAATCGGATGTACGTTGATCTCAACAAACTTACAAATAAGTGCTCAAAACGATTACATGAGCGTGTGAAATTTGGAAGATGAGTTCAGAAAATATTTTGCCCTGTCGTCGATCGAAAGAACGTTAAAGTTTAACCTTCATGACTGGAGTTGCGCTCGTATAGCATTAAAGCTCATGTGTCAGTGCAATTTCTTATATATGCGAGTCTCCCATATTATGGAGCCTCGCATATATAAGAGAATGTATTGGCTTAAAAGGTCAATGTAAAATGGGCCAATGCATTCTCTTATATATGCGAGCTGTGTTTGCCAAATTAATTGTTTAACACTTTCATGACGGGAGTTGTGCTGGTGCAGCATTAATGATCATGTGCCAGTGCATTCTCTTATATATGCGAGTCTCCAAATATATAAGAGAACGCACTGCTTACAAGGTCAAGGTAAATATTGTTTGGCCAATGTATTCTCTTATATATGCGAGGCTCCCTATGGGAGATTCACATATATAAGAGAATGCATTTGCACATGGTTTTCGCAAAATTTCAGGAAGCTCCAGTCATGGAAGGGTTAAAAAACGTTTTCAAGAGTTTTGTTTTTATTACTTATCACTATACTGCGTGCCTATTAGCCTACCTGGTCTGAAATTGAACGGACATGGTTAATTTTAATCTCCAAATTATGTCAACTTAATTTGGGAGCAGGGAAAAATAGGTTCACAAATAGACAGAACCTCACACTCGAGTTGTAAATAGTGCCACATCAAATGAGTGCGGTAGCGTTCACATTCTTCCATGGTATGCGGTTCTGTAGTTATTATACACCAGCAGTCAATATTCTTTAGTGTCAAACAATTGTTTCTGTTTGGTTTCCATACTATTTAGTCATCTACTTTACACAGTATACGATTGGGTCGTTATTGTAGTACCGGTTGGGTTTTTACCTCTTGGCCGCTATACGCACGTAAAATATCACGCTGTACGTGTGCTATATTCTAAAAAAAATAGTATCTATATATTCACCCCTGGTCAAGTGGTCCTGCAAATGTACTATGGTGATGGTGGTTCCTGCTGAATTGCTATGATGGTGTTAGGGCAAAATGATGCTGTTAAGAAAAAGTACGGTTATTTTTTCTAAAGTTGTCATTTTTGTGGTGTTTGGCTAATCGGAGGAATTTGAGAAAAACACAGTGTCTGTATGAAACATTCAAGAACATATATATTTTTGAAAATTGAATAATGGCTGTTCTGGTGTTTGTAAAACGACATGAATAGCCAAATTGATTAGAGTCGATTTCAACAACTAATATACAATTAGTATTACAACTATTTCGTAAAATATATGTTTCTCGAATATTTGATACAAATAATGTTTTTCCTTGATATGCTCAGATTATTCGAAAACCACAAAAATCACAACTTTAGAAAAAATAACGGTACTTTTTCTTAACAGCATCAGTTTGTCTGACAGCATCATAGCAATTCAGCAGGACCCAACCGCAGCATAGCACATTTGCACGACCACTTGGCCAGGGGTGATATACTCCTTAAAGCCACATGGCGGTTTGGGCTCCAAAATACGAATAATATAATTCGCTTTTGAATTTTTCTCGGTATCGAAATAGGTCTATAAATATCTTAACTACCTTTCTACGAACATTCTGTAACCCGAAAAGAAGTAATGAAAAATGCAACTATGAGCAATGTGTTTGGGTCCCAAACAAAAAACAGCCATTTGTACGACAAGGAACAGAAAAGAGCGTTCCGTGTTAATCTATTCCCGATATGGTAGCAATAAAGGGTTGGTCTCACTTTGCAGACATGCGGCAGGGGATTAACTCGAGGTGCGACCGGTTGTGTTGTTACAGCGCTGGCAATTAGGCCGATCCAAGTTAAACGTTGTGTCCAGGCCAACTTGTTTATAATAAGGCCACGGTAACTGTTGTCACTTGTTTTTCGTGCATATATAAGTTACACTAACTAATTTTCACCGTGGATATTTAATGTTGCGGAATTATTTTAAAACAGTTTTGGATATATTCAGTCCACGCGTTCGTCGACAGTATAATGGTTCCCCTGGTGTATGGACTCCTGCCGAAAAAGACGCAACAAACATACATCAGATTCTTCGGTCTTCTCAAGCAAAAATCAGAAGAGCCATCGCGCTGCCATTTATACCGGTTGACAAGATTAGCGATGCCTGGTTCACCACAATCGAAGAGCACGAAATTTCACTGATCAACGACCAACAAGTCGACCCCATGGTAACGCAGACTAAAAAAAAATAATATAGAGCCACATGGTGAACGGTTACAGGACAGCGGGATGTGTTAACACTGAGGCCTACACATCATTTGGTGCATTGTAACCAACCTTCTGGGTGGAAGGCGACCACGGAAGAACTATGTGTAACCACTTTGACACCGTTGGGCCAATGACCACGAACCACATAGAAGGGTGACGCAGAAAACTGCATCTGAGGATGCGCGCTCCCATCCAAACTTATTCCGGCCGATATATTTAATAAAGACGGAGCAAGCATTCAATGAATGTAAGATACTACAGATAAGTGCGGGTAGCAAAGTGAACACACAGAAGAGAAAGTATCATGCCTTAGAAAATTCAAGATGTCATTTCATATACTTGGAAGGCGAGATAGACGAAGTAGAGTTCCTGGATGAGATGGCCAAGTTATGTGGTCACTGAACATGTTGTTGTCATTTATAAGTTTCTAATTCGTTAATGTTTGTACCTCATGTTTTTGTGTTATAATATTTAAATGCATTTTGTATTATTCATAACTAATACACAGTCATAAATGCAACCCAAACCTCCGTTCTTTCTCATAATCAAAAGGGCAGAAAAAAAACCCAAATCCAATCAAACCAACTAGGAAGGGCCTAAGTAGTCATTAAGAGGATTATTCACACCTCTACCCTAACCTACCGAAAACAATAGGTGTCTGCAAAACGGGACGACCCCGCAATAAAGAGCGTTTTTCTGACTTCAGGCAAAACATTTAAAACCGCTGGAAGATGGCTGTGACTTTGGCAAGTGTTTTTTTAAAAGCATATTAAGCCGGCATATCAATATTTCGTGTATTTATCGACATATCGTATCCGTCCATCCAAATTACGTAGACAAAATTTGGAGGTTCGAATGAGCCATGTCCGTTTAACATACATACTAAATACCCGCAGTGCGTATTGGAATAACACATGATGTCGACAACTACATGTAAAATAAAATCCATAATTGTCAAAATATTTAAAGAAATCGGAGACCAAAACACATGTTTTGTATTTCAGCGGCATAAACAAATTCCCATTGTTGACGGAAGTTTGTCATCGCACGGGAAAATATTGATAACCTGGTCACGTGATCTCTGTGTGATGGCTGCGAACTTCGACAGTAAATCGTGCTAATCCTTTTGATCAGTGAATGCCAATAATTTACTCGGAGATCGCCTGGTTTTTCAGAATTTATGCGGGGGTCCTCTGATATTATACATGGCAAAATCCAGGTTAGCGTAAATAAACACAAGTGGTAATTCCACGGATTGGTTGGCCAATATTATTCTTTATAAACTGATTATCACCCCCGAATAATGAAATCACTTTAATTCCTGAACAATAACCCATGACAATAACTTTACAAAACACATTGGGTTTCTTTCGACTAAAATGTTCAATCTATTTTGGCCGCACGCAGCGTTGTTTTAAAGGGGTACTGTACCCAAATGTTGTTGTTGGCTTCTTTAGTCTCTGAGTCGTAGAATAAGGTAACCAGATTTCCATTATTTGAAAGTCTGTTGAGTACGAAGTATTGTTACGGATGGCAGATTAGCCGGAATGCGAAAATACCAATTGTCGAGTAATTTTTTGACAATTTCCAGGCAAATGTATTAAATAAATATTATATTATATGCTTACTAGTCATACTCATTAAGTCATATATATTGTATAGTCACTAGTGGCTTGAGTTTACGTCCCTTATCAACATAATGTTGTACACGATCATGTGTGCCACTCTTTGCCCAATCGACTATCTGTGAATTATTTTGATTACGTCTTGTACTCGGAAATTCGTAATTTAATTTATGACTCCAGCCATAAATTAAATTTATATCAAATTATTAACTTTGATTTTAAGATAATCTATTAACCCGACCGTTTACAGAACACATCGTCGACTCAAATTACTTAGTTTTCTATATATTATCGATATTAGATCGTTGTTATCACCGGGAATTGATTGAAAATGGCGTACAGTACCCGTTTAAACCGCTTTGACAAATTTTTAGAACTTCGGCCCTGGAAAATGATTTTATTGAATTCAATGTCTGTATCGAAAACAACTTTAAATTGTGAGGAATACAATTCACGTTGTTGATCCATCGCTCTCATTCAACAGTACAGGTGCACTTTCTAAGCTGAAGGTTCCGGTGTTAAAAAATGCGAGTCCGCCCTTCGGTATAATATTGGATCAGCACGTTTCTGGGACATGCCTATACCCTCGGCCATTAAATTTTCCATACGGAAATCGATGGATTCCGAAAATAAAAATATATTTATTTCAGTTTTTGAAAACATGCTTGTCTGCACGTAGCCAATGTTCATGAGTACCCAATGAATGCTGCAGGCAATATTTATTAGCGTAGATAGAGGATAATCACACCGCCATCCTGAAATTGGAGACAGCTAATTTGGGTATAAAGTGTCAGTTTTCTTCAGAAATGTTATCTAAATTGATATTATTTAGCCTAAAGACACATATTAATGATTGTTATTTCAAATTTGCTAAATAATAAATACCAAAATTTAGTATTGAAGTATCACCTGGTGTCGCACATTTCACTTCAGTATAACTAAAATAAAATCAATAATTGTCAAAAAACACATTTATGGCACTTTTTTGTGTTTCAGCGGCATAAACTAATAAACATGTAGTGAGGGAAGCTAGTCATCGCACTTCCAAAAATTTATAAAATATATTTCAGTCTTTGAAAACGTGTTTGTCTCCGCGTAGCCAAAGTTCATGAGTACCCTCTGAATGCTTGAGGCAATGTCCATTAGCGTAGATGGAGGATAATTACACCGCCATCATGTATGCCTGGCGTCTGCAAAATTCAGCGATAAAGCGTTCCAACCAAAATCCATAACTGTTAACTTATATAACATAACTGTTATATAACATAACTGTTATACGTTATATAACATAACATTGTATAACATAACATTATATAACATAACATAACTGTCAACTGTTATATATGTTATATAACATAACATAACATTATATAACATAACATAACATAACTGTGAAGCAATTTCAAGTGGAACCAGCGAATTCGCCTCATATATCATTATCGCCCCGTGAGAATTTCTAAGTTCTGCCCTCTCTCGTCACACCTTTAATCCCCCTGATGCTGACTATCTGGTGTGCCGTGGGATACCCTGTCGGTATCACCCTGAAATTCCTCGCCATCAACTGCATGTGCTGCAAATAAGATATTCGCGATGGCCTTATACTTTCATGTATTTAAATCCAAATCATCCCAATGATTTTCAACGGGAAAATAGCAAATCAATAACTTTATTGGGAACAGTTATATCATGTCAGATATCAAACGGAGTAATTATGCTGTGGATCGGACTGCATGCAGCGTTATATACAAGTATATAAGTGTCTATTTAATTGGGTAGATGCAATTTCTGTCAAATTGAGCGCTCACGGTCGAGTTTAATGAATACAGGAATGCTCTAAATAATCGACTCCTTAACCACATCAGAATTATGGGTAACTTTTCAGGATTTAGTCGGAAATATGGCTTGTTGCCATTCATCGGAAAGCTCTCGGTCAGCATTCTGATGAATGAGCATTGCTGTATGTCGGTGCTAAATTACCTATGTTTACACACGATTGATCTGATATGTGATTGACGCATTCAAAGACAACCTTTTCCTCGAGGCGCGAATCAGTTTATCTATATGCTATAACCCTCTTGGGTGTATGTACAAGAAATACAAAACACGACGCGACGCACCTATCCACACAGATAAATTTTGGTTCCCCTGGGAACCAAAACTGGTTCCATATAGTGTCCCAGTATTGGGAACTAAGCGGAGAACCAAATATACATGTTTTGGTTCTTCGCGAAGAACCAACATAAAGAACCAAATTAAGAACCAAACACACAGTTTTGGTTCTTCACGAAGAACCAAATACAGAACCAAATGATTAACGAAACATTGTTTGGTTCTTCAAAGAACCAAATTAAAGAAATAAACCAAAATCAAGTAGAAAACAGACATTGTGGTTCCACATGGAACAAAACTTGTTTCTATTTTTTGTCCTGAGGGGAGAACCAATGAGACCTATGTTGATCTCTGTCTGGTTACCATGATAGAACCAGAACATGGAACCAAATAATTATTTTGGTTCCCCATTCGGTTCATTAAATCCCTAATATGAAACAGGTATAGTAGTGCTTGTTGATAGAATGCCCCGTGACACTTTGTGTAGGTTATAAGCACATTTTGGGTGTCTTTTTTATGCAAGTTATTTTCCTTCATAAATACGTTATTCAGTTTAAAATTGATATCACACGATGTTGGTTCACCAAATAGACCCCGAAAATGTTCGGATGTCTGAATAAAATATCGAATTATATTAATAAAGTTATTGTTCCGTCTCTTCCCCCTGATTGTGACCCCCCACCACCAATAAAAGTATCAGAGTCTATGAATATTACTCGAAACAGACTATGGGCCTGTGTACATTTGTATTTCATATGCATTCCGCTTGATTTAGTCTTCATGCACATATCACCTTAACACCAAACGCATGGACATATTTTGAAATTTTAGACTATAGGATATTTAAGCTTGGCCTGTTCCCACAAAAACCTGAATTCGGTGGGATTCTTTGAAGAACTAAACTTAGGGAGCTGTTTTCTTAGAGTTTGTGTCTCTATTTCTTGTACAGGTACCAAGCGGGTTATATCACATACGGGTGGTGCTTCTCTACTGTACATAGCTTTTGGTAATGCATATAGTTCCCTGTTCCGTGTATATAGGCAATACGCTACAACCGCCGTGGACCCAGTATATGTGGTGGCAACACCACTAGATTATGATAATAGACACATTTCGCATAATGAACGACGTCAGGTAATTATTACGAAAAGATATTTGTAGTCGTAATTTTTTCGGACGGTCCAAATACATTTCCGCAGAATTGACGATTACATGAGTCTATTTGTGAGACCATCGTGCTAGCCAATTGCAGTAATTATGTTGTTACAGTACCGGTCAAAAGAAGTGGTATATTAAGCGCGCTATTTTCGCGCTCAATATCGCAATAATATTGCAAGTGGATAAGCTTATAAGCGCGCCGCTTGCAATATTATTGCAATATTTTGCGCTTAATATCGCAATAATTCGCGCTTAATATTGCGATCTCGCGCATTTAATATTTCGATATCTTGCACTCAGAATTGTGAGATTTAAAGCAAATTATTGCTTCTTCTATATTGTTTGGCATAAATAGAGACAATGTTTCAGATTTGAATATAATTATAGTTGTAAATGCTTTATGAACACTATATGTACACTATATGCTCAGTATGTATCTAATATGAATATAACACTGTCGGATCTGTATGCAATGTTGTCGCGCTCAATATTGCGATAATACGCGCTTAATATCGCAATATTCTCCGCTCAATATCGCAATAATAAGCGCGACAGATTTTTGGAATTGCGCTACAATCGCGCCTTTTTCGAAATTAAGCGCGCTCAATGTCGCAATAAAGGCGCGCCTCAATATACCACTTATTCTGACTGCATGGTAGTGTGTATCAGGCCATATCATAGCGCTTTGTGTTTGGCAAGATGCTCCCGTTTCATGACGACGAACGATATAATTACCACTGATAGGAAAAAATTACATGGCGATCACAATTTAAGGACATAATCTCAAAATCATCAACATTGAGGAGTTGAGAAACGATCGCGAATATATTACTATTAGAGCGTGAGCTTCATATAGACCCACCCCCCGTATACGGGTTATTGGTGGTTATGATATCTTTGTAGAACTATATCAGTTTCAATTTGCCGTTCTTTTTTGTTTGCGATCTGGCTATTGGGGCTTTCTACAGTTATCGGTTATTGAATCCAAGATGGCCGCCAACATTGAATATCTGACCAGGTAAATTTCAACTCGCAATCACCCAGGAAGTGTATGTGGTATTACGTCGTGCGATATGTCATTCTATTAAAAATTGAGTACTCCTTATCTATATATATGAATAAAGTTCATATTTTCAAAATGGCCGCCAAAAATGGCCACCGAAAGTGGAAAATATGACGCTTTTCACTAATAAATTCTATATCAGTTTCTGCTGTTTGGAACTGTTGAGAATTGTGACTTTATTTTGTATTTTTTATATTAGCTGATCATTGAGGTAATGAAATAAGAAGTTCCTAGCCCCTTCCGATCCCTCAAAAATTTGATTTTACAAAACTCGGTATAAAATTTTCACCAAAAAAAAAAAAATCACAATTGGTATTCTAGTCACATTTCAACAAGGAATGAACTGAACTGTGCTATGTAAGTGAGGCACACAATTGCCCCTGAATATTCCAAGTCATTAGAACTAAATTGTTACTTTCGCTCAAAATGGCCGCCAAAATATGGAAAATTGGAAATATTGCCCTAGCTAGCCATGCAATCATGATCGCTTACAAGTTATGGTTGATGAATACAATTTGCTATTCTGCTTTATATTCGTAGAAAATTTACATGTCTGATTCACCTTGGTTAATTGTTATTATTATAACCGCTGACATTATCAGAAATATTGGATTTTACTCTCATAAACTTGACATGAATATCGGCAAAAATTAACTTTTCAGGTTTGGACCTTTTTTATAAAAGTAAACGTTAACTAACTTTGAAAATGAAAGGTGTTTATTGTTGTGATCTATTTTAATTATGTCACACTAAGGTCTTTATAGACCAAATTATTCAAGATGGCTTCCAAAATGACAACCAACTTGTGTAAAAAGTTCATTTTTCACATATATCCGGAACATTGTTCTCTGCTGTTAGCAAATTGTGACTCACTTGGTTATTATGCATGTTAGGCAATCAACTGACAACTAAATATTATATCTGGTTGTCCAAATTCATTAAAACGTTTCAAAGTTGCAGTGTGGAATTTTGCCGAAAACCTCTTTTGGGATTTTGGCCACATTTTTAAAAGGAAATGGGCAAAACTTTGAAACGGAACTGAGATGAACCACAAACTTGTGGCTATTCTGGCTTATTGTGATAAAATTTGATCAACGACAAAAGAGGTAGGTCAATATGGCAGGGAGTTACTGCATGGGTGAGGTGAATATGTATACATGGAGTTTTGCTATGGTCATGAATGATGTGAATATATAGACAAGGAATGGCTATATGAGCATGAGTGGGATATCCATTGTGAGATGTATATGTATACAAGTAGTGGCTATATTGGCATGTGTGAAGTGAATATGTTTACAGAGAGTGACTGTATGGTTGTATGGTTATTGTGGATGTACGGGTATACACGGTGTGGCTGTATGGAAAACGATGTGGTGTAAGGATATAACGAAAGTAGCTACATGACCATCTCTGTGTTGTTTATGTATATATGGAGTGGCTGTATGGTTGGTGGGATGTACAAGTGTACCTTGGGTGACTGTCTTGCACTGGGTGTACATGTACACATATGTTGTCTGTTTGATCATGGGTGGGGTATATGGATACATAGATAGTGGTTGAATGACTATGTGTAATGTGTATAGGTGTAAATGGAATGACAGTACGGTCATGTATATGCATGTCTGGGGTATAGCTGGGTGGTCGTTTGCGAGTGTGTGGGTATATAGAGAGTGCCCGTGTGGAAATTGGTGGGATGTATATTCCCATCTGTCGTGGATGTATATTATCATTGGTGGATGAATAGGTATAAAGGGAGTAGCTGTGTGATCATGGATGGCGTGTATGATTATACAGCGAGTTGCTGAATTGTCATGTGTGGGGTGTATATACAAGTATGGAAAGTTATGATTGGCCGTGTGTGCGAAGTATTGGTAAATCTGGACAGACTGTATGGTCATTGGTGGTGTGTATATGTACACATGGAGTGACTCTATGGTCATGTGTGGTATGTATATATCGTGTGGGAATATGGCCATGGGTATGGCGAATATGTATACATGGAGTAACTGTATGGCCATTGGAAAGAAGAATAGCTGTACAAGGAGTGACTGTGTGATCATGAATGTGGTGAATAGGTATACATGAAGTGACTTTATGCTCATGGGTCAGGTGTAGGATAATACCTGGTGTGCATGTATGGTGACTCATGGTTGTGTGGTCATGTGTTATGTGTACGGGTATACACACGTGTGGTTGTATGATCATGGGTGATGGGTATGTGTACAGCATATAGGCTATATGACCATTGGTGGGGTGCATATGTATACCTGGAGTGACTCTATGGTCATGGGTCGGGTGTATATGCTTATCTTGAGTTGCTATTTCGCAAAATAGAAATAGTGGAAACATCGGTATTGTTCATAGTTTAAGTACGTTATACATGGATTGCGTAACTTCACACACTGTACTTTTTTTTTTAGATATATCTTCAATATAAATAAAAAATCATATCATCTGTGTCACTTTGAGAAAAATATCTAGTCAGGTTCCCATGTAACGCTATCGACGCAGACATTATATACAATTCGAATGAAACTGAGTTTGAAAAGATAGAGATAGTTTTAGTATTAATTTTGAGAGAAATATTTCCCCTGCCCCAAATAACTATTTTATCGCAAAAGTTCACAGTAATTTGTTGAAAATCGCTATAAAATGGAGAAAAAAAACCCACACCCGAGTGGCAAACAAGCAGAAAATATGAGAAATACATCCTTCTATCAGAACAATATAGTCGGGAAAAATCCGCATAGGGGGAGGGTGGCCATATGGTAGCTCACGGTTTATATATGATGTATTTGTGAGTTTTGTTGAAAATCAGAAACCGTAATCGTAACAACGAATAGGGAAAAACGACAACTAATAAAAAGAACAAATTCTAGTGACGTAGTACCCTATACGTAATAATTATCTGTTGTCGTTCATTATGCGAAGGGTGTCTAATCAACTCTGCTATAGTAGTTTAACAAGAAAACCATAGTCAGAAATGCTAACGCCCTCGAGATCATATCATTAGGCATATTTATAAATTATAATATAAAATATATTGGTTTCATGAATGACCGCCTCAGAATTCCGTTAAAACAACTAATCCTTCAAATTATTACAAAAACTACGGCTTATTACTGCAGGTTGCTCATTCACCACACCAGAAAGCCTCTAAATACGGACCAAAAATCTACAAAACGGATTAAATACACACCCGATACTTCGCAATACATTTAGTCTACATTCCAACTGAGACATGTCTCATACTTCACCAGCAAGGTTAGCTGTTATATTGCATTGTATTCCCGCCATAAAATATTGCATAAGAGTGGCCCATACCTATCTAAACACCGAAAGCAACTAACGCGGTCATAAAAGTTACATACTGCAACAATCAGTCATCCGCGAATACACATCTGCGAAAACCCGAAATGTGTTGTCCTGCGAGATACGGCCAGATCGGCCTTACTGCAATTTCCTAAAATAACTCGCATCGCGTGAAACCTGAATTGTGTTGTCCTGCCAGATATCACCATCACCCCATTGTCATGGCCAGATCAGCGTAGCAGTAAACCACCATAGGGCGTAATGAAACGGATATTCGACGTAAACCAGCATAGAGAACAACATGATGTCCTGATTGCCCCCACAACAATTGATATTAAATTAATATTAGATTAAAGACATAATAAAAATGTATATGTACGTATAAGTGTGTGTATATGTATGTATGTATATATATACGTATATATATGTATATGTGTATATGTATAGATATGTATGTATATGTATATGTGCATTTATTATACTGGAAGATTATCCCTTAACCTCATCCATTATTATACTGCTCGACAACCAGCATACAAATTAATGATCATTCAATCACCTTCGTCGAGTGGTCACCCTTCTTACACAATGTTGAAGTCAACACAATGCCCATCTATATTATACCTGGTCCCTACACGGTTTATCCTATAGCCATCTAATATTAATTACACTCATTAAACAGGGGGTGGCAGGAAGACATCTATATTGGACTAAGCCGTCCCCTCTCAATATACCACATAAATTTGTTATTGTTTATCTAGTTCTTTCTATGTTATGTATGTATATGTGTATATTGGAAATAAATTATCCTATCCTATCCTACAGATTCCACAAGCTAGTTTAAGTCGGAGGAAACTCAAACTAGTGAGTTCGGTAGATTAATTTGTACCCTGTTCTAAGTAGGACTTCGTGTGCTGGTCGCCAATTAATATGACTTGTTAAGAGACAAGTAAACACCACTGTATACATATTGCGATAGAGAGTTAATCGATTCTTGAGAAAATTGGAGTTTTACGTATCCATCTTGTGGACACATGTAAACAATGGTTGTGAAAGTCGTCAATGCACACGTTATGCGGACAGATGGTAATGTTGTACGACAGAATCAATTCTATAAACTCAATTGGTTTCGTTAACCCCGACAGGATAAGCGTAACAGATGTTAGGGTACGTCCAGACACTCCTAATTTTATTTTGCCTGGCAGTTTTGTATGGCTATTCGACGCAGTGGACCATAGTGTGCTGTGATATGATCGATAAACTGCTTATAAAATGCACGTTTACCGCCGTTTACTGTAAACTATAAAAACAAAATAAAATAGGAATTTCTCTATTACTTCATCTCAACGCAATCAGATATAACCAAATAGTATTTGATTACTTTTAGAAAAGTGTTGTATTTGTAATCAAATACATCAAATTGAAACAGTAATTGTATTGGTTTGTAATCAACGTACCGTCGAGATGTTAGATCTGTAACTTGCTGCATGATGAGGTACAAACAAACAATGCATGATCCCTCTCCTGAATCTGTTACGAACCCACCCAAACCGTACATGGCACTACATCACTTCCGATATGTAGTTTAAATTATAAAGACATAGATTTGACTTGCGATTGAGATTTTAAATCGCCGTTCTGAATCTTCCTTCAAACAAACGCATATGTATCGATGAGAGCTGCTGAACAAACAAAATGGCGTTAATTTTTGCCTGTGCGATGTCGGGAAGACGGTCATTATGTCACACCACCGCCCGGATTCTGTATGTGCATTGTATTTTTCACCAATATGTTGTCAATCCTATTGTATACGCACATGCTTTATCCAATAAATTATTCATTAATCACCACGTTTATTTACTTTAGACATATAATCGCACCACCCATGACAATGAAATATATGAATTTCAATAAATTATGCAACAACTGGCATTTGCCAGAAATTAGCCTTAACATATCTGACAAGAGTCAACTTTGTCACTTGTTGCATATCATATATATGTGATGGCTTGATCCAGACTCACATGGGTTAGTAAAATTCGGACACATGGGAGAAGTAATGAGTAATGAGAGTGCTGCGTTATGTCCACTGATATTTATTTTCTGATTGGTCAGCCCTCCTACAACCCGATAAATCGTGTACGGCTACCCCAACAACGGAGACCATGATCCTCTATCGAGTCCGATTTGAAATTCCCTTTCAGTGCCAAGTCCGATTTTTGTATCAACCCATATTTCCTTGATCATTTTTCAAATTTATTGATTATAATAATGTGATACACTGATGAAAAGAGCTCTTAAAATTATCAAGGAAATATGGGTTGATACAAACATCGGACTTGGCACTGAAAGGGTTAAGATGCCGCAATAAGACACGGCGTGATAATGGCAGTCTGTATTGTTAACGGAGCCTACCACATAGCAATATTCTGTTTGTTTCATTTCAAAGATAAATTACTCCCATCGATTCTCTAAAAGATCACTATGTACAAAATGCTATCATTTATCTTCAAACTCCCCCCATTTATTTGAAGGTACTTCAAATATCACACCAATCTCTATTTTTTTTGCCAGCTAAAATTTGGAATTTTTAGTTGATAGATAGTTTAAAGGCTCATTCGAGCTTCCAAATTTTGTTTACATAATTTGAAGTAGGTATGAGATTGGTTGACAATTACATCGAATTTTGATATACCACACATATGCTCTGAAAAATACTGGCCATGGTCACAACCATTCTTTTGCTGTTTTCAATTGTTCTCACACGCAGAAGTCAAACAAACGTTCTTAGTTATATCATATCAGGAATGGACTATAACACGGAATGCTCTTTAATGTTCATTCCATGGAAATGGCTATTATTTGGTTTGGACCCAAACATCCTCTTTCAAAGTTGTATTTTTTATGACTTCAATGCTTATTTCTGGGACATATAATGCTCGTAGAAAGGTAGTTCAAGTATTTATCGACCTATTTTGATAGGGGCAAAAATTCAAAAGCGAAAATTATTCGGTGTATTTTGGAGCGCAAAATTAATTACCTGTCAGCATGGATGCTATACAGAACATGTAAGTGATTTCAGTGCGATTTAACACGCCAGTGGTGTAAGCATGACACGTGCAGAATTAGCCGCGTGATCTATTTATAAATGTACACGTATAATGTAGGTGTAATATATGGGATGATATTGGTAAAAGTATTGGTGATGGAGAATGGTTTCAATACTTGTAGTCACGTAATGAATTACTATTCACGCGCGTCACGTGACATGAATTCCCGGAACAGCAATTCCGAGAGTTCGTTCATCGAAGAAAAAATATATCATAGTCGTGGATGAGTGTGACTATTCCAAAATATAGATTGGGGGATTGCATATGTCGTTGGTTTGCTGCTATGTGTACATACAGTAATGCCCTAAATAATCGACTCCTTAACCACAGCAGAGTTATGGGTAATTTTTCAGGATTTAGTCGGAAATATGGCTTGTTTCCATTCATCGGAAAGCTCTCAGTGAACATTTCCCACCGATGAATATGAATCATTCTACGCTTATATTTCCTGAACATCCCTCCAAATGAATAATATAGACCATCCCACTGTATATGTTTTATGACTTGCTGGGAGTTCATTTAGTTCAGAAAGGGTTAATGAGGAATGGAATGATTTACTTTTTACTTTAACCATATTTTATTTGTAATAATACAAAGTGGATTGGGGCACAAGTTACATAACTTAATGAGCCCCTCTCCGGTATACATTGTTACAAAATTACATAATTGACAAAGTGGCACAATAAGTAACTTATTTACATCTGTGTGGAATGTGAGAGAATGGTTACTGGTGAAGGATGATCTTAGCGGATCGTTATGAAATGATGATGTAAGGTGGTGGGAGGTGCCAACGTCGATTGTGCTTATTTAAAACATTGTTATGGCCGAGCAAATACCAGGTCGAAAAAAGCAATAAACAACATAAACATATCTATGTCCTACTTATTAATTTAGTTAATATCATTTGTCAAAACGTTTAGTTTCCGTAATAAAATGTTGGACTATTTTGAACAATTTTACATTTTGTTTTATATTTATGTTAAGGATGCCAGAAAGTAAATCATTCATATGTCTTAATTCGAGTCCTTCTCTGTGTAGCGAATGATACATTTCTATTCGTTCTGATTGGTACAGGGAACACATGAAAAGGTAATGATATGCATCTTCGCATAGATTGCCGCATGCGCAACGCGGACTGTCAGATATGCAGTTTTGGAATTTATCAGACTTTAGATCACTGCAATAATTCCGTAATTTTGCGTGAAGTACATTACATTGCCTACATCCCGTGTAGAAATACCTCGGGGGGTCTGGAATTATTACTTCAATTACCTCGTGTGGGAAGCGCTAACTGTGTGGGTGATAATGAACAATGGGATATCTAACCGAAATACAGGGTGCGTAGCAGACATGATCAATGGCCAATTTTTCTGCTTATATCAAAAGTGTCACTTTTTCCTATACAAGAGAACATACAATTGCTCTCTTCTTCTCAAATAGCACTCGATTAACCCATGTGTCACATATGGCTTCGGTCAAAGTGTTCGGAAGTTGATTTATAAACGTACTGCGGACATGATTCGTCGCATCGGTGCTATAAGATCGTAACTCCATTTTGGTGGGAAATGAATATTTGATATCATTCGAATCGCGAGAAAAAATCCAATCCGATGGGCCAAAATGTTTTTGCATTGGATGGCAAATATTCTCACAAACCAGTGACACAAATGTCGTATCTCCAGCGATCTTCACAATTATTCGTGCTATAAGGTCGTATGTCCAACAGCAGCCAATCGGATGCTTCAGGTTGTCCACGTGACTTCTGTTTTGCGTTTGTAAATTCTCAAATGTGTGCTGTATGGTCGTATCTCCATGTTAGTCACGTGATCATTTGGTGATTTAAATTTTGTGATTGTTCCACAAATTTCTGTATGATGATGCACATGAGTGAATATTCATAATTTAGAATAGGCACTTTTTAGTTCATAGACACATGCGATTGTAACCATATTTAGCTTAATCTGTATTTATTAGCACAACTTCCTTATAGCACGGAAACCAATCGCCGTTGGCGTACGCAAAATGTCCTATCTCCAAACAAGTTATTGCTTTGTTAAAGAAAACGAGGGAGTAAACAAAAAATATATGGTTCAATGGACAGCTAATGTCAGTTTTCATTGGGATAAATGCAACAATACATCATACTTTGTTAGCATTAGGAGAAATGCTGTCTGAAAACTTCAACCTTCATTTTCTCGGAAAGTTGAAAATGTGGGTTACGACATTATAGCACTGATGCGACGAAATGTATACAAACATCCAACTTAAAGGGACATCTAGGGCACACCACATCCCGTATTAAAGCTCGTGGGCTCTTCCCCATATAACATTCAATTCAAACTTTGCCGCGTTCAGACATGACGATTTCTATGTTCAGATATCCTCAAAACAACAAATCGTGGGGTGAAGGAAAAGATCACTCGATCTTTTCGACCATCCCAGGACCTTCGCGCCAAACCACTCTCCTCTGTACAAATGTCGTTGTCCTACACTAATCGGAACGCCGGATATAACAGGTTGTACCATTGCGACACTGATTATTCTGTATTTTATTCGTCGGGTCATGATAAGAAACAGTTAAAACACCACCTGCTGAATTAAAAAGCAGTTTTGAGTGGTGCTGTTGCAACAAACGATATATCGATGCAGCTAAAGTAAGTTCGTGTTGATCAACCCTGAAGGCAACGAAGAAAAGTGAAGATATTTTACGATGAAAATTCTAGGCAACTAATTAGAGTTGGGAACTAAATGCAATTGCAACTTGAATATATAGATTTTTTGGGCATTTTTATAGCTGAAAACTTGAGGTTTAATAATCATTGTCAACGATACAAAGTAAACTGAACTACACCCTCTACTCCATCAACAAAGTAAAACACTTTCTACCAAAATAATTACGAACAATACTATATTATTCCTTAGTCATAGCCATCGTTTCTATTGTCCCCCAATGAGGACATTCAAATCATACGGGCTTGCTGTCAACCTCACAAAAAGGGCAATTCGTATTTTTAGCAACACTCAATATAGAAGTCACAGAGAACCCCTCTTCATACAAGAAAATATTCTAATGTTTAAAGATTAATATATGGTGCTTGCATCTCTCTTCATGTATATAACCGGACTAGATATAATCTCAAACAAATTGTTTGAGAAGATGTTCCCATACTATACATCGGTGATAATACCAGGTAGGCGTATAAATTAAGAATCAATAATCTTCCTCAGAAGTTCTACCAAAACATTCACCTAATGCAAGGGATTGAGCTAACTCCAACATAAAAGTTTTCAAAAAGATTCAAAACGTTATTGTTTGTGAAACCAATAGGAAAATATTCCCAATCGGTTACATGTGAAACTAAAGCATGCTACATTTTCAGTGGATAAAATAGTTTGTCAGCCACTCAGCCACTCAGCAATACCTAATTTCGAACTTTATTGTTATGTACTGATATTATTAACTCGAACATTCCGCTATCACAGACAGTCCTGTGTCATTTACATGGCAATGTATGTGCGTTGTCTATCGATAAGCATAACGGATGCCATTTATGTGGCGTATGGTCGCTATACTGACATATATGCGAATTGGACCATGTTTCCTGTGTTTTCGGCGATGCGATAGTGGAATATTGCCGTCTGGTTTTCCTACCGCTTGCCAGATTTGTGTAAGATTGTTTATTTTCCGTTCCAAATGGTGGCCGCAGGAATACGACCATATGGTCACGCCGCCATCATATATATGACATATTATTGTTTTATTATTTGATTTGATATGTATTACATATTTATATGATGATATGCCATGAATAAATATTTACTTGCCACATGCAATGTCATGTTGCTCTACGCACCAGAAACATATTCGCCCTTGTTTCTTCGTGAATGTAGTCGACGGTAGTTCCGCTACATATATGTATGGTGTTAATAGCGGTACGATGGCGATACGGGGGTCCGGGCTGCCAGTTTTGTTATTACGGGCACAGTGTTGTAATTCTGGCTGAATCTGGCAAATTATGGGTTTATATCGTCATTTTGTTCGGCCGTGACCAACGTGTGTGTCGATGGCTTTCTATGACATCCCCGCACGGTTATGGCCATAAAATCACCCCTAGAAACCACATGGGCGGTCCGGGTTGTTAGCTTCATTCGCGGCGAACATATTCGCCGATGGCGGCTTTTTGAGGGTTAATAGCGACACTTCTGTGTGTCCGCAACCCCTGTTAGTACGTTGATTGGTTTCCATGACACCCCCGCACAGATATTGCCAATAAAATCACCCCTATACTCCACAGGGTCGGTCAGGTCTGGTAAGGGATTGTCCGAGCTGGTCCGGGCTGGTCTGGGCGGTGTTTAGTCACACCCCTATATATATAGATATAGTAATAGCATAGCAACAGACGTCACACGTACATGTACCTGAACCTATATATTAACCCTGAGCTGGTGCAGCATTTAAGATAATGTGTCAATGCGAGACTTTCATATATAACAGAATGCTCTGGCTTACAAGGTAAATGTGAATATTGTTAGGCCAATGTATTCTCTTATATATATGCGAGGCACCCTATTGGAGACTCGCATTTGTAAGAGAGTTCATTGGCACAGGGTTTGCGCAAACTTGAAGGAAGATCCAGTCATGGAAGGGTTAACGCATCTGATACTCGAACTGTGCGTTTCACACATGAAAGAAATCGTTAGCCTCAATCGTCAGAAGTATATCAGAAAATTTCCACAAGATCACAGGTCGCGTGTCTGTAAATGCCAGGTCTCCTGCTTATAAACGAGGCGTCAACAAAATTATTTGGTATGCGAATGGTCCAACTACATGCGAACATATATTTTCAATTACGCCGATGTATCAATGGTTCGATCGATAGCCGTCACAAACTGGAGCTCGGGTGCTTATATTGGAAAACGCAAGGCGATGTCGGTCCACTTATTATGGATTTTTTCAATTCAACAATGGAAGAAACCGGTAAAGATACAGGCTATAACAACTGTTAGGAACTGTTTAATAAAATGGTGACATCGACATAAAATATCGTTAAAAGTTGTCCAGGTTCATCGAACGAGGGTTATTACAGAATCAGAATGTTTATTACAAATGAAGGTCACAGAAGAGTATATACAACTAAACAGAGTTTCCTCCAAATAAAAAAACGATTAAACTAATAACAGTATTACAAATACCTGTGACAAAATGCGCTTATTATTTGGCACTAAATAAGTCAATCTGTATTGTGTGTGTATATGCGTGTGTATGATCGTGTGTTGATTGTAAACTGAGGGTGCCATGGGTAGGTTTCATTATGAGGACATGGGTCATAAAGTTGTTAACCCTTCCCATATTAAATACTTATACCTTGGGAAATGTTCAGAAAGTTCGTTTGTTGAAATTATTAAATTATTATCTGAACATTTTCATCCAATGAATAGGATTCATTCTGCAATTTATATTATCTGTCGTCTGATTTTATTGCCTGAAGATCCCTACAGTTGAATAATAGACCCAGAGTATATTTTTATAACTGACGGGGATAATCAATTTAGTATAGCAAGTGCATGTTAACCCAGACGGATGTTGGGGATGCCAAGGTTCGGTGCCAATATTCACGTTACATTAACCTGCAAGTTTCTGAAACCGGGGGGGGGGGGGGTCAAATAATATTATAGATACGCAGGATTTTTTTCATTCTGTCCAATTTTACTACTGATTCTCGCCCCCCCCCCCCGTTTTCTATTTATTGCAAACTGTTTTACTTTATATTGTCAGCCACACATTCACTCTTTCATAGAAGTGTAATAAACATTTGCACATACAGCGGCCAATTCAGTTATGGTGCTCATTTATTTATATATCAACTCCAATGCATTAAGATGAACATACAAAGTGTTTCTATGCACATCGTCAATTTTAGAATTGAAAACAAAGAATGTACTTGAGGTACCATATTATGCAACGTACATGTACGGAGAGATGTTACCAAAGCGACAACCTTGTCTTCCCAAGCTGTGGCTTAATATTGATCAACCATATAATAAGCCGTACTGGATATATTCTCTCATTCTGTAACATACATGTAGACAAAACAATTACTGTGTGATTCCCCCCCCCCTTATCTCCAACCCAACCAAACTTTTACTATTCATTATATTCATTTCCAAATTATATTGTTTCATCCCTGTGATTATGTTGTGCATGTATTTGCAATTATGCCTCGGTTCTAACCTAATTTCGTACATGCGTTGGTCTGTTATGGGAGAAGAGCATTTTATACGTTGAGATAACGTGTGCTCCCATCCACATTACTCGTCCTACAGCATGTCTCACATGTGTCAACCTTACGTAATTAGCATCGCTTGGGATTTTTCAATAAGATATGTCATCACTCAATGTTCTGCTTACCCAATGTTCTGCTTACTAGGAGGAAGAAAAGTTATACTAACATTTGCAATCTCATTCATACTGCACAGCCATCACCAAATTCCACTTTAGTCAAACTTTGAAAGCAAGCACAAACGATCATAATGGAACATCCCACAGCTGTCAATCAAATACTTATTAGCATATATTTTCTACCAATCAGCGACTGAGCCGGTCGCTTGCTGCATTGAAAATTCTTACTTCACCCTAATTTTTATATTTTCGCACACGTTCAGTGTTAAATTGCATATTTTCAAGCAACTTTTTAGCACAGGCCCATGGGGATAAATACCAGATATACCAATATTTTCTACACTGGTACAGTATATAATGGTATATCTGGTATTTTTCCCCAGGGACCTGTGGTGTTTAGTGTTCAAATAATAATTTACTAAAATGTCGATGATTTTAACACAATTTTTCACTCTGCGTGTCAATCATCATATAGTTCACAATTGAAAACATAATGAATGTATTATCTCTGGTGTATTATTGCATATCAGCAGCACGGTAACACTAAGTTTGAAGCAACTGTTTTAGCACAGGCTCATGGGGATAAATACCAGAGATACCAATATATACTATACTGGTATAGTATATAATGGTATATCTGGTTTTACCCCAGGGACCTGTGTTATTTAGTGTTCAAAACATAATTTGGAACTCACTGAGGCACGACACAAGATTTGCAACTCTCTGACCGAATTAAAATCTGTGTTAAAGAGTGAATTATGATGTTTAAAAAAAAGAATATGTATGTGTTATCTTATGTCAGCTCTTGTGTATAGGTCTATGATATCACGTGTGATAGAGGGAATGGTATTCGTATGAATGTAAGCGCTCTGAGCCATCTGGGATAAAGCTCTATATAAATACAAGTTATTATTATAATATACTAAAATGTCGATTTGTGCAAAAATGTTCGAAATTCATCGATGATTTTAACACAATTTTTCACAATCGTCACATATTTCACAATTGAAGTATAATGAATGTATTATCGCTGGTGTATTATTGCATATCAGCAGCATGGTAACACTAATTAAACTCTAACTGTAGACGCATTGTCTCGTAGAAACCATAGACTTCTCCCACTAATTAAAGCCTCATGGCGGTTTGCTCTCCAAAATACTAATAATATTATTCGCTTTTGAAATTTTCCCGGTATCGAAATAGGTCGATAAATATCTGAACTACCTTTCTACGAGCATTCTGTAACCAAAAAAGACGCATTGAAGTAATGAAAATGCAACTATGAACAAGGTGTTTGGGTACCAAACAGCCAAATGCACGACATGGGACAGAAAAGAGCGTTCCATGTTATATTTCTGATACGGTGGCAGTAAAGAGCGTTTGTCTGACTTCGGGCGAAAAATTGAAAACGGCTGGAAAATGGTTGTGACTGGCAAGTGTTTTTCAAAGCATATTAGGCCGGCATACCAAGATTTCGTGTATTTATCGACTTATCATACCCTTCCCTCCAAATTACGTTGATGACATTTAATGAGCAATGTCCGTTTAATATGTATGCAAAGCTTGAGAATAATCACTATTATCTACAGTATTTGGAAATGAAAGCATGTACGTTCATTATTCATTTTCCTTTGAGTAATTCATTGCTGAAAATGGAACCATTGTTGATTTAATCATATTATAAGGATCTATAATCACAATGATCGCGCTGTGATCTGATTTGATGAAAATGCCATTTATGGTAGACAAGTTATATTGACATTTATGATAATGTGATCTGTATTAGTGGGTAGTCGAACACAGCGTATGTTTCAACAAAACTTTGTAACTGAAATACGAATTAGTTTCTACTATCTGTCGTACTCACGTGCTCGTGGTTGGACTATTGTATAAGCCAATGGGGTTATTCAGTAGAAGTATAACGATGACGGTACATGTATCTGTTGCCATCGTCATAACGACACACGTGGTCGAGTGTGTGGTCAAATCGCCTTCATTTGATAATCTTAGCGCAACACTACATGCATGAATGTGAGAAACAACAGCTGACTAAACCTATTTATTTTGTGACCCAGAAGATACGAGGTTAAACGGCAGTTACATATTGCATATCACTATGGATGGACATGGGACCGGGGCACTAGTTATGGAACATATAGGGGCACCTCTCCGCCTCCGGTTGGAAACAACTCAACTGGCGGTGCTCACTGTATGCCAATTGGACATCATAGACACCCATGGGACCATTCTTCAGACGAACCCAATGCCTCAATTTACTTGCATTCTGTATAACACAATCACCACTTTCATTAGCACTACCTGATGTTCCCCCCGCGGACAGGATTGTCCGACTGCAGTGTGCAGAGCAGTTCCCTTTACCCAAAGTGATCACCATCGTCCAAATAGAGGCACATACAGTAATGTCCTAAATAATCGACTCCTTAACCACAGTAGAATTATGGATAATTTTTCAGGATTTAGTCGGAAATATGGCTTGTTGCTATTCATCGGAAAGCTCTCTATCCTGAAAAGTATCCATAATTATGCTGTGGTTAAAGAGTCGATTATTTAAGGCATTGCTGTATGTGATGGTCGGGCTCGCATAGCGGCGATAACCTCTCTTCTCTCACGTTATAGATGATGTCCAAATACTATAATTTACAAGTTTCTTGTAAATTGGAGAAAACACGTGTTCAATAATAATTTTGTCGCCTTCAACACAAACTGGTCACATAATACCATTATCGTGTTCAAACCGGTTCATAAATAACGAGTTTCCCAAATAATTGTCAGATTTGCGTGGGATTATTTTGTCTACTTATACCGTAGTATTATAGTTCCTATTGCATGAGATGAGAGAGTGTTATTCGAACTCGGATGGGCTCCCCTTAAAGAAAGAAGAAACCTTCATAAAATTCATACCTGGAACAAAATATTAACCAATCATGTCCCAAACTACCTCACACATTTACTACCCCATACTGCAGTGAAGCATCTCGATACCCCATCAGAAACCCTTTGCGATACATAAATTACATCACAAATACGGCCCGTCCATGATCGATGAATGGAATTGATCATGCAAAACCACTACCGACAACAAAAAACTTACTGACCCCTCATCAGAACCAACCAAAGATGAAATCATAAGTAACATGTATAAAACTTTTTGCAAACAAGAAATTACCATAAAACCCCCATAATACTATAACGCACGTCAGAGGAAACTAAACATACTGCACTGTAGACTCAGAAATAACTGCAGTGATCTAAACTTCGACAAATATGAAAATTACATCTCGGCTCAACTATCATGTAGTTGTGGTCATCCATGTTAAGACGCTAACCATTTTTTCTTCAGTTATCCTTGGTACGCAGAGTCAAGAGAACTTATGTGGGTAATGTTGGATGAACTTAATGTATCTATCGTCTCGGAAAAAGATATCCTGTTCGGCATCCCGCACTATAGTGAAACAATAAATACGCGCATTTTCGAGACAGTCCATTCATTTATTTCTTCGACAGACCGCTTCTCATAAATGTTACCCTACCCCCTACCGCGAGACCATAGCCACTCCAAACAGCTATAGCATGCAGCATCCACTTTAAACACAATTTTTGTACCTATCTCTTAATACTTTTATTAGCAGCCGAATGCCAGAGGGGATGGGCTCTGATAAGTTCCGCAACTTGTGCTCCGATCCTCTGTGCCCACACAACTATCTATGTCTATAATAATATGTGTAATTTGTATATACATTTGTGGGTCACAATAAATATGTTCAATCATATTGCATTGGCATGTAAATGACACGTTCCACAGAGACAACTGGTGCACCACGTTGTTTTATACGATACAAGATTTATTTTTCCCGCATTAATTTCAAAGCAGACGAACATTTAATTGGTATTTTGACAGAGGTGTTATCGACACCACTGTTAGAGATTGATGTGATGGTGTGGCCGTGCTCGTAGTTTCCGACAGAAGCACAGGTCCTCTGGAACGACAAAGCTGCTATGAGTATATACCTTAATACAAGGTTTATATCTATCGGACCATTAGTGAGCATTATAGACTCACTTGCGATCAAAATTCATCAATATGCCATGTGCATACGATAATGCCACATACCCAGTTATGTAGACCATACTCGCAACTTGGATGTGATGTATCTCCCGCATCGATACAGGAAAATCACCAAAGATATATATGAACGGTGTGACTAAACACCGCCCGGACCAGCCCGGATCAGCCCGGACTAGCCCGGACCAGACCGGACCAGCTCGGACCCCCCATATGGACTATATGAGTGCTTTTAAGGGCAATATAAGTGCAGGTGTGTCATGGAAACCCACTCAGGGTCTATATTAACCCTCAAAATGCCGGCATCGACGAAAATGTTCGCCGCGAAATGAAGCTAACAGCCCGGACCGCCCCTGCTGCGTCGAGGTGTGATCTTAGTATCCATATCTTTGCGAGGGTGTTAATGAAACCCAAATACGCACGGAGAGTGGTCAAGGTCAAACGGAAGTGCCGTTTATTAACCCCTAAACTTCCAAGATTCAGCGAATTACAAAATTGGGCCCCAAATAAACAAACTCACAGCCCGGACCCCTTAATGTCCTCGTACTTCTAATAACTCCTTACATATGTGTTGTGGAACTACCCTCGACTACACTCACGAAGATACAAGGGCGAGACGCCCACGAATGCCTGGCAATTAACCCCCAAAATGCCGCCATGTAAATGATAACACGCAGGCGTTCGACTTAAACAATTTTGGATCATCAAATTGTGGGGTACGCACTCGAGATGTGGATCGGCGAGATAAAATGCGACATGCCCCATTGAAATGAACCGCAGTAATGCCTTTGTTTTCCATCTGGCAACTTTGGGGACCCGAACTTCTGTAAAGAATATTTTCTACACATGATTTTAGACAACCATGTAAAATCCCTCCCCCAAATTTTACTATCTTCCGTGTCCGTGTTGTAGGGAATTCCTGATGAAACCTTTCAAATGAACACAAAATTATTTCGCATTGTTCAGTCTTACATAGCTGCGACAACTCGCTTTAATTAGTATTAATTGCCCGATAATATACCTTCATATATAGCAACATAAGTATAATGATTAGCCGTCCTCATATCATATGTATCCAGAGGCGGCTGGTATTGAACACACAACATCAGGAAACCTCACAGTCCACACTCTTATCATTATAACTTCTATCCTTTTTTTCGGTTATGTAATACACCACAATTGTAAATACTCTTTAAACATCTTTAAACAAATACTGTAATTCAACTTGGTATCGGGAGAGTGGTCTCCTGTAAGTTTCCTTAGAGCACAATCCCATTGTTGCAATCGTTCCCTGATTTTTGGTAAAGCACACCAATTCCCAAGGCTGGCGAAGGAATAGTTCAGTGATTATCCAATTGTTAGGCACACGCAACTCATAACAGACAAATAGCACGGGCGCTTCAAAGTGGGACCAGTCCGCGTTGTTTCGGACATATCTATTCACATTCGACGGCGATCAGTCCATGATAATCACGTTGATGTGCGTGGCTAACCGGCTATTGTGTCAAATCGCGGCCAGTGCACGGATTGTGCGTCGTGGTCAAAACACGCTCAATGACACATTTTCAGTTGATTGCATTATGTGGGATCAATTGTGCTCTCAGTCGGTCAGAGCAGGCGAATAGTTCTTTACCAGAATAAATCTCGCCTTCGACTCGATTGATTCTGGTAAAGAACAATTCTTGTGCTCTAACAATTACGTAACTTCTACCCGAATCCATTTGTAAATTAAATAATTCACAATAAAATATATTTAAAGTAAGTCCGTGTCATTCTGAATACACCCTCACATTATGGAGCTGTTGGACAGTGACTCTCATCGGTCTATATGTTTGTCATGACAAAAACATGGATAATCATATAATATCTTCAAACATTATCAAGCTTAGACAATTGTGCAGAAATCGGATATTGGGCAAGAATTTATAAAAAAAAATATATATATATTCCTGATTAAAATGTCAGCCAGTCCACCATCTAGCATCAACATATCCATACCAATTTTCATCACCCACTGGAGAACCATTCATGACAGACTAACAATCAGTTACCAATGCAATTGGGTATTTTTCACTCAATGTGAATTTATGCCTGTGAGTTAATGGGGTATGGCATCAAGAGCATAATCTGATTGTCTACCGATGCGTTTGTCAATATAATAACAATGTTAACCTTAAGTTTCTTGTCAGGCCAATCATGGTGACATTAATTCCACTTGTCAGATAAGAATACATTTAGTTTATTATGTCGGAGGTGGTTCGGGCAGAGTCGGGGGGGGGGGGCTGTCCGTCGCCCGTTCACGCAAGCAGGGGCACCAGACACGTCACTCAAACAACTAGATGATGTAGAATATGAAGCCTGTACGAGATATGTACCCCACAAACGACTGCTAACCGAAATTGGTTCGGAAATACTTTCAGAAAGAAGGCAAACAAAGAGACTTTCTCTTTTTCATAACATTGTCGATCACAAAGTGCCAAACTATTTAGTTGACTTACTTCCCCCAAAATGCTCAGACATAAGCGACCACGATACTAGATTTGCGTCAAACTTTATACATTTTAAACCTAATACAAAAAGAATGGAGTCAACGTTCATGCGCACGTGTGATAAAAACTGGAAGGCATCCAAAATTAAGACTCGAGCTCTTACCATACAATGTTATCTAAACATGTTTAAACCTCAAATACACCCCCCCCCCCCGAGTATTACAATGTAGGAAAGCGGACTGAACATATATATCACTGTAGATTACGATGTGAATATAGTAACCTCCTATACTATAAGATAAGGTTCAAAATTGCAAGTTCCAAAGACTGCTCATGTGGAAACGGAGAAGAAAATGCCTTCCATTATTTCTTTGATTGTTACCTACATTCGATCCAAAGAATTCGCCTATTAAATAAATTACTTCCTTATAATATTAACTCACTAAAAATTCTGCTGTTTGGAGACCCTGCTCTACGTGATTGAGACAATGAAAAAATTCCTTAGCTGTAGAATCATTGACTCTTGCAAACATATATATACAAGCCAGCAAATGACTCAAACAAACACGACTTTCAACCAATACATATATAAACTCAAGACTGACTCGGGGGAGGGGAACGACCGGTGATACGTACATGTATATATGTTCAACTTGCTTTTGTTAGTCATGTTGCAATGCCATTCTTGATTTATTTTTCAGTGTAATAACAAACGGGAGAGCAGGTACTCATAAGTGAGTCAGCACTTGTCCTCCAATCCCATTGTCTGTATACAAATATATGTGTTATTTCCTATGTATTATTGAATTTAGACAAATAAATATTTGTAAGTCCACACAAACATTTAGCATTGTCCACTCTCTAAACTGTGTGTCGGCAGCATATGTCGCCCCGAGTACTGGCTGCTCTTGTGTCTACAATGTGGTGACTTCTCATTTCTACAAGACTGTTTAAGTTTGCACACTTCTCAATTTCTTAAATTTACAATAACTACCCCGCTGCGGCGTGCAACATTTTCTGTACGCCGATCTTGGTCGTGAACAGGTAATGGCGCACGTACGTGTGATGTCACACATAATTTACAATATACTGTGTCGTTGAAAATTTCGATCGAGACCTCTTCAATCACGTGACATCCGATCGTGGTTGCGCAAATGCACGGAATTAGCAACAGAAACAACCACTTCACAACTTTCGATGAACAATTGATGCATGTTTTAATTGCAAACAGTTATGAACAAGACAATTGTTCAAGTCCTACGCTGTCTTAGCGTGCTGTCTCTGTGAAACTGATTTCGTCTCACTAGACTAGACCAATATACGCAGACACTTTTCGATTACTTTCCCAAGGGCCTTTCATATAGGGTCTATGTATATGTAACGTTTCTGTGTGGACCCTCATTTCTACTCAAGTTTCCATATTCATAGATGTACATGTATCGGGCCGAACTTATGTCTGGAGGTGGCATTCTTAATTATCGACTCGAACGTTTGCTGAACTTATTATCTGAACATTTCCATCCAATACATAGGGCTCCATCTCTACTTTTATTGTAAATTTTTCTGAAAACTCCTTCATAAGAATAATAAACTAATATAATATACTATTAGTATTATAACTCGTTAGAATGGTGATTTTCGCTCGGCAGAAACTCGCGAATAATCGTACTTCTAACTCGTTGAGATAACACACATCTCAATACACAATGTGGTGTTATCGTCCATGTATCACACAACCATTATACAATCCATACACACACACTAATGCGTTAAGAATAAGCGTATACACACGTGCTTTGTGAACTATTTTTAACGATGATGGTATTGTTAATGGACAAGACAAATAGAAACGCTCTTTAGCGTCGAGGATCTTTAGATTTTTTGGGCGGCGACCAAACTGAGAATCATGATTTGACCAACAAAAGCTCCCAATGGAGTCATGGTTTCAACCATACATTTTGCTGTTGTGTTGGGAACGTATTGATAGTAGTTTTAACCCTTTCTATACTAAATGGATTCTGGCATTCAGTTATTCAGGTCTATTATTCATTTGGAGGAACGTTAAGATGACAAAAGCAGACGACAGATAAATAAATGTGCCGAATGAGTCCTAGTTATTGAGGGAAATGGAAATAAGTTCAACAAACGAATTATTACCGTTTGTTGAACTATTTATCTTAACATTTCCTATGGGAACTACTCGTCAATGAGTATTTATTATAGAAATTGTTAACATATAGCGGTGCCCATTAATTTATCAGATTTTTGCGTTTGCACTTTACATTAACCGGATATGTCTGATTTGAATCTCGTAAACTATGTATCCGTATAATTTGGTAAATATATTACATATTCACATGAATCATAGCAATGTTCTTACTGTTTCCACTTGCCTCCACTCCCATTGTCTGTATAAACTTGTTTGTGTTATATTTCATGCTTTATAAAATTAGACGAATACAATTGTTTAAACTAATAACGATCTTTATTAATATTTCAGGGTTTTCTAAATGTTCAATGATTTGGAAAAGTATTGACGCGACATATAATTTTTCGAACTTTAATAGGTATTATTAGAAGCTCCCAGTGATTGAAGTTGTTCCAACTGATGGTCATTTAAATAGTCCAAGTAATTTGTCAAAAGTAGGAACACATTCCACTTTTGGTCTAAAATAACAAACTTTAGAACAATTTCAGCTGATGTTGTGTCATGCATAAAAAAAGCAACAACCAGCACCAATGAGGGAATATCTTTCTTAACAAACTATCATAACGCAGCACCAGTC
This sequence comes from Siphonodentalium dalli, assembly GCA_032622095.1. Taxonomy (NCBI): domain Eukaryota; kingdom Metazoa; phylum Mollusca; class Scaphopoda; order Gadilida; family Siphonodentaliidae; genus Siphonodentalium; species Siphonodentalium dalli. The sequence continues at coordinate 82,038,787 of CP136066.1, forward strand.
TGAAATTGTCCGAGGGGACTCCACAGTGTTCCAACTCAAATATGTGTACGATCTCATTTGCTCATCACTACACGTGGGAAAAGAGATAAGTTGTGTATGTTGTGATAGAAGCAAGGCGTTTTATAAACTCTGGTACCGTGGCCTTTTATATAATAAGCTAGAAAGAATATGTATTACAGGGAATCTGCTGAAACTCCTGGAGTCTTATCTAATTGATTGTGAACAGCGAGTCTTAATTGAAGGCGATCATTTGTCAATGGAAACCAGTCAAGGCGGGCGTGCCCATGGGATAGATACTTTCCCCTCTTTTTCTTATGTAAATTAACGACATAATGCAGAATGATAACTGTCACTTAAGCTTCCTCGTATAATGATACATCCATTACTGTAACAATTGAAGACCATGTCTTGGCGCCGATTTAATAAACGGTGATATTGCAAAATTGGCATCCTGGTCATAACAATGGCTTGTAAAAAAATAACCCCTGGAAAACAGAGACCATTCTGATGTCGCGAAAAAATAATCTCACAGATCGTCTACGACTCCATATGTCTAACGCACGTAAATGAGGTTACTTTTCATAAAAACTTGGGACTCAACTTTAACAATCGTGATTCATGTGATGCTCTTATATGTAATATTAAAAATATGACCTGAAAACTGGTGAACCAACCAGAAAATTCAAATACTCACTAGACCGCAAAACTATAGAGAGATAGGATATATCGCTTATATAAGACCAGTGTTAGAATATGCCTTGCCTGTATGACACAACTGCACACAAGCAGACAGCGAACTGTTGGACGTTAGAATATCACCGAGAGGAACAAGAATCATCAACATCATTGATATATCAGCAGACCTAGGTTAGGAAATGTTAAGTGAAACAAGAAATAAATTCATACTTCATCAATTCTACAAAATGGTTTATGGCAATTCTCCAGAATAGTTTACAATACTGGTAATCGCCCACACCCTGGAATTAACATATATGATTTTTGGAGAACTGACGTAAGACACCCATTTTCCGGCACATCGTACTATCAATGCTCTTTCCTGCCCACGACAACACGCCATTGCTATGTCGCATAGCCCAGATAACACACACACAACTAGGCTGCAGTAACCTCAATGATTATCTCAGCCGCAACCACGTGACTGAATCTGATAAATGCGCATGTGGGGAAGTCAAGACTGCTCACCATGTTTACTTTATTGTCACAGATACATAACAATAAGGAATGAAACATTTTCTGTATTAGACCAAAATCTATGGAGAGATGACATTCTTCTAAAGGGACCAACCTCATTTCCCAACAGACTTAATAATGTATACCTGAGGCAACACAAAACTATATATTAATTACCAACCGATATGTGTCAGTCACTTTTGTTTCAGACTCACATATGATATTGATAATTACCAGAGAAAAAGAATTTATAATTGCTAACAATGTGGTAATAATTACAGCATCACGACGCTGCACTGAAAGCCGTATAAAGGTACCGACAAGTTAGTGACTTCAGTTGACGACTCATGTATAGTTCAAATTTCCTATGTAAAATAAACTCATATGCATAAGATTAGTGATAATTCATTGTACATATATGTGTTATAAGTGTTAATTGTATCTATCTCTATCTCTCTCTCTCTCTCTCTCTCTCTCTCTCTCTCTCTCTCTCTCTCTCTCACTCTCTCTCTCTATCTCACCAAACTAATTCATCAGTTAATTGATCTTCTCATCATGCTCTGTTATTCTTCCTCTTACTTAATCTTGTTGTCCACTTCTCACTGACCTCTATGTATTATACGCTCTTCTTTTCTGAGGAGATGGCTCTATATATAAGCATTTAGTGCGTGTTGTCAAATCCTTTTCGCCCTTCCAAGTCTCCATATACATATTTGTGTCATGTTCAAAAATAATATTTGGGACGAAAATATATATTTTTTAAACCAACCCGCACAAAATTTCATATAGATCTCGTAATCCAGTTGTAACACAAGTAAGGTTACTGAACCCTCATTTGGAAACAACGGACATATGGCCGTACAACATATCGTTGCGATCGGAAAACCGATAGCGGAATTACGAAGGCGGTCAGTGGAAGGAACTTCCGCTAATACGATTTACTGGCCACCCACCCATTGCGTGCTAAACGGTAACATTTTCAAATTATACCAATTGTGCTTCATTTAAACCAAGTTACTGGACGGTTCAACAATGCCATTGTAAGCTTGATTTGGTCTAAACAAACAAAAAACAATGTGCAGAGCTATATAGCATATGTATGAAGTGGGGACGAGGTGGCACTCTTATATGCGTAATATTGTATACACATTTTATTCAATGTCAGCGTTTTATAGCTGTTCAGGGAAGCCCTTTTCAATATTTCTCCTAGGAATTTGGCCATGTGAACAAGCTCTGTTTTGTCCCTTGTGTTTAAAATTGGGTATTCTTAAGGTGGATCCTGCGAAATCGTCTGTTGTTACATCACTGGCAATTAGGTCGATCCAAGTTAAGTGTTGTGTCCAGGCCACCTTAAACTTGTTTATACTAAGGCCACGGTAACTGTGGTCTTGTGTTTCTCGCACATATGCAACTAACACTAACTAATGTTCACCTTGAATATTGTTTTGTATATAAGGACTGAACTATGGCCATTCTTTCGTAATTCTGTAGTTAATACATCGTTTATTCTGAACGGCAGGAGCGGCAGGCATCTCATCTACGACGGCAAAAGATACAGAGCCAGATCTCGTGTAGAACATATTCATTGGGTTTGCTGTATAAAGCCTGTAGTGTTGTTATTAATACAAAGAACATTGTTTCGTCACCGGGAACTCCTCATAACCATCCTTGCCGATTCTGATCGTTTCTACGCCGACGGTACCTTCGAAAAATCTCCGACGTGTTTCTGCAAATATATTCAGTCCACGCGTTCGTAGACAGTATAACGGTTGCCCTGATGTATGAACTCCCGTCGAACATGACGCAACAACATACACGAGATTCTCCCGAGACACCACAGAAGAGAAAGTATCGTGCCTTAGAAAATTCCAGACGTCATTTCAACAGAGTTAATTTGGCAGGCGAGAGATGAAGTTGAGTTCATGGATGAGATGGCCAAGTTATGCGGTCATTGAGTATATTGTCATTTATAAGTTACTAATTCCAATTGCGCCTGACGCATGAATATTACTATAGACGAGCATCATTTTTATAACGCAACAACCCAATTATTGAAAATTCCCCACCACTGTCATCATTTGACGACTCCATATGTCCCCCTCATTTCTTCTAGTTTCTCACCCCTATCTCTCTCTGCCTCCTGCTATCACTAACACTATCTTCTCATTTTTTCTTCCATCTCTAACTCAAATTCAGTTATATATCTCCATTTCCCATAAACCCATTAATTCCAACCGTTCCCGTCTGATCTATACCCGTCCCTCACTTATTGGGGACGGGGCATGTCACCAAAGAGGAGACTCCATATAAGCCCTCGGGCGTGTTGTCTGATCCTCGTTTCCATACGTTAGCTCTTCTATTTTGCATATATGTGTCATCTGTATATTATGTTATTTGTTTGGATTTGGAAATAAAAATATGTTTACACTAATTCTTTAATGTTTGTACACCATAAATCCAATTCAAACTTCGGTTCTTTCTCATAATCAAAAGGGCTAACAGAAAAAACCCCGAATCCAATCAAATGAACTAGGAAAGGCCTAAGTAGTCATTAAGAGGATTATTCACACCTCTATACCCCAAACTACCCCTATATAACTATAAAAATAGGTGTCTGCAAAAAGGGACGACTCCACAGACACCGCGATTAATTTTAAGAGAAATAACATATGGACAATTAAGTGACAACCAGCTGTTTTACAATATCTCGTGAATTGGCAGCTTAATTGTGATTAAATATTATACAATAACCGGTACTCCAGTTTTTGAAGTTTTGGCCGTCCAAAAGAAATATAACATACAAAAGCTTATACAATTCCACAAAATAGTTAATAGTACAGCACCCGTGTACCTACGAAATTATATTTGTCACTCTGAAAACCAAACCGGTTATAATCTTAGACATCATGCAATACGACTACCATTGGACGCCACAAAGGATATTTATAAAGATACATTTTTACCCTCTACAATAAGCGATTGGAATAGACTGCCAGAGTGTGTACAAAATTGTACCAACCTGGACAAGTTTAAAGAGTCACTTGCTGACGATCGTATATACACACATCCACACTACTATCATTGCCATAGTCGCAAATCCCCAGTATACCACACACGATTGAGACTGAAATGTAGTAATTTGAACTTCGACCTCGTGACCAATTTTGTTAGGCCCGACCCATATTGTGCATGCGGTGCTGTTGAAACAGCCCATCATTACCTGTTAGAATGCCATTTATACCAGGCCTCAAGATTGGAATTGCTATCATCTCTACCAAACATAATATTATCAGAAAGAACCCTACTCGAGGGTTCACCCGAAAGTTCCATTAGGGCAATAGTATTTTCGAGGCCGCACAAAGATACATAATTAGTACAAAACGATTCTAAGCGTCATACTATGTCACATGTCCTCTGCCATTGAGTCATATATAAAGTCATATATAAAGTGATACAAAGTCATACATAACGTCATAATTCGGAAAGCCTGATTGCCCAGCTAACTCATGTAGTCTCTGTACGCCAAGTTATACACAATTGACATATAATTCTACAGCCGAATGGTAAACTACTCGCCCCCATTGACCATCCTATCTTTCTGACCTTTCTTAAACATAACTACTCTCCTTTCGTCCCATTGGTTACCTTTAATTCCCTAATCACACCCCACTCCAGTTCTTATCATATCTCTTGCTATCTGTTGTTAAGTGCGATCTATATCAAAATCACCAATAAGTTATTTAAAGTACAAACCAGAAAAATTCCCGTCTGACACGTCCGAACGGCCCTATGTAGTTCGGAAAATTTAAGCGATCTGGGAGAGGACTTACAAAAAAGCCACAATAGGCTTGTTGTCTCATCCCTTTCCAATCACCCATACTCATCCATAGCAATTTTGTAAAATATTCATCTTGTTTTGTATTGGGAATAAATATTGTTTACACCAAATATAACATTTGCTGGATTATAGTTCCATGGTCAGTACCTGCTCTATTCCAGGGACGATGTAATTTTTGATGAAGTGTTATATCCAGCACGCGTGTACGCATCGTTTACTGCTCTAGTGGTGTGTGGTCATATGGAACCTGTTCGTATATACGTATACATTTAAGAAATGACATGCAGATCGATTGTTTGACCGGCAGGGTTATTGAACAAAGTGTGTGAATCCCGTTCGATCTGCAAGTCATTCCTTATAATCATGTACCAGCACATTTTAATAGAAAATCATTTGAACAACTTTTCAAAACTACCAAAACAGTTATTTCATTATAAGTAACATATTGCTCAAATTCCAACATAGTCTGCCAATAACATCACGCAGGAAGCACGTGCACACGATCGGCTTGAAGTGACGTATGAATTTCGTTCATCAACCAACAACTGAAGGGTCCACTTCAGTTATTGGTTTATGAACATCGGAAACTTTCATGTAAACCAATTCAATTCAATTTATTTATCCTGGTCATCATATAGTGATATTACAGATGTTTTGAATTACATAATCAGACACATAATATATAGAGAGCACATATGTACGAAAATATAGTAATGTTTATGCTTGTTGCTTTTAGATGGTAATAATAATAATAATAATAATAATAAATATTAGATTTGACCAATGTGGTCCAGTTAGTGGGGTTTGTGTTATGGATGCTACTTATATAGCCGTATGCCGAACTGTACTGATTCCTACGGGAGCTAATTGTGTGAATGTAGAAGGTGTGTGATTATACATATATACTCACCATGTTTTTCGACAAAGTCGCGTGATAAGCCTAAATCTTCATTGTCGAGCGCAGTCACGATAAATCCACGTCCGAATTCATTTTTTGGCAGTTCCCAATTGCACGAACTGTCAAAGTCGCAAGCAGTTACCCCCGCAAACAAAACACAGTTTAAACACACAAACGAAAAAGTCCGCACATGCATTTCTGTGATTGGAAATTGCCGCGGAATTTCCCGATGTGACGGGCGACACTACTCAGCACTGTATTTTATCGGATTTCGATAGCGCGCATTTGAGCTATACTATACGTTCTAACAATGTCAATATCAGGTAATGACCGAGACAACAGGACAAATCACAGCCTCGCAGTGAATAAATCTTAAATTAACGGTTCATATCGGTTCTACAACGCCAGCATCATCTGTTCATAATGGTCCCGACGTCGGACCGCTACCAGTGGTGGCCATCACGAACACATGTTGGACTATATAGATAGAGTAAACAACTATAGATGGCTGTCAGTTCATCAGTTTTACATCTGACGCAAATTATTGAACAGTTTATTGACTTTAGCTCAAGAAACCAGTTTCAATGAGGATGAGAAGACGCTTGCTATTGTAACGTGTACGGATCTATTACTTTGAGAGAGTGCGAACAATGTCGGAGATATAAACATTTGGAGTCTGTCAGACCCAAAGTAATGTCGCCCAAGAAGGCAATTTCCGCTTGACTTGGAGTACGGATTCTTCCTCGCGGGACGTCCGTCGTCATACAGGCGGCAATTTATGTAATCAAATACCAACTATCGAATAATGACATAGACTAACTGTCAACACTTCCCGACAGCTATAGTTATCCGTCAATTTAGTGTGTAATCATGAGATGTAATTCCCGAATATTCACCAGAATTATTCAAAGAACGTCTGCAATCTCAACGGCTCGACTGAATTATGACAAACTTACTGACCATATCGCTGATAACGCCATGTGCGCCTGTGGAAGCCCTGTTGAAGATGCTGAACACTTTTTTATGCATTGCCCCTTTTATATGCATCATGGCACGGATTTGGTACAAACCATGAGATCGTTTGGTGTATTATCATATGAAGCTCTTATCAAAGGAGATACCCTAACACATAAAGGGAACAGCTCTAATATTTATCAAATTTTTGGTAGGTTTGCGACTTGGTGCGAATCACCTCCCGTTAATCCACCAATAAGTTTGACCCCTTGTCATGACCCCATATATACACCGCCTCTTGCTGTCCACCCACGATGTTATGTTCTGTTAAATGAATACTGATCATGATATTTGCGAACTGAAAGGCCTAACTTTGTTTAGAACACACCCAACAAATACGGAAGGCATTCGATCACGCGTTGAGTTAACATTTGCTATTCTTTAACACAATTTACATATTTTTAAATCCAGACCTCGGACTCTGTCTGACAAGCACCTGATGAATTTTCCGTGGAAAAGCCTGAAGCCGATTTGCCAGAACAGTATCGTTGCAGGATTGTATCGCATTTGGCAAGTAGTTTGATCAAAACTCTGGTCAAAATTTTCAACAGTTGGAAAGTTCATACCCGCATGACACAACATTAGTTGGAAATTTCAAAATTGGAATTGTCATGAGTTGGAAATTTTCCAACCTAAGCAGGGGGTGTCAGGTTTGAAATTTCTAACTCTAGGAAGGCTTGAGACCAGTCTAGATGCTACGATTTTGCTATTCTTGTTCAGATTTAAAATTGTCCCGGTCCTTCCCCCGTGGTCAATAAAAACTGCAAATTAGTTTAAGAAAACAAATATTTTACTACATTTGGTCAAAATAGTGGACTGAAATGGTCATCAATTGGAAATTTTCCAACCTAAGGGTGAGTAATACTGAGTATGAGGTTTACACTTGAATTTCTAACACTAGGAAAGCTTGAGGCTAATCTAGATGCAATGATTTTGCGATTTTCTTGTTTAGATTAAAAAAAATTCTGGTCTCTCATCCATAGCCGTGTGCAGTTAGACCACTAGATGTTAGGAATTATGCAATGGAATTTTTAAGTTCAAATATCTGAATGTTATCGGGTATATAGAACCATGGTTCGTGAATAGGCTAACAGGCTTGAGCACTGAGGTACAAGGGGCGTGTGAATGGCATAATTGCGAGACTTGTGTTTGGTCTGATTCAAGGAGGGGGGCTTTGGCTTCCGCAGGTGGATACCCATCAACAGGGACCCTCCAGCCGTCTCTGGTGCAGCTTTTCGACGTTTTTTCATAACATTGCTCGATAACTAATCCATTATCACCATGAACAACCAAACGCTGTGTCCACGTCTTTAAAACTTCTGGAATTAATCCAGGGCGTTTCCTCTCAAAATAACCAGTATTTGTCAGGGTGGGTGGCACACGTGTGGTCGATAGTTGGCCGTAGGGTGCTGAATGTCGTCGAACAATGGCGACATCTATATGGCTCGATATCCATCTATCTGAAATAGAATACGAACTTACGAAGTACTATTTTAACGTATGTACGTGTAACCAAAAACACACAATTCTGATACCCACATGCACATGAAGGCTAAAATAATTACCCACAATTAGCATCCCAAAATATAGATATGTTATAGTACAAGGGACATATTCATTCCTATATTGACTTAGACACATAGAGATACTCAGTTGTTAAATGGTACATAGTCACTACAATGGTTAAGGCAATACAACTTTCAGACCTGATGTGTCATAATATAACAACTTCAACATATGTATGTTGTGTAATAAAGCATAGCAGCACATATACATGGATGTTTGTATGAGTCAACATTCATACGCCATACCGCGGTGCATAGACAGAAAATCGGGCTTTCGCTGTAATATGATCATACGCTAGCGTAATTAACGAACCAAAGCTAAACCACTCGCATGAGGGTATCTGTAGCATCTAAAACAATTATGATCAAGAGCACTGTATATATTTCCACCAAATAAGATTCACATGCATAAGGCTTATATTTCGTGTCGGTAATTATAAATAGTTATATACATGTATGTTGTCGAGAGTGGAACTGGCCTAACCAATATATTACTTGGCGTGCTGGGGGAGCTCTCCGCATGAGATACTCAGGCCAGATGGAGAATCGTGTCCATTTCATAATGTTCATTTCATTCATAACATGTCATCATGTCGATTTCAACGACAGTCGACAAACAGCGTCATCACGTAAGTGTCCCCATTGACCGAATTCGAGTGGAACTGAATGTATCTTCTTGGAGAAAATGTTCACAAAATTGATCAAAGAATACTTCCCTAACAATAAAAAAAAACCCACTACCACCCTTCATATCTATAATACGATCATCATGTAGCATAATAATACAGAGTATCTTTCGTGAATTTTAAGTGGCCCTGAAAAGGGTCGTTTAAAATAATATAAAAATCATTTCTTTTGTTTCTTCGTCACTGTTAAATCTTTCCCGAGTGATCCAAATGTTGATCGCTTCGTTGACTCTTTCTGGAAACCATGTACCTCAATTGGTATGTCAATCGTGTGAGGTTTCAAGTTGATTGTAAATTCAGCCGGCTTTTGAGTTAACTTCTTTCGGAAATCCTTCATTTCCTAACAAATAATCTGTAACAATTTTGTCTGTTCTTCCCATTGTGAACTGTTGATAACTTGGTATATAACAGGTTGAATCGTTTGGTGTGTATACACCGCCGGTGAAAACACAACAAACGATTCAACCTGTTGCTGCTCTACCCGTGATGTCACCATTGCCTGCATACAGTGGAGTCGACATTTTCGTTGTTGCAGGAACATGGTCGTACTGCACATCAATTGTCTTGAGAAATTCCGATACTGGATCCATGTTTCAACATAACGCTAACGTTACAATTTACGCATGTAATAACGTTAACATCTTCGAGGATCAAATATGTGGGATGGGCGGGCCTCGATGACGACGTCATACGTTTTTCTACCATTTTTTTCCGAACGTCAAATCAGATGAGTTTCTCTTTTGTCAAAAACATCATATTTCTATGAATAAAACACCGATTTGACTCGGGGGAAAATTTTTATCTGTACCGTTTTACCATTATCTCATAACATATTTCACTGAAAGGTAACTTCTACGAGTAGATTTTACAACGCTAGCGTATTCGAATTTATTCGAAGACTTTCGCTTTTGTTAAAAATGCAATGGTAAAGTAGCACAATTTACCTATTTTTGCTCGGTATTATTCTAAGTTCAGTGTGTACAGCGAAGGGGAACGCCCCTCGCTTACCACACTGCCATTAGAATCCGAGAAAAAATCGATACATTAGTAAATTGTGCTCTTTTCTGTCAAAACCCTTCGAAGCGATCACCTTACTCTTTGGAATCTAACACAACCTCTGGACCGACCCTGGGTGGGCCACTCTGGTCGCACCCCCTCGAGCGAGGGGTTTGGATTTGTTCTGGCCCACCCCTCGCTCGGGGCCACTCTGGCCCAGAAATTTTGGACAGACGAGCCCGACCCTGGGCGGCCTCTCTGGCCCACCCCCTCGCTGTCGGCCACTCTGGCCCATGGGCCAGAGTGGCCGACAGCGAGGGGGGCTTTAAACGCACATATGTAAGGCAACATGCATGGCGAACATCAGCCAAATCAGTCATCAGCCTCATTCTCAATTCTGTCAATAAGTTTTTAGTGCGGGAATTGTTGGGTTCGATCGGTTTCGCCATATACTCGCTGGAAATCCCCCCGCTAAATATAGAAAACCATATACTAGTTTACCCAGTCGGTGACAGAGTCAGAAAGGAACTGTGATTAGTGCGCTCTGGTATAGATTGGGGATCCGTTAGCTTGATGTACACATCATGCCTGAGTTTAGTTGGCATGTCATTTGCAGAATGAGGTCCCCAGATGGTGAATTTAGTGATGCTACCCCTCACAGCGGGCTAGCATAACCAAATTCACCCTCTGGGGACCTCAAATGGTGAATAATGTGATGTGAGAACCTCGATTATGCAAGGTGTCGTCTGACAATTTGGGAATATAGAGAAATTAAGACTAAAAAGAAATAGAATCTGCTAAGAAGTTTCTATAGAAATTTAATAATAAAGAAACTTTATAGAGAAGATGAGGCCTAAGCAGAATGAGGTCACAAGAGGTGTACATATAACGACGTTGTCGGTAATAATTTCATGGAGAAATCACTCCACTGCACATCGGACCCCCTACCAGTTAAGGAGTCACGTGATGTAAACATCCACCTACCATTTAGGAAGCAATAGTTTTAGTGACAAACTTACCTAAATACATAAATTCGGTGACGTTTCTAAGCTTGCATGCGTGGAATTCAAATCAGTACATGTACTTATCTGGATTAGAAACAGCTTCGCGATGCCTGACGCCCTACGTTGGCTTAATGAGCTATGCAACTTACCATTTCAGCAACCGGGTCCTCTGTACTCTCACTAGTTCACCGAGTACATGCACATGCATCAGTTCGATAGTCATAGTTATCAAACTTAAAGGCCCACTTAATGTTCGAACCCCCAGATCACATTTAAAATATATGCCATAGCATACACCATTTGAAAGAGGAAGCTCCAAAACATTGTATTACTAACTTATCCGGTGTAATAAACTGTGAACATGTTATTTGTGTTGAGTTAACGACGTGTTTTTGAACTTAGTTTCATCTTGATTGTAGTGCAACGTACAATTTTAGTTCGAATTTGGTTGTTTCCGGGAGCCATAACGGGAGAAATATTTCAATGATTTAAGCTGTTTTCTATTTCTCTATAGGCATCGTCTGTGACACAGACGTTTCAAATGGTAATGAATTATAGTATTTTAATCATATGTTATGGCATATATTCTTATTAAAACCGTATTAGTCCAGTCAATCTGGTCGAAAAAAACACAAGACCAGGAACAAATTGCTATACAAATACTTTTACTGTTTTTGGATGTGACTATGCCCACACAATAACATATTCAAAATCCCCATGAATCCCAGACCGGGAAAGCCCTCATTTTGGGTCAAAAGGTAGAAAACAAGTGAAAAATGAGTGAAAATTGGAATTTACTTACCCTGACTTCAAATAAAGGGTTATGCACATGGTTATAACGTTTTTAAATGTAACTATACGTGTGGAATATCATATCCAAAATCGACATGAATCCCGGGTCGGGAAGATCATAAATTTTGGGTAAAAAGTTGAAAATATATCTAAAATGAGTGAAAAACGGAATTTTCTTAAACAGACTTTTGACTACATTGGTATACAAATGTTTTTTAACGTTTTTGAATGTGACTATCCTAAAACAATAACAAATCCAATATTTCCATACATTCGTTAGTGCAAACCTCATTGTTTTGGTTAAAAAATCATGAAATATGTGAAAAATGAGTGAAAATTGGAATTTTCTCAATATGAAGAAATAAATCAATGCGATATGTTCAGCTGAGCTGAGATTCGATTTCAGTTCATATTTGCGCAAATATGATTTGACCATGACAAATTTTAATTTCCTTACATATGCATTGATTGACTGATTGATTGATTTATGTTTCACTCACTATTAAAACATAAAAGTCATGTCACTGGTTTTACTGAAAATTTCAGGCTGAATTTGGATACTAACTGATCAGATCTTACTACAGAAGACATCATATTGCTATTTATTTACACAATACTATGTGTGTAAATAAAAGAAATTTGCTGAATACCGAGAATCCATACTATCCATGAGCCATCTCTGATACAGTTTAGCTCGGCAAGCCCGTGCTGACTGCAGGTGTTAACAGGAGACATCTCATGGGTGGAATGGCTTCTAAACGGTACCAAGCAAATTTAAAAAAGAAGATGCAAATCCTACCATGTTATTTCTGTTCAGTGCATCGACAATGGTCCACAGGTCCCTCAAATATTTGTTCACCTTTACCATACAAGTTACCATACAAGAGACCTGTGCAATGGCCTACTCAATGTCATCATCCTCTGCGTTGGTGCATTTCAAACCGTTCCGTTTGCAACTGCATCGCGCTGTGTCACAACCAGTGGTGCAATTGCATCTAACTACCTTTAGTAACGTTGCTGATGCTGGTGGAAGGTCCGTCGTTTTTGGGACTAGTTTCCCTTCGCGAACGGTCCATCCCCAGTTAGTTGGATCGATGTCGTCGTGACCAGTCCACACCTGAACCTGGAGGTAAGTTCTCTGGCTGTGATATTTGGTAGCAGAAGGTGTGGGTGGTAGCTTCTCTGGTTTTACGAAATATGACGCAGATGTTACTTTCCCTACAAGAAGCTTGTGACGGCATATATCCAGTCCACTACCTTCCTTCCCTCCAAACACGGACACCATGGCTTGGCAACCCAATTCTTCAATTACTTCTTGTAAGATGTTTGGTACAAGGAACCTTAGAGATAGACGTTGAAGGGTGTCGTCGGATGTGAGTTTTGTGAATAACTTCTGTTTGCCTATTGTGGATATTCTTGAAGTCGTGTCACAACCAGAAAAGGCATGTATAAATAATAGGCATTTGCAGATAGAATTGCCAAGTGTTGTCTGTATGTGCCTAATATCGTAAACAGGATTTTCCGCCCTTTGTCATTTTATGTCACTCTTGAAGTAAATGTCACATTTGGAATCATGGGGCCAATACAACAACAGGACAAGGAGATCAGTGTCTTCGCTTATGAGTGTGGTGGTGCACGCTTTCGCTGATTCCACTGCGGTTTTTTACAATCTCTACATCGGCGTCGCCACCACAGTGGGTCACTGTGCACCGGGCTTCTTTTAGCACTTCTCCAATAAGGTTGATCATCCTTTGTTTGTTGGTCTTGTTGGCAAGGAATGTGTCTTTCTGACTAGAAAATATAGTTTCTCCGGAAAAGTTTACTGTGGGACTGGATTTCGGTTTTGAACGGCGAAAATGTGTTGCATCTTTTGTTGATTTGGTGTTTACCACATCAGCAGACGATTCAGCTATTTGGCGATATGATGATCCTTTTTTCCAAGAAATCCTATTTATCAGAGACCCGCCGTCCAGGACAAATCGATGCACTTTGGGCGTAACTCTTTCGGGTTCCTTCTCATCCGAGTCGGCCATGAACTTCAAAACAGCCTTTGCTAACACCGGTTTGTCAGCTTTTCTGAGAATATATGGTGCTTCAAATATTGATGGTGGATATATGAACACAGCTCGTATTTCAGGAAATCTTGCAGACTGATATCACATGTTGAAGCTAACACGTATAATCGCTGAAAAAGTAAGGCTGGATCAATTCTCGCACCGTCGTTCAATTTGACGCTGATGTCGTTGTTTAAAGTTTTGTCACTGTCCGATCTTTTACATGAGTATGTAAATACATCCTTCCCATCCATCGACTCAACAAGTTTCTCGCCAACTGAAAAGAGTTGATGAACGTTAACTTCATGACCTGCAGTGACTCCGCTTACGATATTTCTCAAACAATGGTCATCAGAAAACGGAGAATTGTTACGGATCCGCTCAACCAATTTAAGTGTAGCATCTGTGTCCTAGAAATGCGTTTAGCAGACAAATCCTTGTGTTGGTCGCTTGCTGCTTTGTAAATGCCGCTGAAAACTTGCATTGCTAAATTATATTCCGAACATATAGGCATAGATGCTAGCCAAACAGCAAGCTGAGCTTCTGTCATGCCGCTTCCGCGAGTGAGACCACCAGTTGACTTGATTGATCTCATCAGAACTTGTTTTATAATGAGATCCGGTGGAAGCCCAGCCCAGTTCCGATCTGATCTTCTCACTGATAGTACGTTCTCAACGAATTCTTTATATACAGAACTGTGGTATTCTCAAGCTTTGATGAGTTTTGCAGCAGCCTCTACAATACGTTTCTTCTGCAACTCAATGTCACAATCTTTAGGAAGTTTATAGTATGATCTAAGTATCTCATCCGCCGTGTCTCGCAAAGTAACTATGTCTGCTAAACCTTCCGCACCAGAAATAACAATCGTGTCTGTGTATCGTTCCAAAAGTTTCCTTTTCATGTAACGGTTCGAATATGCCTCAACTTTACTTCCAGAAAGAAGATCTGTCATGAATAACACAAGAGCGGTTATTGTTGGCTGTTCCCCACTTTGGTTCTCTACGAGATATTCGCATGTTTTCTCAAAGGCTTCGAACTGCAACTCGTTCACAGGCCTCCCCAGTTTTAACTTTTTGGCTGGAGAAGGTCCATCTAAACTAAACTTATTGGGTACTTGTTTCCACGTGGTGAAGTTACTGTGACATGTCCGGTGATAGACACAATCGTAGGCATGTAAGTCAGTCTCACAGTACTCAATCCGTCCACGAACCACGTGTGACCACTCGTCATTACGATCATCACATGCCACTTTCACTGAAAATGCGAAGTCTTTGGTGCGAACTTTCTGTGCCTCTCCCACGGATAGTCTTTTTGTCGAGAAATTTACAACGGTACCACACAATCCACGTCGGACATGTAACCTCCACTTTTGGATCGACTTGTCATATATGTCACCGAACTTTCATCCAATGGTCCACTATCAGATTTGCGCTTAGGTCTTCTGTCTGTGAAGCGTCTACGGCACGATACATGAACTTTGTCACCGGCTCTTGCAATAATGTCGGTTCTTCCGCGATGTTTACACGCATCCTTGATCGGTGTTACACCTTTCTCTGTCAGGACAGCCGCATCGTTGTTTACGTCACCAAGCGTCTCGTGGCATATGACACACTCAGCAGTATAATCCCCTGTAAAAACAAGAAAAAAGTGTTGATTAAAATTATGTCAAGAATTATAGGTACCACTACAGTCTAATTGAAATCAGAGTATTATTTCCATATTTTATCATTATTCCATTAAATAAGTCTGAGGGCCTTTAGAAGCATATTAACTAAATAAAATAAAATGCAAAGCTAAGCGTTAACGTTGATGCTGACAATTTAAGGAGGACATATTTATTGTAATAGTCTAACAAAATCTGTCCACAACTTACTCCGAAAAACAGAGCGTTTACACATTCATTTATGTTCTTATAATAGTATCACATATTTCTGAATCGGCTTTCCGTAGAAAACGAAATAACCAGGGGAATCCCCTTTTCTTGTCAAAGACTTGTGGAGGATTTTCGTATATATATGAATATTGGCCATTCACAGTATGACTGTTGCCATTCATTATACTGGTAGTGTGGTAAATAGTCACCAGTATTCAACATTATTCCATCGTTGGTCTGACAATGATGTAACTTCAAGCAATGCCAATGGAGGAGTTTCTCAGTCAGTGTAGGCCTACGATATTCGAATTGGAATACGAGATCATACGACTTATTCGTACGTATGTTGGTCAATGTGGGCAATGGGCGGGTGGAACTGTATTTGGGGATTTAATATTATTTGAATACTTACCATAACTGGTATTATAGAAGTCTAAAACAACTTTCATACAATCAAAACATATAGCAAATTCTTCACGTTAATTGGCATCGACAACGCACGCGCATATTCTACGGAAACGTCGTCGCTGGTGAAACAATGTACGCGATTTTGGAAAAAAGTCGCAATCTTTAGCATCAAAAAAATATAATTTCCCCTACTGGGATTCATGGGGATTTTTAGTATGTTAATTCTTATACTTATTTCGACATATTGTTCATAAAATAAATTGTATAGCAATTTGTTCACGGTTAACTTTCAGATTGACTGGACTATATATCAAGGCACTATACAAACAATAATCAGTGACTCGTTAACCAAGTGGGCGTTTAACCATCCGGCGGGAAGCATAAGTGCCGGATATATAAGGATGTTACTACGATGAAGAACCTCATTCATGGGACCGATTTACATCAAGTAATAACGATACCCACACATCTCGGCGGTATTCTCGAGTGGGTTGTGGTGCGCGGCGACCCCTCACAGATTAAAGATGTCGAAGTTAAAGGTCGCATATATTAATTTTAATTAATTATTTTTTGTCATTAAACTGTTACTGTTATCGGACAATTATTTCACCGAATTCCGATTGAATTTCACGAGACCTGCACCCAGCACCCGTGTTACCACCACAAGCAATTTTAAGTCAATTAACCATCTCAAGTTCGCTGCTGACCTCCCCGTGAGTGTTAACCCCTCATCTCTTGCTCCTTTCATGGAGTGATTTGAATGGCTCCGAAAACAATCGCACAACTAGGAAAGTCACCAACCGACAATCCGTTCCAAGGTTTTCATCGGAAGTAAAATAAGTAAAGGTAGAACGTCGCAAGGCGGTGCGCCGTTGGTGAAAGAGCGTACTGATTGTTCATCGCGAAATATTTAATGAACTGAATAATCGTGTTGATTGCTTATCAAAACGTGCTCGGCGAAATTACTATAGCGCATAATCGAGAGCTCCATGTCTTCCGTGACGTTGTACGCGGTCGTCAACGAGGTATGTGGGAAACGCAAACTGCCATATATCACAGGGACCAAAGGGACAGATCTACCAAATCCGTTCGGAACGTTTTTTTCGGGACAAGATATCAAGTATTCGATCCCAGATGGACACCGCAACTACAGTACAACAATTTAGAATTCACATCTTTTAGTGGCACAGGATTTCAATTTTTCCGCCCAGTATCGTATGACGAGGTCAAAAAGGTCATACTTGCATCTCCACCAAAGACACGCATTCTCGACCCCGTTCCTATAGAAATTAGGTCGATGCACATCGACGCTCTCGTTGAGCCTAACACTAGCATTACCGTATTAACTTTTCTCTTTAAAAAAGCAAAGGTTACGCCACTTTAAAAAAAAAAATTCGCTGGACCACCCACACATTGCAGAATTATAGACCTGTATCTAGTATTACCTTCGTGTATAAAGTACACGAAAAGGTTGTGCACACCCAACTTAGAGAACACAATTATTCATTAATGGGACCATCTCAGTCTGCGTACATGAAGGGTCGCAACATTGAAACAGCCCTTGTTAACACATCATATGCACTGCTCTGTGCAGCGGACGAAGGCAATGTATCTGTGTTAAATCTTCTCGATTAGTTCGCTGCACTCGTCACTTTAGACCACAACATTCTCTTAAAACGACTGGAACTAACTGGTATTGGATTGGCGGACCTGTTGTTCGTTGGTTCAAGTAGTACATTTCTGGCATGTAATTGCAGCAAATTCAAATTGGCAATTCGCTCTCGGATCCTTTCTTATGGAATTCGGTGGACCACAGGTATAAGTGCTTGGCCCCCTCCTATATCTGATATATACTGAACCACTTGGTGCGCTTATTCGGAGGCATGGTGTGAACTTCCACATGAATGCTGATGATACACAGCTATATATTAACTATGTTAATCGATCAGGCTAATTTGTTACATCTATCGTTGACTGCCTATCGTCAGTTAACTCATATTATTTGGGACAGTGTCGGGTCTATTTTAAAATTGCATGCGCATGCTCTCAAACTGGTAATACGTAGGGACGTGGCGACATGGGGTTGGGTGTACGTACTTATATTGCATGGGAGATATTCGGGTCTATTTTACAAAGTCATGTATATGTTCCAAGGCAGGTCACATGGACCTATCAAACTCAAACTAAACGACGATAAGACCGAGGTCATGTGATGTAATAAACCACCTGCCGCCAACCCCATCACTAAACACCACATTGACGTTTTCAGTCCGCCGAGACTACACAAAAACATATGCGTCAATTTAGACACAACAATCTCGATGCATTTCATATGGAGTGTTTTCCGGGAACTTCGACGCCTTGGTCACATCTACCTCAATGAAGACGCTAACAAAAAGTTGGTATCATCTTTCGTCTCAAGTCGCATCGACTATGTAATTATCTCCTCTTTAAAATTCCGGACAATCAGCTTCAAAGGCTCCAGACACTAATAAATTCTTCTGCGAGAATCGTATCCCGGAAAAGGAAGGTCGACCACATAAACCCTATCCTGCGATAGCTGCACTACCTCCCATACATGCACGTATCAATTATAAGATATTTACGCTCTGCTATCAACGGAACAATACCATATTTCCAACATACTTATCTGAACTACTTGCACCATGTATACGAGACTCGAACTAGACCCATTGATAGAGCACGGACAGTATTAGGATAATTTATGTTTGACGCAAATCTTCGCTTGTAATTTCCCATGAACATTGTTAAATGCTAGGACCGTAACACAAAGTGATGACAAGAATAGTAGCCTGCAATTTTAATTTAATTTTTAAACCCAACGTCACATCAAGCAGCTAACATTCGGAATATATGATCATAAACACCTGCATACTGAATCGCTCGACTTTTTTCTCCATTTAGGCTGGAGATAATTCGCCTAGAAGCTATGGGGCTGAAGTATATCCGCACTGAATTGCTAGATTTTATTTTCGGATTTGATAGGATATAGTACACTGATCTTCAAATAACATATAACGATATTATACACAGAGCACAGTAGAGGGTTCGATGTGGCAGGCGCGCAAACTAAACGAACATATGCAGCTTAGTTTTTAGGAAGATTGCAGAATGGATTGTCACCAACAGAACACAACATGTGCAACGAATGTAATCTTTGTCGTGTATTGCGTGGGGCAGTGTTCAAACCGCATGCGCAATGTGCTACCTTATATAATTTATTAGAGTTACGTTCATATTCGCGCGCTATCGCTACAACTTGGCTCAGTGATGCTGTCATGACAGAATGGACTCATGCTAATATAAACAAGGTTTAAACTTGAGATGAAGAATCAAGCCCTCGAGATTAAACCCAAACGTTTAACCCTTTCATGACTGGAGATTCCTGAAATTTTGCGAAAACCCTGTGCCAATGCATTTTCTTATATATGCGAGTCTCCCATAAGGGAGCCTCGCATATATAAGAGAATGCACTGGCACAGGATCATTAATGATGCACCAGTGCAGCTCCCGTCATGAAAGGGTTAAGGTCGACATTTAAATAGTAGCTTTGTCTATCGGCCACACATAACCGTCGTTGATAAACGACCGTTACCACTTGGGTTAGAGCTAATGTCAGAATGAATCGTAAACGAATTAAATTGTCCATGTCATCTTATTACGCCACCTGTGGTGTATCTAGCTGCTGAGATTTTGATATTGCGTGGTGGACAGGAATTCTTGTGGGGCTTTTATTTATAGAGTTGGAAATTCCGTTTATTTAAAAGTCGGAACTACGCGCCCAGTAGGCCAAGTACATACAAAAATTGTCCTGACTGCAACGATGTGTAATAAGTAGTATAATATTCGTATAGCGATAACTGACATTGTATAACAAGAGAGAATGATAGATAATACAAGTGCATCATCACCATATCGCAGGAAATACATGAGTGTATTATTCGAATGCCTTGTCCGACCCATTGGTTAAACAATTATCATTCTCCGCTGGCCTCATCCACATATCCATACTCCACATGCTTGTACTTTACATACCATATCACAAACTGAGCGATGAACGGTGAACGACAAACGAATTATACTATTATTTATTAAAAAACAGACATTTATATACCAATTTTTAAAGTTAACAAGACAAAACCTAGATAAATTAACATTATTATTACATGTATAGTTATATTACTTTTCAACGGGGACGGCAGGTAGACAACCTTCTTGGTTATGCTGTCCCCGATAGCTCATTGAATGTTATACTATTACACTGTGTATATAATTGTAAATATCATATGAATGAGTTATGAATAAATAATCATAGTCATAGTCATAGTCATAGTCCAGTAAAACGGTTCGTTATAGGTGCTGGTTGTTATTGTTATTTTAACGGAATTCTGAGTTGGTCATTCGCGAAACCAATATATTTTATATTCTATAATTAAAACCGTGGGTATATAATATATGATCCTCTTTATGGATATTGTAGGAATGTAAATTTAGCTAAAGCGGTGGGATATCTTGCAAGACAACACATTTCGGTTTGCGCTATAACTGCTCAATGTTTTAAGGTGTTACACAACGTCTGATCAAAAGAGTTCTATCTGGAATATTCACACTATTTTTTCAGAGAACATGCATAGAGTAAACATAGTCCTATCGGACTAACGTAAAGTAGTTCCGTTTAATTCGGGATTAATTAACCCTCAGACTGCCGAAACTGCCGACAATAAATTCGCTTGTTCGTGTCCCCCGAAAATAAAACTTGCCTGTTTAGAGGTCCCATTTTCGTGGCTAATGGTGATAGAATCACAATTTTTCAGTCAAATTCATGGATAAATTACATTACACTTAATCGGCTTATGTCCGCGGCCATAAACCTGCGTTTTGATAACAATTTATTTGAGACAAACTGTTGCGCGGGTATCAGTCGGCGCTTATCGGTTGAAGTTATTATGATCGTGCAACAAGTGTTCAAATACAACAGAAAAAAAATACTATGTCAAATAAATAACGTGATCAATGGACAGACAAGTTTCATTTCCGTGGGACACGAAAAAGCGCATTTAATGTCGTCAGTTTCGGCAGTCTGAGGGTTTTAATTAATCTCCTTTACGATATCCCGATAGGACTATGTTTACTCTATGTTCTCTGAAAAAAAATGGTGTGAATATTCCCGATAGAACAATTTTTATCAGACGTTTTGTAACACATTAAAACATTGAGCAGTTAGCGCAATTTTCTGAAATTTCGGACTATTTCGTCTATAAAAATACGATGAGCAACTGAAAATGTTTTTCAACATTCTGGAAGGGGTATATGTCCATGGTATATATGTTTAAAATTTCACACATCAACTATGACAGATAACAAAGTTATAATTAGTTTTATAGGCCCACCATAAATCCCCTATAATAAACGCATGCGGCCGTAAGCACATGGCTTTGCTGTGGATACTTTCGTTCCCAGCATGCATCATTCTCGCTATCTGTAAAATGTCTATGAACAATGGCTGTGCCATGCACTCTTAGCTTTGATCCGCATTTAGAAGCATCCTGGTGTGGCGAATGAGAAACCTGCAGTAATTTATAAGCCGTAGTTCATTGTAATAATTTGAAGAATTACTTGTCTTAACGGAATTCGGAGGCGGTCCATTCATGTAACCAATATATTTTATATTATGATTTATATTTATGGCTAATAATATGATCTTGGTGGCGTTACCATTTCTGACTATGGTTTTCTTGTAAGAATATGCCTCTTGTTTTTATCTTTCAGCAAATTTCATAATCGGATCCCATTGTTGTCTTAACCAGTATACAATCGAAATAGCCATCATTAGTGACAGATTGATAATAAGTCCACGAAAACAACAAATGTACATATCAACACATGTAGGTACATCCCCATAAGTGGTTTGAATACATTATCTGTCTACTGTGAACTACATTCCATCCTTTCCATTACCATGCTCTATGAATGGTAATTATAATGATATTGAATTGTCACACGAGTCATAAATTCATTTTCATTATACTTACCAGGTTGTTTGCATAATTCATATAGCTCATGAGCGTATTTTTCACTAATCCATGGCTCAGATTAATTAATTGATTGTATATATTCGGTTGAGTGTAAAAGGAGATGGTCCCATAATTGGCCGGATATAAAGTACAGTACCCATCTAACAATACGAATGTTCACTATCCTCATATTCATATATTATTGCAAAACCATTATAGTGATTTGAACTCAAGATGACGAAACTGGGCCGAACTGCCTTATATGTTTTCCTGACATGACCACCACGATACGCACGTAACGA
This sequence comes from Siphonodentalium dalli, assembly GCA_032622095.1. NCBI lineage: Eukaryota > Metazoa > Mollusca > Scaphopoda > Gadilida > Siphonodentaliidae > Siphonodentalium > Siphonodentalium dalli. The sequence continues at coordinate 82,061,443 of CP136066.1, forward strand.
ACCCACGTAGTTACCTGCCTCCAAGGCCTGTCCAGTATGGGTTCGCTGAAATAATTTAACCGTATTACGGCTCAATATATAAATGACTTTTGTCCACGATTTGACACATTTCCGCTAGCGATGTGATTTCATTATATATAGTCCGCTAGCAGCAGAATATCCATATCTGACCTTGAGAGTATTCCGCCATTGGCAAAAGAATAAAACAGATTATCCCAGTTCTTAATTAACAGTACAGTTATGAGGCTTGTTGAGGCCTACCGGGGAAGACACAATTGGTCGGGAAATAGGTCAATGTGCCGATTATTTTGTGCAACAAGATGTTAACTGATGCTATTATCTGATTGTTCTTATCTTCATTATTTTGATTTGATTACTGACATCAAAATACAAGTTCGGTCCGATGGATGATGTTAGTAATAAAAACCTTTTCATCTCAGAGTTTGTCGATTATCTTAGTTTCTTGGCCCGATTGTTTTAGATACATGGATGTGTCGCTTGAAAATGCAGGCCGCATTTGGAATCAGAGTTCTGTCCGGTGGGTTTCACCACAGTTACGTTATGTCTCGTTTTTTGAATTTGCCGATTATTTCGGAGTGGATACCACGCTTGTTAATTCTGCTGTCCGGATTTTTTTACTCGTTTCCAATCAATTGAATCAATTCAATTGGGGATGGATGTGTTAACAAGATACAGCGTTCAATTGGGATCGAAGTTTGGTTCTTTCCAGTATTTAATTTGATTGAAAACTCTCGCTCTGAAAAACACTAATATTTTGTAAACTAAAAAGCCTGCCTTTCAGCACTCATGGCGTTAACGCCTTCTTCTAAGCCATTTTCAAGAAAATACACCTCATTTATTTCTAAATGCAATCGCCCTCGTCTTAAGCCTTTATATACTAAATACTCATTGGCGAGTAGTTATCCCTCATGAAATATTCGGATAGTAAGTTGAACCGACGACCATTGTTGAACTTATTATCTGAACATTTCCCTCCTTCTGTACTTGTTTTATCTGTCGTCTGCTTATTTCTCACGAAAACCCGCCCAGATGGAATAACATTTAAAAATGTTTTTATTGTGACAATAGATATGGTCATACAAAACATAACGTTAACATTACACATGGTAGATTTGTATATATTAAAGTTCAGGAGTATTGTATAGTGTAATATTTTTTAACTTGTCATTTCCCCCCATACAATTTGGGCACGGGGTGGGGAGGGGAGGGGGACATACACGACCAATGTTTTATTCACTATTCTATATATAATGAAGTATAATATAAGTTATTATAGTTGTTCAAGTTGGTATTGTGTATTGCTGTTGTTTGGAATTCGAAAATTGGATCTCTAATATTAATTTTGTTACAGTTTTAAGAGCTAGGTGTTTGCATGCAGTGTATATACATATGGTTGCGTTACCAAAATCCACTGGCAGGGTTGGTTGACTCGATAAGTGGATTTTAGATGGAATACCATACCATTCCAGTTTATACTTTGTAACTGAGTGCGATAATCCATTTAGTATATAGACATGGTTCGCGTTGTGGACGACAAACGTGATACTTCAGATTGTTCCGATCAAGATCTGGAAGTTGTCGGAGTGCTATCTTGTTCTGTCCGCTGACAGACAGGGTCACACTAACCAGACCAACGAAACATGCCTCCACATATGAGGTTCTGTTGAGCATGTTTACTCTACTGAATAGAGCCAATCCTGTTTATTGGGGATCCACGACCTCTAGCAAAATGACAACATAAATCGAGTCTTCAATCAAGCTCAAAACCAACACCGAAGCATACCTATTGTCATTCTGTTCATACTGCAAATTACTCCGTCGTGGTAGGAATGCTTTCTGATTACATTAATGCGTCTGGGTTTCGCGCGAGGAAATAGCGGTCTATGATCCTATATATCAAATATCTGCCACCGCGGATCCTATGCATTTTGTTAGCAGATCATTCCCGAATAAGATTCTATTAATTATCGGCTCGTGTCTGTCCAATCCCACAAATAGCTATATCACTAGTTTGGTCATTCGCAAATTCCCACTCGTGCAAGCTCTGCTCCTCGTTTCATAGAATGCATTAACATCAAATCATTTAGCAATAACTAGTATATTTAATGTTGATTTATTGGCATGTACTAATTTTCATAAATTGAGATATTATACATTCCTCAGTTATTGGATTGCCACTTTCTACAGACAGTTTATTGGTGGGATACTAACCTATCTCGCTGATTTTTGTTGAAAAGCATAGTGGCCTACTCCCAGTCCTCCCGCAAAGCAAGCATTGGACACACCAACTTACAACGATCTCATATATGTTATTAATAAAGAATGAAAGTACGCATGTATGCAGTGATTAGAATGGGGGTTGCCGGTGAGAAAATAGTTTTATGTATTGAACAGTACTGCATTTTAGACGATGATATAATATAAAATAAAATGTGATGTATTCTTGAACAAATATACAGTCAGTGGTCCAAATGTGATAACTTAAAATTGATCTTGTTTTCTAACTCATTTTTTCTAAAAAAGCTAAATGCAAGAAATCACATTATTACGTTTTTCTAACACAAGAACAGTTTTCTTGCTCTCTAAAACTGTTTTTTCTAAATAAAAATAAAAATCTTAGTGTAAGAAATCACATGATCACTTTCTCTAACACAATTAAGGAATGCTTGTTCTCTAACAGGTTTTATTATACCTAGAAATTTGTTCTAGATATAAGAAAATGTGCTGCAGTTGATTAATAACGTTTTCTTTACTTTTTCTCGAATAAGAACATTATTTTATTGGAATGAGAATATAAATCTCAAAATAAGAAATGTGTTCTTCCTTAGAAAATCTTGTTTTGGCAGTGCAGAGAAATATCATACTGCTGGTCAAGTTCCAAAGTCTGAAATTAAATAAAGACGACAACACAGGAAACAATATTACACACACCGTAGTCCTGTTGAGCCTATGAGCCTGATGTAGTTTTTGACAATGTTCTCAATATAGGCGATCCTATACTTTCCCTGGGCTGGTAGCACAAACACACCATAATAGCAATGGCATATTAGGTGTGCTGCTTTACTTTTGTGAAGTGTGTTGATAGTTGTTCACCACATTTGCAATGGCACTGTTCTGATCACCAACGAGTCTGCACTGACCCATCACACAACCCGCTACGTGTGTCGAGCGGTTGATCTCTATACAACAAGCGTTGTTATAGGTTTCATGCCCACATAAAATCTCACATGGTAGAGCAGACACGTTTGTTTTGGTGTATTTGGGCAGCCGAGGTAAACGTGCATTGAATTCATATTAATTAACATGGACTACGAGTGTATTCACTTTGTTCTTTAATATTTGGGATTGTCACGATCGCTAATATTCCGATAAATCGTGCACATAGTTAGCTCTTTCTGCTGGCTCGTAACTAAAAATGCTATACCGAAGCGTGTCGAGTATAGAATTCAACAAGCTGCTGGATGTAACGGACTAATGTGTCCATGCAGATTCGTTGGATGAGCAGTTAAACCGGTAAGCGACATGCTGAGATATGGGGGTGGTCGGTCCCAGAAAATGCCAGATGCAAAAGTAAGGTCATACTTTTCTACAATTGTTTTACTACCCCACCCACGATATTAGTTACATGTATAATTTATAGTCAGAATAACACTTGCGGTTAGCCCCGCCATGTCATCTATAATACCCGCGTTCTCATTTGATATTGGCTGGTGGCACACAATATCGATGCACAGTCGCGATGTCATGATATGTGTGCTGCCTTGCTGTGATGAAGTGTGGGGATAGTTGTCCACCACATTTTCGATGGCATAGAGATTTAGAGAAGTATGTTGCTCACCGTTCTGATCACCAATGAGTCTGCATTGACCCATCGTACAACCCACTACGTCTGTCTGGCGGTTGATCTCTATTCAACATGCGTTATATTTTGTTATATTTAACTCCCAAGCTTACTCAATCTCAAGCATCGAGCATTTAGGGTCCGCAAGCTTTCACACGAATTGACAAATGAATTAAAACAATCAAAACAATTTAAATGCCCGGGTTACACATATGAATATTTTAAATTTTTACTGGTCTGATCTGGAGAATAACGTGGTTTCGAGTTTATGAGTATCACGCTTTCAACATCTCCGAGGTGATCGCAAATGCGACCAGAAAGAGGAAAAAGGTAATAAACTAGAATATAGTCAACTTCATTATGTAATTAACCTGGCTTTGTGAGGTAAAAGCAATATTAAAGTGGATTTGTATTGGGTTCCATGTACTATTTTAGGATTGACTTGTTTCCAGATTTAAATTTTCCGGAATCTGATAATAAGGAGGATTTTCCAATTTAAAGAGCGTTTCGCTTTTTGAAAAATAAAAAATTGCTCATATAACGATATTTTTCACCAGATTCATCTGAAATTTGGTGTACAAGTCTTAAATGACATTATCTTCCTAAAATATTCCACATATGGTGCACATGTATCAAGATAATTGCTATTTGAAGATGTCAATAATTAATACTGAACTCTATGTGGATAATCAGCATTGTTCTATACTTGGTCACTGGTGATCTTTTTCAACTATTTGTCATGAATATGGACGCATATGATTAAAATGGTATTATTCCCAACAATAGCATATCAAAAGTTACAGACATTTGAGTAAAAATGAACCGATTGAATACCAGTTAGAACAATGGTACATACCGGTACCAGTAACTTTCGGGCCAATTCTTTTCAAATTGACAAGGAGTCCAGTACATTTGTCCCAGGTTCTCAAAGAAATGCATACAAATATTTCAGGTGCTGGAATGAGTTATTGAATCTGTGATCAGCTGAATTCGAATTCACATTCTTGGTCATTAATGACAGCAGATCATTAAGACGTGATCTACACTAGATAATTCGAACACTGAGAACTGGCAAAAACATACAACAGTGATAGCTAGTGATACCAGGTGTGTTGATTTGGATCCAAATCTAGATGTTCAAATCCTCGAATGCTGGTCGGTCTTAGTAATCATGGCATACACAAAGACACAAGAAGTGGATTTGAATACACCCATCAAGCAAACACAAGAGCAATTTGTTGAAATTAGTATTATTTTAAATAATAACAGCCCTGACAGAAACTGGATTTCACTTTGGCTTGTGAATATGTGTGTACTACAATTCAATCAGTTATAGAATTAAGATGTATTCAGGGTTCCAGGTTAAATTTGAGAATTTATATATAAAAACAATATTATAAGCGCAATATAGCGCTTATATATTTTTATTTATATAAATTAACATGTTGTATAAAGGAGTTGCAACACAAAAGGTTTATCTCCATTGCTATCATTCTGATCCATTTAGTTTATCAGAGGGACATTAATACTTACATGCATGTATCATTAAGTTTCAAATAACTAGACCGTTTCTTGCATTTATAAACCTAGTTTATATATTGCCCATATGAATTCCCACATTTATGTCTACAAGACAAAGCCAAAGTGATAGTATAAAGTTAGATTATATATATTTATTTTATATTTCTGTTGGGAATAAAGGCTTGGAAATCTGAATACATCTTTAAAAGTGCATTACAAATACTGACATCTTAAGTGATGCTGATATAAATTAGGTCACTCAAAACATTCTTCCTCGTCCACTTCGCTGGTATCCTCATCACAATCAACTCCATCAATATATGGGGAGTCAGTGTTCTCACAATTGTCATCTCCTAACATATGACACATTTCGGTGCATTGGAACATGAGTTCCTGTCACAGACACCTTGACAATTGCATTTTACTTATGCTAACACTGCAGCTGGAGCTGGTTTTAATGTAAGAGGTATTGCCATCCAGCACTAACCATCCCATTTCCACCCATAATTCCCAGACATCACATCAAGAAGTGGCATCTCCGGCAGATGATAATGTCGCCAAATATATGCCTGGACTAAAGCCCTCAGAAGATGAAGACGAAGTGGTGCATCAGGTGTTGTTGTAGCTTTTCACCATCAATCATTTAAAAAGAAAACAGGAACCATCTTGCCGAAGCTAAGGTTTTGCATTCCCTCGTATAACTAGACTCTATGTGAATTTCTCTGTTAACTCAACCGTCATATCACTCAAATTACCATTGACTCCAAACACTTTGGTTTGGAAATTTGTCCCACCCATTCCCTGACCAAAAAAAAAGTAAGAAGAAAAAATCAAGACACCCTCTTCATCCCAGTTAACTTCATTATTAAGATAAACATCTTTTTTCTTTGAATTCTGATATTTGACATGTTTATGTTTAGTTTATGCATAATGGAATTTATAACATATAAACTGTTTTATAAAGCCCTCAGAAGATGAAGACGAAGTGGTGCATCAGGTGTTGTTGTAGCTTTTCACCATCAATCATTTAAAAAGAAAACAGGAACAATCTTGCCGAAGCTAAGGTATTGCATTCCCTCGTATAACTAGACTCTATGTGAATTTCTCTGTTAACTCAACCGTCATATCACTCAAATTACCATTGACTCCAAACACTCAAATCACCTCAATGACAACTCTATCCTTTACCGGGTGCAAGGAGATAAACATATTCCACCAAGTCTTCTTTGCTTTACCCACCGGTCGTCATGTTGTGTCACTCCCGATAACCGCATGCATAGCAATAATACCTTTCACGATATTCTGGCTGAGGCTGTGGTGTACTCCTGATATATCAAAAGTATTGTCCTTCCAAAAAAGGAAATTATTCACTGGCAAATATGTATGATACTATGACAGTACAATAACAACAGTATAACATCAGTACCATGGCTCCAAATGTGTAGAACGTCACTCAAAGAAGCTGACAACGAGAAGTGAACTGAGTGAGCTAAAATTATTGTATCAGCCCCTCATCATGGTCATGTCATCAACATTATTTTGTTCTGCTTGGGTGACTTGAATGTAGCATGGACTAGTAGGAATGAAAATAATAAATATGGTATCTAAGCTACATGTTACAACTTAAAATTGCCCCATTCAAGTTTGGCAACACTGCATGTGATGCTCTCCACGTTTACCGGATAATGTACGTCAATCACTGCTTGATAAATATGTAATTTGGTCAGCACCCCTTCCCTAGGTGCGGACCAGAAAACTTGTCCCGCCCATTTCCAGACAAATGAAACAATTGGGCACTCCCCCTCCCTAAGCGCTGACCAGGAAACTTGTCCCCCCATTCCTGACCCAAAAAAATAGAGCAGCTCTGCTCCTTCCGAACTCACCCTCCCTAGGCGCTCACCAGAAAACTCCCCCACCCATTCCCAGACAAATGAAAAAAAATTGAGCAGCACTCCCACTCCCTAGGCGCTGGCCAGGAAATTTGTCCCACCCATTCCCTGACCAAAAAAAAAGGAAGAAGAAAAAATCAAGACACCCTCTTCATCCCAGTTAACTTCATTATTAAGATAAACATCTTTTTTCTTTGAATTCTGATATTTGACATGTTTATGTTTAGTTTATGCATAATGGAATTTATAACATATAAACTGTTTTATAGTTGTACGAGAATATAACTAACTTTAATGTGAAACACAACCTTTCATCACTGTCTATCACTGCATGAAAAGTGGAATTTACAAAAAAATAAATTATGCCTAAATCTATCACTGCATGAAAAGTGGAATTTACAAAAAAATAAATTATGCCTAAATTCCATGTACACAATTTACAACGGCATAAATTTATCCTAAATTTGAAATTTAGGCATATGCATAAATTTCACATTTATTCTTCCTCACAAAGTGAATAAATGCGAATAAATTCTCCCTAAATTTGAAATTCCAGATTTCGAACAAAATAGATCTGGCATGATTCTGGAGTTTAACACAATTTATGCACTGCCTAAATTTTACATGAATGTTGAAATCCAAGGGACAACATTTCAACACTTTCATAGTGTCATAACTTTGGGATCGTCTTACATATGTTTCAGAATTCTGCGAATTCGAGATATAAACGCTCTTTATGACATAAATTAAGCAAATGTGGATAAATTTCAAAGTTTATTTGAATAAATTTCAAATTTTATGTGGATAAATTTCAAAATTTATGTGGATAAATTTCAAAATTTATGTGGATAAATTTCAAAATTTATGTGGATAAATTTCAAAATTTATGTGGATAAACTTCCATTTATCTACATTTAACTGACCATCCAAATTGATCTGACATCAATGTTAGTAAATTTCAACTACATTTATATCATGAAATGTTTTTTTAAATATGGATAAATTTCGAAATTTATCCTCATTTTTCTAAATTTAGTCATGGCATAAATTTAGAATAAATTGTGTCTAAATTCCATTCACCTAATTTATAATGGTTTTAAAATTATCCTAATTTTAGAACTCAGATGTGGCAACATGCATGATTATGCACTGTGCAAATTAACATTGAAACATAAGGCGCCAAATTTCAGCACTTATGTAGTGTCATTCTTTTTGGAACACTCTTAATTTTGTTTCAAAGTTCCATGTATAGGTGGATAAATAAGAACCATTTTTCTGTGCTAAAAATCAGAAGAATTTTGAGGTGGAAGCCATATGACCACTGCTTACTTTGTACCAAAAGAGAATACCATTAGCTCAAAACCTAGGAACATGTTACAAATTTCTTAGCCAGTACTAGTCCAAGTCTACCTGTACATAAACCAGCTAGGATATTTGGATGTGGACATGCTCGTTATTCAAATATCTTAGCTGGTGTGGGTATAAGCAGACTTGTACCTGTTCGGTAACCATGAATTTCACATCATATGAATGTCTACCTCAAGATTACATGATTTATTGAGCCTATTTCACCTGTTATCATTACAATATCCAGCGGGTTTAACCCTTTAATGACGGGAGATGCGCTGGTGATGCATTACATATCCTACGCCGGGTAGGGTTCTCTATTCCGAAGGTTCATTGTTCCGAAGGTTCATTATTCCGAAGGTTCGCTATTCCGAAGGTTCGCTATTCTGAAGGTTTTCTGTTCTGGGCGTATTTAACCAGAAATGAATCAGAATTTGCACCCCACCACAAAAACCACACGAGGAATGAAAACTACTATTACGCTAGTATTCACTTATTGTACATGTATACACCCACGTCTAATTCCCAAATTGTCTCAGACGTCGGTTATTAATAGCAAAAAGACAGTATCAGTTTATCGTTTATTATGGAAAGTTGAAAACACGATGACTGAAATACACTACAGGTAAGAGATATAGTTTTTTCCGAACTGGTAATCTGTATTTGAAAGAAACATCAACATTAAAGGCCCACTTAATTATCGAACCCCCAGATCACATATATAAAATATATGCCAGTATATATACCATTGGAAACAGGAAGCTCTCTAACACTGTATTATCAGCTTATCCGGTGTAATAAACTGTGAACATGTTGTTTTTGTTGAGTTAACGACGTATTTTTGTGCTTAACGTTCATCTGGTTTGGTTGCGCAAAGTGTATTATTTTCATTGGAGGGGAATAACTCTATATTTTAAAGATAGTGTTATTCCCCTTCAATTCAAAATACATTAGGTTGAATTCTGTTGCATTCTGGGAGCCATAACGGGGGGAATCATTTTATGATTTAAGCTGTTTTCTATGTGTCTATGGGCATCTTCGGATACAGACGTTTCAACTGGTGATGAACTATAGTGTTTCAATCATATTTTATGGCACAGATTGTTATAAAAAAATAGTCGGTGACTCGAAAATTAAGTGGGCCTTAAAATTCAATACAAATTCACAATTGCAGTTAGGTTAATCTCATACCCGTCTATTCAACGACATTCTGCTACGCAGTATTCATTAAGAGTTATAGCCCCACTGTTTTAATCCGCATTTAGCTGGCGTATTCTTGCCTCTAAGATTATTGAGATATAACGTCATACGTGAAGATATTAAATTGTATGGAAACATAGCAATTGTGTGGGCTGCCTGACGTGAATATGTTTTGTGAAATAACAGCATACTTTAATAATGTCAAGGAAACCCAGTGGGAAACCCGCGAAAAAAGAGTCACATTTATTGTTTCAATGTTTTAAGTTATTTCCTTCATAAAAAGAGTCTTCGTGATAAAGAACCCTCTCAATACTTTAGAATATAGAATTAACCTTTATAATAAAAAAAATCTTCGGAATAGAGAACCTTCGGAATAGTGAACCTTCGGAATAGTGAACCTTCGGAATGGCGAACCTTCGGAATAGAGACATCTTCCACCTACGCCAGTGAGTGCTCTCATATATGAGGCCCCCGCACCACCTCCCATGGAATACGGATTACCACTTAACACAGAGACATACGGAATACCAGTTAACAGCCATATGGAATACATAAAAATATATGAAAACTTCATTTTTTGGAAGGCCGGCGTACGAATACCGGTATTTGTGGAATACAGAATACCTCCTAATAAAGGGGCTGGAATACGGCGTACCTCATAACAGGGCATGGAATACGGCGTACGAAAAAGGGGGTGGGGGCCTCATATATGCGGTCTCTCAGGGATCCTCGCATATATAAGAGAATGCACTGACTTACAAGGTCATGGTGAATATTGTTCGGTCAATGCATTCTCTCATATAAGTTAGGGTCCTATGGGCGACACATAACATTAAGAGAATACTTTGGAAAGGGTTCTCGCAAAATTTCAGTCATGTAATTAAATTTGTTCACGAAATGGGCTATCGAAAGCCACATAAATCATGCCAATTTGATCGGAGGCTGGCCTTCACCTGCTGCGTTCGCTAACCATGTTAATGTATTTCACATAACAGGAATGTCCAGCTCAAGATTACATGATTTAGTGAGCCAATTCACTATGAATCATTACAATTGAAAGTCATATAAATCATGCTATCTTGATATGAGACCCACCTTCATCTACTGTGAAATACATTGAGGAACATGTATTCACTTCCAGTGTGATTTAGTCTTCACCAAGTGGGGTTATAATTAGTTGCAGTGATAAAGTTTATACCTTTTCTAGTCCAGCCTTTTGGTTGAGACAAATATGTGTTGCTTTATTTTTAATCCAAATTGGGGTTGTCGGTCATAAACCAAAATGTTATGAAATTGTACAAGTCGAAAAAGGGCAATAACACAATATCATGTCAACATTATTGGACTGAACCGTACTTGAACTGGGCCTGTATATTTGGCTGATAAAGACACATACCAAGTTTGGTAGCTAGATTGGACATGGACACATCATGGGCTAGGAAAAATAGATTAAATTTCAATGTTACCTTTAAATTACATAAATGTACAACTCTGTGGTACAATGGTGTGGAATATATACTAAATGTATTGGATTATTGAGAAAAAATTTCATTTTGGTTAGCCAGCATCTTGATTAACAATATTGCTGATAATAACAAAAAAGAATTATTAATAAAAGATTATTGAATAAATAGACAAGTCGCATCACATTCAGAGCTGACCAGCCTCCAAATAATTAAGAGCCACATCATCTGTGCATGTTATTTGAATGTTTAAGTTGTTCAAATTTACTTAAGGTTCCCTTATTAACTATATGATATCAATTGCAAATCTTAAATGTCAAGCAGTTGGAAATGATGCCTTTTAGCTAACATTAACTAAACATTGTGTGTTAACTACCATTAAATATACCATAGCAGCTATGGAATGTATTTATCAATGGATAAGAATGAAATGACTGAAATGACATCCATGTAATGTATCGACTCTGGTTTGAATCCTAAAATATATCCATACATTGGGAGTAAATTAGACAATGACACAATATTCTGATCCGATTAATGTTTTATTTGTTGCCTCTGGTTGACACATGTGAATGAATCATAAAAAATCACAGGAGAAATTGTCATATGTGGAAATTGAAAGTTCAATATCAAAACTAAATTATTTGTACAATTATAATTAGTTGGTTTACAAACATTTTTTAGACTAACAGTTCACCTCTATGCAACTTCCTTACAGATTATATGAATTTAAAAATTTTAAAAAGAAAAGGGCAAAACTCTGATAAATAACACCCAAATTACAAGGTGATATGTTTGGATGGACATAATTTCCAAGTCAATTAAGGGCCGTAACTCCAGGTAACTCGGATAAAAACTTATAGATGACACCTGTAATATGTCGGTATCCTTTCCTGCAACCCTTGCTATCACCAAACCAAAAGACAATAAACCACGATAATTAACCCTTTCATGACGGGAGCTGCAGGGGTGCAACATTAAAGGCCCTGTGCAGAGCATTCTCATATATATGCGAGTCCCCCATAGGAAGGCTCACATAATAAGAGAATGTGCTAGCCTACGCGGTTAAGGTATCTATCATAAGGACAAAGCATTGTCTTGTATATTTGCCAGGCACCCTATATAAGATAATGCATTAATTATTGGCACAGGGTTTTCACCGAATTTCAGCTCCACTCATGAAAGGGTGAACACCCAAGATACAAGGATTAGGCGACATGTTCGGACAAATGAACGGACGTCTGTTTGTAAACCAACTAATATAATCTAAATTTAAAAATTAAAACAAATTTCCAATGAAACCAAAAGAAGCAACCAGTAGATATTCCAGCTTGCAAAACCAGGCGGATCTCCTGGGAAAAGCTAGGAATACCTACATGTATAACTAGAGACAAGTTACTAGTACATAAAGAAATAATATTTTTATATACATTGTAAGAGATAAACATGTTTAGAGCACAATCCCATTGCGAAAACGAGCCGTCGCGTGACTTTTAAAAGGCGAATCTATTGGTTTTACTCACGGTAGCGTCTAGATTTTGCTGGATATTAGTAACTAAAATAACGATATGATGATATGAAACCTGATTTGTCACGGCAATTCCGTTTGAATGCCCAAACACGAAGAAAATCTCGTTTGTCGCCGAATGCGAACCGTCTCGTTTATCGGATTTCCACCGTCTCTTTATCGGAATGCCACCGATCCTCATGTCGCAGTTCTCCCCCATGAACTGGGTCAAGTTCCTTGCCATAATCGAAAAGGCTATACGAAAAACATCAAGTTTACACTGCGTGTGAAACTAGACCAATATGTCTAGCTAATCCCATAGTGCATGGTCAATACGATACACATGTTGTGTGACAGCGTATCGCGATGAATCGTTGCAGCCCTACAGAGCATGCAAATAGTTCTTCGCCAGAATAAATCTTATCAACGATGTGATTGAATCTGGTAAAGAACTATTCAGTTCTTGTGCTCTAACTCTTATGTAAAGTGATAATCAAAATGATCAATAAATGAAAACAATAATATGTGCATTAAAGATGCACAATCCGATTAAACACCCCTAAATTAATATTTCTTTGGCTTCGGGGGTCAAAAATATTTGAATCAAGTCGAGGAACCCACCCTTTAAAGCTCAGAGTTATTAGATATCCATTTTTGAAACCTGCTAATTTTCACCACATCGATTAAATGCCGCCTGGCAATAGATACATCGACCGTCTATCAGACACAGACCCCGTATGCGCGCGCACTATTACGCAAAGTTATTTCTCCAGTGTTCTCGATTTACGATGTGCGTGCATACCGAGAGTGTATCTGATAGACGATCGATGTATTTATTCCCAGGCGGCATTTAATCCATGTGGTGAAAATTAATAGATTTATAACATCGATATCTAATGACTAAATGAGATTTAATGGGTGGGTTCCTTGACTCTAATCAAATTTTGTTTATCCCTGAAGCCAAATAAATATTAATTTAGGGGGGTATAATCGGATTGTCAACCTTTAACATGCAACCACCAACTTTATAAATGTGAACAATTTCCGGTCATGATATAAGTAACTGCTTATTTGCACGTTTAGGATTCTGCACACAAAAATATATAGGAAAATTTGAAGCGATCTGGCAAAGGGCGATATCACCATTCCATGACCACCTACATTTTACTCGCGCGTTCACCGTTCTGCTAAAAAAAAACTATATGGGAAAATTTGAAGCGATCTGGCAAAGGGCGATATCACCCTTCCATGACCACCTATTTGCGCATTTAGGATTCTGCACACAAAAATATATATGAAATTTGAAGCGATCTGGTAAAGGGTGATATCACCAACCATGGCAATAGCTTTGTCAAGTTGAGCTAAAAAAAAGAAGAAGACAGTTCCGACCCTACCAAACTGATTAATTTAGTTAATTTTTCTAATGACTGACATATCGAGTAGATATCTTATAGGAAATTGTTGATGGATGACGGACAACAACCCATGGCAATAGCTCAAACTTGTCAAGTTGAGTTAAAAGAAGACAGTTCGGACCCTACCGAACCGACTAATTAATTTAATTTTTTTACTGACCAATTTTTTTAGTACAGTAGATATCTTCAGCTAGGACAAATCTCTTGACAGAAGCATGTTTTTTATGTTTTTTTGTTTGGATTTAGACATTCAACCCATTATTTAAAGGGCAAACAAAACAAACTGATTTATTCTGAACATTTCCATATGAAGGAACAAATTTGCAGAAAATCCGCTGTATTGGCATAAAAGAACTGGCACCATGTACATCAAATATGTTTCCTTCCCATACTTGTATTGGAGGCCCACAATATGTTTTCAGTTCACTACTCACAGGCATGAGCCAAGAAATTTTTGCAAAAATGTGTGTTTTGTGAGTCTTATTAATGAAAAGGCTATGTTTGAAATAGAAAAGAACTTGACCAGGCCTGAGATCACACGCTATTCCGTCAGATAAAATTTGCCCATTCTCTACTGGCCAATAAGCCATTATGTAAGATGACCGTTTGTGTCGCGATGATTCAGAACCAAAAATTTCCTTCCATAAAAAGACATCACAAGTCCGTTCCTTGTCCTGGAGGACAGATCAGTGCAGAACATACATGAAAGATCTGGACAAGAAATATAGAAAAAAAACAATCCGGTCTTGGCCAGAGGCAGTTAAAGACTAGAGTCACATCTGCAGAACCATCGCCAAGACCGGTGCCCGACGCTGTTACTGACAGTCAAAAATGGGCTGTCAATGACTGCTAATTATTGTTTTAGACCCATTTCGCATAATGCAGGACGACAGAACTATTACTAAGGCCATTCAGCAAAGATTACTTGTTTATCATAGGTTTTTTTTCCAGGAACAGGGGCGGGAGGGGCTTTTGTTTTGTATGATTTGGAGGTATAGACTAAAACTCGGGAGATGCATTGATACAGTATTAAATATCATGTACCTCACCATTCCTTTAACGTATATGTATATCGTATATGCGAGTTTCCCATAGGAATCCTCATATATGACAGAATGCACTGCCTTACAAGGTCAATTTAAATTTTGTTAGACCCACACATTATGTTATATTCATGTATGCATGGCTCATTTATGGAAGACTCGCATATACAAGTGCACTGCAATGCGGTGACAATGCCCACGAGCGTACATGCACAGAGTGGAAAAAATATCAGCAACTGATATTTGACAATTGATTCTTATGCCGCGGGTACTGGTTTCGAGGAATCTAGAACACCACTTCGGTAGTTCGTACAATTGTACCAACATTGTATTCTCAGGTACATTTGTACAATACCATACCTTTAGTTCATGAACCCCTGGAAACCCCACTGACAATTCGCATTACAACAAATCATATGTTGCCGATTGAATCATGTTATTGTTCTGCCACTTTATTCACCAACTATTTTTATTTTCGCCGTTGAGATAATGATAAACTGCGCATATCAATGAATGAAAACTCTACCTTGTTCATACTCCATATGTATATGAGCAATTACTGCAGTATTTCACAATTTAACAGGAATACAAAATGCATTATTTTTCTTGCACTGTAGAGACATTAGGGGCGGATGCCTATGATAAACAAGTAATGTTTGTTGAGTGGCATAATCGCTATTTGTTTAATATCATAAATATTTTAGGAAAGTCCAAAAACCTTTTCGCAAAATTGACAAGTAAAATCTGTATGTGAGACAATCATGCTTGCAACACACAGTAAGGGGATTATGTATCTGCATGTCTTGATTATTTTATTCTTAATTATGTAGTCAGGTCATCTCGTTGATGATAAATGACATTCGCCTCAACCATGAAACCGGAACTATACAATACAAGCATCATCAAACATGACAAAACAATGCCTGTGTGTGCCTATATAAACCTTGTGTGTATTTTTTAATATACAGATTCTAGAATTGGTGCTGTGTAATAAACAGCGCGATGCGTGTAGTAATGAGTTTGTTAATATGGCAATTGTGCCATTGCGGAAGGATAGAACTTGAGGCTGTGCCACTTATTATATCTGGCCGCACTAACACTCCTGCCGTTCTGTACATATATGTGTATTTAATGATCTGTTGTCATTCACTATGCGAAAGGGGTCTCTTGTCTATTATTTACTACATTAAGTATATTATTTACTACATTAAAGAGATATTAATATATAAATGTTCTTGTCTTCTTCTTGTAGCACAGGATAGCCCCAACCAAAGATTTAGAACTTAACATAACCAATTGCAAGTCGGCAGTGAAAGTTGAAAGTATATTTTGAATTCCCATCACAATGTTAAATTTATTCTTTTAGAATGAGTACGCCAGATGTTAACGAATTTACTTCAAAATTTAATGCAATGTAATTACATTGAAATTCACCAACTTGTATGTTTAATTGGAGACCTGAAGATTGATAGTACTTATAGTAGTTGCTAAAATTACCAGTTTTTCTTCTGTTGATCCTTTCACTAAATACCATATTGGGAACTGTACTGTCATATATGAATTGCACATTTAATTTACCCTCCCTTGTGTATTATATTATATGTCTTTAGTAGTATTTGGCATATGCGGATGCTCTAAATTATAATTGCGGAACAGGGTCACAGAAACAACTTTTATCAGTGCCTAATAAACATACAGATATGATGTCAGCAGCTGCACATACCATGCGATAAATGATTGCTGATCCCAACAATGGGTGAGTGGTGTGTGGGCTATTTATCTGGATAAATTTAGAAATTTATCTAGATAAATATGAAATTTATCTGGATAAATTTAGAAATTTGGCATAGATAAATTTAGAAATTGATTTCGAAATTTAGAAATTTATGTGGATAAATTATGAAATTTATATCTATAAATTTAGAAATTTATGTGGATAAATTTCGAAATTTATGTGGATAAATTTTGAAATTTATCTGGTTAAATTTCGAAATTTAAGTGGATAAATTTCGAAATTTATTTGGATAAATTTCGAAATTTATCTGGTTAAATTTCGAAATTTAAGTGGATAAATTTCTAAATTTCTAAATTTATTTGGATAAATTTCGAAATTTATGTGGATAAATTTATCTGGTTAAATTTCGAAATTTAAGTGGATAAATTTCGAAATTTATGTACATTTATACCGACCATCCGAATCTCTTGACCATTTAAATGTTAATAAATCTCATCTGCGAAGAAATTTGAAAATGTGGAGAAATTTATCTACATTTATACTGCCCATCCACATTTATTAATGGCATAAATGTAGATAAATTTCGAAATTTATCTACATTTTCGAAATTTATTCATGGCATAAATCTGCATAAATTTATTGAAATTTATGCTGTGTAAATTTTCTGTAAATTTGGAAGTTTATTCAAGCATAAATTCAAGAATAAATTCCAATAAATTTCGGAATTTATCCAAATTTATGCAATGCATAAATTAGAATAAATGTGAAATTTATTCTCATTTATTCCTAATTTATGCAAGGCATAAATTCCACTTTTCATGCAGTGTATATGTCTAGGCCAGTAATAATACAGCCTGGTCGCCTGAAAGAAAACTCTTGTTTCTCGATGTTTATTTATAAGTACTCACAGTGTGTATAGTGTGTTCTGTTTCGTGTGGATTCTAACGGTATTCAATCGCACCAGGCATGACTTTTCTTCGATTCAAGGTAAGACCAGCATGTGAAATATGTAAACAGATATATAAATAAATTACGATAAATATAAATAAACACAATTTTGTGAATGGGCATTTCAGAACCAATAAATCAATAATCGTATTTTTGTTTAGAACGGTGCTTCCAGTCAGATCACTTGTCTTATCCATGTAATCTACTAGGTTTGATGTCTAATATCAGCTTATCTTATCTTATCTTATATTGTAAATACCTCCTATGTCAGAAGAACCGCCGATGGCCCGATGTTGGCATACACACCCACACATATGCAGCTGTATAAACTTTTTGTTAGTATAGTTATTCTAGGAAGGGGTATTTGTTTTGTTTTTTTGGTATGACTTGTTAGTACTTTTACATATATACATGTACATACCCGGAGGTGTATTTTACCACGCTTGCGAACCATACTGGGACTCAACTCAACAGGTCTGAAATTTTATGTCTATATTTGTACATACCCTGTTGGGCAGGTAACTCTATCTACAACATACAAGGTTATGGCCCGAAAGGAGGAATTTAGACAGGAACTTTGCCATTAACCTGTGGATCGTTGCCCACAGTAGGATTCTTTAACGTGCACACATGGTTGTACATGCGACAGCCATTAATGTCCCCACCCGATCGGGCGGCGTAATTAAACCAGCGTCATCCCTGTAAATGACACCCGGTGGGATAGGATTACCGCTTAGCGACACCTCAATGATCTACAATGTAAATATTGAACACATTTATATAAATATATAAATATGAACGAATATAATATGATGATACTCACTCTCATTGTCAAGTTCTCGAACGAATATAATATGATACTCACACTCTCGTTGTCAAGTTCTCGATCAGCAAAACTGATGCGATGTCCTGACATGGTGGTATCTCGAAATACAATTTTCAAACCCTGCATAATTGATCGTTGTCATTGATGTCACCTGCAAATAAAATATACATCAAGAAATTAGAAAAAGCACAATAACTGGAAATAACAAATTTAATAATTACAAGGCTCATCAATCAACTGTCTTGTGACTATCTTTGGAATAAAATAACAAACAATAATTCAGTTTTCTCACCCCACCCCCCACACATGCCAAACATTTTTAAACTATCGTAATTGGATGTAATTACATGTACATTATCTTTGAATCAAGAAAGTTGTCCTATAATGCAGTGTGAACACAGAACTCTAATCAAGACTCAACGTACCCGATATTAACAACAGCACCCACTCCAAAACAAAGCTCAGCTAAATCACAAGACAAATATGCATGTCCTTTTTAAATTATATGGGCTTTAAAACGATATACCGTACTAGTATCTAACTCCATCAATACCAGATATTAAGAAATATAAGTGATTACTAACCTGTTCCAGCCGTGTTTAAAGATACTCAGGATTAGTTTAAAGGTTTAAATTGGTTCAAAAAAAGACGAAAATGAACATGATGAAGCCGGAAATCGAAACCGGAAATCGGCGCGTATGCAAAATTGTACCGATAAAACGCGTACTGCACATCGTCGGCATTTTTTGCGTTTGGGGTAGAGCTTGTAACCACTGTTACATGGTATGTACTAATAATAAACAGAATGTTGTGTACTTATTTTGAAACAATATTAAAGTTATATATTCACAGATGAATCGTGAAAATGTGATAAAAATGAGACTTATTTGGCAATAACTGCCCGAATACACGTCACGCATGTGTTTTTCTTATGGAATGAGATGCACTTTTCTCCCACCCCCTAAACACTTTAGCACAGGCAGCCAGTGTGAGATAGCTGGTTGAGATTTCCCTGTCTCACATAACACGTGACCATCTATCTCACACCACCCACGTGACTGCTTTGCCTATTTAATTAAGAGCCGGAACTAATTTAACTATCCATCATCATGTTTTGTGTGAATTAAAACAGATAAAAACAATGGCGACCATGCAACCAGTTACGCTTCACGAACATGGGTTACAAAGATATGTTAATCCAACTAAATGACACTAACACAGTGGGGAATCACGTGCTTTTGAGTTGATGAGTATTACGCATTCAAAATGGCCCAGGTAAATGCTGCGGACACACGTATCACAGTAGCGATGGCATAGTAGGTGTGGAAATTTATTATGGTGGAGTTTGGTGACAATTGTTCGTCATAATTAATATGCCATAGCCAGTCATGTTGCCCGCTGAGTTTCCGCACAATGAGTCGACTGGACCAATTAACCCATTGCGTTTCAACAAGATTGATCTCTACTCATTACGTTTTGCTAAATTGTATTCGCTACGATATATATAATTGCACAATAGATCGTCCAGAATTGTGTTTGACCGTGGCCTGGTGGCAATTCCTCATTGACTCACATATCGTGCATGTGGTACGTTTTTTTTTATATGATCTCAATGCATGCATGTTTATCTACTTATATTGATTTCATTAATAAGAACAATCATGGCTGTTGACATAAATGGGCTATTCATTAAGTTATCAAGTGGACTTGTGTGTTAGCATGCAAAGTATAACACTGCGTGTTGAGTGAAGATCAACAGCGACAAGACATTCACAGGTAGATACATCATTGAGCACCTACTTTGACATCGCTACAGTGGTACGTGTGTCCGCAGCCAATCGCACACGCAACAAGAAACGAGGGGAAATGTAATAAACTAGGATAATGATATACAACATAGTATTCTGTAGTTACGAGCCTATGCTATATTATTTTCCAAACCAGCTGATCAATAACTAATGTCTGTCCAAAATCACAGGTGTTTGCTCTAACATTCTGACCAAAGTAAAGGATGATTCTCCTAGATGTATAGATTGGCGTATTCCACGAACCTCCGCTTGGCACATTTAGTCAGAATGTTATAGTAAACTTATGAGTACTTCCGAACAAATAAGGTATCAGCTTGGTTTAAAACTCAAATCAATTCAAATGTTTAGTCAGAACTAAAAGACACATATGTCTTACCGCCGAAAGAACATCGCAGGACAATAATAACAAAGAACAATACTAACAAAGAATGAACTATGCACATAAACACAATAGCTGTGTTGGATTAATGCAGCATGCATGGTGTTAAAATTGCTCGGGGAATATAAACCTTTAATCTATAAGCACTTAAGTAGTTATAAAATATACTGACTACTGTATGCGAGGTATATCTATAGAAATGAGTATGAATCACTAAAAGGTTAATACGTATTACAATACAGGTATCGGTCATTACCTATAGATAACTTCCAGGATGAATTCACATGTAATCACAAATGTGAAGAGGATTATCTATATTTTCCCCTTAGCTATAAGACTGTTTTGGTAAAATGATATAGGCCAACGCCCCCTCACAACCCTTAATGAACTTATATACCGTACTGTAAATGAAATGGTAATTTAATATCCAAATTATATATCAAATTAGGCTCACTGCTTGATCGCACCTGCTACACATTGGGATCATGCTGTTATCACATCGTATATACCTCTAGTGTTCAAAGAATTCAGGTCATAATCGTGACTAGAAATAATGAACTCAAATTGTGATCTGGTGTCAAGTACATCAAATGAAGGGACGTCAATAATTGCTCTTAGAAAACACGGTTCGAGTTTACAGAATAACATTATAACATGATGTTCATCATCAATTCCATTGTCGCACAATTTGCATTTTCTTCTGGTTAAATCAGTTTTATTATATCTTCCTTCTTCGATGGCAAATCTATGGTCACTAATTCTAAGTTTAGTAATCTCACTAACCTTAACTTTAGGATTACTATTGGCGGAGAGATAGCCTTCAGGGGTAAAAGTTGATTTAATTTGTCTATACGTCCGAAGCTTGTTACCATGTCGTTATTTTTGTCATCATCGAAAAGAGAGTTCAACAAAAAGTGATTATATTCAGATTCTAGTTTATATCTTGTGGCAGATAATAATTCAGTTTCACAAAAAGTTGCCTGATTGTCCCAAACATGATCAAAACCTAGTATATTTAAAAGGTCATGTATTTGCCAACCGAAGCTTACTTTGTCACAAATTGACTCTGCATAGGCTTGCCTTACAGGTGAAGGTGGATCTTTCTGGGGTACATGGGACCAGAATTTGAGGTCCCATAGTAGCCTTAAGAGCAATATTATTGGCATCGAGTTCACTAAGAACTCCACGATTAGAAGATTTCGTATGCACTTCAAGAGACTGCTCAGGAAATTGTATGTATAATGTATCGGGTAAAATTTTGTCACAATTAGGCATGGATTTGATATTGCCTTTCAAGAGCTGATCCAGTAGCCACATTTCAGTACTGTATAATACAACTGGTTTGACATAAGTATCAAACATTCGAAGTGCGAGTTTAATATTGTGTTAATCACATCGAATCATAAAAATACACTAGCATATGGTCGTAACAGTCAAAATGCTTTGTTTTGTATCAGTTCCTCATGTTTTTTGTTCCTCTAAACTACGTGACCCCCCCCCCCCCCACGTGACCCCCACCTCCCCCCCCCACGTGATTAAATCCACTTGGCGATTTGCGCTCCAAAATACACCTAATAATATTCGGTTTTGAATTTTTAACGGTATCGAAATAGGTCGATAAATACTTGAACTACTTTTCCACCAGCATATTTCCGAGAAAGACGCATTGAAGTCATAAAAAAATAAAACTTTGAACACGAGTGTTGTCGTCCCTTTAAAAAAAAGCCATTTGCACGGCATGGAACAGAAAAGAGCGTTCCGTGTTCGTCCATTCCTGATATGGAAGACGTAAAGAGCATTTTATTCACTAATTTGCGAAAAATTTAAAACAGCTGGACAATGGCTATTTTTCAGAGCATATATGATGCTCGTATATCACTATTTCGTGTATTTGTCAACATATCGTACAGCTCCTTCTAAATTACGTAGCCATTATTTGGAAGCTCAAATGAGCAATGTCTGTTTAATGCCACATGGCGGTTTGCGCTCCAAAGTACAAATAATATTATTCACTTTTGAATTTTTCCCGGTACCGAAATAGGTCGATAAATATCCTAACTACCGTTCTACGAGCATTCTGTAACGCAAAAAGACGTATTGAAGTAATGAAAAAATGTAACTATGAACAAGGTGTTGGGGTCCCAAACAAAAACACAGCCATTTGCACATGGGATAGAAAATAGCGTTTTGTGTGATTCTATTCTTGATATGGTTACAATAAAGAGCGTTTTTCTGACTTCGGCCGAAAAATTGAAAACGGCTGGGAAATGGTTCTGACTTTGGCAAGTGTTTTTCAAAGCATATGAAGCCGGCATATCAATATTTCGTTTATTCATCGACCTATCGTATCCGTCCCTTCAAAGTAAACATAATTTGGAGGTTCGAATGAGTCATGTCCGTTTAAGAAATCTCCGTGGTGACTTTATAGAGACTTACAAGTATGCATCTAAACGGTCATACTTGTATGCAAACGGAAATATTTTTCTAAGAGCGTTATACGCAAACACACACGGTCATATAGCCGACATATACAAATTAACGGGACGGGTGGCGTTCGTTGCAGAAATATTCACATTTGTTCAAATCGCCATCAACAGAAGAAATATTATAATATTATAGTTTTGTTCCGATGGTGTACGTAAACAAGAACCTGCTCGTGTTATTGAAGTTTTGCTTCTGTTTACATAACACAGCGCAATTCTATTGGTTAATCACACACAAATGATAGAAACGCTCTTTAATATTTCCATATCAGGAAAACAGTAACAAATTACGCTCTTTGTGTTTACCATATCCGGATCTAAACAGAAGCCAGGTTCTGTAACGTTTTTTTATTTTGTTTACATAACAAAGGAAAAACATTTGACAATAACATACTGTTTATGTCATATTTCTGATTGGTATAAGAACAAAGTCCGTCTATATTTTACTATTCTTTCTGTTTATGGCGATTTTTGACGGAGGTGAATATTTTAACAGCATACCCACCGCAAACGCCGCCCGTATCTTTAACAGCATACCCACCGCAAACACCGCCCGTATCTTAACATACCCACCGCAAACACCGCCCGTATCTTTAACAGCATACCCACCGCAAACACCGCCCGTATCTTAACATACCCACCGCAAACACCGCCCGTATCTTAACATACCCACCGCAAACACCGCCCGTATCTTTAAGCGATACAACAAATATCGTGGAAAATATTTCTTTATTGAACAAATAGTATAGTGACCTGGAATAGCTTCACAGATATATGGTCGACAGAGCTGGAACGTCAACATAATTCAAACGAATGATTGATTCATATGTATACCAACAGAAATATTACTTTTATTGGTGACTTCACATTGGAGTGGTATGGTGGCAATAACTTAAAGCCACATGGCGGTTTGCGCTCCAAAATACGAATACAACTACCTTGCTACGAGCATTCCGCAACCCCAAAAAAGACGCTTTGACGTAATGAAAAAATGCAACTATGAACAAAACAAAAACAGCCATTTGCACATGGAACAGAAAAGGGCGTTCTGCGTTATTCTATTCCTGATATGGTAGCAATAAAGAGCATGTTTTCTTACTTCGGGCGAAAAATTGAAAACGGCTGGAAAATGGTTGTGACTTTGGCAGGTGTTTTTCAAAGCAAATGAAGCCGGCATATCAATATTTCGTGTATTTATCGACCTATCGTATCCGTTCTTCCAAATTACGCAGACAGAATATTTGGAGGTGCGAATGAGCCATGTCTGTTTAAGAAAACTCCATGGTGACTTTATAGAGATCAACAAGAATATATCTAAACGGTCATACTAATATAAAAACGGAAACAATTGTTCAAAGAGCGTTCTACGCAAACACAAACAGTCATATAGCCGGAACCTACACATCAAGCGATACAACAAAGAACTTGGAAAATATTTCGTTAGTGAACAAATAGTTGTGACCTGGAATAGCTTGACAGATATATGGTCGCCAGCGCTGGAAAGTCGACATAATTCAAACGGTTGATTGATTCATATGTATACCAACAGACATATTACTTTTATTGCTAAATTTACATTGGTGTGGTATTATGCCATTAATATAATGTAATACATTGGGACTGAACATCGAATGACTTGTTCTTCATTAAATTGATTGATATTCAGTGTATATCGAACGCTTCCCTCGTATTTCACGTTATTGTCTAATTCCGAGGGATATTTTCTGTCCGATGGGTATTATGTGCGTGTGGTTTGTACTTTTTACATACTTTATTGAAGATTATTCTCCCAGCCAATGTACATGGTACGGAGACAACGGGAAACATCAAACAATATTCACCCCTATCACGTGCAAGTGGACGATGGTTACAGTAATTAAATAATCACATTCAACTTAATTTTGCCATCATGTCGTTTCTGGAAACTAATATATTGATTTGCCACCCAAAGTTATTACTAATATCTCAACCCTTTTATATACAAATACTCATCGACGAGTAGTTATTCCTTAGGAACTGTTGGATAATAAGTTCAACAAACGATCGTGTATTGAACTTATTATCTGAACCTTTCCACCAATGAATATGAATCATTCTGCTATTTTATTATCTGTCTTTCTGTATGTGATAATTCTCGTCGGCAAACACTGGCTGGCCAGGTGGTCTACACTAGATACATTGATTAATTGCTCAAGACATCATCGCACAAATTGGTTCACAATAGACCTGTAATATCTACAAATGTTCATCTTAGATTATTTGATTCTGAAATAAACCGATAGTGGACTTATATCCATTATTCTGTTTTATGGCGCGGGCCACAAAGAAAACACATTTTAAAGAGTGTACATCTGGTAAGTAGTGAGTTGGTTTATTTGTGTTACTATCCTCACATAATGAACTTAAAATAATTTTATTATGAGTTGATAATGGCACTAAAACACTCTCATTTTCAGTTCATTATCGACTCAAAATGAGGCGATTCTACGCCGATTATGAACCTGAAACAGATCCTATTATAAACCGACAACGTGCTGGTTTTAGGGAGAACAGGCTGAATTGCTTTAGATAATAGCAGCTGTAACTATGTCGGTAGAGAGGTATTTAAATACACATGGCGGTTTGCGCTCCAAAATACACCTAATAATATTCACTTTTGAATTGTTCCAGGTATCCAATTAGGACGATAAATGCATGAACTACATTTCTGCGGACATCCTATGTCACAGAAAGACACATCGAAGTAATAAAGCGCAGTGTTTGTGTCCCAAAACAAACAACAACCATGTGCACGACGTGGAACAACAAGGAGCGTTAATTATTATTCTATTCCTGATATGGTCGAAATAAAGAGCGTTTGTTTCACTTCTGCGCGAAAACAGATGGAAAAAACGGCTGTGACTATGGCAAATATTTTTTCAGGGTATAAGAAGCCGGTATACCAATATTTGTGTATCTTTCAACCTATCTTATACCCCCTTCCAAATTGCGTAGAAAAACATTGGAATGTCGATTGAGCTATATCCGTTTAATCACGAAATTTGAATATAAATTAGTCACCCTTGCTTGAATGTGACGTCTCCTCTACTTCTATTAATCACAACACGCTTATCTGGACTCACGAACCG
Source organism: Siphonodentalium dalli (assembly GCA_032622095.1). Classification (NCBI taxonomy): domain Eukaryota; kingdom Metazoa; phylum Mollusca; class Scaphopoda; order Gadilida; family Siphonodentaliidae; genus Siphonodentalium; species Siphonodentalium dalli. Next base: position 82,087,997 of record CP136066.1, read on the forward strand.
GTACTTATCACTTTATCTCCTGCCATTTCGCTGGAGGGATATATAATATTAACATCGGCCCATTAGTAATAAGTGATGAGAAATATAAAAATGACAATAGACAACATCGGAACCATTATACGTAATTCCCTATTGGAAATAAATCAACGAGGACAACGGACAATCTGAAGCAATCTGTGTGGAGGCGGGGACGTCTTGCGTGTAGTGGCAATTTTGTTTCAGAAAAGAGGCATATTGTATCAAATCAAATTACAAATCCCAGACATTGAGCAAAATGAATATGTTCAAGACGACAGAAAACAATAGGGTGTATAATGGGAATGCCTGTGATGAGTGTAACGTCAAATCATATTGGTGCTAACGCAACATTCAAATCTGTTTTCACTACCATTTTCACTGTTACACAATGGGGTATGCCAACAACCTGGGCGAATGTGATAGTCTAGTGGTAAGTGATGAGTGAAGAGTAGATCTTGATGATTTCTTTATTTCAAGTATTGTAACATATATATGGAGACCAGCAAGACTTAGTGTGTTATCAATATAGGTACAGCATGGTGAAAATCCATACTCAGTCAGGAGTCAGAGAAAGGTTACATCATACCAGATTGGACAACGCAGATGTCAGAAGCAGGCTAGTTAATGTTACGCGATGAGGCACTCCAACTGACCTGTTAGGTTAAAAGTGCATGCAGGGAATGTAATTAGTAAGTCTAAGGAATGCCTTTCTTCCGTGCATCAGGGATGTTACTGATACATGTAGGTGGGGTATATTATGTATCATCACTACCGTTTGTTTTCTCTCTAGAAATTAAATTAGCAGGCAAAAAAACATGACGAATATGTTCACTCGTGTCTTTACATGTTAACGAGATATCGGGCTCAGCAAAACGCTAAAATCGCCAGAAGTTATATTTTGTTATGTAACTTCAAAACTATTCATCGCCTTCTTAGTTGTTTAACTATTAAATGTAAATAACCAACCAACTTAAAATACATATTGTACATAGACATGCAAGTCTGTCGATGACTGCAGTTCTTCTTATGATAGTTCAGTGACATTTCTCTAGAAGATAAATTTCTTAATTTCATTGACAATTGGAAATTCAAAGTTGGGTGCGTGTGTGTGCGTGTGTCTGTGTGTGTGTGTGCGTGCGTGCGTGGGTATCAATATGCCTAACAGTCTTATGTCGACCACCACAGTTTACACCTAAACAATGAATATTAACCGTTTTATATTCACAATATATGTATTTATTGAAATTCAAATGTGAAACAGATTTGGCAGGTAAGGGTCTCCAGTGTCATTGACAAGGTTCTCCACAGAGAAGTGTTCGTATCCAGTCACCAGTGAGTGTTCACCAGTCACCTGTGAACTACAGAAGTAATTCGCCCGAAGAGCGCAGACAAGCTTCACCTAGGCGTCCAAGTTTCGACACACAGGAGTTTGAAGCAGAAGCGTCGCGATGCAGATGTTCCTTTTCTAAATTCGGGAAATCACGATCAATTTAATTTGATTTCTGAAATGTTGGATACACTGGACAGTTTAGACCATTACGTCATTAAGAAAAACGTTGCCAAAATTCCGGACGTGGCGGGCGGGGACACAGATCGAACACAGAAACAAGCGAATCAATATTGCTGATCGGTCAAAAGCGGGATGGAACATGCACAGTTCGTTGTTACGAACAGGAGGGATACGCTACAACCGCTGACGATTCGGCCAATATTTTAGCAGCTGAGCAGGCCGCACTTCGAGAACGGGACAGAAGTCGGGCAGCAGGAAATCACTTTCGTGTCGTTTCCAGCACGCAGGGAGATGTTATCATTCATGTTTCGATGGGGTTTCCATAATATGTTCGGCGTTGTTCACAAGCCATCTTCGAAGGACACGGGCAAGCAGGTGCCTACGCGTACAACAGAAATAAACAACCACGCAGGCCACGAGCGACCGATCAGTGCCGATCCTGTCTTGGTTTCGACCGCTGGGTGGAGGGGTGCCCAATTCTCGCAGCAGGAAGAGATTGTACATTGTCGCCATCGGGGGTCAGGGAGCAGAATCGCAGCAAAAAGTTAAGAACGGAAGAGATATTGAAAGAAGAGTATACTGTGCTTCCTCACTTAGTTTCTCATCAAAAGTATTTTTCTTATCATGTTACACCAAAGGCTGTTTCTATCAAATGTCGTTTAAAGAAGCATCTGTCTTTTTGGCGTTCATTCGATTCGATTTCTACTTTCGAACTGACATATTACAAAATGTTTACAAAATTCCTTTCAAATCCACGCCAATACAAAGTTTGTTTAAAAACAATGGTTCAGCATCAAAACATGGTTTATTTGTGGAAGAGGAAATTGGCAAACTTCTATCCAAAGGTTGTATTGTTGAAACTCCTTTTATTCCACATGTGGTCAATCCACTAACACTTTATGTAAATAAATCCGGAAATAAAAGAATAATTTTAGATATCCGGTCGGTTAACCTTCATGTTTGGAAACAAAGCATGGCGTACAGAGCTGTAATAGAACTTGTAGTGTCAAATGGATACATGGTAACATTTTACATTCAAAGTTCTTATCATCATATTGATATTCACCCTGCTCACCAAACATTCTTATGATTTTCCTGGATGTTTCACAACAGTGTTCATTATTATTGTTTTACGGTTTTACCTTTTTGAATTGACATCGTGGGGATTTTTTCCACTAAATGTCACAAACCGCTTGTAAAACACTGGTGCAGTCAAGGTATACAAGTACTTTTATACATTGATGACGGTTGGACCATAAATGAATCTTATAAATCGTGTAAATTAGACTCAACTATTGTAAAAGAGTCATATGAGAAAGCAGGTATATTATTAACGAATCAAGAAAAATAATTTTTTGAACCGGTTCAAAGTATAGTGGTTAGGGTTTCAGTGGAACGTGGCTAGTGGTGTGTTGTCCTTACATGACACAACGTTGTTTAGTTTTTCAGATTTATTTAGGTTTGGGGAATTTAACTACACACGTTGAACAGCCATGTCATTTCCAAAATTGTGGGTAGTATTATAAGTGCTAAATCTGTTTTAGGTCATTTAGCCAATCTTGAAATCAAATTTTGCACTACGAAAATCGCAAGAGCTTTACATTGGGACGCTAAATTTAATTTGACTCCAGACAACGAGTGCTTGGCTGAATTAAAATTCGGGCAGAACACACAGTGTTTGTGGTGCTAGTGCCTCGGGTGTGGGGGGTATTTAAAAGGCAGTGACATAAATTCATTTCACCGAGATTGGACTACACAAAAAAGTGAAACGAGTCCAAGATGGAGAGAACTCAAAGCCATTGAGTATGGGCTTAATTGTCTGATTGGTAAATTACAATAGTCGGATTAAATGGTTTTCGGACAGTAAAAATGCCGTGTCAATATGTCAGTTCGGTAATATGAAAGTTTATTTGCATCAGTATTTTTGACATAACTGCAGAGAGTGGTATCTCTTTGGAATGAGAATGGATTCCGCGGTAATCTAAGAAATAGCGGATGGCATCAGTAAATTTATCGGTGTCGAAGACTGGATCATTTCTTTGGAGCTTTTCCAATATTTAGATTCAGGCTGGGATCCTTACACCGTGGATCGCTTTGCAAGTGTTGACAATACTTATCTACCCCGTTTTAATTCAATGTTTTGTGATCCGAATACGGAGGAAACCGATGCCTATTCTCAAAACTGGATAGGTGAAATAAATTGGATAGTACCGCCTGTGCGGCTAATTCCCAAAGTTCTTAAATATGTTCAAGAGTGCCATGCGCACGGAACTTTGGTTGTACCTAAATGGTCTTCTGCGGTTTTCTGGTTGCTATTATTTACGAAAACTAAGTGCAGGGATTCGTTCATAACGGTAAATGGAATTTTCCTCGAATAAAATCATACTTAGATCGGGAGGAAACCGGAAATCAATTTATAATCAGGGGATATTTAAAGGTTCGCTCCTGGCTGTCAAATTTTGAGGGATGTTTATTTCAATAAAACTGTATTTCTACCCCGTCTCCACAACCCACATATATGCACGTACATATGAAACGCAACAATCAAGATATTTTTCTTCATTAATATATACTATATACTAACTGAAACAGGCTCCATTCGGGAGCCTTTATTTAGCAGTGGTTGTTTCATCTGTTTCTTGATGTATTTAAAATTACAGCTCAAAATGCTTGTTAGATATAGAATATACGCATAGTGTTTCTGAATAACACATTTAATCCACGAGTGGGATTGGCGATTTACACCACGAGCTTCAGCGAGTGGTGTAAATCGTCAATCCCACGAGTTGATTAAATTTGTTATTCAGAAACACTGTGCGTATATTTTGTTTATGCCACGATTTTTACAATGCGATGGATAAACACCTTTCCGTTCAAATTGTATGGAGAAAGTTTAATCCACTCTGCGAAGTTTAATCAACAGTAGGCACGTTTAATCAACAGGTGTTGATTAAATGTAGAATTTAAACAGATGGCTTTATTTATATAGTAAGATAGGCGATCGTGGTATAAAATATATTATTTGGGTCTATTTTATGGTTCCAGGCCGCACAAATTGCAACATGACGTAAGATTAAACAGGGGAATCACTGGAGTCATCGAAGTACAGTAATGCTCTAATTAATCGACTTCTTAACCACAACAGAATTATGGGTAACTTTTTAGGATTTAGTCAGAAATATGGCTTGTTGCCATTAATCGGAAAGCTCTCCCCATAATTCTGCTGTGGTTAAGAAGTCGATTACTTAGAGCATTACTGTAGCTCTATATACTATATTATCTGGAATTCTGCACAAATTGTTCTATTGAAGTCATCGTTTTTCGTATGGAAATCCATAGCATTCCAATTCGTTCGGTAAGTTAGCGGAGCTGCAGCTTTCTCGTCACATCGGACGGGTGGTGTTGTTTGTTATAAGAGCGCACATCAATGTTTATGTCAGTTCTGCGACGAAACGTGTAGTAGTCCATGTGCAATACACGAATCGCTTTGTTCATGTTCTTAGAGTTCGGGGCAGCTTAACTATGAGATCGCTTTTTGTCGATACTGCATGCGTGCGGGCATGATTGTCGAGTACTTTATATTTGTCACATGTGAGGTTGCAGTAATCTTTTCTAGTGCTTCCATTGTAATTTCCCGTCATGGTGACTTTGGAAAGAATATATTGCTGGAAACGTTTTTAGTCTACATTTAGTCTTATGATTTTGTTAAGTTTATGCATTACTTCGGACAATCACAAAGTTCCATTTATTACATTAATTTGTTGTTCTTATATGTACATATATGTACATACGTTTGGGCACGCTTAGTATATATAGGGGATTATACTCACCCAACGTTGGAGTCATTGGCAAAAATGTTACCTGCTAACATCGTGAAATCTTCTTCCGACAACACTGGCCGCAGTCATTTGAATTCATTTCATCATTTCAATCCTGGATTGATTCGACAGTAAAGCATAAGCTTCAGCTGTTTCAAGCTTTGGAAACATATGTTTGTCTTTATTTGACTCATTTAGTGGACATATATAGCCACTAGTATATATACGATTGCCGCAGCTTTCTATCGGTGGGCTCATAATTTATCCGGCGGAATTAATCCTTGCGATTCGCCAAGTGTTTCCGCTTTCCGGAAAGCTGCTTATCGCATACAACAGCACAAATTCACAAACAATGGAACCTCTTACAGCAGAAAATTTAAGACAAACGGTCTCGTTCTTCGATGGACTCGATGCATCACTGGATTCCTTCGCGTTTTGCCCATATGTCTACTTGGTTGCGCAGGGTTGCTTCGGTTTTCAGAAATCGAAAACTTAAGACGTTCCAATCTGGAGGTAACGGTTGTCAAAGGCCAGACCGATCAAACATGACAAGGCAACACCGTTCTCATAGCAGCTACAGTAATGCCCTAAATAATCGACTCCTTAACCACAGCAGAATTATGGGTAAATTTTCAGGAGAGCTTTCCGATAAATGGCAACAAGCCATATTTCCGACTAAATCCTGAAAAAATACCCATAATTCTGCTGTGGTTAAGGAGTCGATTATTTAGGGCCCTAATCTACCAGCAACTTGGTGTGCCCGGTCGTCATGATCCAGTGATACATACAAGCAGCTCATATCAACGATAATTCAACAAAATTTATATTCCGACAACTTGTGTAGAAGAAAAAAACTGGTAGTTATGAACTAAAGGGCCCTATGCCTTTGTCTTATTCTCGTTTTCGCGGCGCAAGAGATCGTCAAGCAAAATCTCTGCTATTAGCTTGGACATTGCTAAATTTGGTCTGCATAGCTTACGTGCGGGTGGGGCCACTGCGGCGGCCAATTCTGGAGTACCAGACCGGCTTTTTAAGAAACAAGGTAGGTGACAGCGATACCACCAGAGATAACTTCTGCCAGTCTCGCAAGATATTGGACTGTAAACAAGCAATTATTGACGTAAAGTTATTCATTTGAGACACTAATATGATCGCACGTGACACGTAGTGGAGCAACCACACAAATACATTAAACTATCAAAACAATTTCCATCTATATACGTAGTTTCCAACAGTTGCTGTGTCAGTCATGGGATTTCAAAATGTTGAATACTTTCACCAAAGTTGGAGGGGCGGATTCCGCGGAACACTACTGTACAACCACCCTGCCACCACGTATCTCGTTAAAACAACTCACACACATCCATGCCAAACTAAAGCTAGCAACTTCCCACGTTTATATATGACAAATATAAATGTTTACATGGGCGCTATATCCCAAAATATCACTGGGGAAATCTTTCGCGCGAACAGTTTCATGCGCTATAGCTAGCTAGCTCTTGTCAATAGAAAACATCTCTCGTTTGAATCCAGTCTGTATTGTTCTAGAAAATGGTCTTTAGAGAAGTCTCTTAATTACATTTAAATGTATATATTGTGGAAGGCAGCTGAATTAGCTCATTGCATGGTCAAAAATTCAAACTGATAGTCAAAATGACATTTGAAAACATGATGAAGAATATAATCTTATATGCACTCACTAGTTTTAAAAGAAGAACAAACAAAAAAGGAACAATGAAAACCAAACAAACAAACAACACGTTTGTAGGGAGGGATCCCATATTTATTGTGTGCATATTGTATATAAAATGTCCTTTGGCCATTTTGTATATTATATAATTGCGTTTAGTCTAGCGATGTGAAATCGGTGTTTCAGGTAAAGACCAAATGTGTCTGGATTCTGGCCCACAAAACCAACTGACGTAAATGACGTCATGGACCATGTCATGACGTCTTCGCTGGTTTTCGGTCAGCTAACCAACGAAAATGGTCAAAATGAAACTAATTCATAAGCCTACATAACATAGGAATTGTTCAGAAAAAACTGAAGTTGCTAATTTCATAACCATCCCACTTGGTCCACTTCCGATTCCGTGATTTCACAATTTGATATTATTGTTCCCAGGATGCTATGCAAAAGCGGGCGGAAGTCACGTGATTTTTAACCCATTTTTCTTGTCCGGATTTTCATCGCGTCGAAATTCTGTTTCATGGTATTGTAAAAATTAATGACGTCATTCACGCCTAAACTTGAAAAGCAACACAGCGCCTGGGGCGCTGTGGTGGTTGCTATTATACATATATGTTTCAAGCGCATATAAATCTTTAAATTTGTTTCATTTTTCTGTTTTCTCTGCCTTGGCTTTAATGTCTATGTTGGTATACCACATGCCCGAGTAGTCCTTTCAATAAATCATATCATATCTGATTTGTAGTTATTTAGTAAATATGTTATGTTCGTTCGAGTGAAGCGAGTTAGAACATAAATATATTTATTGAAGTTCAACTGCGAAAACGATTTGGCAGGCTACGAGTCTCCAGTATTATTGACATATAGGTCAGCTGGCGTTCGGACTGATTGGTCACGAACAATGAACGCCAGCTGGCAGTTCGCTCATCCTGTGCTACCCATGTTCAATCATCTGTCCGCTTCGCTTTGGTTTACCACCCCGAAACTGTTCATATGTTTTACAAAATCTGAACAGTTCAAAACATTCCTATGGAGAGATAATACATTTTCGATCTTATAACTCGTCTGGATTGGCTCACAACCACACCAATACTTATTTGTGATATGCCATAAGTACTAGATTCTATATAGTGTTATATATGATTATATACTGTACGTGTGCGTGGATATGAAATACAAGCATCTATTCTATTATTTATATTGATACTTGTTTTAGGGGGTAGCAGGAAGACAGCCCGATAGGGCTAGGTTACCCCCGACAATATACTGCTTTACCTTATTATGTATTACTGCCATTGTATAATTCATGTTGTAAATAAATGATCCTATCCTATACTCCCAGCCGGTTTACATACTTGTTTCTCCATATTCATTTTGATCGTTGATATATACATTTGCAATGTTTTGTCTCTTTCGCGTGTTATTACTGATGATTTATGTTCTTTCCGAGGCTGGTATGCATCATGACTGAGTAGTTCTTTTAATGAATCATATATAATCTATTGTGTAGTTGTTATTTAGTGAATCGTTTATGTTCGTTCGAGCGAAACGAGTTAGAACATACATTGGGTACTCCCCGCGACAAGTAGACATCAAAAACTCCCAAGATTGGTGAATCTAAATGCTCGAATACGACATCAGTCACTTATCGAAGTCACAGAAATAAGCCCCCATCGACCATGTTGGTGTGTTTTGTTGACATTTTCACAAGGTCGTGGAGAAAACAAGGTCAAACTACTGGATGGACTGGGGCACACATTAATCAATTTACTCAGTGCGATCAAACTCTGGATGTTATTTTCACAATAAAACTATTTCCACTGCTAACACTATATACATAATGTTATTAATTAGATATGACATTTTTGTCCAGAACGGCCTGTTATCGAACTATGTGAATATCGCTTCAATTTGCCCTTAAACCGAGTAATATCATTTTACGACATAATAAATCCGAGTAATACGGTTTCACGACATGCCATAAATCTACTTCACTGCTAAATAACATGTATATATCGATTGTTGCGACGTCACTCATATGAAAGAGTTGCCAGTTACAAAGAGGCGATCTAATTAACAAGATTGGATATTATTTGGTTGGTTTGATATTATAGGCCTGATATCAGCCCTGGATAACCTCTTATTATGTCAGTTCTTGCGATTAGCCAATCAGCGTCGATAAACAGTGACGGTATATGAACCCATATTAGGTCAGTGACCCCATATGAAATCAATATTAGGCGCTTATCCACCATCTTGTTTTCAGAAACTCTGTCGCCTCGGGAATATTTGTTGTGTATTTTGGCGCCGAGAAAGGGGATATCTGTCGGAAATCATTTTCTGCGAATTTAAAGACATAGTATCATGTATCAAAACCTGCATGCGATATATTTGAGGAATTCTAAAAATACTCATAAATTAACTATCAAACTCAAGAAGTTGTCCTACTTCTGGTGATTAGCGTTTAAGTTCAACGCCCATGGCGCGTCACTGTGACGTTACATAAGATAATGGCCATAGACGACACATTTAACTTACTAAATTAAAATAAATTACAGCAACTATTAATCAAAGGGATAAGCTGGATTTTGTCCACTGACATAATAAATACGTTACGGGACGTTTAGTTGTCGGATATGGTGTAATGTGATGCTCAGCGTGATCAATATAAGGCTCGGCCTACGGCATCGCCTAATATTGAACTCACTTCGCCTCACATGACACCATATTCGAGCACAAAGCGTCCCGTAACTTATATTATTATGTCAGCTCTTGCGATTAGCCAATCAGCGTCGATATATAGTGACAGTATATGAACCCATATTAGGTCGGTGACCTAATATGAAATCAATATTAGGTGCTTATCCGCCATCTTGTTTTTTCAGAAACTCAGTAGCCTCGGGAATATTTTTGGTGTATTTTGGCGCCAAGAAAGGGAATATATGTCGGAAATCATTTTCGGTGAAATTAAAGACATAGTACCATGTATCAAAACATGCATGCGATATATTTGAGGTATTCTAAAGACTCTTAAATTAACTATCAAACTCAACAAGTTGTCCTACTTCTGGTAATTAGCCATTGACCCAATGCGTTGACGTTCAATGCCCATGACGCGTCACTGTGACGTTACATAAGTTAATGGCCATAGACGACACATTTAACTTACTAAATTAAAATAAATTAGAGCAACTATTAATCAAAGGGATACGCTGGATTTTGTCCACTGACATAATAAATACGTTACGGGACGTTTAGTGGTCGGATATGTTGTCATGTGAGGCTCAGCGAGATCAATATGAGGCTCGGCCTACGGCCTCGCCTAATATTGATATCACTTCGCCTCACATGACGCCACACTAAGCGTCCCGTAACTTATATTAATATGTCAGCTTTTGCAATTAGCCAATCAGCGTCGATATATAGCGACGGTATATGAACCCATATTAGGTCGGTGATCTAATATGAAATCAATATTAGGCGCTTATCCACCATCTTGTTTTCAGAAACTCTGTCGCCTCAGGAATATTTGTTGTGTATTTTGGCGCCGAGAAAAGGGATATCTGTCGGAAATCATTTTCTGCGAATTTAAAGACATAGTATCATGTATCAAAACCTGCATGCGATATATTTGAGGAATTCTAAAAATACTCATAAATTAACTATCAAACTCAAGAAGTTGTCCGACTTCTGGTGATTATCCATTGACTCAATTCGTTTACGTTCAACGCCCATGGCGCGTCCTGTGACGTTACATACGTTAATGGCCATAGACGACACATTTAACTTACTAAATTAAAATAAATTACAGCAACTATTAATCAAAGGGGTAAGCCGGATTTTGTCCTCTGACATAATAAATACGTTACGGGACGTTTAGTGGTCGGATATGGTGTCATGTGAGGCTCAGCGAGATTAATATGAGGATCGGCCTACGGCGTCGCCTAATATTGATATCACTTCGCCTCACATGACACCATATTCGAACACTAAGCGTCCCGTAACTTATAATATCAGTCTTCAGTCGCATCGGGCTTAATATCAAACAAACCATGTTATATCCTCTAATTATATTTTACATTAAATCGCGTCTCTAATGGTGACCATATCCTGTTATCAAGTGTTGAAACGCACAACTTGCTTAAGTGGTATGACTTTACGAAATGACAAAGTAACCACGATCGAAATACTCTGGAAACAATATCATTAATAATATCTAATTTCAACTGAGATGCTATGTAGCGCTTGAGTGCCGACATCTATTGTTTCCATTAATACTTGCAGGAGATGTCAATAATTTGTCAGATTTGGGAACTTGGATTTTGAAACATTTGGCGTTGATTCAATGTTGATGTTAGGAAAGAATCTGTCTTATATATCTATTTATGCAAATTAGTAATAAAATATATACAAGGAGACAGCAGGCATAAGAAAATACATGACAATAAACTAACAAATTAACATACAAATGTCATAGCTGAAAGGCGAACTAATTGAGCAATATAATCCAAGTAATCCACACTGCCAATCTTCTTCTCGGTAAAGAGACCCGTTCACCACCCAACATTTTCTCTGAGACCAGATGAATCCTGCCGCCGCCATCAAGTTGCAGTATGGTCGATTCTGTGTTTGACTGCTCTCTTTTTATGTGGTGGATCATGTTGTATATGTTAGGTTCGTGAAGTTGGATCGTTCGAAATACGGTGGAGATTCGCGTGAAGTTAGGTTGAAATTCGAAGTTCGAAATTCAGATTGAAATTCAAACTCTAATTTTGGGTCAAATGTGATTTCTTTTTGACTTTTTCTGGACTTAGAAAATATCGCGCTCAATTTCTAAGGGATGGGTGGTGCTGAAGGGAAGTGGCACTGTTTACGACTCGAGTGAGCTGCTGAAACGTGGGATTACTGATTCTTTCCACAAGGGAACCCAGCATAATAACGCTCAGCGCAAAACAAGAGAAATGGTATACAGTATGAAGATATGAAATACACTGATGTATGTCCTTCGCTTAGTTTTACATCTTTGAAGCAAACAATTTATCTAGCTTTATCTTAAATATTGGGCTGGTGCATCGTAACAAATTGTTCAATACACTAGATTTTGTAACCGTTGTGTTTACTGGTGATGAAGAAGCAACGAATTGGACCACAACAAAGAACTTGAGGCAAAAAACTAATTTGAATTTATATCAGAATTACGAATTTAAATCCGTTCGAAATTCTCCCAGATTGAAATTCAAAGCTATCGATCGAGTAATTTCTCGACGCTGAGCGTTATTATGCTGGGTTCTCTTATGGAAAGTTTCAGAAATACCAAGTTTGATGATGGGAAAATATCCATTCTTGCAACACACCCAAATGGACATTCTGGGATCGACGTGATTTGACCTGACTAAACATGGAAATCGCTCAGCTGACGAGGTGGTCTGAGGAGGTGCTCTGTGCATGCGCCAACATTACCAACGCTGTTACTAGGAAGGAGGTACACCCTCTACCTAGAATTGAGATCTCCTGGACACTTTAGTGGGGAAATTGCTGGTTTGGGTTTGGGTTTGGGTTAATCTGCGTACCATCAGGTGAATGTCCGAGAGGAAGACCGCCCCAAGACGGCATTTATTACCAAATACGGTAAATACGGTGAATTTGCGATCGGCGGCGAATTGTCACAAAAACAGAATGGCGAAGAACGGGTTATTGCTTAAGGCAGTTTTGTGCTATCGCCTCAACAAAGACGTTATTGTGTCACTAGACGTGGGTTACTAGCGGTTGCGATTCGTCAGAAAATTTCGCCATTACTTGCTAGGTCGAACATGTTTGCTGAGAACTGACCATAGTAGTCTTAGATGGTTAATGAGTTTTAAGGAGCCTCAGGGCCAATTAGCACGATGGTTAGAAGAGCTGTCAATGTACGATATGGTGATTCAACATCGCAAGTGTTCTCTCGGAAGCCTATGAAGCCTGTGAAGCCTGTGCGTATTTTAATGGATGTGAACTGAGGGGGACATATCTCTATTCCGAATGTTCGCTATTCCGAAGGTTCGATATTCCGAAGGTTCACTATTCCGAATGTTCGCTATTCCGTAGGTTCTCTATTCCGAAGATTCGCTATTCCGAAGGTTTTAGTTATTTTAAAGGTTAATTCTATATTATAAAGTATTGAGAGGGTTCTTTATCACGAAGACTCTTTTTATGAAGAAAATAACATTAAAAATTAAAACAATAAATGTGATTAGTTTTTCGCGGGTTTCCTTGAGCTTTAATGTCATTACATAATTATGACGTTATTTCTCAATACATATTCACGTCACGCAGGCCACACAACATTTGCTATTTCCATACGATATAATGCCATTACGTATGCCGTTATATCTCAATAAACGTACAGGCAAGAATACGCCAGCTAACGGCGGATTATAACAGTGGGGCTATAACGCTTAATGAATACTTGATCGCCATAATATACTGCTTAGCAGAATATCGCCGAATAGACGGGTATGAGATTAACCTAACTGCAATTGTCATTTTTTATTGACTTTAAAGGCCCACTTTTCGAGTCACCGAATTATTTTTGTATAGTGCCATGCTATACGGTTTTAATAAGAATCTATGCCATAAAATATTATTAAAATATTATAATTCATCACCATTTGAAACGTCTTTGTCTCAAGATGCCCGTAGAGAAATAGAAAACAGCTGAAATCATATGGGTCCCAGAATGCAACATAATGCATTTTTCAATCGAAGGGGAATAAATCTCTCTTTAAAATATAGTTATTTCCCCTCCATTGAAAATGATACACTTTGCGCAACAAAACCAGATGAAACTTAAGCATAAAACACGTCGGCAACTCACCAAAAACAACATGTTCACAGTTTATTACATCGCATAAGTTGTTAATACAATGCTGCTAGAGAGCTTCATGTTTCAAATGGTATATAATATGGCATATATTTTATATATGTCATCTGGGGTTTCGAAAATTAAGTGGGCCTTTGATGTTGGTGTTTCTTTCAAATACAGATTGCCAGTTCGGACAGACTGTATCTCTTACATGTAGTTTATTTCAGTCATACAGTCATCGTGTTTTCAACCTTCCATAATAAACGATAAACTGATACTGTCATCTTGTTATTAATAACCGACATCTGGGGCAATTTGGGAATTAGAACGGGGTGTATAAATGTACTATATGTGAAAACTAGTATTTTTCATTCCTCGTGTGTTTTTTTTCGGGGTTGGGGTGCAAATTTTGACTCATTTCTGGTTAAATACACCCAGAATAGAAAATTTTCGGAATAGTGAATCTTCGGAATAGCGAACCTACGGAATAGCGAACATTCGGAACAATGAACCTTCGGAACAGGGAACCTTCGGAATAATGAACCTTCGGAATAGCGAACCTTCGGAACAATGAACCTTCGGAATAGAGAACCCTACCCGAACTGAGTGATCTACCTTGTGGTGGGTGTAAGTATTGCACTAGAGTCTACCATAGTTGGTCTAAATTTGAAGAGGAGGTAGATGATATTGTCCCATTAACGAGAGGCCTTATTACTTTTGCATCAACTGACACTTAGAACGTGAAGCAAAACAGTAAGGTAGACCAATCTGGGGAAGCATGGTATCCATGGGACCCAAGGAAGAGTGGGATAATCCATCAGAGGTTTTAGGGTCCACTTATCCGGTAACCGGATGGACGCATACACAGCTGAATCTCGACTATAAAACGGTTTCCGGATCTGAAGGTTAGAATAGATACTCAGACTGCTGACCAGGCTCTTTTAGCAGATGTGGAGGAACTGGCCGAGGTTCAGCGGAAAGATGTAGATATTGCTCCGGTAATTAAGTGGTTGGAAACTGAAAAAGAACCCACCGACAGGGAGCTATTCATATGCAGTGAGGCCATTATGTACATGTGGATTAGCCGGAGCAGATTTCTCCTGAAAGATAATTTACTGTATAAAGTGCGTCGGGTCAAGCCAAGTACTTGTACGCAGTTTGCTAAAAACATTCTGACCCTAGCACATGACATTCCGGCTTCTGGTATGAAGTATTATTGGTATGGGATAACAGATGATATTAACACTTTTGTGGCTTCCTGTTCTCTTTGCAATCAAGGTAAGGAAGCCACAAGACATGCAAAATGGGATCAGGTAGTGCATCAGCAGGGCCCCCCATCGAAAGGGTACATATTGATTTTTTTGGTCCGTTACCACTAAGCGAAAGGGGAAATAAATACATATTAGTAATGACTTGCCAATTTAAGAAGTGGGTAGAATTCATTCCGTTGGATGATCAAACGGTCGAAACAACTGCGATAACTGCAGTGAATTAATCTTTCTGGCGATTCGGTTGTCAGTTGCAATTTTTTTCTGATCAAGGTGCGTTTTTGTCTCAAAGTTATTCACCGTAATGTGTGAGGCGCTCCAAATTCATAAGGCGCGCATAATTGCTTATCGGCCCTCTGCAAATGGGTCCGCAGAACGCCAAAATCGTATACTTATGAATGCTATAAAATGTTACGTTGATAAGAACCAGCAAAATTGGGACAGGTATTTACCGCAATTGGCAGGGGCAATACGATCTTCGGTACATCGACTTACCAGTTTCATACCCAATATGATGATGCTGGGACGTGAGGTTGATCACCCGTCTGACCTGATTTTTAATTTTCAACCTGAGGTCGCAGATTTTGAAAACGCGGCAGAGTATGTAGAAAATTTAGTAAAAGTATCTAAAGAGTGCCATGAAATTGCCCGAACGAAGTTAAAAACTGCGAGCGAAAAAGCTAAACGAGATTACGACGTCCGGGTGAACAAATACGCATATAAGCTAGGTGATCTAGTATATTTGCTTTATATCGCAACCAAAAAGGGCAAGAATAGAAAATTGTCACCTTTTGGAAAGGTCCAGCTATTACCAGCCATGTCTATACACCATATCTTATAGAATATTTTTCAAAAATGCAATCATGGTAGTAAATCACGATCGGCTTAAAAATTGTGATGATAAATGTTTAGATAAATTCCGTGAAACTGGAGAATTATCGGTAGAGAAAAATCGGGAAAGTTTTGTTTGTTTCAGCAGAAGTATGGTGACAAATTTATGTTTCAATGCGATTTATGTGACGAATGGTACCATGGGGAATGAATGTGTAAATGTTACACAAGAGGAGACCGATGTTATTGATACGTATAGATGGCCAAATGTTAGACCAGAGATCTTAAACTAACATTTTGTGTTCCAGATTGATCATGAGTGATAGAGAAGACATCATACTAAAATATGGCTCACAGAGCCATTTGCACTGGCAAATCCAGGTGAGATTACGATGCCAGAGATAGTCGCTATGTCATCGCCCGAGGTATTAGGTACATTGTCAGAATTGACTATGAGTTTAGCCGGGTTAATTGCAAGCATTCCGGTTGGAGTTTCAACATCTAATACCAATTTACTGACTATGATGTTAGGGGTAAACAGCATGTCATCGGAAGCTCATAATATTGGGCCGATACTGTCAGGGGTATCCAATGAAACAAGGCCAAGGATGTCCACTGATAAGATGCCATGGGTAGACACCGTGTCATCGGAAGCTCATAATAACGGGTCAAAAAAGGTCAGGGTTATCCACTGAAATGAATCGAGAGGTAATCACTGATCATTATCTCGTTTCAGACCCACATATGGAGGTGGATAACCCACCGGCCGTATGATGCCATCAATTGCCCGTTAAAATGGTGTGGATTGGAGGTGATGGGAAAACAGAAGTAACATGTTTATACCACACATCTGCGACCCTGTTTGTGGACCCTGGATAATTCATTTGGCCGGATTCCCAGACGCTTTAGGGGTGGAATTCGAGAAGATTTAAATAATTTTGCAGGGATTGTCCGGTGGCGACCCAGATAGCCGGGACGAACAACAATTGTTGAAACAACTCCGCCACAAACTTAACATGGAATGGGGCCATAAGGCAAATGGTCATAGGCAAAACCGCCAGTAGCTCTATCGTCTGTTTTGCTAAAGATCTAAACGAACATGAACCAGAGGCTGAGTATCTGTTAGCGCCTTACAGTAATTACAGTGCCTGCCTCGTCAATTGGAGGGTGATCGTGTCTATACTCAATAAAGTTACAGAGGAGCAAAGGCAGTCGTTTGCGTCCTCAAAGGTTCCTTTGTTTTATATTGACACCATGATATGTATGATTGTCCGCGGTCACATTCCCATCCAGGATGTTGAAGATAGAAGAGCTGAGATTAGGCAAGGAATGTGGCCGGAACAGGCGGAGGATAGTCTTGTGGCAGCCACGATAATCATGGACGCATACTAGTATGAATACACCCACCTGAATCGACACAGAGGACCCACAAGTTAAAGGGTCGTAAACGAGGCCGACCTGGTCGAGACTCCACGGTAGGAGAGAGGAAGAAATATCGTGATTTCTCCGTAGAAAACCGGAAGAGCACAAAACTGCCTCCCAGATTGTCTTCAATAATGTCTGCGGCAACTCGTGATTTATCCAAAGTGTCTTCGAAATGTCTGTGGTAGCTCGTGATCGTTCAGTACAAAACCAGAAAAGCACAAAACCGCCTTCAGAATTGTTTTAAAAAACATATGCGGTAGCCGCGGCCTCTAAACCTGAAACGAATCCACCAAAACAAGAGAACCCGGCCTTACGGGGCGTATATGCACATTTCCACAGAGATAGAATGTGCAATTCTTTCAAGAGGGATGGGCGCACCTCGACTGGGAGGCTGATCAGGATGGTCGACATCCATATCAACACCCAGGTCGACCGCATAGGTTGTGTGGAGGTCCATTGTGACCCGATGACCTATCCAGCCCTCGGGGATTTAACCATGAATCCACATTGGAGGTTGGCTGTAGGGTGCCATTCGAAAACATACCAGAAGATGGCAGCCTTTCGATCTATGATACAACACCCCGCGGTAGTCGCGGTAGGTGAAATTGGCATCGACAGGTCCAAAATAAAGTCAAACTCTGAGATGCTTTAGCAGAACTATGTTTTTCGCGAATTGCTCGCTGTTGACATGATTTCCAACAAGCTTCTGGTACTTCACATCAGGGGTGAGCGGGAATTAGGGCATGATGCGAGCAACACAGCCCTTTGAGCCCTGGAACTCAAACCTACGGCGACCAGATGATCCACTACCATTGTTTCACTTGGTCTAGACACAGTGTCCATGTTTCACGGTGCTTGTGCTACTTTCAACAACGTGCAAAAGGAGGGAGTTAGAGCAGTCAAACTAGATCGACTCCTGTTGGAATCTCATGCACCCCATTTTGGCACACCGGGACGACCATACACCACCCCATCCGTCATCGGTGAGGTGACTGTGGAACATGCGAAGATACGCAACATGGAAGTCTCTGAAATATTAAGAATAACGGCGATAAACGCCAGGGTATTCTACGTCCTATGTCCTAAGTTCCTCATAATGTAAATCGTTTCATATAATTGGCGGTAGTCGCTAATCCATAATGTCAATTTTCAAAATAATTTTGATGGACCAAGATAACCATGGTACATATTTAATATACAATTATAATGTCAATTTTCAAACTTTTAATTGATCAAGATTACCAAATGGCATGGATCTTTTAACACGATTGGCAGCATTCGCAGATTCATTAATTGGTAATTTCAATCAGGGGAGATAATTTAATTTAAATGGATGTGGGAAATTTTCAATTGAGCATCAAGATAGTCGTTGGATGGCTCATTTAATAAGTAAATAATACGGTTTTTAGAAACCGTATTTTCCAGAACCACATGTCAGTAGTGTATAGGAGTAATCTTTCCGTATACTTGATAGAAGGAGAGATATAGTAAGACTTATTAAAAACTATTTCTAGGCAGATGGTTATAGTAAGCAAACTATTTCTAGGCAGATGGTATAGTAAGCAAACTATTTCTAGGCAGATGGTATAGTAACGCAAACTATTTCTAGGCAGATGATATAGTCAGGCTAACTAGTAACTATTTGAAGGAATTAGTACGCACGATTGAATACATGTATTGATATATAGGTTAGTTATGATAGATTAGTAAAATAATGAGATGAATTATTCGCTAGTGAATAACCTCGTGCATGTAAAAAACCACAAGGCTAAAACACATGGAATATTTGTTAGTGTCGGAACTTTTTCTTCTTTATTGTAGATTTGTAGGTAACACTATTCGATCTCATAAAACTCGATATTACAGAGTCTCGTAGAAAACGAAATGTGGAACCCTTCACACTTTAGTTCCTTTAATGAATATTAATAATATATATCATAAACAAACACAATTATATCAATATTTTGATCAATATATATTAAATATATCATAAAACAAACATAATCAAATCAATCTTTTTTAAGATATGGACAGTCTGGTCTTAAATGATCTCCGTTACATTCATAACATCTAACACGAGTCTTTTTAAATTTATCAGCTGAATTCAATTTAGATATCCTATACAAAATTTTAGCATTTTTATCAGCTAATATTGAAATTTGTTGTCCTATCTCTTCTATATCAGCCAAATTATCTAAAAGTTTTCTTTTTAAACTCCCTCTGTTCTTTCCTTTCTGAGAAACTTCGAATTCACTGTCAGAAGACATTTTGATTTTAAAAATATTATAAAAAAGCATTTCATTTATAGCACAAAAAAAAACTAAATATCGAACAACACGGGTAGATGTTGTTTACACCAATTATAAACGTAAGTATCATTATGAAAACCGGGTTTATTTAAAACGTATAGACAGTCCAATCCTCTACAAGTATGATACAAATAATATAATACGAAATAACCACACAAAAAAGAAGATATATGTTGAATATAATTTGTACTATAATACAATCTACCATATTTAGCTAACATATTTTTCAACTGCTCAGATGGAGGTAATCCGATAGGATCAAAATATATTATAAAATTATCATCGCGTTTCCATATACATATCCAATGTTCACCATCTAACCAAGATGGGTCAGTATTACAAATTAAACCTCTGTTCGGCTTAATAGTATCAGGTAATTCGTCCAAAGCATAAACGCCTATTATCATAGAATTCAAAACTGAGTCTGATTTTAATGCATCAGATATATCTAAGTTGCTCAACATAATGTTAAAATATTCCACCCGTGTAAACGCTACGTTCCCCGCTAATTTCTATAGAACTATCGTATTCGGCATATACTATTACATTTACTGTATCTGGTAAAGCTGTTGAAAATTTTGCACTTAACCGTGCACTACCTCGCTGTTTTGGATGCCAAACTAAACTATCAGCATTATGATCTGCAGTTAAATCAAAACCGAAAGTTGTAAAACCATTGGCATAATCAAAAAAGCTAACTCTGAAAGATTGCTCGCAATATAATTTATTTATAGAATTCAAAAATGTGTAATATGAACCTACATATAAATCATCATCGAAAGTTTGTTCGTATTTATGCCCATTCACGGTTTTACCATTAACAGACAATTCCATTTCGTAGCAATCATAATGTTTAAAATTAAAAGGAGAAGATGCTATAGTACCATTAAATGCTGTATTATCTACTAAAAATATTAACACTCTCTTAGGAAGAAATGGATCACCCAAAAACAAATCGTCTTTAATCAAGCTTAAAGTCCTAGGTGCTACGCTAAATGTTTTTAACGAAACTCTATCCAAAGGATATTGAGCATTGGTTCCACTTAATAACTTTTTGCTTATTTCATTTGAAGTGACATCACTTAACTCTACGGTTCGTACAAACAATTTAGTATCTGACAGCTCAATCTTATAATCACCAGCACTACCTTGTAAACAAAAAGTAGGCTTTGATCTATGCAGTCTGAGTTTTATGGGTACGTTTGGAATTAACAATTTTGGTTGATTAAACATGTCCAAATGTAGTTTACCGCATAATTGAAATTTTTTTCCAATATTACCGTCTTTAATTATTCCAAGTAACTGCCTACCTCTGGCAATGTCTGCCGGTACATCATCCAAAGTCCCACCTTTCTGAGGTATAAATAAAGTTGTTCTCTCTAATTGATTTTCTCTTGTAGAACTTAAGAAAGTTTCTATGTAAGATCTATAAGCATAATATCGACCAACTCCACATTCTACACCGTTTAATAATAAATCAGCTCTCTCGAATAAAGAATGAAGAAAATTATTTATTGGAAATGCGTGTTGATCGCCTGCGAAAACGGTTCCATCGGTTTTCGATATTTTAACGTCGGTTTGCAAATAACTTTCCGAAAGATCAACATAATGTGCAGATGGAGACTCTAAAAAGAACTCTAGTACGTTACTATTTGAATAATTTGAATTCGATGGATGTTTCTCTGTAAATGAACCGTCTGTTATAGTTACCACAGTAGGCGGAATTTCAAAAACATCCACCTCGCTCTTAGAAACTGGACAGCTGTTGGGATTCATTTATTCAAAAATATCACGTTTTGTTTTTCGTCTCTTCCTACGTCTTTTTGAAGGAATATCCGAATATTCTTGTAATTTACGTCGTTTTGATGGAATATCCGAATTATATTGTAATTTACGTTTAGGCCGTAAAAGATCTAAAGCTGCTTCTTTACCTCGATTTCGAATAGATTCTGATAAATTTTGCCCACTCAATATATCACTACCAACATTAGAGGCTGTTTCTAAACCTTTCGTTAAAAGAGATTTTCCCAGATTTTTTGCAATTGGCGCAATTGATCTGGCTAATTTACCAAAAATAGAACCAAGTCCGTAACCTCTCTGATACCTATCTCCTATAAAAATAGGAATAGGACTATTCGCCATAACTTTAAATAATGAAACATCTATTTATATACATTTATATTTAATATCAATCCTTATCCAATCAAAATGCGTTTAAATAATAAAACTAGAACAGTTTTACCATAATCCGTCCAAGGAGGTGGCATACCTGTAGAATCACGAATATATATCGAAATAGTGTCAAAATTCTTATGATGTATAGGAAAAAATTGCAAATTTGCGAATTCATAATATGTTGTTGATACAATATCATCAGAACGTGGGCATATTACTTTCAATAATTGTGAATTAGAATCGCCTACTATACTATGTGTACATATATCTGAATAAATATAAAGAGCGTCTATATGATCCAATTGATTAGTTACAATTAAAAAACAGTCTTTGGATTTTCCACCGGTATCTTTTAATTTTAGTTGATAATTTTCACGCAAATTAAGAAGATATCCCAATTCAGAAGTCCTTGTAATTTGCAAATCCATCGCCAACGAATAACGAGACATGCTTGTATGGTTTGCCATTCTAGTGAAACAAAGGTAGTTCACGTTTTGACGTTTTCTCACCTTAATGTCAATAACTACATCCCCGATTAAATCCTCAAATATGGTTTGGGACTCTTTCGCATCGATTGAATTCAAACCTGGTTCGATTAATTTATATTTCGTCTTTTCTAATTCTGACATAAATTCAGAATCTTTGTAAAAATGCAAAATTAATTTTCGTTGAACTAATTGCATCCTATCTATCAAATCTTCGAACGAACATTTGTCATCAAAAATAACACCATATTCAATCTTTGTAAATACACTTTTCCTCCATCTAATCGGACCTTTAACCCGAAGTTTCCTAGCAATAATACCGTAATTGGGATCTCTAACAATTGGTAAATCAGTTTCTGGCGTCAAGAAATTCATATCCACCACTATTCCATAAACAAATGCATAAGATTGATCATCTGTGGAAAAGGTAAAATTTCTTTGTTCCAGGAGCGGGCTTTTAAATCTGGTTGGAATAATGGCTGATGATAAAGCTACACACCAATCATCCTCCTGTAACCGAATCTCACTAGGCAAACTCACGGTATATTCAGATAGTGAATTTCTGAATAAATCACCAGAAACATTAGACGGTAAAGTCACCGAAAACAGGCCCGTTGCTTCCATGTTTACTTAATTTAGGAGATGGAGACAAAAGTCCAACAGAACCCGATAGTAAACTAATCCAAATAGACGGTGTGTCCACGCCGTGTATACTAATATTTAATATAGCAGAAACACATACTATATAAAGCAAAAATACTTGACTGATATACACAACCTGTCCTTTGGAAACTTTATTATTGAAAAAAGTCCATTTTGACGATTGTCGTTTTAATCTGAGGTCGTGATCCATTCTCTTGGAATGTACGAATCGAAACTGGCTGGATAGCCGCTCCATCTAACTTTTATTTGATCCCCGTCTCGTTCTAATACACGTTCAATTTTCCACATAGTATCGGAATCAATCGTTACAGGTGATAACTCGCTCTCGTAGAATGTACCCAATATTTCCTCTGAATTGAGATCAGCTATTTTATATCTATGTGGTTTAGAACCAGGTACCAAAGACGTAATCTTAAACACTTCATAAGTATAATTGGCCAAAAAACCCTTTTCAAACTTATTTTTTAATTTTACCAAGCGAACGCTCTCTCCCACTTTAAATTTTGCTTTTGTAAGTGGTAATTTATAAGTCTTCGATTCATTTCTAGCTGCAATTGCTTGCGATGTCAAACACGACACATCTTTCGGTGCCATTTTAATCGCTCTGTGTATCTTCGAATTATATGAATTCACCAATTTAGGCAAAACTGTTAAATAGCGCATAGATTTAGATTTGAAGAAATATTTATACATTTTAGACTTTAAAGAGCGTTGTACTCTCTCAACCAAAGCGGCTTTCGTGTCATAATTTCCCGTAGAATATAAATGTACACCATTCTTCTTCAGAAATTGCTTAACGTTAGCGTTGTAGAACTCGGTTCCGCGATCAACATGTATACCGTTCGGTCGTTTGCGCTGTTTAAAAATCATTTCTAAAGCCTTCATTATGGAAACACCAGTCTTGTTCTTTAATGGTTTAACAATTAAAAATCTTGAAAAGCAATCAATGCAAAACAACAGGTAGCAATAACCATCGTTTTGCTTGGATATATTTCGCACATCACTCAAATCCATCTGCCATATATTATTTACAGAATAAGACTCTGTTCTTGACCTAGGAAATATTATTCGTTTCGGCCTATGCAACGAGTACGAATTTTGTTTTTGTAACCAAAGTCGAACATTTTTTCTCGATATTTTTTTTTTTACTTCCTTATACAAATTATATTCAGATCCATAGGATGAGCGGTGAGATGCATCATAATAAATCGATGATAATATATTATCAATTTGACGAGGAGTCTGATGTCCATTTAAAATGCTTCTGTTTTTTGCCTTTGGGGGCATCTGCAACCATCAGATCTGCTTTACGAAATTTATTTCCTATGAAATGTGTTGGTATATTATTATCTCGTAATGATCGGGACAAACTATCCCAATTTCTAAGTGCACTGGGTTTCCTGACCTTGCTAGAAGGTATTATATCATTTACCAAATCAGTTATGCTTCCGATTGGCTTGTCAGATAATGAAATCATTCCACTGTCGTTAATGTCAATTCCTGGCATTCTTTTTAAATGCGATAAAAATAACGAGCCTTTTTTCTGGTAAATTTTTGGCAAACTCTCAATCGCTAAATCAATTTGGTTAGGTTCAGATAAAGCGACGTCACCGGCGGGCTCTTTCGCGATTTTAACTGGAATCGGCGTTGTTTTTATAGAATTCTTAGCCATGTCATATTCAATAGACGTGGAATTAATTTTTCTTTTCTTAACTGACTCGGGCATATCTTTATCGTCTAATATTTGATGCATTTTTTGTCTCACATCCTCTGTTTTCAACGATTGAATAGACTGAGAATTTTGCCAGTTTGCAAAAGTCTTAAAAGGCACCAAAACCATTTTTTCCATATTCAGAAAACTTTGTCTAAAATATCTCCTAAAACAGGAATTAAACTAGCAGCCAGTGCAGCCAAAAAACCGCCGTGTTGTAATTTTTTTTTCCTGCTTTTAACAGGATTAGACTTCTTTGACAAATGACGAATAGAACTTTTAAATGGTCTTAAATTAGCTTTAATTTTAGACGAAATTGGTACATTTCCTTTAAGCAAATTATTACAACATTCAGATAGACTGTCTAATCTCGGTCTGTTTAATGCCCTCACGTCTCCAGTGCGTAACATGTTTCTCAAATATTTGGCATTTTTTCTTAATTTCACGCTGGGGCCCATATCGTAGGATTTTCACTGAGCACGTCTGATCTCAATCGAAGGTTATCTGGACAAGTTTGGTTGAAATCCACCAGTAAATGAGAATATGGATCTGTTGTACACAATTTATATGCTTTTGATAAATTATTAATACCGCATTGGGTAGATAAGAAATTTATCTGACCACAATCTCTAGGAGATTTGAATAAAATAAAATAATTCGCGTTTAACGATAATTTTCTACATTTTCTTTCAAAAAGATTATGCGTTACGTATACCACACTACATCCTTCGTGATGTGATTTTCTAGCGAATATATCTGTTACATTATCGATCTCTTTGTCAATATGATCCATATCATCCAATATTAATAAATCGCAATCGCACAACGATTCTGGAATTTGGTTTACTAATTCTACATTATCAGACACCTGTTGATCACAATTAGGAGTCACGTAAGTTATTTTTTTCGGAACTGGGAAACATTAATTTATCTTTATTTTCGATTAAACTATATATAAACGTAGATTTCCCACTAGCTGAAGGGCCATTTATTATGGCCCTAAATATATCCTGAAAACATATGTAATTGTACGTTTTCATTGTGTTTTATTGTCAAACGCTCTTTAATTCAGTAAAACACAATTTGTTTTCCCACACACTGGATGTCCGGCAAAATTGACAAGAGAGAATCTGATGTATACATAACAGTGGGTAGCCATATATAATCACACGCTTTGTCGACTCGATGCTATCGCGTTACAAACCGTATCGGCAGTTTATTGTCGCGAAACACCTATTGAATTCAAATTTTACTACCTGTTGTCGACCACCGCCCATTGTCGACTCCATGCTAATCCATTACGAACTGTCACCTCTGTTTAATATGGCGGAACCAATCTAAAGCCAGTTGAAATAAAAAATTTACCACATAGGGGCGCGGAAGGGTGTTGATATATCGTGTAAATTTAAGTTTGCCGTAAAAAAAAGGATTTTATCGTGTTGAACAGATAGTTCAACTATAAACATTGGTAGAGGACATGAATAGTGTTCGGGAACGATTGATCAGCGCGATAGAGTTGGACACAACACCATCATGGATTAGACGGCCTGCTGTTGCAAGAAATGATCAACGATAGTTTCGACGAAACATTAGATGATGATCAATTCCATGACGCTCCTGCATGTGTAACATTCTACTTTCTCATTAAAGGGAATAGGGCCCCCAATATATATTTTCACATGTCTAATGCGTTTTTTAAAACTAGTATTAGCATTGCGAATAATATGCGGGGAAACAATTAATTGCTACATGTGTTTTCTTAATAATCAGGTAAGTGCAATTTCTATACGTAAACAAAACTGTTACAGCAGTAGTAAGAATGATGCAATGGTTTGATACATACAGATAATTGAAGCACTCAACATTTTATAGTCGGATCTGGGCAAATTTAGTTCAATTATGTTAAATTCATCATGTTTACAGACAAGGATGGCCTTGTCGGTGGGTATCCTGTGAAAAAAATCGCATAAACAGTATGTTTTGGTCATACGTTTGTAAACAAAAGCATTAAAAAGTTACATTTCCGGGGTTTGAAATATTATTGTGGTAAACATAAAGAGCGTTGTATAATACCTGATATGTAATGAAGAGCGTTTATTCTATTTTATGCGCGATTAGTCAGTAACAATTTGCTGTATTCTGTAACACAATTAGTAGAGTGTTTGCATAGGTGTTTCTGATAACATACTGTTTACCCGATAATCCTGTTCAGCATTAAATCTCGCATTTGCAACGCCATCATGACACATACATAATTCCATAAAATTTAACATGCTGGTGCTATATTGGTTTTAAGTTGGACCATATATCTCAGATGATTAATCTTGTCTATACAATTCAACCAAATCGCTGTTGGAATACAGGTTCATAGATATTGCTCTGCACACCTATGATGATGGAAATTATTCCAGTCCACGCGCGATGCGCTTGGCAACATACGAATATTAGTTGCCCGATAGGAGATTGTGTATACACTTCCAACTACATCGAGTTCCATCTATAAATAGAACATAATTGCGTAAACAAAGCTGTTACAGTACATTGTAAACAAAACTGTTGTAGTGAAATTTAACATGCTGGTGATAATTTGGCTTTGTTTTCTTCCGCCTCGGCCACGTACATCTCTATATCCTTTTCGATACAACATCCATATGCAATACAAGTTCAGAAATATTGCTCTGCACACCTATTGTATGCAGATATAATTGAGTGCTGTCCACCCTATTTAACTATCTCAATTGTTTTTATTAGGTAGATTTCCGTGCCGATTTAAAAATGTGCAGATAATGAACGGGGACATGCATATAAAACACACATTAACCTAGTCTAACGACATCGAGCAATTCCTGATGTAATGTTGCAACTAATTGGCTTAATATTATTGTGTGAGATAATTGCATACTATTGATAGCCATATGATTGCAAGTACATGTGCTCGTGTGTGAACATAAGCATTTTATATTCTGGTTCATCATTATACTTTACAGAAATGCGAGAAAAATAATTACTCTAAATGTTTAAATTTCAAAATGGCGGTGAGTAATGAGTTTTATGCATGTGTGCAGATTCCAGTTTAAAAACGAACGACCGGGCATTGTTTTTCTCCGATCGTGTTTACATTAAATGCTAAATTGCGTACGGATTAACCAGCATGTTTTTTTCCAACTCATGTTGCCATTATGATTAAGAGCAGAATTATTTGCCATAATCAGTTAAGTGTTATCTTTATTTATTATGTAAACAAAACTGTTACAGTATTTATTTTTTTCAAAAATTAAAAAAAATTTGAATTGGAATGTTAATTTGTAGAAATTAGAGCGCATTTGCTAGATAAATGTAAATATACTGTTACGATATGCTTAGCCACAACGTTTAGACAAATAAGATTTTACATAAAAAAAAATTGTAAAACTATGATTATTGTTTTTAGTTTGCATGTTTAAAGATAACTTTCCGTAGAATCTGAATTGCAACAATGTTAATTTGGATACTGTAATATACTATCTAAAAGTAATAGTGTAACAGTATCCGTTTTTTTATATATATAATTAAGAGTTGCATACAAACAGATAATAAACGCTCTTTATCGATAAATGTACAACCATATTTAAGTTAAATTATTAGCGCCCTTTTAAGAATTATGATGTGAAGAAGACATATTTATTAACAATTCTAGGGTAAAATTATTCCAATTTTTTGTTGCTGTGATATTGAAACACTTTTGGTATTGAAATTATAAAATGAAATCTTAGTGCCCTTTTAAGACATCTTGTTTATAAATAGGATAAAATAATAAAATAAATCTAAGTGTCATTTTAAGATATCTGGGATGAACAAAGTATACTGTATCAAAATATTACGAGGGATTGAAAGAGTTGCATACAAACAGATAATAAACGCTCTTTAACGATAAATTTTCAATAATATTTAAGTTAAATTATTAGCTCCCTTTTAAGAATTATGATGTGAAGAAGACCTATTTATTAACAATTCTGTGGTAAAAATCAAATTTTGCTGTAATATTGAAACACTTTTGATATTGAAATTATAAAATGAAATCTCAGTACCCTTTTAAGACATCTTGTTTATAAATAGTATAAAATAATAAAATAAATCTTAGTGCCATTTTAAGACATCTGGTTTAAACAAAGTATACTGTGTGCAAATAAGAAAATAAATCTCAGTGTCACTTTAAAACAACTGCTTCAAACTTCCTCAATATGTTTCGCTTCGATTAATATAGAAACTTTATATAATTTATTGTTTTAAATTACATAGAATATATGTTGAACAAGATAATAATTAATTAAAAGTTATCTGAAATCATAATATAATAAACTTATCTGACTATTGAATCCATGCTTTGATTTCCTATTTTAGCTGGCTTATATAGCATACATTGGAATGTTTACCGTAACATACCTTAAATATGCAAATTTGACAGGTGTAGTATAACTTATTCGTTTTGTAAGGACGGGTCGTTAACGAATGAGTTCTTTGAAATATGATCCAAGCTAGGTAGCCTAGTTGAATATATTAGTCGCCTTGTATAGATATATGTCGACATGAATTATATTATTCATGTGGTCGGATAAAATGGGAGGGTACATTATGATAGGCATACGAGAACATTTAACAAGATAGCTCGACTGATTTGTTTGGGAGTATAGATAGCTTGAGTAAATTAATGTGTTACTGTATATAAACAGAGCTCGACATAAATTCTCGACGAATGATATTAGATTATTCGGCTTGGGTCGTATGACATCATTTTGATGGGACCTAAAGATAGAATGAATAAATTAATGTCTTTTTATATAAACAGACGATTCTTATAGGTAAAATTGAGAGATAGAACTATACTTCGATGGATTATCTGTTGTTTAATAGGTAAGTAGCTTTTACTATGCAAAACAGAGGTGGACATGAATTCTCGACGAAGACCTCATCATGTTTAGTGCTATATGTTGGTAGATTATTCGACTTAAAGAAAGATGGCTCGAATGACATCATTTGTTGGGACTAAAGATAGAATGAATTTTCCTTATATAAACAGATACATTCGCATAGGTAAAATTGAGGCAGAGTAAAAACATTTGAAATATCAGTTGATTGCGTCAACAGTCAACATTTTTTCAAAATTTTAGCAATAAATTGATTAAAGTTTTATTGAATTTTCATATTATTTTATTGACATATAAAGTTTGTGCTTGAATTTTGTTGACGAAAACATTAGTGTTTTCCTAAGATTATAATATTTTTACATTTTTTGATTAAAGACAAAACATTTATTGTCTTTTACAATTATTGTGGTAATAAAAAGGGACTTTTTATGCTTGCGAGCGAAACATATAAAGTTAACATTGAAATTGTTTTTTAAAAATTCAGCTTTCAATTGAGATATTTGATTAAGGATTTTCATATTTTTTTGACGCATTATAACATATAACTTCAATTTTGTTGACGAAAATGTAGTTTTAATTGGTTTATCGTGCTTTTACATATTTCATTAAAAGATAGATTTTTTTGATTTTTCTGAAATATTGAATTTGTGTTGGAATTGAAATACGTTGTCTTGATATAAACCGAAAATAGTTACTATTTGTTCCAGTTTTCTTTCCTAAAATACTATAGATTATGAATTAACGTTGGTGTGATATAAATAACTAATTATTCACAATTTAACATGCTTGATACACTTATTTTATATATTCCAACATAAGTTGATTGATTTGAATATATTTCCATCATTCATAATGTTTAAAGGAACCGATAATGGTTATACATGGTTATACAAATGTGTTGCCTACTAATCTACAGAAGAACGTTCCTAAAAAAGTTCAATGTGTTTAGACCTGTGGTTTTACATGCATAGGTTTATTCGCTAACGAATATATCATTGTATCATTCATTAACATATATCTATCGTTTAAGATCTAAAATGAACTTAATAAAACAACTGTTACAATTTACAGGGGAGCTAACTCTGTTCTTTATATTCCAATTAATATTTGTAGATTTAGTTTACAACTCTGATATTTTTGACTAACCTAGAAATAGTTTGCCTGAGTATAACCCATAGCCTAGAAGTAGTATTTTAAGACCAACCTAGAAATAATTAGTCTGACTTTAAATAATGATTAATTTGGATACTGTTACAATTCACAGGGGATCTAACTCTGTTCTTTATATTCGAATTAATATTTGTAGATTTAGTCAGTATATGTTATGAAATTTTTGAATAACCTAGAAATAGCTTGTTTGAGTATAACCTAGAAGAAGTATTTTAACACCAACCTAGAAATAGTTAGTCTGACTTTAAATATTGATACATTTTTGCCAGAAGATATTTCGACGGGGAGACCAGACTGTCCATATCTTAACAAAAGATTGATTTGATTATGTTTTTTGATATCTGTTTGTATACTAAGATTTATTCATATACCATTTATATTCATTAAATGAACTAAAGTGTGAAGGGTTCCACATTTCGTTTTCTACGAGACTCTGTAATATCGAGTTTTATGAGATCGAATAGTGTTACCTACAAATCTACAATAAAGAAGAAAAAGTTCCGACACTAACAAATATTCCATGTGTTTTAGCCTTGTGGTTTTTTACATGCACGAGGTTATTCACTAGCGAATAATTCATCTCATTATTTTACTAATCTATCATAACTAACCTATATATCAATACATGTATTCAATCGTGCGTACTAATTCCTTCAAATAGTTACTAGTTAGCCTGACTATATCATCTGCCTAGAAATAGTTTGCGTTACTATACCATCTGCCTAGAAATAGTTTGCTTACTATACCATCTGCCTAGAAATAGTTTGCTTACTATAACCATCTGCCTAGAAATAGTTTTTAATAAGTCTTACTATATCTCTCCTTCTATCAAGTATACGGAAAGATTACTCCTATACACTACTCATGTCATAGAACTTTGTTTTTAATCTGTGAAGAGTAGATTCTTTATCATTCATCCGTCATTGTATTTTACATCTCCTTTCACTTTATCAGGCAAATCGATGTGAATGTATCTGGTCTGGTATTTTTTACGTTTGATATTCAAAGCTTATGTAAATGTATCTTATAACGGTTTTTCCACGAATACATGCTGTAAACCCACCAGATGTGGTCAAACCAAATTTGATGGTGGAACGATTTTCTCCACCTGTCTGTATGATATCAAATATGAATCTTTATTTCAACCCCCAAGAACTCTTAAATTTTTCAAAAGCAACGTGTCTTCAGAACAAATGTAGATCCAAGAACTGAAAGTCGTATTTCAATTGCTGTTGCTTTTTCCATTATCGTATTTAATTGTGTGATTATGCTGCATATAATTTGGTGAGTATAATCTTCATTATCGTGTTGTCATATTGATAAATATCATTAAGGTACCATTTATATTTCAAGACGTTTGAAATCTTGGGAACGAAAAAACTGATAAAAAATTAAAATCCGATTAGTCGCGCGAATGAGACAATCGACTTTATTTCAAACAACAACAACAACAAAGCATGTACCAAGGACATTGAGAACGTTACTCAGTCTCTGTCTCAGTCTCAAAATTTACTCCAGCCCTGTTATTTATGTTAGGTATAAGTTGTAATCTTCAACACAACTAGGCCATATGGAAGTTCCGATATCGTTCTGTTGGGCATAAAACAACGGCATTCTCAAACTATACTGGCGCACTAAACAATCCCACTATTTGTTTATGCTGTGGCAATTCAGATACGATTTTCAGAAAATTAGTCAGTTTAGTTAAAGAATATGTCCTGTTCTCTAGTGTCTCTGTGGCAGCTGATTTGACTCTACCTGCTAGGTACACCAGTTTGTTCGCTTGTAATGGAGCCAAATACTGATAAGTAACCTGTGAAAGTTTATCACCAATGAGCTATCATTTTCACAGCCAGCTAGTTAACGTGTATCATTAGAGAGGTTTTGCAACTCACGGATGGAGCAACGGATACGTTTAGGGAGACGGTTAGGGTACTACGTAATCAAGTTATGCGCACTTTCTAACCGTAGTCGTAATGGCCTAACCGTGCGACGGATATAGTATCAATTTATTCGGTCATGTGTATCAAAACATCCCTTTAAAAAGACAGACACTCGGTCAGTTTGTTTTGTTGTATCATGCAGCCATCATTTATCAGGCTTTGGACAACTATCCACAATTGAAGATTCGCACCGTACATAATATGCATGCTAGATCGTGCGAGGCGGAAACTCACTGCTCATGATTACACCAGCCATTCCTCGCTGTTTTATTTGCCTGATACACGCTGATCGCCGAAGATGAGATAGGCGAAAACTGCTCTATTGATATGAATATCGGCCTACCAAAACAAAATCTGTTCTCAGACTGCAGTCAATAGGACGATATTTGTGCTTGGTATGTTAATTCTAAAGTACAAAACAATAATCCTAACCGTAGTCGTTACGTTTTGCGAAACTTATTTTTTACCTACATAATTTTTACGGATACGAATAGCTAAACGTGGTCAGTGAGTTTTCCGAAACCTCTCTACTGTTCAATCAGTGAATGTGGTCTGAAGCCGACTAATCTCTTGATGACCAGAGGCTAAACCACATGCTATTTTAGCGCAGACGTTAATTATCTGGGCAAAATGGTTACTCGGGGCTTTTACTCACTCTATTTTCAAAATCGATAATACAGTGCTCAAGCACCCCTGGCCAAGTGATCCTGCTAATATGCTATGAAGCTGGTGGTCCTGCTGAATTGCTATGATGCGGGTAGGGCAAACTAATGCCGTTACGAAAAGGAACCGTTATGTTTTCTAAAGTTGTCATTTTTGCGGTGTTTGACTAATCCGAGCGATTGAAAAAAAAACAGTGTGTATGAAACATTCAAGAACATGTATTTTTGAAAAATATAATAATGCCTGCGCTTGTGATTCTAAAACGACTTGAATAACCATCTCGATCATAGTAGATTTTCAACAACCAATTCAACCAGTATTAAATATATTTTGCAATAATTTTTGTTTTGAATGTTTGATACGCATAATGGCTTTTCCTGGACATAGTTAGATTATCGGAACCCCGAAAAAGACAAATTAAAAATAATAACGTACTTTTTGTTAACAGCATCAGTTTGCTCTAACATCATCATCCAACCGCACCATAGCACATTAGCAGGACCATTTGACCAGGGGTGTCTAGGTGCACCATGTGACAATATCCATATGAGTGTTCGAGCAACTCCTCCAGTTTCTAAGTGCAGCAAACAACATGTTTCTGCCTGCTGTGGTGCCAATCTGTAGCATCAACCAACACATCAAACCCATAAGCTGTATGTGAGAAAGAATTAGGTGTTTCCTTGTCCAATATTTCGCCTCCACGGACTCAAAATTAATATTTGAGTGGCACTAATCTAGTACACGAATGATTGGGGTTGAACGGCAAATGTGCCGTGACCTCAACTGTGACAGACTGTCTCAACTGTATCTTAAACTATGAGGGCTGATTATATCTATTTTTTTCTTCGAATGTCCTTTCTACACAGAAGCAAGGAACCGTATGTGGACACGACTAGATGAGCATAAAGTGGTCATCACCAGTATTAAAGATATTCTCTTTGGCATACCCGAAATTAGCGACACCTTGAACAGGCGATTATTCGAGACCGTACAATCATTCATCATTTTCACAGACCGATTTCAGTAATCATTATTCCATTGACTCCGCCCACTGCCACTGCCACAGCCACAACTACAACCTACATGTGTTTGATTGGGAGCCGGTTCCCCTATGTATACATAGCCGATCACATGGGACACCGTCTCCCACACAAATAACAACAAAACTTTCATTCCAGCAAAACCAAAACCATCGACTTGAATTCATCAGCAGCTGAACGCCAGGGGAGAGGAGCTTCACTAAGTTTCGTAACTTGTGCTCCGATCCCCTGTGCACCCACAACATCATCCATATATTCTGTTTGTAAATTATTCCATGTATTTGTGGGTCACAATAAATATGTTCAAACAAACAAAAAAATCTATTCAGAAGCAACATCTTCAACAATGTCTCCACAGTCTTTTTTTTTATCACAAGTCAGGACTCTAAAATCAATTTCGTAACAAATGTGCATGTTCTTACCTACAATTGTAAGAACATAAATACCTGTGCTCATACATTCAAGATCCTCATTAACCCTTTACCCAACAGAAGGGCTCTGTGCCAATGCATTCTCTTATATATGCGAGTCGACCATAGGTCGCCTCGCATATATAAGAGAATGCATTGGCTTAACACATTAAAAATTATAAAATTGTTAAAGAATGTAAGAAAAAATGGTAAAAAGTGTTTAAAAAAGATTTTTTTTAGGCCAATGCATTCTCTTATATATGCGAGGCGACCTATGGTCGACTCGCATATATAAGAGAATGCATTGGCACAGGGCATAACTGTAACTATCACAATGTGGTCAAGGAGCCGGTTCCAATGATATCCATATTTGTATGGTTCTATTGAGACAGAACGAAGATATTTTAGGCTGTTGAAGCTTTATTTGGCCGGTTTTGGCCGGTTTGTTGGGTAAAGGGTTAATGACATTGAGTTTTTTTTTCTGTCACAGGAACACTGATAATTTAACTGCGAACTTCACCTGCTAAACGAAAGTAATAAGTTGTTGGGATGTGAAAAGGCTCTTGACGACTACGACCCATTACTTCCTTCTCGTGTGCCTCGCCGCTACGGTGATGTGACTGTACTGTGGAAATCCGGATGGGCAAATATGTGAAAGTTTTAAACGATGGCGGTGTCCGTGTGCAGTGTATTGAACTTCTCGTTCAAGTGCCGACAATACTCGTTTCCGTATACATGCCAACGACATCTAATGATAAAGTTTATGAATTCCAGGATATTGTTGATCAACTCAACCAGATAATCATGAAATATTCAATTACCCATTATATCATTGTCGGAGGTGACATCAATACCGATGTTTATAAATCACAAGACCTTCGTCGTTGCAACGATTTTCTAGAAGTAATGGAAGGAAACAAACCAGTTACAAACAAGAAAGGAATTACCTTCATGAATGCGAAAGGCGTGCTAGTTTCAGAAATTGATTATATATTTTATCATACTATTATCCACCAATGACCTCGGTGTTAGGATTGGGAACATCAACGTTATGGCCTCCGCTTGTGACGACGACATTGCATCGGTCAACTAAAATCCTGACGATCTACAAATTCTCATTAACATTGCGCATCATTATAATCGCGAACATCGCTATATGTTGAACACACAGAAACTGGGATTATTAAAGTTTCTCAATGTGGCAAACGACTGACTGGTGATACAAGAAAACTAAGATGCATGCATCAGATTACCCATGAACTATTTAGCATAAAATGATTGAGCTCGGTCACATCTGTCCTGCAATTTCGGTTGACGTTTGCCACACGGATTCATTAGCGACGTTACGACTGAGATCGATGCACCGATTACACCATGTGTTATAATCGGTTTAACGAAGAGGTAGATTAGATACGGACGTGTGCTCGATATATATGTGGACCGATGATAGCAAAAAACAACCAGAGATGACTGTGGGTGGTGGGTTATTTTTTTCTATAACTTTTAAAGAAAATTCAGCAGTTACAATATGGCAGCAGCAAAAAAGGATGTACATTTTTTCTATAACTTTTAAACAAAATTCAGCAGTTGCAATATGGCAGCAGCAAAGAAGGATGTACAATTGGCAAATGGTGGGGGCGGTGTGACGTGTAACTACGATTGAAATTAGATATACACTTTGGAGATTATTGAATGAGGAATGTGACATTAAGGGATACTGCACCTTTTTTCTTTTGGTGTGCAGATTGAATATTAGTTAAAATGCACAATCCTATTAAGCGGCCGTCAATTTTTATTTATATGGATTGGGCGGTCAGAAGTATTAGATTTGAGTCGAGGAACCCACCAATCAAAGGCCAGATTTAATAGAAATGGATGTTTTAAATCTATTATTTTTTGCAATCGAGTATTACTGGTCTAGTAAAAAGTCGACGAGTTGTCGGTATCGGACCAAATTGCGGATGAAGGTGGATAACTCTAAAATGAATCGGCTTTCTGTTTATAACAAGTCCAAATTTGGTCCAACATGTTGATAAATATAACAATTTCGGGCAATTTTTATACCATATTTGACAGCGGTTAGCATTATTTTCGGCAATTAATCGATTCCGATAACTGCATGAAGGGGATTCTAAAAATGTTGTTGTTGGAATCGGTACCTTTAAATAAAACATTGAGTGGAATTCAGGACCTGTGTGGATAGATACGAACGGGAATTTGGGCCGAGTTGCATTTCGTTCAAATATCGGAAGAAAGTGGAATGTTGATTTTAAAATGTGTCAACAATAAATAAAAAGGCTTGCCCAGTCAGAGGGCCATGGCCACAAGTGTATATGATATTGTTGTTAAGAGATAACTTGTAGTGGACAATACTGGACATGCATGCTTTCCCCAGTCACTAATAAAATCAGAGGGGAACCATGGTCACTTGGCCGAGTTAGACAGACTGGTGTAATCGAGATAATCGGTATGTTATCTGCCTGCCATCTGGTCTGGTTGTTATATATCAAGGAACCCATCTTGAGTATGAAATATATTTTATAGATTGAGAATTATTAGTGTCCCAATAGACAGTCGACTATTAGAGGCTAAATTCATATTTACTAGTTAATTACGATTCGGTGTAATACACACTACGCTTAAGCATAATAGTCTCATTCACAACTCCATTACGCTTAAGAGTAATGGCGGTAATGCCATTAAGCTTAACCGTAATATGTTTTCATAACCTTACTACCTTACATATAATGGCTCCATCTAAGGTATATATCTATATTAAAAGTTACTAGCATCAGTAATGGGCTGCTTTCATTTTAGGTTCAGGAGAGTTTTTAAATATGGAATTTGAATTATACTAAAGCGCAATGCCATTAAGCTTAAATGTAATGGAAATCTGAATTACGCTGAAGCTTTATGATTGAGAGTAATGGAATTATACGCTACCAAGTTGCTGGTGTGGGACCAAATTGGGGATGAAAATGGATCACTCAAATGTAGAGGCTTTATGTGGATAATAAGGCCAAATTTCATCGAACAACATGTCGTTAAATAACACGTTTCGGGAAATTTTGTACTATACTTCGGAGAGTAGTTAGGAATATTTTATGGAAATTAATTGGTAACTGAAGTGGCATTTCTAAAAATGTTTTTTGAATCTGATTATATGAGGACCATCGAATCAGATTGAGTACCTTTAACCTTTTCGCATCCGTGTTGCAGCAATAAAATGTTTGTGGCTGTGTGGCACCTTTCATTTATGTATGCGAGTATCCCATAGGGTAATTCGTACAAACGAGAGAACGACGGAGAGATATTGGTAAGTAAGGGCAATATTGTTTCTTGTATATGGAAGTATCCAAACGGGATATGCACAGATGGTAAGAAACACATTGGCTCATTGTTTTCACTAACTTTGGGAAGTTTCCCGTAAGGAGCGTTTGGGGCACAGGTGGTCTAATATGGGAACCCCCCCACGTATGACTGGTGGATATTATGAGACTCTCCCCCGCATATGACCGACGAATAATATGAGAACATCCCACACATATGACCGGTGGGTAATATGAGAACCTCCCTCGCATATGAGAATCCCCCTCGTGTATGATATGATCGGTGAATAATATGCACCTCCACCGCGTATGACTGGTGGATAATATGCTCATATGAAAACTTACTCCGTATTACCGGTGGATAATATGAGAATCTCCCCCGCAGATGACCGAGGGTAATATGAGAACCTCCACCACGTATGACTGGCGGATAATATGTTCATATGAGACCCCCCCGCATATGACCAGCGGATAATATTAGAACCTCCCCCGTGTATAACCAGCGGATAATATGAAAACATCCATTGCATATGACTGGCGGATAATATGAACCTGCACCGCGAATCGCCGGCGGATAATATGTTCACATGAGAACTTCCTACACGTATGACCGGCTAATAATACGAGAACCTCTACTTCGTATGACCATCGGGCATGTAAGTTTTTTCAGTCTATGAACACTATTTGATTTGAATATTCTTTTGAACAGTCTGACCATTGACATATTTATGCGTTCAAGCCAGTTAATCTATTTTGTAACTTGGCTTGTAATCGCCGGACACCGGCTTCCGGCATCTGCGCTTTTAGTCACAACTGAAATAAAAAATAAGTGCGATTTATAACAAATGAAAAGCGCAAAGCCTTTAAAAAATCACAATAAGTTTTATACGTCTTCTGATACATGGTATAATCGTATTTTGTGGATGAAGTGCTGCTAAAAACAGGCTTAGTTGGACCGATAAAACGCTTCAGTCTGCCATTCTATTTTTTACGAGGAAACGTAGCGCTCTCTCTTTGAGCGAATGTATGCAACAATTCCACTGGGAGGTGGAGCCATTCGGACAACATTACATGTGTCAACTCCTACATTTTGATATACTACACCCCCCACTATATGGAATATATCAGCTGAAATCAATCATGTTATTGTAGACAACGAGTCTATTTTTAGCTGTTTTCATAGGCGCGCTTTTTTCGTGTTCGCGTTACAGTAATCGTACTAAAACAGCCATTTTGTAGCTAAAATGAATGTGCAGTATTCCACTATGCCAATTGATACATAATAATTGTTTGCTAGCGTATTTATCGAGAACACTAAATTCTAAACATTGATGTCGAACGCAGTCTTTCGTGTTTCGTGGCGCCTTCCCATGGGTGGGTTAATCGGTCTCTATGTGTGCATTAATTGCAGCTTCGCTCGAATTAATAGATTTGTGTTGTGCACTAGATGACAAACTTCATGTTAATACCAAATGTTCTTGTGTATGGTCATAGCATTGTCGCTGTAAAAATGTATTTTATGCAGCTGTTCCACGGCCTTGATTTCGAAATAATGTTCGGCTTTTATGAGGACCGCTTTTATATTTATCGGCATATAGGCAGACCCTTAGCACCCGTCAATATATTTGGGCTGAATTCATCTGATGCGGTATGATTCCTCGAAATTAAACAAAACAAGACAAAACCATCGTTACTTCGAAATGTAGTTTGGGCTAACATTGACACAAATCCTCCACATGTTCTAGGCTGGCACACACAGCATTCGAATTTTCTGTAGTTAATTAAATACCCTTTGGGTAAAATGAATTCTTAATGGATGGAGTGCAGATGCCTAATGTACAATCTTCCTCCCATCTTGGTATAGTACATTCCACAAATTTGAACAGAGTTGTTACTGAGACAATAGACAGCAATATAAAGAAAGCGAGACGTACTGCATACAGCTTGATACCAATGGGGTTTCATTGTGATAACGGCCTTGACCCCAGAACTTGTATTCATCTATATCAGATAAATGTGGATCCCATTCTCACATATGGATGTGAAGTTATTAATGTGGACCAGAAAGTTATTCTCAAGTTGGAACTATACCAGAAGAAATTTATCAAACAAGTTCTATCTCTATCTCTATATACAGCGGTATATATTATTTCTGGAATTTTACCAATTGAAAGACAAATCGACAAAGAAGATCAGTATTCTATTCAACAATGTCTGTCGCAAGGATGATTGCTCGGTTAAAAAACAGCTCACATTTTGTCAACTGCTGATGAAGGACCAAAACATCGCAGCTGGTTTGCAATGGTAAAATCACTCTTCCACAAGTATATACTGCCGTGTATCTTTAAATAACTTTCTTCGCTTTCTTCTGTGTGAAAGTATCAGTTTATTGGAAAATCCGGATTTGTGAGGAAGCTTCTCTGTGCAGCATTCTCAAGTACCTTAATACCGAAGCATACATACCTGGTGTCATCAGCAAAATATTGACTGTAAGTCCTGATCAACATCGTTGTATATTTAAACTTTCTACCAAACTTCGACTTCTGGCCAACACATATTCTCTGGAAGTAAATCGACATCCATACTTAAACTTATCTCCTGTGTGTCAGCTTTGTGATGATGGCGAAGAGTCTTGTCAACATATTATGCTAACTTGTTCATACCTGCAACCAGTTCGTGATCGTATTATCCCGATGTCAGCTGAAAGCTACAAATGTATATTCGACACCGATCTCTTATCAAAACCAATTGAAGTCAAGCTGCTATTCATTCTTTGTCCATCGATGTTCAACGACTTCTCGGCGACACGGTCCATTGCAGCGACTGACGTCAGTGTCGCCTATCATTTCTCCACCACAGTGTGCTACCTCTACACTGTGCAAGATACCGATCTGTCTCCTGACTAAAGACATTCAAACTATGTATAGACTGATAGTCAGACCACGTCTCCGTGACTTTTATCCATTTGTATCAATCCAGCTGGTGTGCATACGCACATACCACAATGTTTTAATTAGAAGAGGTTATCATAAACGAATGGATAGATAAAGAGAAGATGACACCCTTCATCACAATAGCTTTTGTAACAGTACAGTAACTTTATGTCGCAAGTCATGCAGGAGCTTGTAACGCGCCTCACTGCCACCCACCCCAACACTGCCCGTATATCCACCACCCTTCTATGTACATGTGTCTGCTTTACGGTCAAGTTATAGACGCTTGTATACCGACATTACACTGGATAGGTTATTGTCGCCATATTTTCGTGTGTTGGGTACCCAGATTTTGGAAAAGGTGTTTTGAGTACGCATCTTGACATTTGCGTTGTTTTGGGCGCACAAATTGTTGGAGAAATATCGCGTGCCATCACTTGGCGTGTGGTACTCATCTTCAAAATTAATATTTCTTATCTCTAATAATTGCTTTCATAGGCGATATAACTTGTATTATTTACGATAAAATATATAACATACAATTTCAAAGGTCAATTAGTTGGGTACCCAGAACTACACCCCACTACACCCCCTCCCCACTGCTTCGAACATTGCCGCCCCACCCAAGCAGCTTAAAATCATTAGGAATATATATATATTATACCAGTACCAAACAGCATATATATAGGTAGGGTTGTGTGGAGAGTTAAATCTCATATCTCTGCCCCTATTTGAACAAACGTGAATCCCATCTGTGCGATCCATTTATCTAGAAATTTCAAACGGTAGATTTTAAGAGTTGAAATGAATTTATTTTCCTCAAAAGTTTCCTAAACAGTGACCCCATATTAACAAATCTGAACCCCAGTCACACAAGGACCCCCACACCAAACATAAGTTAAATAGGCCCGATGGTTCTTGAGAAGAAATTGTTTTAAATATTGCATTGGATGGACAGAGTCATGGCCCTGACTTCGGACCTATTTGACCTGATGAACTTATTTGAACAAATCTGAATGTGAGTCACCTAGGGAATATCCACACCAAATTATGTAAACCCCTTCGATCTTTAATATGTTTCTGGAGAAGAAAACATTTGTTGATGGACGGATGGAAAGACATCCCAATTTTTCTTTGCAAAATAAGGGTATAATGAGTTCACCTGGATAAGTGGTGGTTAAGAAAATAATATTGGAACAACCTAGCCTGAATTTATTGTGTCTGACATTTGCAGAATGAGGTTCACAAAGGGTTAATTTAGTGGCTATCCCGCAAGGCGAGCTAGCATACCAAATTCACCATCTGGGACATCGTTCTGTTTATGACTCAACTGATATGGGAGACCAAGGTACATATTGAAGTTCTCCAGTTGAAGTTGGTGATGTGCACCCATTGGGCACCTCGATCTTCTGCAAATTAGTGGATATAGAAATTGAACAGAACGGAAACAAGTAACTAAAAATGTCAATGTGTGACTATATATATACTTACCAGAATATGATGCCTAAGCAGAATGAGGTCCCCGAAGGGTCAATTTGGTGATGCTAGCCTGCTGTGCGGTGTAGCATAATTATATTCACCCTCTGGGGACCTCATTCTGAAA
Organism: Siphonodentalium dalli; assembly: GCA_032622095.1. Lineage (NCBI taxonomy): Eukaryota > Metazoa > Mollusca > Scaphopoda > Gadilida > Siphonodentaliidae > Siphonodentalium > Siphonodentalium dalli. The sequence continues at coordinate 82,130,736 of CP136066.1, forward strand.
ATGTCAGACACACTAAATTCAAGTTTGGGAAAAGATTGTATTTGATTTTAATGACACACATTAGTGCTTTGCAGTTGTTTACCCATGTCTGTCAGATAACATCTAAATCTCAATTGATGACATGTGTACTATTAACTCTGTCTGGAGCTAATACAATCGACTGAATCTTCTGGTGGGAGAGGTGATATGGGAAATGAGATGGGTGTGGAGATGTTGGTTGGGGCAGGGTGGATGTCGGGATCATGTGGGTTATTGGAAATGGAAAGTTTTCGTGATATCATTAAAGTCTCATAACTCTGCGGATGTTACAATGGTGTTAGTTTTTCAATGTTTTTAACATGTTTAACAAACAAAACCTGAGCAAGGAGTTCAAACTGATGTTTTATGGTATGTCCCTGGCTTTGCCCACATTTGACACCAGTCACACAAGGACCCTTCATACCTAATATGAACACATTCGGCCTGATGGTACTTGAGAAGAAGTCGTTTTAAGAGTTAATGTTGAGAGAAAGAGTTATGGACCTGGGAACATCCACACCAAATATGAATCCATTCGGTTTTATGGTTCCGGAGAAGATGTTTAAAGAATTGTTGACGGACGGACGGACGGAACACACGAGCAAACGTTGAGTCGACTTGAAAAAAAACCACAACGTATTTGTAACGTGCGTCGTATTTTTTCCGCACTAAAATCTGCTATATATGTTAAACCTACATTAAAATATAAAGACCAACACTGGACCAGGAATCTACGTACACATATGCGTCACTAATGTAATCTCGAAACCGTCGCTTTAGAAGTTATGATGGCTGCTAACTGGAACTCATGCAGTGGTTAAGCTAGATATTTGTTACAGGGGTTATGTTTCTTGCGAGTGGAAAGGGCTATGTGAATTTTACAGACATCTATTAGATTGTTTAGGTGTGCGGTGTCAGAAATCGGGACACAATCGATAACTATTTTCCTTGCATCGATTACTGATTTTTGAATATGCATTGAATTTCCACACCTCATGTTCTACATGTCGTTTATCCCATCAACAAACATTTATTTGTGTTAAAAATCAAATTAGCTTTGGGTTAGGGTAGGTCTTTGCGTTGCATATACGGTTCGTGTAAAAGTATTCAACGTTTGAATTGACCAAAGTTATCCCCGGTACCAGGCCGACATGTAACATATTTAATGCGAGAAGAATTCCATGCAACAAACGGCCATGACGCTTTAAGGACTTTTTGAAAAGTCGAGCTACTCCGCTCTCACGTTGTTATTTGTCATACTGTTTGTCATACATTATGACTGTAGAATTCCCCCGATAGTGTGGATTATTTTATTATTTGTGTATATGATGAGTACTGTAATAAAAATGCCAGGTGGCGCTGTTTTCCAGACTCAGATAAGATCGACTTCTGAAGACCGCGACATTTGCGCGTGATGTATGTGCCTAGTAGCATACGGTGGACTATATATTATAGTCAGTATTAGTTAAGGGCAATAGAGGTCTTGTCCATGCTTCCCAATTTATGGTCCAAATCAGTCAGAATCAATATACCAAGGTTCACATGGGAAGATAAAGAGTACTTCGGCACCAACATGAGCTACAGTAGATACTTCTGTTCTTTAAGTGGCTAATGGTTTTGTCTTTTTTTCTCAATGCGATAAGATCAGTCATCGATTCACCGAAAAAAAATGTTAAATGGACCTATTTTCCCCGAGGATATATTAAACGGACATGGCTCATTCGAACCTCCAAATTTTGTGTACGTAATTTGGAGCGACGGATACGATAGGTCGATAAATAAACGAACTATTGATATACCGACTTCATATGCTCTGAAAAACACTTGCCAAAGTCACAGCCGTTTTCAACTTTTCGCCAGAAGTCAGACAAACGCTCTTTGTTGGTACCATATCTGGAATAGACTACCACGGAACGCTCTTTTCTGTGCCATGTCGTACAAATGGCTGTCTTGTCTTTGGACACAAACACCATATTGTTTAATTTTTCATTACTTCACTTTTTGGGTTACAGAGTGCTCGTAGAAAGGTAATTCAGATATGTATCGACCTATTTCGGTACTGAGAAAAATTTAAAAGCGAATAATATTGTGTGTATTTTGGAGCGCAAACCGCCACGTGGCTTTAAATTGTAGGAATCTGCACAAGAGAGCGATAAGGCAGCTAGGGGAGGTGCGGTCGGTGCCCTTTTTTGTCTTATTTTTGCGTATCTGGCGGAACGGGTCGTTTATGGTTAACAATGGCAGTTCCACTCGAGCTATCGACTTGGGGAATGGAACGGTTTTTTGTTACTTTGGTACATACCGGTCTATGCTACACGATAGTGCAAGGGCTATCTCGTTCGGACTCCTGGGGCGGAACGGTCGGCTTTTGATGGGACCCCAATATAGTATCAGCGCAATTTAATATACTCTATTATGTGCACACATAGTTGATCCAATTATGCAATGTGTTCAGTATGATTGTGTAGAACAAAGATTGTGTATGTTTGGATACACTATCGTGAAGCTAAATTCTCAAATGTTCGTAAACATGTGCAAATTACTTATATCTATATGTGTACATATTAAATTGGTTCTGGTCTTTCATTTGGGGTAATTAGAATAAGTCTATGTGAAACAGAAGAACTTATTGACCAAATCGAATTTATCGCATCAGAAAGAAACCCTGATTGCTATCTGTAACACATATTGCTACATTTAGGTTGATCACGTTACGTCAGCCTATTTTGCCAGTTCCACCAAATGCACTATAGCTGTCTTGCATGGAAACTCAACCGGTGCAACGATGATGCAACCTTGTACTGTGTTGAGTAGATGAATAACTTGTATGGAAACCAAACAGAAACAATTGATTGATACTAAAGAATATCGATTACTGATGTGTAGTAAATACACAACCACATACGTGTGAACCTTATCGTACTCGTCCGTTGTGCCGCAAGTTAAAACAAGAACCATCAGCACCATTAACGTCCACCACATGCACACGTTTTGTGCGGATATAAAATGTCTATTTCACGTCAGCGTAAGCCATTTTCCTCATTTTTGTGAAAATAAAGAGTGTTTTCTCATTTCTGAGCGAAAGATTGAAAAACGGTTATGCTAATACTTAGCTAAGTCTTTTCAAAGGATACCAAGTCTTTACTGCACACCCATTGACGTGAGGCACATGTAATCAACGGAATCCCAGCCAATGAATACTCATATGGAATACATCATAGTAGCCGAGAGTACCAAATTTTCACCACGAGTGGAATTGTGTTTAGCCTTTTGGCGAGTGGTTAAAACTGCAATACTACGAGTGGGGAAAATGATGTACTCTCGGCTACTATGGGTGTATTTTATTTATGTCATAATGGGTATGCCCCCGACTCTCCGATGGAGGATTCCGGGGTAAATAGTGGAGACCTTCGTCCGTCCTTCCATCCGCAACAAACTTTTCTCAACACAGCTCAAGTATCTATGGTCCAATTTGGATCTCCTTTGGTATGCCGGTAGACCAGCATTGTGGAAAGGCTCTCCATATATAGAGTGCAGGTTTTGTCCTCAGTTTTTTTCCAGAGTTAATGGTCTTTGTTGGACTTAGTGTACATTAGTATCATTTTATTATATGCTTCCCTGTTAGATTCTATTGATTTCTTGTTTGCGTAAAAAGCTGTATTTCGCTAGTCGAGGGCCCAACAGTGCGATAACGTTATATCCCACTATATAATCCTTATATTAGACGGAAGCTTCCTCGTATTACACACTAGCTGGCTTATGCTAACCGCTAGCTCCTATCGGGGCGAATCAGTTGTAATGCCGTTAAAATTTTAATTGATATTCATACACATGAAGCGATACAGATATTTGCACTTTTGCCCGTGAGATTAGAGATTTTTCCCCTTAACTGCATGACAGGTACTTCTTTACATTAGCAACGTCATTCGTAAAGTAAACTATGGCAAACGGATTTGAAAACCATCAGCTTCAACTTCAACTTCTTCACTACTGAATTCAGGCTCAGTTTCATTGGCATTGCCTTCAACCACAACTGTAACTGAGTTCCAGATTTAAAAATGTATCTGATGAGGAAGTATCTCAATTCAATGACCAACAGAGAAATCAAAATACTGTTAGCAAAACAGATTGTTACCCTCCTCTCTATTTTCCACCCTTCTGATTGGCCCATGTCCTCTCACGTGCCGGGCGACAAATCACACTGTCGACCGCTGAGCCGGGAGACATTGTTTTTGTCGCCCGCCTGATGTTATATTGCAAGAATATCTCCAAACACACACTGCAGTAACTCATCTATTTCACATAACTACGATGTACTAAAATCATAGATCTTATATACCCCACGGATTCGCAAAACACACCATTTCTGGTGTTTGCTAATTTGCATATGTTTAGTGAAAACTAATATTCGAACTTTTAAGTTGATACTTTTATCGGACAAGCGTTATTATGTCCTTTTTACATCGAAACATCTCGGTGATTCAATATGTTCATGTCGACATTATGGTGCAAGATTGAAAGAGTGGATCCCTTGAGGTTGGTCGGTTATAAATGTTTGCTGGTGGACAACGTAATGCATACGTTTGTCGCGAATATTGAATATGCCACATTGCAGAAGGCGATAACATACCTTATGGCTTATTGGTTTACATTGCATGGACCGATATTGACGATTTTACCACCAAAATGATCGTCAATAAACGCTGATTATCAAACGCTTAACGACTGACTATCGTTTATGGAACAGAAATCCTATAGGACGATAAGTAGTTACTGAAAATATACATACTCGGGAAAAATAGCACTCGTGACTCAGTGCAACATCGTGCGTGTGGATAGCAAGGATTTTTTCCTGTGGTATAATCGGATAACAAAACAGTTGTTGCCCTTTTTCTCGGGAGACATCGAGATTTGTCACCCGCTCGAGAACGGAATGTCTCCCTCGGAGCTGCGCTCATCGGGAGACATTCCGTTCTCGAGCGGGTGACAAATCTCAATGTCTCCCTCGACAGCGGGCGACAACTGTATAATATGATATTACACTGTTTAGTAAATTTCTGCTAAGTAAAGGTGAACAGAGGCAGCCCGAGTTCATTCCTCCAGATGTTCTGTGTGGGCATATATCAAGTGTCCTCTCTATGAAAAAGAAAGCCAGTGCCACGTCCAGCATACATTTATTCACTTGATCGACACCTCAGGATGCAATCATATACATGTACAGTTTCTGCAATAAGTGAACATCAGTTTGCATCATGCCATGCAACTCTGAAAAGCAAACATAAACAACTCAAGTCTATGGGAAAGGCAAACAAACCATTTGAATCGGATCAAGTTACACAAGTAAAGACGGCGTTGAGCCATTATGGGGCGCAGGTTCTTGGACCATATAATCTGAAGTTATTGCAAAATTCAATGTGATGGACTTATGTATTTCACTTCGGAATGATGACAGGGGAGGAAACGCATTCTTTGAAATAAAGGGCGACATCAGTCTAAAAGAAGATGGTTGACTACCCATGTTAAATTATACAGTTTATTCAGCGATAAGTTACCAAATGGGGAACAAGATCCGGACAACCCGTTCATCCTCGCCGTCAATTACCAGGGCTGGAATAAAGACAAACCTTTGTATAAACGCAATGCTATCGGCAATATTTCGTCAAATACAACTGTGCATGGCATGTGTGTAGACGAAGGCATCACAACCCATACGATGCTTACCAACTACAGTGTTCGAAAACTCCTGGTCCAGTCACTTAACAATGGAAATGTACCACCGCATCAATCCAAGTGTCAGGACACAAGAATGTAAACAGTTTGCTGAATTACTCTAAAATGAATGGTGTCCAAACAAAAGACATGTCTTCAATTATATAAAATACTACTGGAATTAACACAGTCACAGAGTCAGAGACAGTCCCAACTGTACATACTGTAGTCGAGCTTGCACCAGTATTGACAGTAAGGGAAACAGCAACTGCCCCTGTACAAGTTCTGAAACTATTTCGACATCATCAACGACTACACTAACTGTTTCCAAATCGACAGTTAGTGTTTCAAATAATGACCTTAGTGGTACAATGTGAAGCCGTTGTGAATTCATCAAGTTCGATGCAAAATTTGTAATCCATTTTCTCAAACGCAACTTTCAGTGGATATCCACTTTCACAGTTGCACACATAAGACTTACACACAAAAGACACAGAGTCTAGTCATATCGTCAAATAATGGTGAATCAAGAGAATAGTTGATAGTGACAGCGATTGAAATTGAAGAATAACTGTGTTTTAATTTTACATTCCAAACGGAGAAGCGGATGTAATCAATAATTATGATTTTGGTATTTCCAAACGGAACGAACCTGTTGTGTTGTTAATTTTCCAATAGGCTTGATAAAAATCAAATCAATCATTCTTATTCCATACTGTATGCTTATTTGGACACCGAGAGTACTCCAATGTATGCACAGCAGCATTGGCTGCTCAGATTTGAATATTGAATATGTGGTGAATATGTTGTGATAAATTGATATTCCAAAAATTGCGCCCACACCCTTGCGACACATGTTGCATACACGGATTTGTTACATCAAGCAACGTGTGTTACTTTCTAAGACTATGGCATCCCATGTTCAGGGACGTGGCTAGAGGGTCTCCGTTGGTGGGGGTGTCCACCTTGGGAAATTCCAACTACACCCCCCTTGAATCAGAATCAGACCAAACACAAGTTTTGCATAATTCCATTTGCACCCCCCCCCCCTTGCACCTCAGTGCTCAGGCCTAATATCCTATATATTCATAAACTATGCATGGTTCTATATTCCCCGTATTAAAACATTCAGATATTTTAACCTGAAAATTGCATAAATTCTAACATCTATAGTGGTATAACTCCAGACAAATAATACACACGGCTACGGGCAAGAGACCAGGACACACCGAGCCCACCATGGTTGTTCGGCCCGGTGTGAGAAAATTTTGAAAAATATACGAGAAAATCGCAAATCCTAGCATATAGACTAGCCTCAACTGAAGCTTTCCTAGTGTTGGAAATTTCAAACTTCATACTCCCCCTCAGGTTGGAAAATTCTCCAACTGATGACCATTTCAGCCCACAAGTTTGACCAATTGTAGTAAAATATTGTTTTGTTAAACTAACTAGTTTTTGTATTGGCCACGGGGGAGGGACAATGACACATGGGGCCGACCATGGTTCCGCCCGGTGTGCGAAACTTTTTTAATCTGAACAAGAAAGTCGCAAAATCCTAGCATCTAAACTAGCCTCAAGTCTTCCTAGAGTTGGAAATTTCAAACCTGACACCCCCACTTAGGTTGGAAAATTTCCAACTGATGACAATTCCAATGACAATGCTGAACAAATATTTTTCTTAAATTAACTAGCAGTTTTTGACTGGCCACGGGGGAGGGACCAGGACACAAGATTTCCAAGTGTTGGAAATTTCCAACCTGTCACCCCCCTTAAGATTGGAAAATTTCCAACGGATGACCATTTTAGTCCAAAATTTTGACCAAAAATAGGAAAATATGCAAATATTGATCCAAACACAATTAATTCCCCCAATAAATTGTTTGAAAATCAAACTACAAGAACATTTTCAACCTATTGTTGGTGTGAAATTTCCAACTAATGTTTTGGCAGGTATGAAATTTCCAACTGTTGAAAAATTTGACCAAACTTGGGGGGGGGGGGGGGTGAGACACCCCAAACCCCCCATGTCGCCACGTCTCTGGCCATGTTATAATTTTTATATATGTTATTGTGCACTCAAACACGGGAAGAAATGCCGTTATATTCTTGTATCGGTGTCACAGTAATTTCAACGAACTATTTCGATACCGGGAAAATAATAAAAAACAAATTGTTAAGTTTATTTTGGAGAGCACACCGCCAAGTGGATTTAATCTACGCGAGCTTTATTACGTTTACGTATGCTCATATTATCCATATTATCAGTGAACTACAATGTTAATGACGTCCAACCTACGATTGCGTCTAATAATAACCATAATATAAAAGGTCAGCCGACCACAGTGTCCCCCGAAAACGTGGCAAGTCGACGCCGCTTTGTTAAAGAAATTTAAAAAAATGTTGAAATGTTCTACGTCGAAAGGGTTAATAATTCCGTAAAGAAATACTTTTTCCGTCATCTATATACATGTTGCACATCTCCAATATGAGGGTAACAATACCCTGAAGTTTCAAATAGCTACGATCAAAACTGTAGGAGGAGTTGATTACACCATGATGGTACCCTCATACAGAAAATTAAAAAATAAAAATTCAATGTGGAAAGGCCCATAACTCTGGGAACATTCATTGGATCAAACTCAAATTCGAACTTGACCTGTATTTTGATATGAACGACCCGCAAAAAAACAGAATTTCCAATTAAACAATCCAAACTTGAGTTATTACCCGGAAACCAAAGAAAAAACAAGTAAATTGAAAAAAGTCCATAACTCTAGGAAAAATCATCGGATCAAACTCAAATTCGAACTCAACCTATATCTATATGACTGATCCACATAAAAACGGTATTTGCAATTAAAGGATCCAAACTTGAGATATCATCCTGAAACCGAAAAAGTGAGATATTTTCTAAGTAAAGAAAAAGTTGATAAAAGGGAAATAACTCCATAAAAGAACATCGGATAAAACCCAGGACTGCAGAGCACCTGTGTTCTTGGTTGAGACACCTACATAACAAGTTTCAATAAAATCGGATGATCATTACTGGAGTTATAACTCCGGACGGACGCGCGCACGGACGGACAAACGCGGCTGATTACAATAGTCCCCCAAAAATATTTTTTTCGGGGGACAATAAGTGAACTACAATGCTACTGACCTTCAACTACGATAGCGTCTAATAATAGCGTTGTTTTCGGTGAACTACACCATTAATTATTTTCAACTACGATAGCATATCATGCATGGTAGCCATAATATCAGTGAGCTACAACGTTATTGACTCACAAGATATTTATATATTATTAGATTTAGATTTAAATTAGAGCTTCAAAGTCTACCTCAACATAATATTATTTATTAGAATTAAGAGAGCCGCGGTGGTTCGTGACAGGAATAATTATTGGGCGAATTATCTACCAATGGAGACTCATACAACTTTCTTAATTTGTGGTTTCGGGAGGTGTCGGGAGGTTTTGAAATGGCAGTATGCCATTTCCTTCAACCCACGTTAGTTATATTGTGAGGGGTCATGAAAGGGATTGACATTTAACATGACAATGAAAGATGACGGTGAAAATGATCCGGACATATTGTTTTTGGTGTCTTGTTCTTTGTTCTCCCTTTTGTTTATTGATGTATAGTTGTTGATGATTTTGATTGCGCGCTGATGGTTGATGACTGGGCGAATTGTATGTCTGCTTCTTTTGGGGTCGTTGGTGACCCTTTTGCTGAGTACTTCTGTCTCCGCCAACCGATTCACACGTCTTGGCCTTCTGGGGACTTCGCAGTACATCTGCCGCTGATTAAGGGATGGAGACGGTGGAGCCACTTCTTGTGTTGTTTTTGTTGGAACTGGTGCATCACATTTTTTCACACTGATCAGGCAATTCCTGACAACAGAGTTCAACGCCTGCTACTGGATAATTGGGTCCCCCATACATTGCATGTCTGTTTATCTTCCATGTGGCGTGTGGGAACTTGAAAACGATAGACCACAGCATGAGCTCTGTCCACCAAAATACACACCAAAGTGTGAAAGATCTCATTTATGTTGCGAGTTCACCGATGTTGATCGAAAAGATATCTTTATATCGTTCTGGGAAAATCTGGATTGGCACCAAAAGAAAATGTAAAGAAAGGTATGTTAATAGTATTATTGCGCTGCGTCTGTTCGTTAATTTGGCGGAAAACGCAAATTCTTAAAACTACAGTTTGCGGAAAAACTGCGAACTGAAATCTGTGTGCAAATGTTTCTCTCCACTCTTGCAATCTGTGAAAAACAACATAACCTCGTGCATATATGTTCATATTGGATCTAAATATTCACATAGGTTCATATTGAACTTAGTTATTTATTCGGAAATAAGCTTGCGGTGGACTTATACCCGTTATTCCGTTTTATGGTTCGGGCAAAAGTGAAAACACATTATAAAGAGCGAACATCTGGTAAGTCAATTTAGGTTCATTTTGAGCCTAATTCCGATTCAAATAATGCCGATATGGGCATTATTTAACCCTTTCAGTGCCAGGGGCCGATGGGGCCGATCTCATCGGCCCTAATTTACGGTCTGTAAAATCGGCCCTAAAAACAATTAATAAAATTAATTTTATAACTTTATAACGTTATAACTCAAAACAATCACCAAGTATTCATAGTAATAAGTTTGATGCCCATGAAAAACGTAAGATTCCCTGGCACTAAACCTACAAAATAAGTCTGTTAAAAGAATATAAGAAAAAATTATTAAAATTGTAAAAAATAATAACAAATGATGAAAAATTGTTAGGCCAATGCATTTTCTTATATATGCGAGGCGACCTATGGTCGACTCGCATATATAAGAGAATGCATTGGCACAGGGTATATCGGTTGATACAAAAATCGGACCTGGCACTGAGAGGGTTAAATGATTTCAATATGAACTTATTTTCAGGAGAACAGGCTGTGAACAAAACTGCATACATGTACGCTCAGATAGAACAATCTATTGAACCGACTCAACCCTGTGCGTGTTCACGTGAACAGACGGATCCATTTAGCTCCATGCATGTTGGAATATGTTAGCAGACATTGCAGTTGCTTCGCACAATGGAATCACATTACTGTCGGGCAACTTCTCTGAAAACGTACATTGAGCCGACACTTCGTAATTCCCGAGTTACATCAGGAATTCAACCCTACGCAAGATAAAATTGCTTCTCTTAAGAAGTCAATGAGGTCATTATCTGTTGTGACGGATGTACTAACCAAAACCGGACGTTCTTATTGCAAACGCTTTAATAAAATTGTGGTGGGAAAAGGAAATTACAATAGTGCAGAAGTATCTAGAAAATGGCGAAATGTGATGATGCACACAACTGCGCAATACAATTGGCCAAATGAAACCGCCATATCACGTACAGCTGTTGTTGACATGCGTTGTCTTAAAGCCACATGGGGGTTTGCGCTCCAAAATACGAATAATATTGTTAGCTTTTGAATTTTTCCGGCTATCGAAATAGGTCGATAAATATCTTAACTACCATTCTACGAGCATTCGGTAACCCAAAACGACGCATTGAAGAAATGAATAATGAAACTATGAACAAGGTGTTTGGGTCCCAAACAAAAAATAAAACAGCTATTTGCACGACATGACCGAACACGCGTTGAAATAAAAAATGTTAACACCCGACAGGCCATTTCCACCAGAGCCCCGATGTTCGACTCAGCTGCCTTCAAGAAATCCTTCATTCCCTTAGCAATATACCTCTGTCTGGAATAATCTCGATCCGAGCGATACAAGTCACGCATCCCTGGCATCATTCACAAAGTCCCCAAATGTGAATAGAGAGGGAGTTTCTCGACATTATTATGCATGAGGCTAATACCAGAGAACATAGATTCACACCCGCCCCAGACTCAACTACAGTCATTTAAATTATCATAAATACACAAATTTCATCGCCGATCACCCGTACTGTTCAGGTGGACAACTAGTTACCTCATGATCTGCGATAGACATATACATCCGAAAGGAATTCACTTCTGCAGTCATTAAATGATAGATACAACTTGACAACCCATAAGCCTCTTTGTTGATCCCCTTTTATTCCACACCCATTGACGTGAGTCACATGTATTCAACGGACTCCCAGCCGTTGAATACATATTAGTGTGTACCTCTAGTGGAATACAAGCCGGAACTATTCTTGTTGACGTTGTCGCCAAGAAAGATGACGTACATTACGTCGATCATCCGCTTCCGGTGATCCCCCCATAATTATTGGTTATTTGTCAGACTTAAATCACAATAAAGGTAGCTATAGTAACAATAAAGGTGACATTCGTGGATTGAACTTGTCTGACTGAACGGTGTAGAATAAATGCAGAACACAACTTGTATCATAATCTCGAATCTTTTATCGAACTCGTTGCGGACGGCGAAATATATCCTTGCGCCATCAGCAACTCATTCGATAAAAGAGTCTCGATTAAGATGCGCGTTGTGTTGTCTATATCTAACACCGAAACCAGTGTAAACACAATTCAGAGAAGTACAGAAATACATCTGTAGGACAAAGCGTTTCGCAAACTAAGTCTCAAGATCCAATAATATCAGACTAACGAGAACCATGCATATATAGCAATGACTCGCGCAAGTTTCAATGTCGTTCGGTCCGTTGGTATGAGGTCACAGAGTCATTCAAAAACCCCAACAACTCATCTAAAAAAAACCTCTAAACCCTACCTATGATAACCCATATGACTACTCTATAAGCTCCTTCCTGTCTTGTTCCTAACTCAGATATATTTAAAGCCACATGGCGGTTGGCGCTCCAAAATACGAATAATATTATTCTCTTTTGAATTTGTTCCCGGTATCGAAATAGGTGACACATAACTTAACTACCTTTCTACGAGCATTATATAACCCAAAAAAGACGCATTGAAGTAATGAAAAATGCAACTATGAACAAGGTGTTTCGGTCCCAAACAAAAAACATCCATTTGCACGACGTGGAACAGAAAAGACCGTTCCGTGTTATTCTATTCCTGATATGGTAGCAATAAAAAGCGTTTTTCTGACTTCGTGCGAAAAATTGAAAAGGTCAATATGAAGCCGGCATATCAATATTTCGTGTATTTATCGACCTATCGTATCCGCCCCTCCAAAGTACGTAGACAAGATTTGGAGGTTCGAATGAGCCATGTCCGTTTAAGAAATAACTCTTGTTTCGATTAAGGTTATGCAGTTATAACCGAAAAGTTGGACGATAAATTATATAACGTCCGTAGCGCAGTTATAGAAAAGTTATCTTCAAACTTGTTATAACTCAATAACCTTAATCGAAACAAGAGTTATTTCTTATAATCTTATCATTCATTTCGCAAGAGAACCATCAAAAGTAGAAGTTGGAAGTATAACGAGCGTACAACAATGGGACTATTTCCGACGAAAAAGACGCGTGAAGTTGAAAGAGACACATGTGACTCAAAACGTGTGCTTATCGTTGATCACGTCCCGTCTGGATTTTCAGCGTTTTTGATTGGCTTGATGGAAACTGATCACGTATCACGTGGCACCGGATAGCTGCACTGGCACGTGGGATTGATATTCGACCGCGGCGGCACAAACAATTGTTAGTTTTAATTTTCGTGTTTCATTTCTTTGCAAATGTTCCATCTTGTTGATTTGTCTGGTTACTTGTGCACTGAATATTAACATCTAGTACTATTATTGTCAATACAGTCATACCAGAAGGAATTATGATACACCACCGAAAGTTCATGTTAAATGGTAGGAAGCATCGATCAGTTTCCATGTACACTTTTTAGGAACGCTGTATAAGCGTGGTCACACGGCGCTGCTGTAATTTCTGTAGCAGGAAAGTAATCAAGAAATGTAGGTTATCGAGATAACATAAATGACAAAGTGTGTGACATGTACAACCAATTGTTTTGCAGTATTCCGTGGATTGACAGCTTATTATTAAATTATGCCGAATTATCAATATTGATGATCGATCTCTTCGCATCAACATTCTCATCAACAACAACAACAACAACAACCCACGATTCTATGAAACTCTTTAGAACGTGATGCGTTATTATTATTTCCATAAAAATAGACCCACTTATGTCTAACGTATATGTATTTAACAGATAATTTATTAATAACAATTTAATGATAAGAAGTGGAAAGTGAAAAGAAAATCTAATGAACGTCTTTGCGACTCAAAATATTATACATCTCTGAGTCAATACAGAAAACTCAGAAAAATCACTATCTATACATGGCAAACATATTTCTTCCTTGTATATACACATTTACACAATGCCATTACCTGACGTGCATTTTGTTTGGATGGCACCTCTAATCGTATGATAAATCCACGAGTGGTCTGTCATTTTCATTCCGCCCAACTTGCTACCCGCTATAGCCAAGTGTCATACATGCAAATTTCGGGTAAGTATAAAATCACATCTTCACACCGATTTTTATAATTTAAAACAAATAGTTGGAATACTATCAGTTAGACTATCGCACGAGCGCACGGAAACTAACATCTATTTTGCAAAAAAGTGTCATGTGTGTCTCAGATATTAATGTGCGACGCTTGCCCTAACAGTAATCTAGTATGGAATACATAAACTCCAAAATACAAATCATATTATTAGTTTTTTTTAAATATTTCCGGTATCGAAATAGGTCGATAAATGCCTTATCTACTTTTCTATGAGCATTCTATAACCCGGCATAAAAAAGACGCATTAAAATAATGAAAAACGCAACTATGAACAAGGTGTTGGGTCCCAAACAAAAAAACAGCCATTTGCACGACATGGAACAGAAAAGAGCGTTCCGTGTTATTCTATTCCTGATATGGTAGCAATAAAGAGCATTTGTTTGACTTGGGGCGAAAAATTGAAAACGCCTGGAAAATAGTTTTCGCTTTGGCAAGTGTTTTATCAAAGCATATGAAGCAGGCATACCAATATTTCGCGTATTTATCGACATATCGTATCCGTCCATTCAAATTATGTAGACAAAATCTGGAGGTTCGAATGAGCCATGTCCGTTTAATATATCCTCGGGAAAATAGGTTAATATTGGACCTAAATATTGACATTGGTTCATGTTGCACTTATTTGGGTCTAGTATAAGCCCAAAGTGTACTTTTACCCACTATTCTGTTGAATGGCGCGGGCTACAATGAAAACACTTATATAAAGAGCGTACCCCTGGTGCTGAAATAGGCACATAGTGAGCATATATATATATATATATATATATATTTTATTTTTTTTTAAATTATTTAATAAAAAAATTTAATCCTACTCTTTTATATATATAGATAGTTGAAGATATGAGTTTTTAACGATTACTGATGTGTTTTTTTAATTTAAATAAAAACCGCTTTGCGTTAGAGCAACATATCCCGCGCAAATACGCACACAATCGACATATAAAGTGACATAGGTACAAAGTGTGATTATTCTATTCCGAAATAAGCAGATAATCGACTCATGTCCGTTATTTCGTTTTATGGCTCGAGCCACATTGGAAACACATGCCAAAGAGCGTACACCTGAAAGGTCGTGGGATGGCTTACTTGTGTCATAGTCCACACATAATTTGCTCAGTATTGCCTCATTGTGAGTCGATAATGTGACTAAAATGATATCATTTTCAGTACATTATCGCCTCAAAAAGAGGCGATTCTAAGCAAATTATCTTCCTAAAACAAGTTTATTATAAGCAGATAATGTGCGGATTTTTAGGAGAACAGGCTGGTTAGAGACTTGATCGGTGAGACCTGTAGGTTCGTGGCCATACATTCAAGTAGTAGACTGCACGCTATAGTTTCCGACATAACACAGCTAAAAGGCTTTGTCTCGAAATTCCTCTCGAATATCACACCGACCACTAAGCCAGGGGTTACCAACCGGATGCAACAGGAATAGCGGATCAGTAGATTTCATTAAAAGCTCAGTTACAAATGAGCGTTCGTGTAGCCAAATGGACGTTTCATTAATATTCCATATATGCCTAGAGTCCTTTTTAAGTGACTGCTATCATTCCTGCTTGGATATATGACTGGTAGTGGAAAATTCCACTATGGAAAGTTCCAGAATGTATAAATATAGAACGTCCTTGAAAGTTCAGCATGGTACTAAATTCAAATATCGATTTAAGCATTATTTTTGTCTGAATGTCGGGTCTCGTCTGCTGCTGTTTTGTTTATGGAAAATTAACCCACAAGGAAGGTAAGTTCACATAAGAAATATTTTAAACCTTATGTTATAAGTTATTTAAATATGATTGCAATAATGATTTTAAATGAACATATGATAAATATAAGGGAAGTTATGGATATCTCTAGCGAAAATATATCCTTGATTCAGCGTACTTTATAAAGGACGCTAGGCATAGCTGGGGCCCTTAAGATTTCCATTCCGGATCCTTTATAAAGGACACTAGGCATATGCATGGTAAACTGTTTTAAGCTTATGGTGTTTCCTTGCGTGAATGGATTTGTAGGATCCCTCTAAATAGAACAATGAAACAACAATAACATCATTTCGGAAGATTTTTCAGTTGATCATTGGACCTATAGAATAGATTTCTGGTGATATTTCGAAAGCAAACGTAGAATTAATGTTACGTGTATGACTATTATTATCGTTGACACATCCGTATATCAAACAGTGGTGATATCATGTTACACCCGTATACATGCTATTTAGTTCATGGCATAAACATTTAATTCTTCAATAGTATTTTAATCATTGTTGATTACGAATGAATAGCAGTATTCCCGACAGTGATAGTAGCGTAGCCTCCGGGGAGATAACTCATGTTGTCCATGACGTCATCGTTATTAAAGCGGCGCGCCGTTATTGAGGGTAGCGGGGTAATATCGCAAGAGCTATACTATAAATGGTATACTCGTAGGGCGCGCATCTATAATCTCAAATCGACTCCATTCCACCCGCATGTGCAATTTGACTTATATATCAAGATGTTCCACACACTTTGGTGTTCTAGAAACCACCCGAAAAAGACCCGTTAATTAGTTGAATATAACATGACTGGTAATTCTGAGGTGAAGGTCGAGTATAGCTCTTGCGACATTACCCCTCAACCGTTATTGAGATATGTTTTCGTTAACGGCCCGCTGATATCTTGTCTGCTAGATTTATAACAATTTTAATTTATAATTAAATTCGGTCTCTGATTGGTTTACTGCAACTGCTGCTTGGTGTCTGAGACACGCCCTGATCGAACCGACTGGAATTACTTTATGTCGAAAATTGGAATACCTTGAGAGTGAACAATTTGTGTCTCGGCGTGATTGCTTGTTCACGAATTCACGCATGTATGGTACATGTACCTGGGTCATTCACCACCTGGGCCATTCACAGCTTGAGTTGAATCCAATGCCCCCTCCCCATTCCGATGACGCTAAATCCTGTTTAGAATACTAGTTATGTAGCCAGAAATACCAAATCACACGAGGCGTCACGTGATTCATTTTCGGCGTGAGAACCTTGAAGTCACACGAATTATCATTAACCCTCTCCTGACTTTCAAGAGCTTCCAAAATGTTTGTGAAAACCCTGTGCCAATGCATTCTCTTATATATGCTAGTCGCCTATAGGGCGCCTCACACATATAAGAGGACGCATTGGCCTAACAATATTTACCGTGATTTACCGTGATTTTGTAAGCCAGTGCATTTTCTTATATACGCGAGACTCCCTGTGGGCCACATGGTATGTAATGCTGCACCCGCCATGAAAGGGTTAAAGGTACACAATCCAATTCGAATGTCCCCGTATTGGCAGAATCCAACAACAATAACAACATTTAGTCACAAGACATTTCAGTTATCATAATCGATTGATCACCCAAAAAAAATGCTAACCACTGTCTACCATAGTATAAAATTTCCGAAAGCGTGTAAAATATCAACATTTTGTTCAACGCAATTGGGTATATCGAGAGTATGATGGTCGGCTCGTCGAATATTTACAAGGCCGCCAAATATTCCAGGTGATGTAAAATAACATATTTTCAAAAATCGATATCTGATAACTCTGGGCTTTGATGGGTAGGTTCCTCGAATTTAATCAGATATTGTTTACCCCCAAAGCCACATAAATAGTAATTTAGGGACGTTAATTCGGATTAGGTATCTTTAAACTAAACATTCTGCCTGGTAACAACAGCATTGGCTTCAGCTTCTAATTGTGACCTAGATAGATTGTCAACGAGGCCCCCACCGTCTTCGTCGCCACTATCCTCGTCCGAGCGATTGCCATCCGGAGGAGTTATATAGACCGTCGCCTTATCAAAGTCTCCCTGCTCTATCATGCCCAGCACATCGTGTACCGTATATCTCCCGGAATGAAAAAGAATACAAAACTTTATAACAATTTGAAGAGCATTTATAGTAGTTGGTGGTACTCGGTATATATCGTGCAGTATCGGTATCGGAATATTAATGAGTACACATGAAAAAGAATACAAAACTTTATAACAATTTGAAGAGCATTTATAGTAGTTGGTGGTACTCGGTATATATCGTGCAGTATCGGTATCGGAATATTAATGAGTACACATGTGCTGTTGTTACCAGGCACATGTGTACTCATTAATATTCCGATACCGATACTGCACGATATATACCGAGTACCACCAACTACTATAAATGCTCTTCAAATTGTTATAAAGTTTTGTATTCTTTTTCATGTGTACTCATTAATATTCCGATACCGATACTGCACGATATATACCGAGTACCACCAACTACTATAAATGCTCTTCAAATTGTTATAAAGTTTTGTATTCTTTTTCATTCCGGGAGATATACGGTACACGATGTGCTGGGCATGATAGAGCAGGGAGACTTTGATAAGGCGACGGTCTATATAACTCCTCCGGATGGCAATCGCTCGGACGAGGATAGTGGCGACGAAGACGGTGGGGGCCTCGTTGACAATCTATCTAGGTCACAATTAGAAGCTGAAGCCAATGCTGTTGTTACCAGGCAGAATGTTACATATAGGATCGGTGAAGATGAAGAATCCGATGAATCGGTAGCTGATGAGTCTGACACAAGTAGTTATGTCATGGACAGTGACGAAACTGATTATTCTGACCCTGGTCCTAGTGCGCCGAAAAAGGTTCAAGTTGAGTCGAACAACCACATATCCAACAGCAGTGGTGATGAAATGAAGCAGAAATCTGCCAAACCTGCACGGAAATGGGTTAAAACTGATATCCCTGATGACAAACAAGCTTTCTCTGATAATGCACATCCAGTTAAGTCCATCACAAGTGATCTCACTCCAGTTGGTTACTTTGAACAGTTTTTCGATGACAAACTTATCGAGTACATGGTTGATCAAAGTATTATGTATGCGAAGTTCAAAGGGAACCATAGATTTTCTGTCGACACATCTGAAATGCGTGCATTCCTCGCTATACTACTGATATCTGGATATGTAACTATGCCCAGGCGTAGAATGTATTGGGGGCAGAAATATGACACAAGGAATGAACTGGCCACCAAAACGATGAAGCGTGACCTGTTTGAAGAGTTGATGAGATATGTCCACTTTGCTGACAATAACAATTTAGATAGCAATGATAAATATGCAAAGGTCTACCCTCTTTTCAAACATTTGAATGAAACATTTCTTCACTGGTTGTGTATGGAGGATTCATTATCCATCGATGAATCAATGGTTCCTTACCACGGGGGTCATGGATGCCAGCAATTTATCAAATCAAAGCCGTTACGTTTTGGTTACAAGTTGTGGTGCCTGAATACACGTTTAGGGTATCTTATACAATTTGAACCATATCAAGGCAAGGGGACAATACGCGACAAAGATGTTGGACTCGGTGGGGCTGTCGTGAAGCAATTGATTAAGGAATTACCACAAGGACCAAAGTACAAGCTTTACTTTGATAATTATTTTACATCATTGCAACTTCTTGATCAGCTGTCTGAAAAGGGTATCGGTGGCACGTGAACGATAAGAGAGAATATGATTGATAAATGCCCGATTATATCAACGGCTGCCACGCAGAAAATGGAGCGCGGTTTCTATGATTCCCGGTATGAGAAGGGGAGCAGTTTTATTGTGATCAGATGGCATGATAACAGCCCGGTAAAGTCGCTTCCAATGTCCACGGCGTCGAAACAATAAACAAGGCTACTAGATGGTCGACATCAGAGAAGAAAAAAAACGACATTGATCGACCATCTGCAGTTGGCTACTATAACCGTAATATGGGAGGCACGGACAGAATGGACCAGAATGTCGCTTGTTATCGAGTCTGTATTAGGTCGAAAAAGTGGTGGTGGCCACTGTTTATAAATATGGTGGATATTTTCAGTACATAACGCATATTATCTCTACCGGAGGAGTCCCGCTTACGAGATGACTCATCTGGATCTGCTCAACTTTAGACGGGATATAGTATGCGTCTACAGTCGGAAGTATGCAGCTAGTGTCTAAGTGGGACGCCCGCTTGGCATGGTCATACCAGTTGGTCGGAGATTATCAGCAGATGTTCGCTTCGACGGTTCTGACCACATGGTTGAGTATTCGCTGACCCAGAGGAGATGCGCGTTCTGCTATAAGAAAGCCAGTTTTGTGTGCGTGAAATGTGATGTTGGACAACATCCTAAAATGTGTTTTCCCACATTTCATAGGCAGTAGTGTGTCATTTCTCGCATATTCATATCAGCGAGTTCTGCACTATCAGCTGACAGATTTGCCACGCCGAGGGACTAATGTACCTATGTACGACAATGTATATATGTTGCACCATGTTTGCTTTTCTTATTAGAAGTAGTGCATAATTGACAGACAAGAACCTCAAAGGAATGTTAATGTGATGAACCTTATCGTGTCGGTTTGTGCTGCATTGCAACGAGCGCCTTCAGGTTCTAGGCGTAGCACACCGGTACGATAGAGTTCAACACCTTCCCATAACTTTTAGATTATGTATTGATCATAGATCCCTCAATAATATATATTTTTTTTTATCGGATTGCATGTCTAAATTTTAAACCAGGATGAAATTGAATTAACACATTACGGATATTTATCGTTGACCCCTTTAATTCTTCACCCCTGTAATAACTACTTTCACTTCAGGCGTTCAAAGTATTATTAGTGGCTATTGTATGTGAACTGTTTGGGTGTTTTATAACATGTACACACAATACTACGCATGCCAGTGGGTATCAATTCACAGTTGTTGTTGAGACCAAATGTGATTTCATGTTGTAAGATCTAATTAAAACAGATGAAATGAACATAAATTTACCATGCGTATGCCTATCGTCCCTTATAAAGGATGGTCCTTTGACTGGGTAAAAAATTGGGAAAATACCACTTACGATTGCCATCCCATGTTGATTTTGCCCGTTACTAACCTGAAACTATCCAATATCATAAAAATAAATAAGAAAACAAAAGTTCGGCATATATGGGTTAACTTGCTCGAAAAATATTAGACATATTTCTATTTTTAATAACATTTTACTTCCAGGCACAGAAACGGTGGCTTTAGTATATGGAACAGGAAATAATAGTCAGATCGATATTAAATTCGTCACTCTTAAAGGGACATATACTAGGCTGTTAAATGAAATTTGTAAACGTGGGACGTGTTTGTCATGTGTCATTTGACAACATCCTATTACGTAAGAGCAGCTTTATAGCAATGGTGAAATTCTTGAATGACTTGTAGAACAGTGGCCACACAATGTATGCATGTATTTGGGAACGAAATATTAAAACGTATATTTAAATTCAGTTATTTAATCTCGTTTATGGACAGCGGTTGTGGTCTTTCTGGTTAGGCGGGCAATTGCCTCGTCTTCCGGTTATATGAAGGATCTCAACATCGATGTGGCGACATGGGGGTGATCAAGTTGGACATTTCAGACCAACTACTATTTATCGTGATTTTTTTTTTTAGACCATATGTTGAATATTTTTCTACATGCGGCCCAACGTTTTAACTGAAATGATCCAGTGGAAAATTGCATAAAATTGGAAACCTTGATGTACCTGTTGGAAATATTCCAACAAACGGGGTGCAAATAGAATTTCACGAACATGCGAATTTTGGTCTATGTAAACTTTCAACGTTCAATGGACATCATTAACGGAGACTCTCTAGCCACGTCCCTGTGTTTCATGTTCGAGACCAATCCGCCATGTTTGTGAGTGCTATGTAGAAATTCACATATCCTAACCGGAGACAAATTAGTCGAGATGGCTAATGATAAGCAATATAAGTTTACTGCCAAATACTGTTACAACCATTCCGGTATGCCACCTTCATATCGTGACGTACAATATTTTTGTTACACAACATTTGTTTAAATCAAATTAGACTTTTTAATTAGTCGAAGCTAAAACTAGCATGGACAGATTTCCGAATTCATATTTACCAGTGCGAATGTATGGACGACATTTAGTCACCTACTATTGGGACTTTACTTGATGTGTCTGGGACGGGAACCTACGTCATAATATGCTCGAAAATATCGGGGGGGGGGGGTCGGAAAAATAATTCAGGCACATATGCTGATTTTTTTTCCTTTCGACCCTTGTTGGGACCTACCCACCCCGCGTCCAATTGTTTTCGTTTTCGGTAGTTTTTTTTCCGACCATTTTTGGACACCCACCCTGTGAGTTAAGGAAAAATTGTTTGTTGGTCCCATCGACCACCAACCCACCCCGGCATACGTGCCCGGAAAAAAATCCCCCGTTATTCTAAGCCAAACTCATTGCAAAAACAGTCATACGTGCCCGGAAAATTCGCCCCCTGGAAATATATCTAAATACCCTAAATTACGCACATATAGACTATTTAAAACCGCATATGAACCTGAGAAATATGTAGACATGAATATACACAAATCACATCGTTCCATCCTGACACAATTTCGATGTGTTTGTGAGGGTCGAAACTGGGCGTTTTAAAATGAGCAGCTTCATGAACGCATTTGTGTTATATGTAGCTTGAAATAGATCGAAGATGATACTCACTTCCTCTCGCTTTCCCTTATTATCATGATCTCAGAGTATCCCTCTTAAAATATCTACCCAAATCTACCCAAAAGGAAAGTTTGATTAAGCACTAATCGAATTAATATCTTACCCACGATCCCTCTGACGCTTTCAAAAAAGAAAGAACTTTGTATACAGATAATACTACTTATTGTAGTACTGGTTAACACATATATACAACGAATCAGAATGAACGTTTTAATTCTAATTTTATTTTGCAATTTGATTTAACAGGAATCGATACGAAAAATATTCTTTATACGTATGCGAAAATATTATATTAAGCGTGACATATAGGCCTCATATGCCGGGTG
Source organism: Siphonodentalium dalli (assembly GCA_032622095.1). Lineage (NCBI taxonomy): Eukaryota > Metazoa > Mollusca > Scaphopoda > Gadilida > Siphonodentaliidae > Siphonodentalium > Siphonodentalium dalli. The sequence goes on from CP136066.1 coordinate 82,153,872, forward strand.
TTTATTGTATTGTTCTCATTATTTTGTATTATGCATACACAAGTCACGTAAATAAATGATATCTCTCTTTATCTACCATTTCCAATGAAATTCCATGATACAATTGGCGATAACGAATTGGCGATAACAACATCCGTATCGTTACTGCAGTTGCGATACAAGGCGCTCGTGACGGCCTTCCCAACGTATATTCTTGCGTACTATAAACAAATAGTTCCTAGGTTTTAACATTATTTGATTGCCTACCATCATGGGTGTTAGGGTATGACATATCACAAAGTAACTAATATGTATTTGTTCAGTATTTATTATAAATTATATAAAACATACAGGTGTAAGAGAGTTTGTCCATTTAATTTAATTTCCGTGTGAACTTGCAGGTGGGGAGAATTTAGCAAAGCGAGCTAATCGCCTGACACATCAACCTTTGCAGGTTGTGAGAATTTACTCAAGAAAGCTAATCGTCGGACACAAAATCCCAAATCCAACAATTTTGGCATTTAAGAAACTCCTAAAATGTAATTTGTGCGGTGGATTATGTCACACCAATGGTGGATACATGTGTTATATACACAATGTGTTTGTAACTCGGCTAGTTTTCGTGGCCATATAGCGACTCGGCGACCAAGGTCGCCCCGTCGTTATATGGCCACGAAAACTAGCCTCGTCGCGATACATAAATCGATACAAACACATTGTGTAAATAACACATATATATCTCACATCGAGGTGAGTATTCGTCGTTTTCTTCAAATATATGAATAATTCAACCACAAAGATAGCGAATGAGCTATATATAAGTTTGTCTAGCTCACTATGATCCCGTCACTATATAAATATTACTATTAGTAAGATATGTGTTAAAGTGACTTCGGTCACCATTTTTCGAGATAGTAAAATTTGAACACCAAATTCTGCAATTTTGTTTATCAAAGTTACTCTACCTGTGAAGATGACCTGATTTTAATAAAACTATCTTATCTTATCCTTAAAATAGAATCTATTCGATACCAGATTTTGCAGTATCCGGTGTGAGTTGTTGGGATAGCTCATCAGCGTAAAGTCCTGTAACTTCGGTCAGGCTGTCACTTGCTTTCCTCCCGATATAATACAGGGTATTCAACAAGACAGTTACTCGGTGCAAACATGCCATCATCACCATCAAGCTCTACCCATTATGCTGAGTGGTTGCTGTGAACAGTATTTGTCCCATATTAGTCATTATATATTACAAAACAAAACAAATATTAACAGTGATGATATGAAAGGGATTTGACAACAAGCTTTAAGCTTTTGGGAGTCGTTTCCGATTGACTTGTGACAAAGTCCATCCTGTGAGAGTGATTTAAAACTCTTCAAGTTTCAAGTAAATGGGGGCTTCAGGTTTAAAATTGTTGACGTTTTATCGCGGGTACTAGTATACTCAAAGGGTGGGCCGGTTCGATATGTGTTTCAAAATAAGGTTGTTTTATATGGAATGATTTGGGTTATGTGGGAGTATGTTGGAAGGTTATGGTGGTTGTCAGATGAATATAAAGTAGTTTTACATGGACAGATTTTGGTTATGTGAGAATAGTTTAGTGGATTACGGTGGTTTGATATGATAAAGGGGAGTGAGGAGTGTTGGCAGTATAGGGGATTGTGATGAGTGTGGATAATCTGCTGAGTGGTTTTCTAGAGGTGTAACTAACCAGTTACGGCCATAATAGCTGTTATGATGATTCGGTTTATGAATCATTATATTACGTTTATGTTTTACAATGTATATTCCCCCCACAAACAGAACTCATGAAATAGCTGTTCACTCAGTGCATATGGTAAAAGTAGGATTTTGATATCCTGTGTGATTAAGCCCACTCGACAGAATCCAAGAAAATAGCACGGCATTTGAATCGCGTTCCCTCTGCTATGATTGTGAGCCGACGAGACAAAACTGACACCATATAGGGTGCATATATGCCTATATCACTTGACCCGTAAACATATTCCATCAGAAATCCACCCATCGAACAATAGAGGGTAACAAATTAAAGAGACATGTCCGGTTTGAATAATTTGAATGTCTTAACTTGCATTAGTAAAATTATAAATATGGCACATGTATTGCACTTCGGGTGCCTCCTAAATATTTGGCAATAACTGACCATGTGCTTGGAAAAGTTTCGCAAAACCCTGGGAGACCACAAGTGTTTCCACACAAGGTGGAAAATGAAATGACTAAGAGTCTATTGAATGCCACATTTGTGGGGTTGGAACATAGTCGGGTGGGACTTGTGCACAAAGCGGGGCCAAATATTCCAGGGAATGCTTGGCTGCAAGGAGTAAAAGCTCGCCATCCTGGAACATGGATGAAATGTGATTTCGGATAGAGCACCAACCTCATCGATTTATGGCGCAAATGTATCAAAAGTGGTGCCTGGTCGGGTCAGCAATGATCGACAAAACATAAATATCGTAGCCGCAATTGGTGCAAGTGGTATGGAGATACCACCATTATTTATCGTGAAAGGCAAATCTGAGCGGTGTCTGCATGCATGACACAGACCATGGCCCTTCGGACTTACCAATCTAGTGGATGGATGGAAGGCATCCTCGGAGAATATTGGTTTCGAGATGTATTTCTGAAATAGTGTGGTTCACATCGCCCCCATACTCACAATGGGCCATTTCAAATTACATGTCTCGGCTATTGGAAAAAGCTATACGGGATGACATAAGGTTTCTGGCAATCTACACACAGCAGCCACATTATCAAGCCCCTTGATAACGTTGTCTTCGTACCACTGGAGATTACAACAACGTGTGCACATCACACATCAGCAACACTAACCGCGTTGTTATAAATTGCGTGTGGGCAAAACGGTTCAAGTGGGCATGGTTTCGGCGACCACTACCGCGAATATTATGAGTAGGTCCGTACTACTGGCAATGTTCCATTCAATCAGTCTGCCATTTCGCCAAGTGCACATGCAACATCTTAAAAGTGTTCCTGCAATTAGTATCCTGCAAGTAGTGATTCTCATCGGTTTAATATTCCAGGATCATCGGATGAAGTTCCTATCTCATCTGACATTTCGAGATTGTTCTATGTTATCTGATGTTCATATCGCAACAGGACCGTCGGGAGATGCTGCAGCGTTATCTGATGGTGTTGTTATCGCACCAGGACCGTCAGCTGATGCTTCGTGTAGTATCAACGTAATGCTGGTTGTCTTTCGAGACAACGCATGTGGTGTTACAGTTATATATCTTCCTGTGCTGAGAAGGCGAACGTCCGTTGAGTTGTTGGTTGATTGGAGGGGTTCATGTGCAGGACAAATTTTCATCAACGTACCCCCACGCAACCGATATAGCTGATGGAAGAAATAGAATATTAACCAGTCTAGACAACATTGAAGAAAAGAGGAAAGAAGCTGAGAAGGCAAACGATGCAGAGAGAAATAAAACGCGAGAAGATCAGCAGCTGGAGAAAATGCTACAGGATATTACTAAAACTCGACAGTTCCCAATAAACTTTGAAATATATAACTAACACATAGAACTTATGGATAAAATTTACATTAAAAACATATTATGTACTTGTTCGGTTGCGTGAAACTGATAAGTTAGTATTCAGGTGCAACGCCAACTGGAGGAATGTAGCATTCTACTAACACCACCGAAAATCTCAAGCCAATCGACCGTACCACTCCATAAGAAAACATTGTCTGAACTACGCTAAATTGTAAATATTTACTACTCGATTCGGGACGCATCTATCGGCGATAAACTAACGAAAACGATTTCGCCATCGGCACTTACTGCATTTAATTAATATATGAGAATGACGGTGCGTGTTGTCAATTTAGATATAATATTTGTAAAAATAACAACTTTGAACAAGATTATTCTCCATTTCTATTTGATCACCCTACCGGAGTGTATCACATCACTGTAAATAATGTTAATTAAATGTATTGCATGTCTCTCTACTCATATACACGTGGCCAGTTTCAATTTTGGAGTACCTCCAGGACTCTAGACCACACCTCACAGGGTGTCACATTAGGGGATTATTACCCCTCGCAGAGGGGCGGTAGGTCTATTCTACCCCTGCACACACGGGGTAATTGAATATTAACCGGCCTAGACAATATTGAAAAGAGAAAGGAAGCAAAGAAGAAGGCAAAAGATGCAGAGAGAAATAAGAAGCGAGAAGATAAGTAGCAGGAGAAAATGCTACACGATATTACTAAAACTCGACAGTTCCCAATAAACTTTGAAATGTATATAAACACAAACAACTTTTGGATAAAATTTACAACATATTATGTTGTTAATTAAATGCATTGCACGTCTGTCTGATGGTGTTTGTTTTACCATGTATCTATACTGTTATACACGTGGACAGTTTCAATTTTGGAGTACCTCCAGGACTCCTAGACCATACCTCACAGTGAGCACCCCACGGCAAACAGGGTATCACATTAGGGGAATCTTACCCCTCGCAGTGGGGCGGTAGGTCTCTTCTACCCCGGTAATAGGTTAACTAGTCTATACAACATTGAAGAAAAGAGAAAGAAGCCGAGAAGGCAAAAGATGCAGAGTGAAATAAGAAGCGAGAAGATAAGTAACAGGATAAAATGCTACACGATATTACTAAAACTCGACAGTTCCCAATAAACTTTGAAATATATATAAACACATACAACTGGATACAATTTACATTAATTAAATGCATTGCATGTCTGTCTTATTGTGTTTGTTTTACCCATGTGTCTATGCTCATATACACGTGGTCAGTTTCAAGAGGGTACACAACTGCAATTCCTATTGGCCTTTATACATGTAGCTCAAATTGAACTTATAGAACTATATAAATGTATACAAAAATACTTTATCCGAACGTAAATTTGCTGTAATTACAATAATAAGTTTAACGGTATATTTACTGTATTCATATGTATATGCATTATGTTTTATATATATATAGGCCTATATGTTCAATCATGAACTATGCATCTCAAACATAATAACTGAATATTGACTGCCATAATGGGTATAACCGGGAATGAATGTAGTCGTGTCCATTTGCCCAGTCTTAAATGATGCACAAGATGGACTTCCGTGCAATGATCACAAGACATTCCTCTGACACCGACAGATTGCTTTCTGAATTTTAGTATTTATTTCGGTAACCACTGGGCATTTAGCTAATCAGAAACCTGTTATAATTGACTCGAGCGATATGGCAGCGTGTGTAACCGTAAAGCAATCAAAACCATGTAAGCGTAGCACGCATGCGAGTACAAGCAGAACGCGAAGCGCCTCTGATTGCAATACCGTATTACCGTATACCGTGTGGAAAGTGAATTGTGTAAAATATATCCGTGCGATAACAAGCGTGATGTTGAACCATTGGCTCTTCATAATCTGAGCCCAGTGGGTCGCGCTTATTATGCGACCCACTGATAGCGCGACTCGTCAACTGAAGATCTTAACTGTCAATGTATGCAGATTGGATAAAAGACTTCAATGTCGATAATTCAATGCAGCGACCACAAGACATACCTCGGACAGATTGCTTTTCCGAATGTTAGTGTTTATTTCGACAACCGCTGAGCATGTTACTATATATCGGAACTGTCGGAAGTCGATCGTGTGATTTGAGATTCTCTGATTTAAACGTGTGCACATAAACTATATGGCCCGATTCGTCATCTCAGGTTTAAACCTGGTCTACGTAAACCTCTAGGTTTAAACCGCCGTGAGTCAGCAAAATCCGTGGTTAAAACCCGCGACCACAGGTCTAAGTGACGCATTCGTCATCTCTGGTTTAAACCTGGTCTAGCCAGACCAGTGGTTTAGCAGTAATGTCTCTGTATCGTCGAGATAAATAATCGTACTTTCCTAATGCGGACCGCATCATTTTATTGATTGCGAAAATCAATAATTACGACAGCGACCATATTTTGATTGGAAATTTATAAGCGAGAAGCACTCACACCTATGAAGCATGTGGGGATAAGTTTTTGTCAATTTAGATATTTTGTTTGCGTTGTATAAGCTTAGACCGGCAACTAAACCATCTAATTCGGCGGTCCAGATAAACCAGCTTTACCGAGGCTAAACTTGAGATGACGAATCCGTCTTTTCTTCATCGCGGTTTAGAATTGTCAACAATCAATCAAAGGGTGGAGCTGTAAATTATCTCGAGTGGGGCGTGTCTAAGTGGCGGCTGCCAACTGGTGTTATCATGTCACAGTTGATTCATTCGCACGCTAGCTTTGCTCAGATATGGACATACTCCTTCAATATGATTTTTACAACTACCTTGTGTGTTTTTTTTGGCTTGTGGCAATCACAAATACTGGTGTTTTCTACGAATTCATTTGAATGGTTCAACGTTTTAATTTGGCACCAAAACCATGCTATTCCATGACCAGATACACATAGTTTGCAATCCTCAACTTATATTGCTATACGAGTCAAATTTGATAACATATCTTGATATAGATCATGTCACAAAGCTCTACTCTGGCTCCGCCCATAAATTCCTATAATATTCCACCAGTTCAAAACCTGGGAACTTTTTGATTTTATGCACGACGGAAAATTTATTACATTGAAAAAAAAGCAACGCATGCAATATGGTTGCCCACTTCAAACAGTTCATATGCCGCTTCTGGTGTGCACACATAAGCAAATTGCTTTTACTTTACTGACCTCTTGGTCCAGTATTGACTGATTATGGAGACTTTATTTAGCGTCAGAGGAGCCTGCGTCAAATTTACGCACTTTTGATCATTTGAACATTTTAATTTAAAAAAATATTTAATTAATTTAAAACAAACAGTTATTAATATATATTTTAAATATTGTTTCTTGTTAGATACAACTCCTTACTCAATTTAACAACACAATTTTTTTCATTTTAAACAAATTAAATTTTCTTATTTTCAAATCAGTTGTAGACCAGTTGCGAACAGACAAACGGACATACAGATATACAGCTCCTATACCCTTTAATATATACAGATATAAATGCAAATACACCAAAGTTTGTCTTTGCGGGTAAAGCATCGTGTAGACAATCTATCACAAACAAAGTGATAAACAGCGCGTGAAACTCGTGCTGATAGACATGCTCTTTGTCAGATGATTTAAACCCACAAAGAGATCGGATTAATGGTCCAGGAGCGATACTCATTTCTCAATGAATAAATCCATTGAGCGTGTACGTGTTCGCGATCATTTATGACATATCAATAACCATTATATCGGCTTGTCTTTTTGTCCGATTGGTAAGAGGGTAGTTTGACTGCTTGCTCATATGACCGACTCGAGTTGTCAATTAGCTGGAAACTGAACGACAAAAACGCCCACTTAGGCCCGGTTTGGCTGGACCGCCAATGTAGGTTTAAACTCGGAGGTTTAACCTGAGATGACGAATCCGGCCTATAAGTTCAAGTAATGAGTGATGTAAAAAATAATCTATTTAATCTTGTTGTCTAGAGGCCTTTCGTGCCTTTCATAAGTAGACATTATACAAACAAGAATTTCACTGTTTGTAACTTATCTCCATCTGTATGATGACGTCACAAAGCCTACGGGGAATAACTCCGAATTGCTTCCGCCGGGAATCCGCCCGTTTGACGTCATATTCCGCGTTCAACTTTGGTGAATAGCGATCAATGAATATATCTTCTTGAGATGTCCTATTGATAGTATCCCGTGTGAACATTTTGTAGAATGGAAATACAATGAATTTCCCATGTCCTTAGTCGTCCAGATGTGCACTTAATTGAATGTTTCTGTATTCCTTCTGCCTTATTTGCTGACGATGAATGCGAATCCGTTCGCAAAGTTTATTTCCGGTTTGCCCAATATAATATTCTGCGCAGCCATGCAATATAAGATGTTTTCCATTTTTTAGTTTCAGGATTGTCCCAGTTGATATGTGCCGACATGTTTTACGTGAACTTGTTTTCTGGATTTAGTCACGTGCTGTTATTGTTTCGAACTAGATTACGACGAGGTGACAGCCAATTGCTTCCAATAATTTATCATTACTATAACATATATAGTCAGTCCAGTGACTATACGAGCTGCTTCTAGTTGAATGCGTTCTAATCTATCTGAATCAATGAAATGCTAATTACATGTACTGTCTATTATCGTCTTCGAAGTATTTCAGCGTTTATTTGTCAAACCACAAAACTGCATTTTTTCGCCGGCAAGTCAGAACGGAGGAAGCGGGAGGGTACAGGAAAGTGGATCGATTACAAGAAAACAGTTTTCCGGGATCGACAATACGAAACGAACAGAACGCAGGTAAGAATCAGAAGCCCGCGATATTAAAATGTTTTCGTCACGTACGTAATTGGCGCGTTTTAGCAGACGATGCTTCCATAATATTGTAATGAAATTACTGTATATTTTTATGGTCACATATTTATTCAACTAACCTTTCATAGGTTATACATACAAGTTAGTGCTTTATCATATATATTAGCCTTGTTCTAATATTTTATCGGATTTCGACAGTAATCAGTTGAAATCACTTTTGCATTTTTCAAATTCGGTAACTTTACTTCCGGATACGTTTCTGCTACGTTCGTGAAAATTACGATAATTTCCTATCGTAAATTTTCACACTTCTCGTTCAAATATCATTAAATATATCACATATATTTAGTCATTACCATTTCCTACTCATAAAATAGTAGTTCATTCACATTCATGCTTTTCGTCAGTTCACAATTCGTATACATTGATTCATATTTGTGCATTATTTGTTGATAGTATTTTCATCCATTCACAAATTCGCGAAGCATGGCGAGCGTAATAATACGTATCATTCTTTCAGTGAGCTAGGAACCTTATTCAAATACTTTCATTCATTTAGACATAACAAATATCATATTTGTTTTACAGTTCGTACATTTGATCTAATTTATTCAAATACTTGCATGTATTAGGAAATCATTTGCATATTTCATTCATCCATATAGGGAACTATTTATTTGGTCCCGGTCGGCGTAATATTACGTACCGACTGTGCGGTGGCCAAAATAAATTCCAGTACACTTTTTGAAGTGAGACATCAGGCAAACTCGATGAGCGTTTTAAAGTGGCACAACCTATCTTCAAGTTGATCATACCATCAGACACTTGAAGATAAACGCTCCACACGCTCCCTCTGAGCTCCACATGATGCCTCATTCCAATATTCATAGTAAAGAGTCAAACTGTATAAACACGTTTCACTTTTGCGCCGTTTGAGCTCTTCCCAAATTGTAACTTTTCAATGTCATAAAGGAGCGTTTTCTCTTACGCCTCGTGTTCTTAGTTAGTTATTTATATATTCTAACACTTTGGTAAAAACGCTCCAATTATTAGAAGAGAGCTCCTCATAATACTTTATATTAATTTAATTATAGTTATGCAAACTTTGTCAACAAGTTTTGCGATAGCTAACTAGCTGGCTGATTTCACTAGAACCCCAAATTCTAGCAATTTCATTGGACAGTTAGCTGTCAAACGCTTTTCACACTGAGTATAAATTCAGCGTTATCTTGGTACTCGGGTACTTCTGTTTGGATTACACAAAATAAGAAATAGAAATCTCTCCATATCCTGGGAACACTTGTGGATCATTACAAATCATAGCAACATATAGGGTACTGTTAACTATGGATTTTAGGGTTATCATTCAGTGACTTTATTAGTTGATTGAAACTGAATAATTTGCGAGCACTGAGCGCTACGTACATTCCATGAATCAAATCATCCATGACTTGTCTATGTGAAATTAAGTTGTTCAACTGTTATTTTTGAGCGTGGAAATCAAGGCCACCAATTGAATAAATCATCAATTGAGAATAAAAATTTTGTCATTATATCAATATATGTCACCCGGATAGAGCAGCCTAGCTACAGTACATCCAACCATAATTATCGGCCAAGCCCTTTCAAATGGTGTCAGAAATGGGGATTTTACTATATTAGTAATCAAACGAATCCAGAAGAGCAAATTGAAAAATAATACTTTTATTATATCAAAGTTACATTAATGGATTGTGCAAAATTTGTTTTGGTTGCTATTATTACGTGGAAATTAGGATCATACTAATTCAGAAATTGGACAAATTTACAGGTATAATTGAATACAACTGAAATGACTGATTCTCCAGACCAGGAAGTTTCATTTGGTAGGGGCGATCAGATAGCACAGGATGAAAAACATGACCAATCACAGGACAGCACATTGCCCGTGTCCCAGGTATATGGCGACATAATGCCATCAGACCATGGATATATCCAACATACTACCAGTGCCGGTACATGTATTGGAACCAGAGGAATTGAAAATACTATTATATATTCTACAGCTAATAACATTTCACACCGGGCTGACCCAATCCCAATGCCACCAGACAGAATGCCAATGTCACAGGCAGCCTCATACTAATTACCTACTTTAAGTAGGGATGTTTGGGGAAATTCAGGGATCACAGGAGGTTATTTACTCAGACAGGAGTCAACACCAGTAGTCAGACAAAAAGACCGATATACTGAAATAAATAATGACTTGAGTCATACCGGGAGACACACCAGAGGTGAACCAAATGAGACCCCATTACCCATAATACACCGGGAGTTTATAGCTTGTGGACCAAATAATGTAAATAGTGGGACAATATCATATGGGACAGAACCAAATGTACCAAATACCAGGATGTCGATACCAATGCAAATGAGCTATTCCGACAGACATTCTATGGGCTACAGGCCACCCCCTATTCCAAGGCCCGAAACCTTTGATGGGTCTGGTGACTGGATGGAATTTGTCCTGTTATTTTAGGATTGTGCTAAACTAGGTCGCTGGGATTCACAAGATAAGGCTCTTACGCTAGCCACCAGTCTTCGGGGTGTAGCTAGAATGTACTATGGCCAGATGCCCATTGATTACAGGCAAAATTATTACCTTTTAGTGAAAAGGTTGGGTGAACGATTTGGTAATGCCTATCAAAACACCAGTTGGTTGGCCAAATTAGAAACAAGAGACTTCCTGGTGAATCAATTCCTTCATTCGCAGACGAATTAAGGCTTCTCGCGAGTAGAGCATATAGTGATCTTAGTGTAGAGGCCCAAGAAGCTTTTGCGCTAAACCAACTTTACAAATCTGTAACTGCATATGTAACATATGAATGTACGAGACTGGGATGTCGATCAGTGCTAGATATGGTACCTATAGTAGAATACAGGGAAGCTATATTTGGTTATCAAAATATGAAGAGGCATATGGCAAGAATGACCACTAAACCGGATTCAAATGAGAGTAAAAATACTGATGATTTGTTAAAAGAAATGTTATCAATCTTAAAGCACAGAGATGGGCTCAGAAGGCCAAATAATAGTCTGAACCAGTTTAACCCACAATCCAATACCAGGCCAGATCCAAACAATGGCTGTTTTATCTGTTCTTCGCCAAACCACAGGTACCGAGCCTGTCCAAATAGAAACAAAGATAAAGTTAGGTTTGACAATAAATCATTCAGTTATGGTCAAACTCAATCAAAGGGCGGTAACTCTATCATTAATAAACAACAGGGAAATACCAGACCAATGAGTCAATATGCCCAAGCTTGTTGGAAGTAGAATCTGGGCCTGTCAAAACAAATCAAGGGGAGAGAATAAGACACATAGATATTAAAGGCATTGTTAATGGTGAAATATTTGAACTACTGGTAGATAGTGGTGCAACAACATCTATTATTTCCCATCAACGAGTTATAGAAATAGAGGGACCCCAAGATAATTATGCAGCGTGCTCAAATAAGTTTGTGTGAAATGGTCAATTAACGAAATGTATAACCTCGTGGATAATTTGGGAAATATAAAATTTGGCACCGACCTATGCGGTATGAAGGAACTCAATAGGGATTTTCTTTATTTACAGATGACAATATATAACTGTTGGATCGAAGGCTGCGGCCAAAGCTTCACAGCGAAGAAATTGTTTAATCAGCACATGGCTACACACAACGTGCTGCATGTGGCATGCCCCTGGTGTGAAAAGAAATTCAGGAATGCGGTGGACCTGAAATTAAACGCGAAAGCTGAGCACAAGAAAAAGTTCAACGAGCTGTGTGACAGTTTCTGGAGACAGGGAAATGGTTACTGGCTCAGTCCAGATCCTGCTAGTTATTCTAAAGTTATCAAGCCATCTCCTAGGAGCTGCCCGGATGCGAAGGCAAGGAATATGACGTTAGCCGGGAGTATGGAACCTCATGATAAAATAGCTTTACTAACGGAATGGGAGCTGCTTGAGGATAAGATGGATGCGAAACCAACAAAGCAAATTAAACATACACACGAAAGCAAAAAGGGGAGCTCGGCAACAGGTAAAATGGTATATGAACCCGAGAAACCACACCTGCATGACAAGTTGGAGCTGAGGACAATAACGATGTATCGCGCAGTCACCATGGATGAAGAATACATATACGAGTGCGATATAAATTTAGACAGAGCAGACGAACCGGCGCGTGCATCAATAACGAGGAAAGCAGAGTGTGGGGCATATGATTACATCATCCCAAAGAGAACAGAGGTAAACATGGCGAAAGATAAATGGGAAGAACGGGGATTTGTTACGCCAACAAGGAAACAGGAAGAACAGCATCCATTGGACGAACTGACCCAGTTAGTGGCAATTTGGAACAAAAAGACCATCGGCTGGTGGAATTAGAAAAGGATTTAAATCTCGAAGATTTCGACTTCCCAGAGCTTGGATCACCAAATTACCCGATATTCCCATCCCCAGAGCCGAGGATCGAAAGTGAGGAATTAAATGAGCCAGAACCAACAATGAGCACACTGATGGAGCAAAACCCACCAGTAGAGAAAACATGAAAGAGAGGGCAGTCGATCTCCTCAAAACTGGGTGCATGCCATTGCTGTCACCAGCAAGAGACAAGGACGGAAGGTCTCTTTCACTCCCATGTGGTACTAAGGATTCAATGAGTTGGCCGCCAGAGAGTTATCAGCAGATGGATGAGACTCAAAACTATACACATTGGAAATTACAAGTGGAATACTCCTGTCTAAGACAAGAAAGTTGTGTGTGCTGAAACGAGAGGAGACGGTGGACTGTTTAAATTTATTGGCCGTTCCGGGAACACCGCCTCTCCGATGGGAGTAAAAATATCAGAGGACCGAAGAGATCGATATAGGATGTTTCGGAGAATACGGGATGTCGCACTAGGTAAAGAGCCAACCGCCATGACGTCAACATTGACAAAACAGTTGGAATCAGCAAGGGAGGTAACAGAACGATATTCAGCAGATATTGAGGACACTTTAGATTAAATACCACTTCGCCTGTTATTACCTGAGTACGAGAGTGTGGTAGATTAAATTCGATGTGTTGGACCACGAAGTATATTCTTGACATTGTGTGCAATATATGCAATATATAGTCGGTACCAGATCTCAGTAGTGTTCTGTAATAAGATGTGTTCGATAAAGATAGAAGAAGATGCCAGAGAAAGAAGAAGTCTATAGCAGCATCAAAAATTCAGGAGAATTTTGTTAATTGAAGGGTGGGGGACATGCAATGAAATTACTGTATATTTTTATGGTCACATATTTATTCAACTAACCTTTCATAGGTTATACATATAAGTTAGTGCTTTATCATATATATTAGCCTTGTTCTAATATTTTATCGGATTTCGACAGTAATCAGTTGAAATCACTTTTGCATTTTTCAAATTCGGTAACTTTACTTCCGGGTACGTTTCTGCTACGTTCGTGAAAATTACGATAATTTCCTAGCGTAAATTGTCACAGTTCTCGTTCAAATATCATTAAATATATCACATATATTTAGTCATTACCATTTCCTACTCATAAAATAGTAGTTCATTCACATTCATGCTCTTCGTCAGTTCACAATTCGTATGCATTGATTCATATTTGTGCATTATTTGTTGATAGTATTCACAAATTCGCGAAGCATGGCGAGCGTAATAATACGTATCATTCTTTCAGTGAGCTAGGAACCTTATTCAAATACTTTCATTCATTTAGTCATAACAAATATCATATTTGTTTTACTGTTCGTTCGTACATTTGATCTAATTTATTCAAATACTTGCATGTATTATGAAATCATTTGTATATTTCATTCATCCATATAGGGAACTATTTATTTGGTCCCGGTCGGCGTAATATTACGTACCGACTGTGCGGTGGCCAAAGTAAATTCCAGTGCACTTTTTGAAGTGAGATCAGGCAAACTCGAGGAGCGTTTTAAAGTGGCACAACCTATCTTCAAGTTGATCATACCATCAGAAACTTGAAGATAAATGCTCCACACGCTCCCTCTGAGCTCCGCATGATGCCTCATTCCAATATTCATAATAAATAGTCAAACTTTATAAACACGTTTCACTTTTGCGCCGTTTGAGCTCTTCCCAAATTGTAACTTTTCAATGTCATAAAGGAGCGTTTTCTTACGCATCGTGTTCTTAGTTAGTTATTTATATATGCTAACACTTTGGTAAAAACGCTCCAATTATTAGAAGAGAGCTCCTCATAATACTTTATATTAATTTAATTATAGTTATGCAAACTTTGTCAACAAGGTTTGCGATAGCTAACTAGCTGGCTGATTTCACTAGAACCCCAAATTCTAGCGATTTCATTGGACAGTTAGCTGTCAAACGCTTTTCACGCTGAGTATAAATTCAGCGTTCTCTTGGTACTCGGGTACTTCTGCTTGGATTACACAAAATAAGAAATAGAAATCTCTCCATATACCTGGGAACACTAGTGGATCATTACAAATCATAGCAACATATAGGGTACTTTTAGGGTTATCATTCAGTTACTTTATTATTTGATTGAAACTGATTAATTTGCTAGCACTGAGCGCTACGTACATTCCATGAATCAAATCATCCATGAATTGTCTATGTGAAATTAAGTTGTTCAACTGTTATTTTTGAGCGTGGAAATCAAGGCCACCAATTGAATAAATCATCAATTGAAAGTTAAGTTTTTGTCATTATATCAATATGTCACCCAGATAGAGCAGCCTAGCTACAGTACATCCAACCATAATTATCGTCCAAACCCTTAAAATATGATTGTTCGCATCGCTGAGTATATGAATAAACACGAATAAGTAACGGAAGAGAACACAAGACTTATTGAATGGTAAAAATCATAACCAGTCATGGTTCGGCATTGTAATATAGATGTACATGACAGGGACATTATCTTTATTTATTTATTTCCATGCTATTTGTATTTATTTAATTTCTAAATGAATTTGAGTGTCAACAATTTTATTATCAGCCCAGGTTTGAGCTCAACGCTTTCTCAGTCTGCGATTGGTTGAACAAATAATGCACTGAGTTTTTTCATGACACTGAATTGTTTGATCATGAATATTTGAAAGCCCCAATGAAATGTCAGGGACGTAGCGACAATGGGGAGATGTGTGGTTTAACCTATGGTCAGAGTTTTCAACAGTTGGAAATATGCCTGACACAACATTATTTTGAAATTGTACACCGCATATACCGGCTAAGTTAAAATTGTTCTCAACCAGTAATTAGTGGGAAATAGTATACCTTACTCGTATTTAAATTCGCGCAGTACTATTTTTTCGCGCACCCATCGGTGCGCGAATTTAAAACCGAGCGAAAAATAGTACGACTCCTGAGATTATATACCAAATAACAGGGAAAATACAAGCGGTAGTGAGTGACATATGTTAGACTGGCAAATCGCCTTGCTCATATTGAGATAAAATGAGTTGGGGATTGTGTCATGATACACGTCGTACCGTACATTAAGTGGCGCATTTAACATTAGTGAAAAATATGTCATATTATGGTTGAAAATAGACGAATTCATTGACTTACAGTTAAGGTAAATATTATTAAGCCAGTGTATTCTTATACATTTGGGAGGCTCCACATTGGACTTGCATATATAAGATAATGCATTGGCACATGGTTTTCGCCAAATTTCAGGAAGCTGCTGTCACGGAAGGGTTAAATATACTGTTTGTACATGGACATACGTGTATTCTTCCTGGGACACAACATTTACAAACAGGGAGAAGTGGCAAAATTTTGAGAGAATATGTCTCCGCAGTAGCCTTCTATGCTGGTCCCAGCCGAAATCAATATGAAGTAATATGAGGACAAAGTGAGTACCTGAATAAATTTAATGTATCAATATACATGATATGAATAAGAATTAAGATCAGAAATATAACATTCACAGTAACGACAATAGAGATTCCGCTTGTAGGTTATGGCGTGTAACTTGTAGACATTAAACCGCCATTTTAGGAAAATATCCAATCTCAAACATGATTTATATTGTTTGGAAGATAGCGCATGGTTAGTTATACTAGAATATACTATAGTGATTGATCCTTCGAATTTATAACCCGATATAATTCAGCCGATTGCCACAAGCTCTTTTGACTTAAACTGCTGGAGTCATGTCTCTTGAAACATTTATCAATAAACTGTCCAAGTCGTTACTTGTTAAAATCAATGTGGGGAATCACGTGGTTTCGAGTTGATGAGTATCACGCATTTAAAATGGCCGAGGCGATCTAAAACGCGACCAGAAGCGAGGAAAAAGGTAATAATATGACATATTATTTTGACAACTACGAGCAGATGCTATACTATTTTTCAAACAAGCTGATACCTCATTTGTGTCTAAATTCACATTTGGTTACTCTAACATTCTGAGCAAAGTTGTCAGTCGAAGGATTCTTGAAGATGTATGGACTGGTGTATTCCACGCACCTCCGACTGGCAACTTTGGTCAGAATGTTGTAGAAAACCACCAAGTATTTATGAAGAAATAACGTATCAACTTGTTTCAACAATAAACTAGCATATGCTCGTAACAGTCAAACTGCTGTTTTGTGTCAGTTCCTCGTATATTATGTTTTTGTGCGTTTGCACATATTGAATGCGTGGTACACAGCAATCTCGAAACCACGTGTTGCCCACCGTGAAAATTGTATGTAACGAGATGTTCCCCAATTGCAGGCATTTGTTTGAGATGACACGTATTAATTGTCGCTATCACATGCTGTTATTTACCTTGCAAGCAACGCGTAATAAGATACAATCTGAATCTCTCTAATATTTACAGGAAAACATGTTTGTGATGGTAATATATGCATAGCCAGCATATTTTACACTCACAAACCTGTTAGCCGAATGCTCTGTTGGTCTCATACCTTGAAAACACCCAATCATACCCCAAATACCTCACCATAAAATGAATTGGTTAACTGACCAATTCTCAGAAAGGAATCGATAAATCACTAATAAACATTAAATTAAACGGACTGAAGGTCTTCAAAATCAGTACATGAAAATTAAAATAAATTCGCATGTATATAAGAGACGTGTCATAAACGAGTACAAACGTACATGTAAAAATATATCTTCTTATTTTCGTTATTAATAATGAGATTTCGCATATGGAAACCTTTGTTATGCAACATTACTGTTACATCACCTATCAATGTTCAAACAATTTTGTTTACATAACAATGGTTTTAACATGCAAAATTTCTGTATTGGTGAGCTTTAAATAACGAATATAAGAACAAAGTTTATCCATTTCCCCATGTTCATCTTGGTGGTGATGTTTTACAGGCTTTTATGTTTTGTGTCCATTTTTTCCCAGAGAAGATCCTTTAATGCTGAGGTAATTTATTGTGCTGGCAATGACAATGATAATAGGGACAAGGTTAAACAAAAATGAGAATCATTTCAGACGATTTCGTCAGAATAAACAACTGTTTACAAGTGCATCCTTCATGACCTCTGCTTTATCGCCAAGATCCAGACATCTTATATGCAGCCAACAATTACATGAATCACAACCCACACTGTCATTCCCCCTCGTAATCGGACATACACTCTTCATTGCATTCCTTATATGGATACTTTACTGCCACGGTAGATGAAGTGCTAGTACTTGGCTGATCATCGAGATGGTTTCCTGATGAAGCTGCTTCGAAGGGCCTGTGTTTTCTTCACATTAATAGCTTCCTGGAAGCCGTGGACCCCTTGAAATTGAGCAATCCTTATAAAAAGTTCTGACACATTTGAGTAAATCAAGTAGGAGACTTACAAATTCATCACTTTCCTCTTCATCCTTATTTCGTATTTCCTCATAAAACATTAGAAACCATGCATCGATGACAACACCTCATATTCCAAGCAAGATTCTCTTGCTGCCTGGTGGATCCTGTTTGCGTTATTATGAAAGGCTTGGACGGAAGTAACTATGTTGATTTTGTCCACCACTAATATGAAGAATGCCTGCGTAGCACTAGCAACTTTTGTCAACCCCTTGTGTGTCCCTACTTCCACTCTATTTCTGTTAAAGATGCACATACAGTGGAAACCTCTTCTTCTGAAATGCGAATCGAGGATAAAAGCCTCCTTTTACTCCTTATCCTCAATCATTTTTGATCTCTCGTTCACATCGACACATTTCCTTTCGATTGAACTTGACATCCTGCTTCTGGTTATGTGAATACAACCCCCCAGATATGTACCGGATCTTTGTAAAATACACAGGATGCTGCGATATCGCTGGGGTCTCCGATGCTGGTGGCTCAATCACAGAAACTTTCTCTTCAATGATTTCCCCGTACATCCACATCACTAGCCTACTGCTGATTACGTTTTGCTCTGGTGTTATTCTGGTACATCAGATTTTTTTTTTTGACAGCTTTGAGATGGTCGTCTGATATCAGAAAAGTGTTAACATTTTGAAAAAAATGCACTCCAGTCTTTTCTGGACTTCAATTTCAACATTTTCCATACATAATAAGCAAAAGTCCATATGTTGGGGCATTCATTTACAGGTCATAACATTGGAATCAACTTTCCGCATGAAAAGGCTGTCTTTGTTTTCTCCTAAGAATTCCTGAATATCAAAGGGGAATTTCTCCATTTCACGATTTGTAGGAATGAATTTAGTTCCATTTGGAATATTTGTCTCCGGTATTTTTATAATAGTTAGTTTCTTGTCTTTAGTTGGCAATGTCTCATCCATTGTCATGTTGGTCAAACAGCATGTCATGTCAGGTGAAAAGGGCTGGAAATCTTTTTATTAAGAAATCCTCTACACACTTGCTGCATCTTGAGAAAAAATGACAAGATGCAGCCTATCGTTGCATCTGGCTCGACCAAGGGCCACACCGATTTGATCTCGGGAGAAACACTCATAACAGTCAACTATTAAAGGACCAGCAGTCAATCCTTGTGCTCTGTGAAATGTAAGGGCGAATGTAAGCTTACACGGTTCTTGTGTATCTCAGCTTTCCAGTGTGATGGTTCTACTCGGAGAACTTCATTTTATCTATTTTATGTAAGCATCCATCAACGTTCATGGGTATGCTGTCTTGTTCAAGCTTGTGCACTGTTCCCCTTGTTCCATTCATCAACATCCTATTGAGCGTTCGAATAATTATTATTGGAGCGTTCACCTTCAAAGCCAAACACTGCCGTAGCAGGGCATTTTCTCAAAACTTTTGACTGACTTGCAATAGTAAGAATGGTACATCAATAAATCATAACATATACCGTTGATATATCAAGCTGTGATAAATGCATATCGTCCGTGCTGGTACACTCATAATACAATATCCAGACACATTTATCTAAATATACAGACTGAGAATTCACAATTCCCACAGAAGTCCAACAGGAGTCATAACGCTGATATAAGAAGATGGATGAAATATGGCAATCACCATACCATATCCGAGTAGCCACACCTGAGGAATTGATGGTCAGTATACAATTGCCCATTATTATAATGTAACAATACGTTTTCCCACAATACGTATCACGATTTAGTGCCCACGATTCAATTTGTATCGCGATACAGTTAACGCAATGAAACTTTTCATCTTACAGTGTATTATATTGGATATACAAATCCAGGTCACCCTATTAGCATAGTAATTTAATATATTATGGTTTATTTACGGAGGTAATTTTAATGCATCAAATGTGAGAAACGTGCACTTCATTTAAATAAGCAGAGATATACACAGTTACTGAAACAAACCAATTTTATAAATTAATTACATGAACCAATTGTAATCAACATATGAAAATATGGAACAGGAAATGGATCGCATAGTGTATTTTGATAATGAAACGAATCGTGAAGAAAGAATTGTGATGCATTTGAATTTTAATGAAACTTTACAGGCCTATTTGCTTCATACGTATGTTGACAAATTCTCGTTTTGTATATGTTGAATTCCAAACAGAAATTACTGGTATAGTTCTGCCAGACAAACAATTTCCAGCATAAAAATCATTGGGTAGATATTTGAGTTGATTAATAACATGTCAGAGAAACAAGGTTATTTTTGGTAATCCAGAGGGGGCAGATTTCCATTTTAAATATCAATTCCTACTTGCCGGCATGAATAAATTAGGTCAGATAACAAAATAGTTTGTTTCTCATGGAACGCCTCGTCCCAATAAAACTATTTATACCCACAGAAAGCCCCACATAGACTGGAGCAGACGACATTCGATAGTGCATGCTTCCATCTATGTGAGGCTCCCTGTGTGATCATGTAAAACATGCTCTCCAGTCGCATTTATGACCTGCCATAAATAAGTAAATATAAATGCTCACCCTATTCATCTGACAGAAGTCTTAATGAAAAAAGTTTACAAAACACAAGATGAAACAAAGCAATATTTTACAAATCATTGTTTCGTATATCAACGCATGTGTATTGCATATAAATACCAAACCTAAGCATGCTGCATACAGTTTGATGATTGTGCTCATGGAGAGACAGGTTGGATCAAAATGTGTGAATGAAGTTTTCATGTCTTAATGATAAATGTGTCCACACAACTTGTAATATAAATCCGTGAGTTAACTGTGATGAACATCAGTCCTAATTCTGTATATTTCCTATGTTTATTGTCTTCGGAGAATATGGGACTAAATTAATATTTTATGTATAAATACGTGTCTCCTCACATAAATAATATGAAAGAAATAATAATTAAAAAATATCTGCCTCCCTCAGTACTTTGCAAAAATATTCCATGAGAAACGAACTATTTTCTTGATATAGCCTTACCATGAGACACATATATTTACCTTTATCTAGCGAATTGTACACTTGCATATGTACCTCCTTGGAAGCCAATTCATCGTGGTTGTACTCGTTCACATAGATATTTTGCTGAAGATTACTGTCGGTCTTGAATCTGTTGGCAAGGGTATCTCCGAAAATTTAATTAATTCCAATATTTCTGAGGATGGTGTACCTTTGTACCGCCAAAAGAATAATATAGCATTCAATACATATAAAGTTTCAGTTCTTAAAGTGATGTGAATCGCTCTGCTGGGGTAAACAGATTATCAACTCGCATTATTCCACGATATGTCGTTATAGACATATTGTAGACTTAGTTCAGTGACTAAAACTAATAAGTTAGTATCAATACACTATCTCCACTGGAATAATGTAGTAAACAACTAACTTTGTCGAAAATTCTTATCGCATCGACAGTACCATTTCAGAGAACATAATGTTGAAACACGCAAATTATTTAATATTGACTACATTATTGGGTTCTAAGCATGCAGCAATAATTCCGCCAACAATAGTCACTGAATGTATTTCATTTATAATAGAGTCGGTATTATTTTTTTGTACCTATATCTTCATTAAAATTACTCATTTTGGAATGCTTATTTGCTATTCTGACATGATTATTTGCTATTCAGACATGACTATTTGCTATTCAGACATGATTATCTGCTATTCTGACATGATTATTTGCTATTATGACATGATTATTTGCTATTCTGACAGGATTATTTGCTATTCTGACATGCTTATTTGCTATTATGACATGATTATTTGTGATTCCACTAAAAACTTCTCAGCGGAGTGTTCCACGTCACTTTAAATATGGATGGAAAACAAATGTATTTGACAGCCATGGGCATCGGTCCAAGTGCCACCGCAGACGCTACGATTAAAATCGTAAGTGGGGGAAATCGTAGGTGGAGAAATCGTAGCTTGCCCGCAGACGCTACGGTGCTGCGATGTTTGCAGCTACGATTTTATCAACGTGATCGATCACATGATAGCAAAATGTTATACCACATACTCCGCATTATGCAACTAAATACATATGGCATGTATCTCAATGTTCTAAACTAACAAGTTCATGTTGAAAGTTCAAGTAAAATTGAATATTGTTTTAATTTTGACATTTTTGTACAAGTCAACTCAACAGGCTCAGCTGCCCCAATTGAATTTCAACAATTGCGGCAGCCCTCTACTCCTTGCCTGATATGTGGTATAGGCATGCACTCCCTGCCGTGCCACATCTCCACCAATGTGGCCTCGTGTTTGTAGGTGCAAGAAGTTTGTGGTATTTACAACATGACCAGTGCGACAAGGGTCATGTGACAGCTACGATCGCGCGCGTTGCCAAGGTCACGCCACAATTTTCCTGGTAAAATCAAACAGTGCTTGATTGATTCGATTTGGCTACGATATTGTAGTGGGCATGCGCATTAGATGCTTCCTCTTGCGATTTCCCCCACTGCGGTGGCACTTATATAGTCATTGTCAAAAAAGATAGTACGTTTGAGTAAATGCATTTATTTTACATTTAATTTACGAAATATTGAATATGATAAAGGCGGGAGATGCTGCTCAAACCTTAATTATACTTCATAATTTGGCCAGAGTTGATGATAAATTCACGCATAAAACATTAAATGACTCATCAAAACCCAAATGGAAGGTTCTGTTAAAGATGGATTATCTCTTCCGAAATATGTTTTAAATAGATTCCGGGGTATAAAATATTAAATATGAGTAGAAGATATCTGTCCACAAATTCTACTATAAATATATATTGATATTTTCTTATATAATGCGATAATAAATTGGGACCTTTTATTTTTACTATTTTCAAAACATACCATCATGAACCTCAGATAGAGATAGAGTTCCCCGGCTTGCAATGGTCCGAATGTTTCGGCGAGTCGTAACATGTCCCAAATTAATTGTATGTATTATACCCGAATTTGTGAAAAAAATTCAATATTAATTGATAAAAGTGTTTCATATTTATTATCGTATGTTATATACCATAAGACTATATAAAACTTGTTAATGTATGCATCAAGAGAAATGCCATCTATAAGGATGAATGATTCAATAACTTAAGTTTAATATCCTATATATTTTAAGATACCATAGGTCCAAGTCAACTCAGAGGTAACATGCATCTATATAAATTAAGCATTTCGTACATGTTTAAAGACACGGTTGGCCTTGGCGGTGGGTATCCTGTGAAAATATCTCCACCAGGCTAAAACCGCCACAAACAGAAAGAACATCAAGATGTAGATAGACTTTGTCCGTATACAAATAAGAAATATCGCATAAACAGTATGTTATGGTCATATGTTTGACCATTGTTATGTAAACAAAAGCTCAAAAAGTTACTTTTCTGGTGTTTGTTTATATTATGATGGTAAACATAAAGAGCGTTCTTTGTTGGAGACTACCTGATATGGAACTAATAAAGAGCGTTTATGTCATTTGTGTGTGATTAGCCAGTAGCATTGTGCTGTCTTCTGTAACACAATCAGGCTCTTGCTTAGGTAAAATATAATAGGTCTTTATGATAACATGCTGTTTGCGCGATGGTCATGGTATATATGAACGGAACTGTATGCGTTTTAATGTTTTTCTGTTTACGGTGTTTGGAACAAATATGAATATTTTCGACAATTAAGGCCGCACGTGCCTTTAAGATGGATGTCATGTCGAAATGCATGGTTAAATAAATCACTATCAATACAGTATCTTCCAGCATTATCATAGCACCAAGCTGCATGCCACCAAAATGCTTATTGTTTGAGACGCCTACATATTTCTTCTAAAGTTTCGAATGTGTTCAATAACAGCATGCCTATCTCCTCTATTATTATTAGGGTATCTGAAATTTAAATTCTCTGCTTGGCATCAGCATATCTCTCTTCCATTTCAGAACGATCAAGGAGTTCGGAAGCATTGTGTCTGCCATCACCTAGACCCGACCAACTATGAATCGCATCGTATTCCCCAAGATTCTTTCCAGAAATGGCAGTAGTTAAGCTAACTGCAATGTTCCATGTTCCTTCCATAGTCTGAAGTATCTCCCTGTGAAGTAGATAAAATAAATCATTAGGAAAAATCTTAGATTAGATTTTAAATTAGACATTTATATTTCAGTAATAAAATACACTTGCAAGGGGAAGTTTAATTTGTGTTTTCACAGGCTTGCACTCAGTTAAGAAGGCACAAACGGGTAGTGAGGATCAAGTAACTTCTTCGGAAATGTACGGTTAGTGTACATCTTGTAACTCTGATGAACATCAGTCCTAATTCAGTATATTTCCTATGTTTATTGTCTGGAGAATATGGGACTAAGTTAATATTTTATATATAAACACGTGCCTCCTCACATAATTAATATGAAATAAATAATAAAAAAATATCTGCATCCCTCATTACTTTGCTAAAATATTCCCGGAGAAACGAACTATGTTCTTGTTCTAGCCTTACAATGAGACAAATATATTTACCTTCATCTAGCGATTTGTACACTTGCAAATGTTCCTCATGTGTAGCCAATTCATCGTAGTAATAAAATGAACTTGCAAGTGGAAGTTTAATTTGTATTTTGCCATACTTGCCCTCAATTATGAAGGCACAAACAGTAGTGGGGATCAAGTAACATATTCACCCGTTCCTTATACTGGTATTATATGGTCGAGCTGAATTTCTACATCTCTCTTGTTTCATCACAATTTATATTCGGAAATGTATGGTCAGTGTACATCTTACTTACAAGTTCAACTTGCAGCTCCGGTTAAAAGCCGTATTTCATCCATTTGTAATCATTTGTTCCAAATACAGAAGAACAAGAGGGTGAATGGAACACTAATACCATAATTTAAAGAAGAAACCAAAGGAGGTTTATTAATATAAATCTGAACATTCCAGTTGATTATGTAGTAGTTGCTCTGACGGATGATAATGAGTTAAAGGCACGTGCGGCCTTAATTGTCGAAAATATTCATATTTTTTCCAAACACCGTAAACAGAAAAACATTAAAACGCATACAGTTCCGTTCATATATACCATGACCATCGCGTAAACAGCATGTTATCATCAAGACCTACTGTATTTTACCTAAGCAAGAGCCTGATTGTGTTACTGAAGACAGCACAATGCTACTGGCTAATCACACACAAATGGCATAAACGCTCTTTATTAGTTCCATATCAGGTATTCACTAACAAAGAACGCTCTTTATGTTTACCATCATAATATAAACAAACAGCAAGAAAGTAACTTTTTATGTTTTTGTTTACATAACATTGGTCAAACATATGACCATAACATACTGTTTATGCGATATTTCTTATTTGTATACGGACAAAGTCTATCTACATTTTGATGTTCTTTCTGTTTGTGGCGGTTTTTGACAAGTGGAGATATTTTCACAGGATACCCACCACCAAGGCCAACCGTCTCTTTAACACCGCATTTTAGACAATTCATGGACATGAACAGTTTGTGAAATTAAAGATTGGAACGAGTGTTAAATGACTACACCGGTGTAGCTTTTCTCAGTCCGCAAATCCAGTAAGCACGTTGCCGATTAGATTTTTGTGATACGCCGCCCGTAACTGAAGTTATGTCCATTCATGCGATCGAATATTACACTATGGATTATGCAGTCTGAATCGTTAACGTCACATGAGGGATTACTAGCGACACATTGTCAAACTTGAATGCCTGTCGAAATAAGATCGATTGATTTATTGAGGTTTAACGTCGTTTTAGTCGCTGGGCCATATCACGACCAAGAACAGAATCGGGCATCACAAAATATCGTAATGAAGCAACTGTGTAGATAAATCAGACAGTGGATTAGAATAAAACAATGCAATGAGCTTGTACAAATAAAAGCAACCAAGACGAATGTTCCCACTTGGGAGTCCGGAATATAAATTCAAGAACTGACTAGTGTGCAACAATTATAACGAACCAAAGCCGGACGCTTTGGGTCGTATATAGACTATATATGATTTTGTGATGTCACCTATTATTATCTTATACGACGCTGTTTTGAATTTCGCGAGCGCGAATGTAGCACAGTAGATCGGTGGGCTTAAAGCATTAATGTCATAATCGGCTGTCAAGATGCCAACCCAAATCAGTCGATGTGCAACATTCTCCTATTTATATAAACGTCATAAAATCATTTATTTGTTTTTGTTTATAAGGGAAAGTAGGTCCATAATGAATTTCTAACGGGTCTACTCCGGCACTCTACTTGATCAATTCATCTGATCCTAGGAAGTTTTAATATTTTTTTAAATAAACTAAAATCACCACAACTCAACACGATCGACGTGTATCTCAAAGCTTTATTTTCCAACTGATGCACAGCAGTTGGTCAACACTGCATGGTTCTGTAGAGACTATACCGTGCGAAAGGAAATAAGATATTTCATATGGATTTGATTGTTGTCATAAGTCTGCATACTTACATGCATCTGATAATCCAAATATATCCTATTTTCTTGAATAAAATGAAAACACATACTTATGAATAAAGCAGAAGATACATTCAGTTCCACGCGAATTCGGTCAATGGTGAAAGTTACACGTTGACGTTGTTTGTCGACTATCGTTGAAATCGACATGACATGAACATCCTGAGTATCTGAAGCGGAGAGATCCCCCAGCACGCCAATTAATATAATGGTTAGTTTCTGTTCCGTGCACTCTCGACAACATATATAACTATTTATAATTACCCCACCAAACAAGCCTTATGCATGTGAATCTTATTTGGTGGGAATCTATAAAGTGATTTTGACAAGAATTGTTTTAAACGCTACATGTAGAAACCCCTATGTGATTGTTTTTTGTTAATTACGCTTGCGAATGTTCATATTAAAATGTAGAAACGTAGTACAGGAAACAGCAATATGTGAAACCTACATGGAAAGTAATCAGTAAATCGGAGGTTGTAAACAGGTCACCTATCTTGGTACGTTTTTATCCTTGTTTCCTAATAATGATTGGCCAATAAATTGCTAATGAACCTAATTAAGGCAGTTATTGATCAAGATCACAGCTCCTGTGGTATGGCTGGTTTAGTGCCCAGACAACTGCTTCATATATAACTTTTGCTGCGGAGATTTGCGTAGAAATTCCCATACAAAATTTGTCACTTGACCTCCCCCTTAATAATATGAAAATGTTCAGACTTTGGACCATGAATCAGCTATTTAGAATACATTTTATCTTTCCATTATCAGCTCAGTACTGCCCTTAAGTTACCTCATCGCGTTCTTGACATGACTCAATAGTGACGTCCCTAGTTAAACATTAGCAAAACATATCTTATATTTTTTATGTCGTCACTAGCAAAATATGTCTTATTTTTTATCTCGTCACATACAGGTAGGTCTAAGAAATACTCGGAAAATAAACTTTCCAACGAAACCTCATTAAGTTGCCTGAGATAATATCCTGGTTTAAAATTTCCAAATTCAGAGTTCATTTTGGAAATATGGCTTGGCGAATAGTGAGTCACGAATAATGAACCGCATATAATCGTGAATCGTCTCGATTTGATAGATCATCTCACTCGTGCATTCATAATTAAGAAGGGTGCCAAAAGTCTTGATTCTAAGTTATTAACTCTGCACACTCGTGAATTGAGTTAATAACTTCCAATCAAGACCAATGCCATCCGTCTTAATTATGAGGACACTCGTTGAGATGATCTATCCAATACTAATTTAATATATTTTAATTATGTATAATTAAGACGTATCTTTATAGTTGTAATCATTATGCATAATATGTCATTTTTATACAAGGCTAACCGAAGTTTCCCCTAGCGTTCCCATGGTGTTATGAGCTGTATTATAAATCAACATAAACTACAAACTCGGTTCAGATAAATGTTGGTTTATTCTGGTTTAGCTTCAGCAGTCGTTACAATTTTTACGCATCGAATAATTATCACAGCTGATCTTTGTCTCATACAATACATATGTGCATGTTTTGTGTCAATTGGACCCTAGCCGTGATAGTGGAAGGCCCTCCCTTATTGCAGCCCTCGACACTTGATGATTGAATCCTCACTGACAAGTGGTTATTACATTACAATCCATTCTATTATAGGGACGTTCGGATAATAAGTTCAAATAATAAGCTCAGCGAAAGTATTGTAATAGTGTTGAGTGAGAGCACCCTTTAGGTAGGTCCTTGCCTGATGGACACTTACTTGGAAAGACCTGCTAATGGACATGATCTCGCCACTTCAACTTTGTGTTTACTGTCCGATTGAAAAGACGTCGGCGATTCGAGATCAAGACGTGTCGGCGTCTATGATTGGTCCACCATAACATCGTTACACACCCGAGTTGTATATAAGCCCTACCATTTTCCCATTCGGCGGTTCGCTCCACATCTACCAGTGAGTTTGGTAACTTATACAGACTCTGACACTAGATAAGAACTTTATTGATGCGCGAAATTAGGGAAATGTACTTGTAATTCCATACTTAGCTAAAGCGTTCGGGCATCACTCCATGTTTATATTTCGGAGTGGCTACAGTTACGGGACTGTAACCGGAAGTTATGAACATAATTATTGATACAGTCCCGTAACTGTAGTCTCCGAGTCGCGTTATTGTTACATTGTACATCCGGTTCTCTTAAAGGCACGTGCGGCCTTAATTGTCGAAAATATTCATATTTTTTCCAAACACCGTAAACAGAAAAACATTAAAACGCATACAGTTCCGTTCATATATACCATGACCATCGCGTAAACAGCATGTTATCATCAAGACCTACTGTATTTTACCTAAGCAAGAGCCTGATTGTGTTACTGAAGACAGCACAATGCTACTGGCTAATCACACACAAATGGCATAAACGCTCTTTATTAGTTCCATATCAGGTATTCACTAACAAAGAACGCTCTTTATGTTTACCATCATAATATAAACAAACAGCAAGAAAGTAACTTTTTATGTTTTTGTTTACATAACATTGGTCAAACATATGACCATAACATACTGTTTATGCGATATTTCTTATTTGTATACGGACAAAGTCTATCTACATTTTGATGTTCTTTCTGTTTGTGGCGGTTTTTGACAAGTGGAGATATTTTCACAGGATACCCACCACCAAGGCCAACCGTCTCTTTAACCTTCAGGTACAACGAGTAAAGCGGAAATAAATTGAGTATTGTGAGATTAATTATGATTTTTTTTTTGGCGCAGATTTCAAAACATCCAACATGGATGTCTTTTGTTTGAAAAGAGAATTTTGCAATATGAGAAAGAAAAAATTATCTACCTCTACATAAGGACCATCCGTTCAATAGCGGCTACTATAAAACGAAGTTCCAAAAGAACATTTAAGAAAGATATAAAGTACACAGAATTAGAATACAGATGTGTTCACGGCGGCAGGAAAGCTGAAAGTCGAGAGAAGGGCAAACGTCCCAATCAAAGGTTTCTTTCAATTTTGATATACGCTTTGCATAAGCTACAACTAGGGTTATTAACAGTCTTACTATATTAGTATCAGTACAATACAAGTCATTCGGAAATTTGAGGGGGTGGTGAGATCAATCACTTTTTGAGGGGGTGAGATAAGGTAGTCATTGGTACTGTTGACCCACCATTTCAGTTAAACAACCATGACACTATAGAATATGAAATGCTTGCATCAAGTACCACATCGTAACACCATTCTGCCCCAAATATGAACACAAAGATGTTTTAACTTTGGAAAAGTGTTGATTAAATAGACTCGCAGCCAACCCCGCAACTTCCCTTTATTGGCACCTACTGTATGTCAACCCTTTTTATACTAAATGGATTGCCCACATTCACTAATTCAGTTATAAAAGTACACATTGGATTTGGAAGGGTCTATTATTCATCTGGAGGAATATTCAGGAAACTTGAGATGACGGCAGACAAAAGAAATTGCACAATCCATAAAGGAATCCTATCCTTTTGAGGGAAATGTTGATAATAACCCGTATGTGAATTGATTTCAGTTCAATGTGTTGAATTTATTATCTGAACATTTCCCCGAGGGATAACTTTAAATTATATTCATCAATGAGTATTTAGTATAGAAAGGGTTAATACAGTTTGAATCAATGCTATTTCTGCATATACATACCATATTACTAAATCAGCATATAGGGGGGGGGGGTCTCACCCAAAAAATCCAAGACAATAACTCTTGTGCACCACATCTTGTTTCGTGCATCTGTTAAGCATTGGTGTGGCTCTCCCAACTAGTAAGGTAAAAATAATTTCAATTCATAAACCGTCCTTTCCATGAAAAGCAAATATTTGCTCTGCGCAATTCATAATATTAGTGTAAGTTGTAATCACATATAGGTCCACCAGCGACTTTGTCTCAAATCCAGTTTCCATCCAGGTATTTATTTTTAATGTCAGAATCACACTTGGCATAATTTGTCTTCATGAATACAACAAACTTAAGAATGTGGATTGCTAGTTATCATAGCCATTCTGGGCGGCCATTTATATACATACACAAACAGCTCAAGTTGCGACACAGGCATGGCATACGCCAGTTATTAGTAACACAGAGGTATGGGATATTCCACACAGAGCGGTCACAACAAGCAGATTTAATTTCAATCACAGCTGCTATAATGTATTTATAATCACCTATGCAGTTATTAAGTAAACATTATGTTAGATAGCTGAGTATGTGCTATTTACATATGTTCTGGATTTTAGAGTGATTTAAAACCGAATTTGCTAATGGGACTCCAGGTACCCCTGGGGATGTTATAATGGCAATAGTTTTTCATATCTTTTAACAAATAAAAAAAACAAAAAAGCCTGTCTATATTTTACTATTCTTTCTGTTTATGGCGGTTTTTGACGGAGCTGAATATTTTAACAGCATATCCACCGCCAACATCTTTAATATGTGTATTGTTTGAGCAAGCAAAAATAGAGGAATATATACATTTTCTATATCTGTGTATCAGTGATCTGATCAATGGGCACTATCAAATAAAACACGTGTGGAAAGGCGCTGACGGTTAACGCGATTCCAGGATAGATACATATGAAGACACTTCCTTTTGCATCAATGAGGAAGAGAGGATTTTAATTTTAATTAAATTTTTTGTTTTGTTGATGTGGTAAGCATTGATTATGATACCTCCCCCATGTCTAGTTATCAGTCCTTCCCGAGAGGAAAACACAGGGAGAGCACTTATTTGAAGACAGGTGTAATTGCGCCCATATTATAATGACAAGTTGGGTTTTGCTTAAATTAAACAAAATGTCTTCGTGGGATAGACCCATATCAAGTTACATAATTTAACTGAGATGGGAAAGGTTCTAAATATACCTTCAAATAATTCAATATTGAATCAATGATTACTGACCATGAACATTTATTTATTACACATTTGTAACAAATACCAGTAGATATAAAAAAAAATCGCTTTACGGTACACATCACCATGGTAATTTTATTGATGGGGGATGTGAGCCTATTGCATTGTGTAACTTATGCATCGGTGCAGCCCTATTCAAGATATTAACCTGATTAATCTGTACTCTATTTAGGAATATTATGAACATCTGCCACAACAGAGGAAACTAGACGAGGACACAATGGAGAGAATGGAGGAGGTACTAATGTTTAAAGCGAACAAATAAATTGTGGCAGACCATCTGCAAAGAACTACTGGAAAAATGGTCCTTTTGAAATATTTGCATAACATTATTACAAAGATGAAAGGTAAGAAGCGAGACCATTTGCAAGAGCTAATGGATAAGCTAAACAAGTACAAAGGTAAGGCATTTCGGAAGATCAGATTCAAAATAACTTTTGTTTTTGGCAGATCCTTAATATAACCGAACAAGAGGTTGCAAATTGAATCATGGGCAGGATGTAACCCAAATTTTTAAATAAATTAACTTTTTTAATCAGCTTTTGGCATTTGAAAGTGTCTTTCCAAGATGGCTGCTGGCGACCATGTTATTTAACTAATTTCGTCAAATATGGGAGGCTCCCATTTAGAATTTACCTTGAAGATCCATATGAAGTTTGGTGACGATATGATAGATGTGACCTGCAGGGTGTGATGAAGCACTTGGTCACGCAAAGCATAACATCAAGTTTTTCATCGAATGGCAATAGCTCAAACGTTACAAAGTCAAGTCGAGCTAAAATGACTGAAATGGTTCATATTTGTTGAGTAATCAAGCAGGACGGAAACAATCATAAAACGAAGGGCCACAACTAAGGCAAAACAATCAGGATTATCTGGTTTGCTAATTTATTTGAATTACTGTGGCAAACAACTTGTATTATTATACTAGTAGCAAAATTATTTAAATGTATTCATATTTGTTTGAGTTATCTAACTGTCGAACATATATATGGACGCAGTCAATCCTGTATACCCCACATTCTCTTCCGGAAATGTAGGACAATTGTAAACTTCAGAACTAAAGCTTTTATAGGCTCGTAAATCCTTTATTAACCAAATACAAGGTTTTTGAACTTGTAATCTGAATATGCCTACAAATAAATTAATAGGAACAATTAACCATTTTATGACGAGCTGCGCTGGTGCAGCATTATATATATATTGTGCCATTATATTCTCTTTTATAGGGAGCCTCGCATATATAAGATAATGCACTGGCTTACAAGGTCACGGTAAATATTGTTAGGCCAATGGGAAACTCGCATATATAAGAGCATACATTGGCGCAGGGTTTACACAAACTGCCAGGAAGCTCTAGTCATTGAAGGGCTAAGGTATCTTGAATCCATCGCCTGATTGTAATATTTATTATGTTTTGCATGTCCAACAGAGGTGTACGTTGACAATGGAGGTACAATGCAAGCGATCTACTTCCAAACAAAAGAGATGCAAGCGACATATAGACAATTTCCTGAAGCACTGATGCTTGAATCCACATATCAATTAAATGACTGCAACATGTCTCTGTTCATTCTGTTAAATATTGATGGGAATGGAGAAAGTCAAATTATCGGGCTCTGGATTGTGGGACAAGATAAGCCAACACTGAAAAATATGGCAGTATTTTTCAGGTCAGCATGCCGAATCGATTTCGTTTTTTATAATTACACCCACTTTATTATCTATATTATTGCCATTGTTTTCCAAAATGCAAATGTATTTAAATAAATAGGATAATTAATTTATATTAGGGCAGAAGTGAATCTTTAACGATATTTCCAACTTTATAGAATTACACAATTAACAAAGACACGCCAAATCACAAATTTGTTAGTTAAATGATTTATAGCGCCCGCTCTCCCGCGGAAGCGAAGCGACCAGGGTATACGTATGTGAATATCGGATATACTAATCAACTTTTTCGGCCCAATCTAAAAATAATTTGAAATTACCTAAAATAGGATAATTTATTCATAACTCAAGGGTCAGCGGGGTTCACAAAATTATTTTTGGCGACGGCCGCCATTTTGTATCGATTAGTTCCACCTCGCTACAGCAACAATTAGTGTGATTGAACAAGTGCCCAAGTGCAAATACAATTGCAAATATAAATATATTTGTTCGGCATATGTCAATTATACATAGGCATACCATGCTTCAAATGCCAAAACAATTACGATTGTAAATAAAACGAAACCATTATAACAAAAAGTAGAATTGCATAAAATTTTTTTTACATTTTTTATAAAATTATTAAAATTATTTGGCCCCAAAGCCATTTCTCTATATCCAAATTAACATTTAGAGTTTGACTTGGATTTTCTAACGGTATGCTCTCCTAAAAGTTTGATGGAACATTCCCAAAGTTAAAAGCCAACAAACCGAACCTATTATCTCGATTTTTAAATCAGAATTAATAATATTGAACAAACGAAAGGTACCGGCTTGTAACATGAGGGAGACAAATATAGTTCCAGTAATCTATGTATTTTTTTGGGTCATTAGATTCACTAGTTTCATAAGACCAAACAGTTATATGATTATAATAATTGAAAATGGATGTAATTTATTTGCATTTTCTACATTTCTATTTACAATGAGCGAATGAGGTTAAAATTTTGAATTTTATATCAGTACGCACAAATAAGACAGAAAACAGAATCAACGAACGGCACCTTCTCGTAACATTGGATAGGAAAATGTAGTTCCCAGTATTATAGGTATTTGGGTCATTAGCTTCACTATTTGCATAAAACAAAATAATTATATGTTTATAATTATCGGCAATGGATGTAATTTCTTTGCATATCCTGCATTTCTATTTACAGCAAGCGAATAAGGTTCAAATTTTGAATTTTAGATCACTGCGCATAAATAAAAAGGTCCAAACAGAAAATAAAAATTCATGAATGAATGCGCCATATATGGGCATAAGCTATGACCATAAGTGGAATCTCTCGTGCGTTGACGTCACGTAGTTTCGTCTGCTAATTCCTTCGACGAGGCCCCCAGAGCCAATCTGAATGTCTTGTTTTACAAGTTATAGTTACTGTGCTATGTTCAAATAGCCTTTATCTGTTTATTCCAATCGAAGTTTGTGAATATTTTTACAGCAAAATCTAATCAAATTATGTAATTATGAGTTTCCAACAATTAGATAATTCGAAGTTTGAATTAATCGCAGTAATCCCACGAACAGTGAAACACGGTACACCCGCTTACGCACACTCACTCACTGACCTCCGAGTCTTTGGACTCGTGAGTCACACGTCTTTACAACTTCAAGACAATGATTGAATTGGTGGGCTAATGTATATGCGATGGCTGGTACCACAATCTTAATTATAATTATTGCAACTATGGATTGGAACCAATTTTCTAATGGATATGAGCAGATCATCATTATCGCTTCATCATCATGCTGCCATCGAAATTAGGAAAAATGACCTAGCGAATATTAATTTCCGAATCCAATTTGAGGCTGACATCAAGTTTCACAGCATATTTTCATTATGATATATTTGATGTTGCGTTGAATTTTTGTTATTAATAATAATATTTAATTAATAATATCCTAAGTAATGCACTATGCGAATATGCTTGTTGTTGGCCTCATAATCATCTGTACTGTAGCTGAATAATGTCACTGGTGCTTTACATGTATCTGATGGTGCCGTATTCTCTAGGTACTATACTACTAGGTTTTCTTCTTCCGGTCACGTGACTGATAGGTCGCGCACATTTTCTCTCCGTTTATTTTCCAAAATATCAACGTTTACGCCAAGAAAATCATCGTAATTCCGAGATGATATAGAAACAGCGCCTGTAGAGAATGCGACGAAGCAAACGACGTAGCTCCAGTGGCTGTTACTTTGGTGAATTTTGTTCGATATGTTTCAACAAAAATGTCCTTGAGCAAATTTCGAGACTTTCCGAGATGTCTAGGAATGCGGAAGTATTCTCAAATTCAGACAATTTGATATTTTTATTTCTGACTTATAACGTCGCTGTGTATATTTATAATATACATCCACCTCGCCCAAGGGAATGTGTTAAATTGACTGCATACGTGATTTGGTGAGGACATCTCTCACAACTGAGTACGTGCCGTATTACGTTATTTCATTCAAACTTCCTGTTTGGCTCTAGTGGCAGAATTATATAACATTAACAACAATGTTTTGGACAGCATTTATGCTATTCCAGCTGTGTTTCCGGGTCAGGGACCAAGGTATCCATGCCAACGCTGCTCAAAAGCAGTCAAAAACAAGGACTTGTCAATCTCATGTGACAGCTGCAGTGGATGGACTCACCTGAAATGCTCAGAGATGACTCGATTGGAATACGACCGCCATGCAGAGGATGGAACCGACTTTTCCTTCTGTTGCCATCGATGTACCATCATGAACGGTCCTACTAAAACCCGACCGCACCCGACCGCACCCGACCGCACCCGACCGGACCGCCCCCAGGGGTCCGAGCGAGATGGGGTTTGCACTATCGTGTAGAATGGACCCGATTGTACCAAAGTTCCAATCCCCAAGTCGATAGCTCGAGCGGTCACGGCACTGTTAACCCCTGACTGGCGGCCGTTTCCGCCAGGTACAGGAAATCCAAAAAGGCGCCGACCGCACCTCCCCTGACTGCCTGACCACGGAAATGGACATTATATCATGAAGTGAATACCCATATGCATCCATGGGCGATCGGACAAGTCGCTAGCTGCAGCGGAAGTGAATAAATTAACCCATACGCTGCTGCCGAATTCGCTATAAATGTACGCAAACACGCCGAAATTAACACCCGCCAACCGGACCGCCCCTATGGGACCGAGCGAGATGGGGTTTGCACTAACGTGTAGAATGGAACCGAATGTACCAAAGTTCCAATCCCCAAGTCGATAACTCAAGCGGTCACGGCACTGTTAACCCCTGACCGGCGGCCGTTTCCGCCAGGTACAGGAAATCCAAAAAGGCGCCGACCGCACCTCCCCTGACTGCCTGACCACGGAAATGGACATTATATCATGAAGTGAATACCCATATGCATCCATGGGCGATCGGACAAGTCGCTAGCTGCAGCGAAAGTGAATAAATTAACCCATACGCTGCTGCCGAATTCGCTATAAATGTACGCAAAAACGCCGAAATTAACACCCGCCGACTGGACCGCCCCTAGGGGACCGAGCGAGATGGGGTTTGCACTAACGTGTAGAATGGACCCGATTGTACCAAAGTTCCAATCCCCAAGTCGATAGCTCGAGCGGTCACGGCACTGTTAACCCCTGACTGGCGGCCGTTTCCGCCAGGTACAGGAAATCCAAAAAGGCGCCGACCGCACCTCCCCTGACTGCCTGACCACGGAAATTGACATTATATCATGAAGTGAATACCCATATGCGATCGGACAAGTCGCTAGCTGCAGAGGAAGTGAATAAATTAACCCATCCGCTGCTGCCGAATTCGCTATAAATGTACGCAAAAACGCCGAAATTAACACCCGCCGACCGGACCGCCCCTATGGGACCGAGCGAGATGGGGTTTGCACTAACGTGTATAATGGAACCGAATGTACCAAAGTTCCAATCCCCAAGTCGATAGCTCGAGCGGTCACGGCACTGTTAACCCCTGACTGGCGGCCGTTTCCGCCAGGTACAGGAAATCCGAAAAGGCGCCGACCGCACCTCCCCTGACTGCCTGACCACGGAAATTGACATTATATCATGAAGTGAATACCAATATGCATATATGGGCGATCGGATAAGTCGCTAGCTGCAGCGGAAGTGAATAAATTAACCCATAAGCTGCTGCCGAATTCGCTATAAATGTACGCAAAAACGCCGAAATTAACACCCGCCGACCGGACCGCCCCTATGGGACCGAGCGATATGGGGTTTGCACTAACGTGTAGAATGGACCCGATTGTACCAAAGTTCCAATCCCCAAGTCGATAGCTCGAGCGGTCACGGCACTGTTAACCCCTGACTGGCGGCCGTTTCCGCCAGGTACAGGAAATCCGAAAAGGCGCCGACCGCACCTCCCCTGACTGCCTGACCACGGAAATTGACATTATATCATGAAGTGAATACCAATATGCATATATGGGCGATCGGACAAGTCGCTAGCTGCAGCGGAATTGAATAAATTAACTCATAAGCTGCTGCCGAATTCGCTATAAATGTACGCAAAAACGCCGAAATTAACACCCGCCGACCGGACCGCCCCTATGGGACCGAGCGAGATGGAGTTTGCACTATCGTGTATAATGGAACCGAATGTACCAAAGTTCCAATCCCCAAGTCGATAGCTCGAGCGGTCACGGCACTGTTAACCCCTGACTGGCGGCCGTTTCCGCCAGGTACAGGAAATCCGAAAAGGCGCCGACCGCACCTCCCCTGACTGCCTGACCACGGAAATTGACATTATATCATGAAGTGAATACCCATATGCATATATGGGCGATCGGACAAGTCGCTAGCTGCAGCGGAAGTGAATAAATTAACCCATACGCTGCTGCCGAATTCGCTATAAATGTACGCAAAAACGCCGAAATTAACACCCGCCGACCGGACCGCCCCTATGGGACCGAGCGAGATGGGGTTTGCACTAACGTGTAGAATGGACCCGATTGTACCAAAGTTCCAATCCCCAAGTCGATAGCTCGAGCGGTCACGGCACTGTTAACCCCTGACTGGCGGCCGTTTCCGCCAGGTACAGGAAATCCAAAAAGGCGCCGACCGCACCTCCCCTGACCACGGAAATGGACATTATATCATGAAGTGAATACCCATATGCATCCATGGGCGATCGGACAAGTCGCTAGCTGCAGCGGAAGTGAATAAATTAACCCATACGCTGCTGCCGAATTCGCTATAAATGTACGCAAAAACGCCGAAATTAACACCCGCCGACCGGACCGCCCCTATGGGACCGAGCGAGATGGGGTTTGCACTAACGTGTAGAATGGAACCGAATGTACCAAAGTTCCAATCCCCAAGTCGATAGCTCGAGCGGTCACGGCACTGTTAACCCCTGACTGGCGGTCGTTTCCGCCAGGTACAGGAAATCCAAAAAGGCGCCGACCGCACCTCCCCTGACTGCCTGACCACGGAAATGGACATTATATCATGAAGTGAATACCCATATGCATCCATGGGCGATCGGACAAGTCGCTAGCTGCAGCGGAAGTGAATAAATTAACCCATACGCTGCTGCCGAATTCGCTATAAATGTACGCAAAAACGCCGAAATTAACACCCGCCGACCGGACCGCCCCTATGGGACCGAGCGAGATGGGGTTTGCACTAACGTGTAGAATGGAACCGAATGTACCAAAGTTCCAATCCCCAAGTCGATAGCTCGAGCGGTCACGGCACTGTTAACCCCTGACTGGCGGCCGTTTCCGCCAGGTACAGGAAATCCAAAAAGGCGCCGACCGCACCTCCCCTGACTGCCTGACCACGGAAATGGACATTATATCATGAAGTGAATGCCCATATGCATCCATGGGCGATCGGACAAGTCGCTAGATGCAGCGGAAGTGAATAAATTAACCCATACGCTGCTGCCGAATTCGCTATAAATGTACGCAAAAACGCCGAAATTAACACCCGCCGACCGGACCGCCCCTAGGGATCCGAACGAGATGTGGTTTGCACTATCGTGTAGAATGGACCCGAATGTACCAAAGTTCCAATCCCCAAGTCGATAGCTCGAGCGGTCACGGCACTGTTAACCCCTGACTGGCGGCCGTTTCCGCCAGGTACGGGATATCCAAAAAGGCATAATGTGTTCAGTGATGAAAACAAAACGCAGTCAGTATATGAAAGAATTTTATTTCGTGATAATGTATCCGATCAAATTACAAAACAAGATAACATACAATCTGAATAACGGTAATAAAACACATGTATATATGAGCTAGCTGCAGCGGAAGTGAATAAATTAACCCATACGCTGCTGCCGAATTCGCTATAAATGTACGCAAAAACGCCGAAATTAACACCCGCCGACCGGACCGCCACATAAAGAAAAACATTAGACGGCATCTTGTTGACGACGTTGGGGCAGACAGTAACAAAGTAAAGCGCGTTATTCACGATATATTTTCCGAGGATGGTGGTCTACTTTCTTGTGACGACGAGTTCCAATTTCAACTCAGGACAATAGAACTATCCGACCAATTTGACAATCTCGTTCCTGGATTTTCCAGTTATTTCAACAGAATTGTTCCGTCAATACAACGTTATATCTTCGAACCTTCTCTCCAAGGAAGTTCGTCTATCGACTGGACCAATAATTCATGCGAGTCCATAAATCACATCCTGAAACTTTCGACAAACTGGCGTAGTCTAAAGCTGCCAGATCTCATCGAAAAGATGCATTCTATAGTAAAAATTCAACATGCTGATGTCCGCAGAGCCGTACACGGTCAGGGGAATTTCGACCTTCCGTCACATATGAAAATCTTTCGCGTCCAGCACTCAAAATGGCTCACGATGAACTACGACGACAAAGATCGCGCTGTAATAAAATTTCTCAAGGGCCCACCAAGAAAGGCAACAACAGTAACATCCACCGACGGAAATCTGACAATTCCTCGTGTAGCCCCAACTGCGAAAAAACCATCACAAAAAAAGCGTACGAAGTCAGCAAAAACCACCAGTGCCCCAAAGAAAATGAAAATATGAGTTATTATATATTCCAGTATCAATATGTTGTAACATACCATGTATTCAAACGTCCGAAACCTTCTGATCACAATGGTTCAATTCTAAAATTGAAACGATAACCGTACCACATGTATATGACATAAACCAAAATTGAGTATAAATGCATTAAATGAAATATTTTCGGATCGATATATACAATTTCAAAAAGGTTATATAGTTTGACCAGAAAGTTTGGCGATTTGATAATTACACTAGCGTAATGTTATGCTAGTGACATTTTGAATGGCTGTCGAAAGGCAAGCTGCAATGCAGAGTTCACTCCTCTCGATCGTTGGTCTGACCACTGCTATTATGTATCTTCGTAATTAAATCAATTTTTTTTATTAAACTGTTTTGTCACTACAGCCTGTAACAATTCACTGTGGCTCGTCCTGGCCAACTTTGACATGAACAGTTCTAAAATTAAATGTAAACGACAAAAGTCTTACAAATGAAATAAAAAACTCCGAGTGAATTCCTCACAGTATCTGTACAAGATGGCAGTGGTCAGCCCAGCATAGCAAACGGATACCGTCTCTTACAGTTTGGTCGAGATCAATCAATCAATATTTTTGCAACTGAGCTAAACATCCTTCCTCCGCATCTTCATTTTCGCATATTTCGTGAAGTTCGGTAATTGGGGGATCGTTTACCTCTCACGCGCAGTTTCTGTATCGAAATAATTGGTATTTCCATTTGTACTTTCACTATGTTATTGTCACATATTAATGAGATGATACGACGACCCCGAGAGTATAGAAATAAAAGAAGTAATATCTGACTAAACACAAACTACATGTAAAGTAGAGTTGAATTTTCATCCTCGTTGCGTTTTTGTGATAAAATTACCAAGACTCCAGAAATAGTGGTGCAGTTACACAATTTAAGCATATCTCACAAAGTTAACGGGATTTTAATATTCAATTTTGGCAAATGATAGCCATCATTAAGAACTATTAATACTGGTGGTGGTAATTTGTTTTCACAAAATATACTTGGTTGCTTCGCATGAAATGTGGTGTAACCATTTATCACATCTCTAACCAGAGTAACTCTATCACACAATTCATGGAACATGGGCAACTTTTTTCACACAAAAAAAAACATCAAAAAACAACGAGAATGAACAATTCACACGTAGTAGGCCTATATACATGTAGATGTTTGTCAGATGATGGTGGTGTATATAGTTGTGTTTGTCGAAGTTTGCTAATTTGTCTTTAGAACTTACTTGGCATCTGTGCTTATATGTATTTTACTGTGCTCATATATACATGTGTTTTATTACCGTTATTCAGATTGTATGTTATCTTGTTTTGTAATTTGATCGGATACATTATCACGAAATAAAATTCTTTCATATACTGACTGCGTTTTGTTTTCATCACTGAACACATTATGCCTTTTTGGATATCCCGTACCTGGCGGAAACGGCCGCCAGTCAGGGGTTAACAGTGCCGTGACCGCTCGAGCTATCGACTTGGGGATTGGAACTTTGGTACATTCGGGTCCATTCTACACGATAGTGCAAACCACATCTCGCTCGGATCCCTAGGGGCGGTCCGGTCGGCGGGTGTTAATTTCGGCGTTTTTGCGTACATTTATAGCGAATTCGGCAGCAGCGTATGGGTTAATTTATTCACTTCCGCTGCATCTAGCGACTTGTCCGATCGCCCATGGATGCATATGGGCATTCACTTCAT
Organism: Siphonodentalium dalli; assembly: GCA_032622095.1. Taxonomy (NCBI): domain Eukaryota; kingdom Metazoa; phylum Mollusca; class Scaphopoda; order Gadilida; family Siphonodentaliidae; genus Siphonodentalium; species Siphonodentalium dalli. Next base: position 82,195,947 of record CP136066.1, read on the forward strand.
GACATAATGTCCATTTCCGTGGTCAGGCAGTCAGGGGAGGTGCACGGGGTCGGTGCCTTTTTGGATTTCCTGTACCTGGCGGAAACGGCCGCCAGTCAGGGGTTAACAGTGCCGTGACCGCTCGAGCTATCGACTTTGGGATTGGAACTTTGGTACATTCGGGTCCATTCTACACGTTAGTGCAAACCCCATCTCGCTCGGTCCCCTAGGGGCGGTCCGGTCGGCGGGTGTTAATTTCGGCGTTTTTGCGTACATTTATAGCGAATTCGGCAGCAGCGTATGGGTTAATTTATTCACTTCCGCTGCAGCTATCGACTTGTCCGATCGCCCATGGATGCATATGGGTATTCACTTCATGATATAATGTCCATTTCCGTGGTCAGGCAGTCAGGGGAGGTGCGGTCGGCGCCTTTTTGGATTTCCTGTACCTGGCGGAAACGGCCGCCAGTCAGGGGTTAACAGTGCCGTGACCGCTCGAGCTATCGACTTGGGGATTGGAACTTTGGTACAATCGGGTCCATTCTACACGTTAGTGCAAACCCCATCTCGCTCGGTCCCATAGGGGCGGTCCGGTCGGCGGGTGTTAATTTCGGCGTTTTTGCGTACATTTATAGCGAATTCGGCAGCAGCGTATGGGTTAATTTATTCACTTCCGCTGCAGCTAGCGACTTGTCCGATCGCCCATATATGCATATGGGTATTCACTTCATGATATAATGTCAATTTCCGTGGTCAAGCAGTCAGGGGAGGTGCGGTCGGCGCCTTTTCGGATTTCCTGTACCTGGCGGAAACGGCCGCCAGTCAGGGGTTAACAGTGCCGTGACCGCTCGAGCTATCGACTTGGGGATTGGAACTTTGGTATATTCGGTTCCATTCTACACGTTAGTGGAAACCCCATCTCGCTCGGTCCCATAGGGGCGGTCCGGTCGGCGGGTGTTAATTTCGGCGTTTTTGCGTACATTTATAGCGAATTCGGCAGCAGCGTATGGGTTAATGTATTCACTTCCGCTGCAGCTAGCGACTTGTCCTATCGCCCATGTATGCATATCGGTATTCACTTCATGATATAATGTCAATTTCCGTGGTCAGGCAGTCAGGGGAGGTGCGGTCGGCGCCTTTTCGGATTTCCTGTACCTGGCGGAAACGGCCGCCAGCCAGGGGTTAACAGTGCCGTGACCGCTCGAGCTATCGACCTGGGGATCGGAACTTTGGTACATTCGGGTCCATTCTACACGTTAGTGCAAACCCCATCTCGCTCGGTCCCATAGGGGCGGTCCGGTCGGCGGGTGTTAATTTCGGCGTTTTTACGTACATTTATAGCGAATTCGGCAGCAGCGTATGGGTTAATTTATTCACTTCCGCTGCAGCTAGCGACTTGTCCGATCGCCCATGTATGCATATGGGCATTCACTTCATTATATAATGTCCATTTCCGTGGTCAGGCAGTCAGGGGAGGTGGGGTCGGTGCCTTTTTGGATTTCCCGTACCTGGCGGAAACGGCCGCCAGTCAGGGATTAACAGTGCCGTGACCGCTCGAGCTATCGACTTGGGGATCGGAACTTTGGTACATTCGGTTCCATTATACACGTTAGTGCAAACCCCATCTCGCTCGGTCCCATAGGGACGGTCCGGTCGGCGGGTGTTAATTTCGGTGTTTTTGCGAACATTTATAGCGAATTCGGCAGCAGCGTATGGGTTAATTTATTCACTTCCGCTGCAGCTAGCGACTTGTCCGATCGCCCATGGATGCATATGGGCATTCACTTCATGATATAATGTCCATTTCCGTGGTCAGGCAGTCAGGGGAGGTGCGGTCGGCGCCTTTTTGGATTTCCCGTACCTGGCGGAAACGGCCGCCAGTCAGGGGTTAACAGTGCCGTGACCGCTCGAGCTATCGACTTGGGGATTGGAACTTTGGTACAATCGGGTCCATTCTACACGTTAGTGCAAACCCCATCTCGCTCGGACCCCTGGGGGCGGTCCGGTCGGGTGCGGTCGGGTGCGGTCGGGTTTTAGTAGGACCCATCATGAATCTACCTGGAAGTTCGTGGAAAATCTCAGACTTTGAAGAGGAATGTCATGACATTAAAACTTCTTCTGATTGTTTCTCAAATACTAATGAATTTGACTCAAATCTTCCAAATACCAATGATTCTTATGATCATCTCAATGATAATGATTCTTCCCTTTCAGCTCCGCCTAAAAGTGAATCAATTTTTCAGATTCCAAATGCTCTGAAAAGAAATGGGCTAAAATTTCTGCATATAAATTGTCGGGAGTCTTTTGAACAAGATTGATCAAATTCGGATTTTGGCACGATATTCAAAGCCTTCGGTTTTTGCGATTTCTGAAACATGGCTGGATAGTTCTGTCGACAGTTCTGAAATTTCTATTGATGACTATTTAGTGATGAGAAATGATAGAAATATAGTAATGGCGGTGGTGTCTGTCTTTATATTCACCAATCCCTTTCATTTAATCCGCGGCAGGATATTTCGAATCCCGAACTTGAATTTTGCTGGGTAGACATTCTACTGCCTAAATGTAAACCTATTTTGGTTGTAGTGGGCTATCGCCCTCCTGATTTTCATAAATTCTTCCCCAAATTTGAAGAATATATTAATGAAAAGAAATTTATCAGAGATGAAACAATAATTCTTGGTGACTTTAATGTTGATGTATCCGCCAAGAGATTGAACACACTTAAGCGGGGTCTTAATTCATTCAAATTAATTTCGGGTTTGACTCAGCTCATCAAATTCCCTACGAGAGTAACAAGTAATTCTTCTACTATAATTGACCTTATTCTAACCACAGATCAAGGTAAATATGCTCATTCAGGAGTTCTGACATAGGAATTAGCGACACATAAAGTAACATATGCTGTTCGTAAAAAGTTAAAACAGCAAGTTGGCAAACATAATGAAATGAGATTTAGATCTATGGAGAATTATTCCTTCGAAATTTTTCATGAAACCTTAAATAAGTTGGACTGGACTAAGTAATTTGCTGTGACGATGTGGAGAAGGCATGGATGTTGTTCAAATATTTGTTTATTTCTGCTATCGATATTGTAGCTCCCTATGCTGAGGTAAGAGCTAAGGCCCGAACTGAGCCATGGACGGATGGAGATATTTTGCAGAATATTCGAGATAGGGATAAATAAAGCTCTTCAAAATTTCCGTCGGACTCAAAATGGTATATTCTATGAAACTTATAAATTTTTGAGAAATAAGATTCAGTACCAAATAAGGAAAGTTAAAGCCACTTATTTTACTAATAAATTAAAGATGAACAAAAATAATTCTAAAGCTCTATGGAAGTCTCTTAAAGACCTTGGTGCCCCACCAAAGAAGGGGCGTGGTAGTTCAGGGAATGTTTCACTTAAAATTGGGGATGATATTATTTCAGATAAGAAATTGGTCGGTAACGAATTTAATAATTTTTTTTACTAATGTGGCTGCTGAACTTGTTGACAAATTACCTGCAGCCAAAGGGAAATATGGTAGTGCGTTTATTCAAAAATATTATTCTGACAAAGGTGTAAAGCCTAATTCATTTAAACTTAGAGTAGTAGAGGAACAAGAAATTCTTGATATTCTGCTAAATATGGATCCATCCAAGGCTACAGGGTTGGATCTGATACCAGCAAGGTTTCTTCGAGATGGCGCTTCAGTGATTTCTTCCCCCTTGACACACATTATAAATCTGACAATACACTACGGGATCATTCCAAACGATTTGAAAGTTGCAAGAGTGGTTCCCATTTATAAGAAAAATGAAAAAACTTCACCCGGTAATTATAGACCGGTCTCCATTCTAAATATGGCTTCCAAAATCCTGGAGAAAATTGTTTATAACAAATGGAAGAATACCTAACACAGAATAATTTATTATATGAGCATCAATCGGGGTTTAGAGCTGGCTTCTCAACCGAATCTACCCTTATTTCTCTCACCGACTCTATTAGAAGGAACATGGATAAAGGATCGCTTACTGGAATGGTCTTTATTGACCTCCAGAAAGCATTTGACACTGTGAACCATACTATCCTTTTGGACAAATTAAGTGCTCTAGGCAGTGATAATAACACCGTAACATGGTTCTCATCATATCTGTCAGACAGGACCCAAATTACTGACATAAGTGGAACACACTCACATGCTATGAATATCACGTGTGGTATCCCTCAAGGGTAAATATTGGGACCTCTTCTGTTTTTATTATACGTGAACGATGCCGTTGCAGCCGTAAATTGCAAGTTACTACTGTATGCAGATGACTCGGCTTTGATAGTCTCGGGAAATGATTCAAAAGTGATAGCAGATCAGCTGAGTACTGAATTAACATCACTAAGCCACTGGCTAGTCGACAACAAATTGTCACTTCATTTAGGCAAAACAGAATCCATCTTATTTGGCTCCAAACGAAAAATTAATAAATGTCCCGAACTTGCAATCTGCTGCAATGGTATCAATATTCAGTCCGCCAAGGAGGTGAAATATCTGGGTGCATGTCTCGATGAAAGTCTCACTGGGGAACAAATGGCCAAACAGGTACTAAATAAAGTAACTGCTCGTCTCAAATTTTTATATAGAAAGGCTGACTTTCTAACCCCTTTCACAAAGAAACTACTTGCTAACTCATTAATTCAATGCCACCTCGATTATGCATCCTCTATTTGGTATAGCTCTTTGAGTAAAACTACCAAAAATAAACTACAAATATTTCAAAACAAATTAATCCGGTTTGTTCTGAGCTTGGATAGATTTTCACATATAGGTTATGAAGAGTTTAAAACCATTAAATGGCTTCCGGTTGAATCCAGAGTTTCCCAAAGAAAGCTGACTATCATGAAAAATATTACAGATGAGAAAGCTCCTACATACCTAAGAGATGGATTCCAATTTTCGAACACTCATTGTAAATATAATCTCCGGTCTGGAATCTTTAGATTATATGTGCCCCATGTTAGGGTATTTGGTTACAATAGCTTTTTCTACACAGGAATCACATTGTGGAATAATTATGTAAAATATATTGAACCTAACTGCAACTTGGCTACATGGAATCACCTAATAAAACAGGAATTATTCGATAAAATTTTAGGTACTGAGGAATCTGACTTTGTATATTATTAATGGTGTGAATCATGCTATTAATAATACCGTACGACCTTATGCTGTGGCCTGGTCAGTCATGTGGTCGGTTACCATTAAGGACCACAGTGGAAATAAGCAAGCTTTGGCTTGCTTTCCTGTGCGCTCCTTGATGGCAATCGATGGCATGACTTGTCAGACGAGCGTATTCATATGTATATTTCTCTTCTACTACTCTATTTTCCCCTCTATCTTTCTATGTACGATGACAGTACTTGGCCAGCTGCATATATTGTCACTGCTGTCTGTATTTAGGGATTCCATCTTTCGATCATGGACATGCCAGTCTAAAGCCGGCCATACATGGCAGCAGTGTGTATATGCAGGTGGCGAAGAGATGTTGGTTCTATTACTAGTATCTCTTAAGCAACATGACAGTCCTGTTGAGGGAGGTGGGTGGGATAGCACGGGTTGATTTTTCATGTTGTATATATATATACAGGTAGGAGTATCTATTTAGTAGTCATTACTAAGCTAGGTTTATTCACTATCTTGTCCCTCTACAGAACTGTCAAGCTGCATTCTTGTTATATTTATATATCTATACTTTTTATATTTATATTATATGAATGTCACACTCTGTGTTTACACTTTTGTATATATGCTTATGCTCATGTCTGCAAATTTTGCATCTTTTAGCCATTAAAAAATTATCTATCTAGTATGTATGTGTATACAACCTGCTGAATCATGACAATCACATGAGATAAGGTATTTGCGCCGGCCGCCGGGGTGGGGGGGGGGGGTGTTAATTATCGATAAACTTTCGCAAAGTATAGTCCTGTTGATCGCTTCAATCAATAATATTAGTTAGATACTCCTAATTGCCAATTTTGACGTCGGCTGAATTCCTAATCTCATCCTTGTCATCGCGGCCGTGACAATGCCATGCATGAATTGTATGACCGGTCAACCGTGCAGTGACACCATACTGCAGGAGATATTTATATGTTTGAGATTTGGCATGACTTTAAATTGTGTGTTATATTAGGAAACCAAAATTATTCTTTAGAAAACCATACCAAGAACTGTAAAAGATTATCGGAACAGGGCAAATTTAAAATTTGGTGGATTCAAAATTATATGGGGATATCCTCAGCTGAAAAACGGGTGTCCCCAAAAAAATCGATGGATTCTTCACTTGATGCCATACCCGTTGAGATATTTTTACGGATGGACAAAAATAAATATTTCCAGATAACACTTCAATGAAAGGCCTCATTTCCAGATCAACAAAGAATGATAACTCTATATTGAGAATAGAAATAAACACCACCAAAACAGACGGACAAAAATTAATTTCCTGATAAATAACTCTAGAACGTAAGACAAAAACAAACGACAGAAAAGTTGTCTGAATTTTCTCATAGTGATGAATAGACACGGTTTCCGCTAGGCTGGGGATGGGTGTGGGGGTCCATAAAACAGACCTGGTTTTTGTTCCCGGTTCTATTTTACTTCTGATTACCAGTCACCAATGCCAGAAACTATCAGGGGTCAGGGCACATAGACAAATGCGCGCAAAAATATCGATGTATTTGTATAGCCTAATTCAACAGCCCAGACCTATTCACTAATGAAATGAAACCAGGGAGGGGAGGAGGTGGGTATTCACGTGAACCCCTGAACGTGATTAATAATCTTAAAGGCCTGTAATTAATCTGTCATCAAAATGATATATCTTTTACAGGGATAGAAAAAAAGTTAAGTGACGATACCATCATTTAGTATATTTTTACATACTAGTACAATTTCTTTCATATACGCAAAGCGTCCATTTGAACTGATCCAAAGACATACAAGCAAGATAACTCCCGCCCTCGATTCTTGGCATAAAGTATGTTATAGAAGAGTAACAGGATGGGACTCGATCCAAAACAGCATCAACTCAACAGGTATCCGAAGCTATTGTGAAACGAGAAGACTTGGTGTAATTGGTGAACGAACATGCAATCCAAATGACATTTAGATTTGAAATTTTGCATTGCAGATCACATAATGAAATTCATCGCCTCCATACAATACTGACTGAACGGGGTGGTTTGAAGGACGTGTTTCCAAATGTCAACTTGCAGTTGAGCATTTTCCACGTACTTAGGTCTTTCAGCATGGAAATAACGTGCCAGAAGATGAATATCACACAGAGTCACAGAGTCTTAATCTTGGACATATTGCACAATATTTCAGTATGCCGGAATGAAACGGATTACAATACCTTTGCGGAAGCACTGTAGAAGATTGCTCCTGGCCAAGTATTCAAATACCTCAAGGACAATTGGGATGCTATAAAAGAAGACTGGGTTGTCGGATTTAAAAACAAACACAAATTTCCTCAATAGAACGAACAGGGTCGAAAGTGTGTAAACCAGAAAGTGAAATCTGTTGTGAACAAATATAGTTCTATGCCAGTATTATTTAGATATCTAATGGCAGTCACCAGGGCCAGTCTTATAATTATTATAAGCTTGAAAGATCTGTTAGAACTAATGTTCCACGCAACATATCACATGTTGTCATCTCAAGCTGTCAACATAAGAGAAATCGTCATTTACGATGAACAGCGTTATGGCGAGAGCAATAGATCTTTACATTTTCTGCTGATCATTCTTCGGAATAAATGTCAATTTCGACAGAACATATGCATTATTGTCGTGGGTTGACATTAACATGGTGTGAGATTGTTGGCCTGGAGGCTATGTTTAATGTGACTGAGTTGAACATAAACTCCAAGCCATGTTACCTTCAATCGACCACAATAACTTATAATGTGCTAGCTGTTAATGTGTGTTTGTTATTTCATTCGATTCAGTCCTTCAGATTTTCCAAGTTCCCAATTGAATTTTCACTTACCAATAACTGAATTGAAACGTAATTGTAGAATAGGAGAGGATACCCAAGCACAACTGTGCTTTTATTATTTTTTCTAGTTGTTTTTCTTAAAAAATAAAGATGTATAATATTACACTTGTGTTAATATTGTTGTGAATTATACAATGTCTTATTCTATTCTTAGTTGTTGGGTAAATCAAAGAGGTATCATATCAATAAAATCAAAGGATGTGTCACTTATTGTTCACACACTATTAGAGTAAATCCAATGGGATGTGAGTAATCACTTGGTGTTTTTGTAGGATTCTTTGATAGAGTGATGTATGTTCACATGCATCTCACTGTTGTGTTTTTATAAGAATTAGCTATATGTGTAAGCATTAGTATAACCAAATTAACTTGTGAACTCATCATACAACGCTGTTTTGTTTACAAACTAATCCCAACATTTATATTAATAATATAAACAAAACACATTATTAAACAAAGATATGGTATTGGTATAAAATATAATGATGGTAGTTCGGCACCTGAGACCAAGAGACAGCAAAGTTGTAAGCTGAGCATCAATGGCAAAGTGATAACATCTATAATAAACAACAATGCTCATCTTGAGATAAAAAAAGCAAGGTGGTGGTATGCTTCTGGCCAGTTTGCCTTTAGAGCAATTAGCTGAAGGTGAAATTGTGAAAGTTAACTTAAGTGGCATGGTGATGAATGTGGAAAAATTAGCTGGGGATGATCTCTACAATTACTATAAAAACTTTCTGCAGAAATATCTAATATTATATATGAAAGATATCATACATGAAGGAGATATCTTTCGCATCAACATTGCCCTTATATTCATGATAGCATATTTCTATGCTCACTCTGCAGCATCTAAATATCTGGTTGAATGTCTGGACTAAATTCTGAAGACATAAATATCTCTACCACATTTAGCCACAAGCCCATGGATATTCAAAGGAAAACCAGGTCAAGGAATTAAAATCACTGATTAAGGGCCTTGGTGCAAACAAGACTGAAAATTCAATAGTTAATATGTGTAAGCTGCACCAGTTATCAACAGTATAAGTGAAAATGTTGATGAGCAGCTTGGATTAAAACAATTTCATTCAACCCACAAAAGCAGATATCAAGATGAGATTAAAGCACTTACTGCTGAATTCTTGAGAATTCAGCCATTCAAGACCACACCAGGAAGACAGCTTACAAAATACTGGAAAATACGACAGAATGACTTCTGTCAACTTTCTGAAAAGAAGGAAGTATTTAAACTTAATTTAATGGTATTATTTCGCGTCTTGAGCGAAACTTGCCCTGGATGATAACACTGATGATGATGATTCCGATAATACTGAGGAATAATAATATGACACAGTATTTTGAGAAATATGCAATTTGACTCTGAAGAGATAGTCAGTTTCCTTCAACATAAACTATCTTGCAATATTGGTAGGGCTAGATATTGGTTTACATCAAAACATTATCCTTATATAAGTACCTTTTTATAGCAGGGTTAAAGCGTTAATTCATCGAATATAACCAAAAAACCAGTAATAAAATGTCACAATTATTATATCTGTTCTGAGTTATCAATTGAAAGTGGTAATTAAATGTGAACAAAATATATTTTTCACAATGACCATTGTAAGAAATTTCTATTTATCACAGGACCACTTGCAATTTTAAAATTACAATAACAGTAATCAGATGTTGGAGTAAAGTCAACAATTCACCTATTTCCATACATGTTGTTTAACGTGTGTACTCGATTGCCGGCATAGAAGCCATGCATTGTCGTGAAACCAATACCTCATCCTACAAATAGCACAAGTTAGTTTACGACAAAGAAAACTTGAACTACTGAAGAGAGTGGCAATGACAATATTCTGAGTAAGAACCAATCAAATAAAACTTGTGCTGAAATATCATGCATTGAATGCCCTGGTAATATGTATTCATGGATTTGTCTTTATCTAATTGGATGTCCCGTAAATGTCAGAAAATGTTGAGCAGCTTGGACTGAAACAAGTGCATTCAACACACAATAGCATATCTCAAAATGACAAGATTCAAGCACTTACTGCATTAAGTATTTCAAGACCACACCAGGAAGACAGCTTACGAAACAGCAGAAAATACAACAATGTCTTCAGTCAACTTTTCAAAATGGAAATAGTTACCAATAATGTAAATGGTTTCTTACTCAGAATCATAATTATCACTCTCTTCATCTTCAGTCTCAAGTTTCCCCATCTATGGTAATGTATCTTTTATATATATATTTTATGAATGCACCACCCTCACACTGTGGAATTGCCTAATATGGTCCTAGTTCAACCAAGTTTGTTGTTTTTTTTATATATTTAAATGCTTCAAACTATAAACGCAAATCAAATCAGACATCACAACATATGCTTTATATATTATCTACAACAGTATATTTATATATATACCTTCAGTTGATATATTATGGACTTGTTCGGGTGCGTGAAACTAATTTAGTAGTCAGGCCAATGTAGCATTCTACTATGATCGCCGAAAATCTCAAGAAATTTGACTTTACCACTCAATAATAAACATCGTCTACACTATGCTCAATTGAAAATATTTACTTTGATTCGGGACACAACTATTGCCAATAAACTATTGCAAATGATTTTGCCATCAATAGTCACTGCATTTAATAAATATATAAGAATGACAGTGTTGTCAAATCGGATATAATATTTGTAAAATTATCTACTTTGAGCAAGATTATGCTCCATTTCTATTTGACCATAGTGTTTCACATTTTAATATAAGTTCTCACAACAAGCAGCGAGTCAGCATGGAAGTGATCATCTAGTTTAATGAATTAAGAAAACTGCATTTGAAAGCTGAATTTGAGTACCTGTAACTACAAGTATGTGAAAAATATATTTTCATGTCTGGTTAGTCATTTACGGCGATGAATACTAATTATGTATCCTATTCTTAGAAATCTCAGCTTTTGTAATAAGTAATCACACACATTTCAACATGACCATCAATCAAATTAGGATAGAATTGGGCAATAACACTGTGATATTAAAGATTCCCCGTCTTGATCTGTAACCATTAAACCACCATATGTATGTGTTCTATACCAGAACATAATTACATCAGACCCATGAGCCCAATAAGATGTTTCATGACAAGATATCGACTTTCGAAAAGAGGCAGTTTTTATGTTTTGAATTTGTCGGCATAGCAAAAATTTCAACCATTGCCTCCTTCAGGTCTGGAATCCGAAATACATCTTAACCCTTTCATAGGGCATTCACAAAATTTCAGGAACCTCCAGTCATGGAAGGGTTAAAGAACGTTCACACTTGTTGCACAAAAGTGAAAGGTATTAAAAGTGCATTGTCAATTATCAAATGTTGTACTTGTATTTTATGTAAAACTAATCAATTATTTTATATATATTTTCGGGATACGTGTACCCTACGAATGAGTGATTGCAAGTATTACATACACTAAGGAAAATGTTCACTAATTTGGTGTCAAATCAGACGGAGCATCTTTAAGTATATGAAAGCCTAAAAAGGATGATTGATTAGTTTAGTATGGATCATGTATATATAAAGAGCTTCCCATTTATTCAATAAGCAGGAAATATTAGTTGTGATAATCTCAATCTGCAGCTCCCCTACGTTTTGCACAGCAATAAGATTCTGAAGTTACTACTGCAAATGTGATCACAATGCATTTAAATATTTTCATTTCTATATGCATGTAGAAAGTCAATATTAATTTGACAGAAAGACAGATCTGAATTGAATGAGCACTCACAGCAGAGCATAAAAATTTTGGCTACATATAAACAGTTTAGTGTAAAAGTCTGATTGCTTTTGCCATCATATTACAAGTGTAAACTACAAGCCAGGAAGAGAATGAAAGTTATATCCAGCTGTTGAGTAATGATCATTATTTGGAACCATTGTTCTTCAATTAGATTATCACAACAGAATATATTAATCCCCAGAGTTTTCTTGGGAAATAAAAATGAGTAAGGTTGATATTCAATTTTCCAATTTACATTGCTATGCAAATAGGGCCCGGCGAAGGTTCGAGATTCGATTCGATTCGATATACTCCCGATGATTCGATTCGATATCATTCGTCCGATTCGTCTCAAAACGAATCTTAACATCGAATATAACGCGCAAAGATCGTGCCATTTTTATCGCAGCCATCGGAAAAATAGCAGCACTACCTCTACTTAAGCCAATCGCAGAGGAAACGTCCTTTTTGAGCGCGGATCGTTCGATAACTGTATCAATGGTGGTCCCATATATCCAGAATCTGACTAAGCAGTTGCGACTCAATGACGCCAAAGGCGTGAAAAAGTTCAGAGAATAACTTCATGCACAACTTCGATCCAGATTTGATCTCACCAAACCCCCACCTGCTCGCAGGTTCATACGTGGATCCGCGATTTGAAAGTAATACAGAAATATTTAGAACAGAGCTTGACCCACTATGGACTCCATGAAACAAAGCAGTCTACTAGAACGGGCAATGCAGTTAATAAACCGGTAACTCCACCTACCCATAGTTTAGTTGACGCTATGTTTGATGACGTTGAAGCTGCCCACGAGAGGGACAATGTACTGGACCCTGGTGACAATTCATTATATATGTATGGCTAACCAAGGAACCTTTACTCGCTACAACTGCGAAATATATACTCGGTATTCAAGCGACGAATAATTGTTCCAGTGAGATAGTAACGGACCAAAGGCAGTCTCTCCAACTATAACGCGGAAACGTTAATCTGGGCCCGCAACAACTCGAACTTACTATTTCCGTCACTGGTACAAACTGCAAAAGCCAATGAAATTAGGAGTGAATAGTTTGGTCGCTTAAATACCAAGTATATACACGATTACATATGGTAATTTCGCAGCTTTTGCGAGTAAATGCAGAGATGACTTGTTGAGTCTCGTGCGCTTTCCAAAACCCCAGCGAATATTTTTTCCAGGGAGATAATCGCACATGGTGAAAACAAATCAACTAGTTAACGAATATTTTGTAACGTTTATTCATAAAATCGATGTTTATTCACTACCAATTTGTCCCAGTAATTTGAAGTCAGGTTTTCTATGATTCGATTCGATATCATTCGGCCGATTCGATTCGAACCAAAAAGTCCGATTCGCCGGGCCCTATATGCAAAGCAAACAAGTTAGTTATCTCACTGTTAATTACACTTGTTGAATGAAAATTAAGTTCAGGTTATTTAATTATTGTATAGTAGAAGTCTATTGTTTTGAAATTTCTAGAATTTCATGCCATTTCTATGTTACTGGTGTTCTTTCTTGACACATTAGAGAAATGGAACAAACTGACTGATCTTCAAGTAACCATTTGAAGTCCCAATTTGCTAAGTCTGGAAAAGTCATGGAATATCATTGCCTTGGATCATTTAAAATTCCCCAAAATCCTAGAAACATATGGAAAGTCAAGGAACTTCATCCTGGATAGGTATATGAACCCTGAATAAAGCAACCTGAGGTAGCATGATTTGTAGATGACAATATGAGTATATTTGAATAATGGTCCTCGGCCCCTACATGAAATTTTATTTGACTTGGAATGTTTGACAAATAATTGAAATTACAGATGTTTACAATGTGCAAATTTGGGAAATTTACTGAAAAAGACTGGTTGAAAGTAAAATGAGAAAGGACAAACATTTAAAGCTATGGATGGTAAAATTTCACCAAAACAATTCCGTATACAGATACATGTATATGGAACTCTTGTGCTCTGCAATTCATTCGAATTTTCAAAGTTTTTGGTTCAAAAGAAAATAAAACAGTTACCTTCTTGAATCAATAGCAGTGAATGCCGAGGGGCATGTCGTTAAAACAAGTAAAATATAAATAAAAAATATATATCAGTTTAAAACGAACGCGTCACTTTAAAAAATGCATCAATAAATAATACATATTTAATAAGGGAGTTCGCTTTTTAGATACCTCATTTCAAACGGCCATAATTCACAAATGCCTGAACCGGATCGTAACTATATTCCCATATTTCAGCAATAATTTCAAATTAGTTATTGCATCGAAAGTGAACTCAGTGACCTGTTGGCGAACTTGCACTGAGTATACTCATCGTTGATTGGTTAATGATATATTATGGACTTGTTCGGATGCAAGAAACTGATGAGTTATTATTAGTATTCAGGCACTATGCCAACTGTGGCATTCTATTAATATTGCAGAAAATCTCAAGCAAATCAACCTTAACACTCCACAGAAAAAAATCGTTTGAAATATGGCCAATTGTAAAAATATTTACTTCTCGATTCGGGATGCAACTATCGGCGATTAACAAACGAAAAAAAATTTGTCATCGAGAGTCGCTGCATTTAATTTATATATAAGAATGACGGTGTGTATTGTCAATTTGGATATAATATTCGTAAAAATAACAATTATGAGCAAGATTATTCTCCATTTCAATTTCACCACCCTACTGTAGTGTTTCACATCACTTTAAACAGCCATCACGCGTAAATTGTAAACTCCGCAGTCGCTTCGTAATTATTGTTAAATAGCTGAATATGTTTGCAACTTGAATTCAAATATGCATGTGTTTGGGGAGATTGACATTAGATATATTGATACATGAAGATGTTTTTTTCTTCTTTTTAGAATAGGTTTTTTTTTTTAACGATAATTATTGACTTTGAAATGGACAATATATTATCTCCTGTGCTATCAAGGTAACTATTAGATGGTGCTCTTTTGTGATTTTTGTCTTCAGCATCTGTTTTCAGAGATTTGGAATCATTTATCCTAGAATTGTGTATTATAATTGTAAAATATAGCTGTCTCGATCGATGGGCATTGCAATTTTAATTGGTTCAGGCGTTTGTTAATTATGGCCGATAGAAGTGAGGAGGTATCTAAAAAGCGAACTCCCATATTAGATATGTAATGTTTATCGAAGCACTTTTTAAAGTGGCACACTTGTTTTAAACTGACATTTTTTAATTTGTATTGTACTCGTTTTAATGACATGCCCTTGTGAGTGAATGGAATATAACCAAATTGATCAAAGGGCCAAAAATTCAAATATTCATAATCAATGAATATGGGTACCACATTTAATCGTATAATCGATGAACCGTTGATAAAGCCGATAATCGATTACCATTTACATAGTCGATTAATCTAAGTTATTTATTTCCGACATCGGAAAATGACAGGTTTGTTTTACAGTTTAATCTACAACTCAAGGGTTAACAACCTTTGATCGCGTATCAAAGAGATTCCGACAACATGAGTACTACTAAGTTATGTTGCAAACAGTCGGCAGTTCATTTGATGATGCGACATGGTTACTCTTTGGGTCGTTGTATATTCTACAAATTGGCGGCACTGCAGCTTTGAACTTATGGCGACATCATTGTATATGCGGCACTACGTCTTTGAAATGTGCCGACTGTCACCGTATTAAGAGTTAACTGAATGCACTCACCCTTGAATCTGATTGGACTAAAGGGGAGTTGATTGACATTCTTTGGAAACCAGGGAACCTACGGCATTTTAATCAGCGATGTTTTCGATGATGTCATTTGTGACTATACTTTGTTTGCATAAGTATACTTAGATGTTACAAGTACAGGATATCGTGTATCATGCAGTGAATGCACACGTTTGTAATTGTTATCCACGCTCTGGAAGTATGATGAAACTTATAGTTTCCTTTTTTAGGAACCGTCAGCCATCCGTCGTGCATTCCTACTTTTATATTGTTTGTTATTGCTATTCATAACACGGAAATTAATCGCAACGTTCGTTCTAGTGAACTCACAAATATTGTAACCATAACATCACCGAGAACTGTGCTAGTATTCAATACATGGTATTCATTGGTCATTAACAGTGGTATATGATGCACTTTATTAACGAAAAAATTACATCAGCCGATAATTCAAACAACCAGCGACCGTGAAGTTAACAAGCACCCAGCCAATAGGCCATATTTTTGAATACTTCCACTGGTGTTATTAGGTTTTATTATAGTCTATTACTGGCGATCGACTATCGATTATCAAAATCAATAATCGTGGCACCTCTATCAATGAACTGCATTATTAGCTCATCCTGTCCTGTTTTATTATACCAGTGTGTTTCGATTACAAATTACAGTCCTAAGATCAATATTTGTAAATACAAATACGAATTTCCATTAAATGTGGCTATTAAATTACATGTCTTATACACAAGCTTATAATGAGCCTAACATTCCACAGCAAATGGCACAATGAGTGTTTATCAGTCATAATCATGACGACACGTATATCGCGAATCAGGCTTTTACGTGCTTGGAGTTCAAATTCAGGCTAGTTCTTTAGTATCATAGAGCTATTGGTCTAGGAGTAAGCAACAACAACAAAAAAAGATCGATTCAGCTTTAAGAATGCATGTTTTTATAGCCCACTTGATTGAGGAATCAAGACAAAATTGTTCAGGACCAGATTAGATGAATATGCAACATGATCATCCAGTTCTAGATATTCTCACTTCTACAATTGGAGCAACATTCATCTGATGGACCTTCAACGATAGTATGATCAAATCCGAAGTGACAAACCAAGTGTTTGCGATAAAAATCATTAGATTGCACAAAGTTTTTCATTTCTTTGGTAAATAAAGTCGACTAGTCTTAATATCATAATTATTATAGTACATGATAGCATGAGCTTTTTGACCAGCTCGACCAATCTCTTGTAGATTGGTAGAGATTGGTAGAGCTGGTAGAGCCAGTGTCTAAAATGAATAACAGATGGTGCATTCAACCCCATACCAAGAGCCACAGTGGCCAATAAAACAGAGTAGTTGGATTTTGTGTACATAAGTAGTCCTGTAATGTATGTTCTTTAACTTTCTTAGAATAACCTTTATGATATTGAGCGAAAACTATATTCTGAAAAAACATGAGGCTTATCTGAAAGATATATGTCATCACCAAGTAATGCAAACATATACTGAGCACCATGAATAACATGCTCTAATTTATCAGCATTTAAAATTGTCATAGGGTATTCTGACTTTTGTAGTATTAAATCTTCAACAATAGGACTAAGAATATCCTCTATTCTTAAAACAATCTTCGGTGAAGGCAGAGACCCTCTCACATCAAAGAAAATATTAGGCCTATCTGGATTGCGTGCAACAGTGATTGATCTTTCAAACTGAAGGGCATCCTTTAAACTGGCAACTGTAGAAGCTGTTGCAGTAGCTGTAAGTGCTAAATGATTTGCATCTGGATAGTGCTGTTGAACTTCCAATTGTGCAAATGCTCTTCTCTATTCTGGACCCCTGGACAATAGATTCATATGAATTCAATAATTAATGCAACACTCTAGTGAGGCATAACTGCAATATTTTTTCCTCATTCTCAGAGTTAACGACAACCAATCACCTACTTTTTAAAATAAAATTGAAGTTTTAGTAACAGGTCGTGAAAATTTTATTTACCAGTTATATACTAATGACATTAACATTAACCATTAAACACCAGGTTAAATCCGCCTTGTCCAATTTAAAACCCCTAATTTACTATTTCAATGGGGGAAATTCCAAGTAATTATTTTTTTTATTTTCAAAGCTCAGATCTATTCTAAACATCATTTTTTTAAATCTGTTGATTTTGTCCGCCTCAAAATTATGTCAGTCTAGCAAAAATTATATCGGAAATACATACAGGTGGACGTGTCAACACCACTTAAAGACAGTTATTAGAGACTATAGGCATGGTTCTCGGACGTTAACTAGTATCTTGCTCTTCGATATCATTAGCTGGTTTACGTATGAGAAATATTGGACTATGTTCCTGACTAGGAAAACAATAATTTGTGTTTCTGCTAACAGGACAATTCCAGGGCAGGGTTAGTACTTTTGTGTGCCAAATAGAAGCGCATGGTGGATATACTGTAAGTGCAGTTTGGAAATATTTATTAATAATGCAGAGCGGAATAGAAGCATGCAGTCAGGTCTTAATATCCATAAAAAATTATTGCAAGAATCAAAATATAACATGTATACAGCAAATCAGTTGCTTTTACAAGAATCAAAGTTAGAATGATGATTGTAATTTTCATAAGATTTTAGCCCGGGTGGTGAAAACATCAATTCCCCCAAAAAAGTAGATATCAAGTAGAAGATTTTCAACATTTAACTTGAACAATTATATCTGTAGACTTGAGTATAAGGACTCTTTTCGCAATAAAATTGATCGTGCATGGCGGATTGTTTTTTTCATTAAAAATTAATAAACGTACAGGTACCATGATTTGGCACATACGAGTACTGGTAGGAAGGGTCAACATTGTGCAAGTCGATTGTCCCCGGGACAAATTTACCTTGAGTGTTTATTGTGTGTCCTTGGTTAATGATTATTTATCGGTGAATTGAAAGTGTTCGCCAAGTCAATCACGACTTGAGCAGCTTTGAACTTCTTTTATCACACATTTCTTCATTGAGAAAATTGAATCGATGAAACTAGATACAGTACTTGACTAACGGAAATAGTGATTTTTTACAATAGACAGATTTTATACAATTCTTTTTATACAAGCTTGGAAACAAGAGCTGCAAAATACGCCCTCTCTGGTGAAAATTGGCAGACGGAACCCAAATTCGAACTTGAGCTGTCTTTTCTCCTAATAAACCCACATACCAAATTTGATTGAAATCGGTTCACTCCAACTAAAGTTAACATCCGGAATTACGTTAAATAAGGGGCATAACTCCGGTGAAAATTGGCGGACGGAACCCAAATTCGAACTTGAGCTGTCTTTTCTCCTAATAAACCCACATACCAAATTTGATTGAAATCGGTTAACTCTAACTAAAGTTATCATCCGGACAACAAATTTCAGGGATTTTCTAAGTCAAATTACGTCAAAAAAGGGGCCATAACTCTCGCAAAAATTATCGGATTAAAACAAAATTCGGACTTGAGCTGTATTTCGATATATGTAATCCACCAAAAAAACGGGTTTTGCGTATAAACATTCCAAAATCGAGTTATCATCCGGAAACCAAAAAAAGGGCATAACTCTGCCCAAAATGGTCGGACAGAACCCAAGTTCGAACTTGACCTGTGTTTTGGTGGGAGAAAGTAATATACCAAATTTGGATTCATTCCGATGAACTATACTAAAGTTATCATCCGGACAACAAATTTCAAGGATTTTCTAAGTCAAAAAACGTCAAATAAGGGGCATAACTCCGGTGAAAATTGGCGGGCGGAACCCAAATTCGAACTTGAACTTACTTTTCGGCTAATAAACCCATACCAAATAACTAAAGTTATCGTCCGGAAACCAGGTTAACGGACGCCCGGACGGACGGACGGACAGACCAATACTATAATACGGCCGTTTTTTTCAAACGGGCGTATAAAAAGGGTCAGTCAATGACCAGCCGTATAGCCCAAATGCAGGCCTTATGATACGAGAATCAGCGAATCGATTCTCGTAATGATTCTCGTAAAACTTTCAGTTTTCAGAGCTTTATTACTAACTTGATTCGGCATTTGATTCTTCCAAATGTATTTTGAACCCTGAAATGAAAGTTCATGTTTGCTTGTACATTTCATTATGATCGGTGCTCATTTATATATTATGCACCAATACAACTGCTGCAATTTGTGTTGATTCTATGTACTGCTGCAATTTGTGTTGATTCTATGTGTGTATAAATAATAAATATGTTGTTTGTAACTTTATGTTTTTAAAAATACATGTACTTATTTTATCACACGTATATTTTCTTATGCATGTCACTTGTGAATCCAACAAAATAAACAACAATCAGCCCCCTTATTCAAATTGTTTGGCTTCGGCATTGCTCATTCCCATAGTCAATTATTGGGGCTGAACATTGCTGCTTTATTCATGAGACAATATTAGTCACTTTCGACAAAATGTACAACACCACTGGGGAGTGACGTTATGTTAGTATTTATTAAATACTTAAATGTACCAAATATAGTTCATTAGTTTGTGAAAATGTTTATGATTGGCACACAATTATTAGTTTCAGACCAGCAAACCAATTGGTGCCTGTCATTTTGACCAAACACCTTCCTTTCGGACCAGCTCTTCTGTTCAGATTAGAGGTGTTCGGTTTATAGAAAATCGCACTACGATCGAAATGTATTGAGGTCGTTGTCGAAGGACAACTGACATTGATGATTTATAATTAAAATTTATTCAATAAAAATAATATGTGTATAGATAAGACAGGAAACAGTGATTAAAAATGTTGCATTAACTAAACGTACACGATGGTACTAGTAGTGTATTGTCACCAATAGTTTAATAGGCCTGTCACAGCGAATGAGCCGTCACGAAAATGGCCACTCAAGAGTTGAATGTATCTATAGACTAGAAATTTTTAACTAATAAAGGATCCCCAGTCAATACAGTAGAGCCAACATGAGTTCAGCATAAAGTATGTCAAATCTAATGCATGTTGATGTGCATTCGGTTGGTGTGGCTTTCTGTGTTCGGATTTCAGATGTATTGGTTCCCTTTTGGACTAGAAAAGCCATATGTGTGATGTTCGTAATAGAGTTTCCGGATTACATAGGTAACTTTTAGTGAGAATGCACTTGGGTGAATTTGGGACAAGACAATTTGGTCGGTATGGGAAGGGATTCGGTTAACAGAGGGTCCGGTATGGGGAGGTTTTACTGTACACGGTACCAAAATTTTAGTTATATCCAGGCTTGATATCCTGCAACTAATGTGCTGGGTGTAATTATAAACAATCAACATATTTTTAGATGAGTTTATGTGCTTATAAGTTATAAATTTGTAAGTGGCTGAACAACATACTAGTACTTGGTATACATGTAATTTCACTCTGCGAATGTATACTGTATATTGTTCGGCCACTTACAGTACTATTCTGTGTAATTTCTGATTTTTCGAACATCATGCTCAATTAGACTGGTGGTGCTCCCATGTACTAGTATCATTTAAATTAGATTTTTCCATTCCGAACAAATCTTGGGTTTTCATGGACTGATGTCAGGTCACAACATTGTGCAACAACCATGCTAATCTAAAAATAATTTTCTGTAACTTTGCAATTTCAAACATGTCTTATAGACTTATATGTGTATTCGGTTACTATTTTGAGTAGATTTACTCTCGGGCTCCAAATAAAAGTGCAGGCCGAAATAATAGTGCAGGGGGAATTCCATTGAAGGTTAATAAACGTGTAGATCATGCCACGAATCTCTACTCTGTCTACCGCCCTTAGAGATCATATTCCATCAGTGCAAAACCCGGGAACTTTTTTAAGTTTTGACAGGGAACCTTATAATGATTTCCCTGTCACAAAGTCTGCAGATTAGATCGTAAGCTACCAACGCCTGAACATTCACTGTTGTTACAGTAACTAACAGTTAGTAAACAGTTAGTAGACAGAGACAATTATTTGAAAAATTGTATGCTGCTTTAACTATCATTACTAGTATGGCAATGGTAAAAGAAATTTATATAAGTTATAAATGATACTCACTGAGTAACTCAGTAAACTGACCTTGGGCCTGGTAGAAATGTTTGCGAAATATCACCACTGAAACTAACATATCATGCTGGGATGCCTTTCTTGGCAAAACTCATCACCTGATTCTGCATCAAGGCAGTTCACAGTGAGATGACAATCACTATCATTAGATTTGCTTGTTTAACTTCTTCTGAAAGATCCATGGCAAAAGTTGAAAAATCAGACTCTTCTCGAAGCTGGTTGGCAAGATTCCAATCACATCACGTTGTTTGAACAACCATATCAAACATTCCAATTGTTCTTCTTTAAATAGAAAAGATACATCAAAGACATCTTTCGCGGATTTCAAACAACTTCCGAAATCCATTGTGGTTATATACAGCAACAAATATAGTTAAAATGAAATGTTCCGTGAAATATTTTATTAAAAATGAAGCGCTGTGAAAAAGGAGTCGAATGTTGAAAATGGCAGACGATGGACCGGAGAATTTACACGACGATGGACAGGTGAATTTACACGACGATGGACAGGTGAATTTACACGACGATGGACAGGTGAATTTACACGACGATGACAGTAAATTCTAACATATGGGTAATCTGTCTAACATGTGTGTAGCTATTTTACACATAAACGTTAAGATTATAACAATAATCTTGCAAATATGAAGGAATACTATCTGAACTAATTGCGCGGAATGTCGGCCATGTAGAAGTGATATGAATTTCCAGATCTGGATAATTATATCCTTCCGCAAAAAATTACCGCTAATTGCACCCGAGAGCTTGGCCCCCGAGGTCATAGGTCCAGAATGTAAGTTATGTATTTACTGCCGGGTTATATTACGTACCGGTACCGTGGATAAAACATACGAGGTTAAAGCCACATCGCGTTTTGGGTTCCAAAATATAAATAATATTATTAGCTTTCGATTATTTCCAGGTATCGAAATAGGTCGATAAATATCTTTATTATATGATCATATGTTTCCTTCCCCAATTCCTATGTTAAAACGTAACGAAAAAATCGAGATATCCAACGATGTTCACCTCATTAATGAAACAACAGTTCTGAGTGACGTCAGATACTTCAGGGGTTAACATAACTTATTATCAGACCTGAAAATAGATCATGTTTTCTCGGCGACGTTCATGATCAACGTCACAACGTCTTGTCCAATCAAAGCGCGTTTCATATAATAAAACAGTTATCGCATTGTTTCTTGGTTGACACGAGAAAATTTTCAGCCCTTGGAAATCAATATTCACCCCGGCCTACGGCCTTTGTGAATATTGACTTCATCGGGTTGACAATTCCTCGTGTCAACCTCGAAACAATGCGATAACTGTATATAACTACATTTCTACGAGTCCCAAAAAAACCCCAGCCATTTTCATGACATGAAAGAGAAAAGAGCGTTCCGTGCTATGCTATTCCTGATATGGTATCAATAAAGAGCGTTTATTTATTTTCGCAACGCATCGTCGCGCATTGGAATACTTTTCCTGAACACATTGTCGATGCCGTGTCTATGTGTGAGTTCAAATGTGGGACAGATGCTCAGTTGATGATGATGATTATGATGATGATGCTAATGATGACATGTCGACATTCACAATTCGGAGAGTTATGAACCTTGTGTTATATATAGGTATAGGTACTTTGGTGTTATGAGTAATTTGTAATATGTACAGCCATATGCTTGTCAGCTTGTGACATTCATGTGTATAGTGTCCGTAAATAATTATGTATATAATAATCTGCTAGTGTCTATACAATATTTTATTCGAACAAAAAATAACATCACATTGAATTATTATACAAGTCAAACAAACAGTTCGAATGAGGATGGGATAACAAGGCATTAGACAAAGGCTTTTATATAGATATTTTCCTCGGGAATTATTAACATGAGTGTCAATGCAGACAGCTATAGGGTAAGGCAGACGGGAATTTAAACTAAAGTACCGTAATGTTATCTCTCATAGATATTGGGAAGTTAGTTTGGCGAGTGCAGGGATGAGAAAGGAAGTGTGACAGAAGGGAGAAGTTTTTGAAGTAGATAGAACATATGTGTTATAAACGGTACATTTATACCATACTTGCCTATTATATTGTGTGTATAACACCTATTTTGTAAACTTTTACAAATTTATAAATTTCTACTGCCAAAATTTCTGTTGCCAAATTTTTTCAACCACACTTATCATCCACGTTTATATCAAATTCAACACTAAATATCCCAACACCAAGCGAATATCATAATTGTATTCTCATTAACATAATAAAGTTCCGGCATTGACATCGACATCATTGCGCTAGTCTCTTACGTCAATGTGTGTGCCGATAATACACGTGTGTCTTACTGAACTATGATGCGGGGTTTAGTGCCTAATTATGGGATAGAAAGGTTTGTGTTGTCTCATATATAGCATTATTCTTTGGAAATTGTGTAGATCCCTTTAGTAGAATGCCAGGTCATACTTTTGATCTAATACAGAAAATATTTGTATTATTCTGTTTCCGGGACAATACATTACGACAACCTGTTCTCTCGAAAATTAGCACGTTATTTGCATATAACAGAATTTGTTTTAGGTTCATAATTAATTACCGTAGAATCGCCTTATTTTGAGTCAATGCTGAGCTGAAAATGAATGTTTTAGTGTCATAATTGACTCATACTGATTTATTATAATATAAGTTTTTTATTGACGGAATATATCACGTATAAATCAACTCACTACTTACCAGATGTACGCTCTTTATAATGTGTTTGGTCCACTGATTAACGGCTATATGTCCTCTATACGCTTATTTAAAAAACAAATATTACAATATGTTAATAGTATAGGTCGATTATGAACCTATTTGCGCGAGGATATGTTGAATTAAAAAGTGGGCAAGGTCTCGACTTTTGATTGGTCCCCGGACTATAAACCTTGCCATCGCTTTGCTTTGGACGTCGTTATTATATGCCAGATTGTTCAAGTCCGATCTCAGACACCCACCCCTCCAACGCAAATCCAAGAAACCTGCGAACTGGAAGTATGAAAATGAGCAAATATTCTAATAAACTATTTAACTGGAGAGTGAACTAGATACTAGTAACAATATCAGTTTACAGATGTTGTGTTTTTCTTCAATATTCAACGAGAACTTAATATTGAATTCAAATTTATTTCACAAGAAAGTGTCGTCTTGGAAGAATTGTGCTGAAATGCAGATGTTATCATTTCTGAAGAAAAATAATAAACCAATGCAGAATAGTGAATACTTCTATCGTGACCCAGAACGCACACACCTTGTATCCTGAATTTAGATTTTGCGACCACCAAACCACACTCTTCGTGTTGTATACATACATGTAGGTTCAATATCAGTCTGAAAATCACCACAATGCAGATCGTGTTGGGTCCCCCCCCCCCACCCGAAACTGTTTAGGCGTGGAATATAGGCATGGATTCCATCTGTTTGTCTGTCCCTCCCGAAAAATAATTTACGAGGGTTATTTCTTACAATTGTAAGCAGATTTAAAAGATTTTTGGTATATGAGTTCATAAGGGGAGTTTCTAAAATGAGTTCACAAACTACGTCCGACCATGCATTTTCGCCAGACTTATTGCACTTTTATTAGCATTTCATGGTATTATAATTTAAATTTAAAGCCAGAAATAAAACAAATATTAACCAATCTCAAACAAATATTAAGTGATTTAAATATTTTTTTTAGCAAATTTTTAAAATGCCTACCCACAACTGTGCCTACCTAGATGGGGGATAGCACTTTCGGGGACTGTCTATTTTACACTAAAATGGATTGATTTTACCATGAATGATTTAAGTTCTTTCTTTTCTCAATGATTCGTACTTTTTTATAATTCACCGATTCTTTTTTAACTGGTGATGGCATTAAATAAGGTAAGTTTCTAATTGATTTGCCTTTTATTCATTAATTCATTCTCATATCAACTTCTGCATTTTATTGTTCAAATTATTCTGATCAAATCTCATAATTGTTTGTGAAATCATCTACATAAAAGTTATCATTGTTCTGGAAAAACTCACATCTACCTCTGGCCATCTATCTACCTTTCCTTCTACTGGTCATACAGATAATCATACACCTATCCATTTGTTCACCACCACCCATCTACTAGTAACTACTCAACAAACTAAAACCAATGGCAAAATACTGCAGTGGATGTATCGAATATCAGAAAATGGTCTAACGTGAAAAGCAGTTGAACTTAAATACTGGATCTTGAAAATTTATACTCTTTAGAATCACCCTGAATTTATTAAATACATGCAATTGATTGATGTGTAAACAAATGTAAAACCACACATATGGATATGCTTGAAATTTCTTCATGCAGCTATTTTTAACTACATCTGAATTCATGTAATTCCAACTGTGCCAGTTGCATTAAAGGCACATACAATACTTAAATACCCAGTGTATTTCATGCAGGGATGTGGCTAGAGGGGGGTGTGGGGGTGTCACACCCCCCCCCCCAACAGAGAGCTATATTTTCAATAGTTGGAAATTTCATACCTGCCACAACGAAATTTCACACCAACAATAGGTTGAAAATGTTCTTGTAGTTTGATTATAAAACAATTTATTGGGGGGAATTTATTGTTTTTCGACCAATATTTGCATATGTTCCTATTTTTGGTCAAACATTTTGACAGAAATGGTCATCAGTAGGAAATTTTCCAACCTTAGAGGGGTGACAGGTTGGAAATTTCTAACACTTGGAAAGCTTGTGTCCTGGTCCCTCCCCCGTGGCCAGTCAAAAACTTCTAGTTAATTTAAGAAAACAATATTGTCATACAATTGGTCAACATTGTCATTGGAATTGTCATCAGTTTGAAATTTCCAACAGTAGGAAGGCTTGAGGCTTTGAGGCTAGTCTAGATGTTAGGATTTTGCGATTTTCTTATTCAGATTTCACAATTTTCGCACACCGGGCCGAACCATGGTCGGCCCGGTGTGTCATTGCCCCATCCACATGGCCAATACAAAACTGCTAATTAGTTTAGCAAAACTATTTTACTACATTTGGTCAAATTTGTAGACATAAATGGTCATCAGTTGAAGAATTTCCCAACCTGAGGGGGAGCATGAGGTTTGAATTTTTCAACACTAGGAAAGCTTCAATTGAGGCCAGTCGGGATGCTAGGATTTGCGATTTTCTTGTATAGTTTTCAAAATTTTCTCACACCGGGCTGAACAACCATGGTCGGCCCGGTGTTTCCTGGTCTGTTGTCGGTAGCTGTGTGCATTTGTCTGGAATTAGATCACTAGTTGTTTTTTTTTGGGACAATTTTCAGGTTAAAATATCTTAATGTTCTCATACTGGGAAAATAGAAGCATAGCTTATGAATATATAGGAAATTAGGCCTGAGCATGAGGTACAAGGGGGTGCAAATGCTCAAGGGGGTGGGGTGCAAATGGAATTATGCAAAAAGTTGTGTTGGTGTGATTCCGACTCAAGGGGGGGGGGGTGCAGTTGGAAATTCCCAAGGTGCATGGACACCCCCCCCCCCCCCAGCGGAGACCCTCTAGCCACATCCCTGATTTCATGTCCTATATCATTTGTCATATGAAAGAAAAAAGCTGCAAATTTGTTACTGCATCATTTGTGAGAAATGACAATTGGTCTCAATTATGTGTATATTTTTTTTCAGGTCAAATGAGTTCTACAAATGAGGACCACAGCTATTTTGGGAAGGTTGTTGATAAGGCAAAGAAAAATCAAACTCCTCGAAACCCTATACATTCAGCTGATATTGACCATGATTACATCAAAAGTGTGAAGCAACCACAGCGCAGCCACCAATGACAAATGTGTAACTAGTCTCATGAAACTGGAAAAAGAGTTTACAGAGTATTATTTTTCAAGTGAAAATACAGATGACGTTCCTGTCGATTCGTCATTGCTGGAGGAGATGGGCCCATCTCTAGTAAGAGTTATATTCTAGAATTCAAAATTGAAAAATATCTTCATCATGGAATTGATCAAGGAGACAACAAAAGATATCAATAGCCTTGGTAATCAAAAGAATGACTGTCAGCTACCTAATGCAAAAAGAATTCAGTCATTTGAAGACATTCTCATGGGAAAATATTCTTCTTGAATTCATGGAAAAAATTCCATGGCTTTTCTAATTGATGTCGTCTATTGTCATAGACCCTTATGGTCAGGAAAATGTTGACAAACCACCAGGTCATAACAAGAATAGGCTTGATATATTCCATCATGCTTCAAACTAAAAATAAGGATCTGAGTGGGCCTGAAGCAATTATATCATCAACTCTTCTTGATAGCATATGTGACCAAAAAGTGTTTGACAGGCTGCATACAATTGGAGTGCGCCTTTCTTTGTTTCTTCTCTGGAACTTCTTGACAAATTAGTAGGTGAGTTCAATTGCCAACTGGTGGATGCAATAAAGAAAAAACAGCGGTTCCGAATTATTGGTGACAATGTTAACTTGAAAGTTAATGTTCGTGATGACAGGGGGAACAGGAAAGGGAAAATGCATAATGCTTTTGCTTCTGCAATTCTGGTATATCCACAGCTAAAGATGGAATCCATGTTCAGACCAAAAGACATATTAAATGATAGGATTCTTCCTCCAGCAGAAACATTTTTACTTTCAGATGGAGACTGGGAGCGCATCTATAACATGTATGGAAGAAATATCTCAAGATTTATGCCAGCACTACAAATTTTCAAGGAATGGCAGTGCTCAGAACAATCAGTATCATCAACATATTCACACAACTTAACGAAATTCATTCCTCTGCCATTATTAAATAATGAGCAGAATTATACTGATGTTGTGCATATTCTCGATCATTATGAGGAAGTTGTTAATAATGCATTTAAGAAAGGAGAGGAAAATTTGGGACCACACTTCAAGGTTCATATTGGCGAAGACCAGCTAACGAGAGAAAGATTTTCAGGTGGGAAGCGCTTGCGAGCAGAAGGAACAGATGTGATTGAAAGATTTGGCCATTTGTCTCCCATCACTTTTGAGTTTTTTTCATTTAGCAATGAATATTCATGAATTTATCCTAAAAGAGTTGTAAACAACGGAAGAGAGTGAGGGGGATTTGGGAACAATGAACTTTGAAAGCAACCGGATAGGGAAGAGCAAAGTAAATGCAGATGTAAGGAAGGCATATGATGCCAGCAAGGACTATGCGATGCGATCTCGTACACAAATGCTCATATTGCTGAGGCTGTGATGCATTATTTTGGAATGTAGACTTTAAATTCCACACCCACCTTGAATTGTCCTCCAAGTCATTGGGAAAGTGAGAGCGATAAGCAGAAATGGTTACAACGACAATTGGTAGAGGTGATAAACAATTATATCTTGGGGAACTGCAGGAATGTGCTGAATGAGGTTGAAGGTTTGTAATTATTTCTCCCTGCGCTTATGAAATTCACAGCCATTCAAGGATATTCCTCAAAAATTTTCAACTCAAGACACTTTACTCTAAAATAATTTTGAAAATTAAGTGTTTTTCTGGGTAATTTTCACATTCTTCCATGATAATCAATTGTGAGTTCCATGACTATCCAGCCTTTGAATGATCATTTTTCAGATTCAAGGCAATTTCATAATTATATATAATCATATGTACACATATAGTTCTTTGCCAAATTCGATATTGCCATTTTGATCAATTGTTCAAGAAAGTCATATACCCACAAGAGTAAAATTAAATTATCACAAACTCGGTCCACCAAGGATGATGGAAGTACATCCATATTGTCATTAAGGTGAGCCACAGTGCTTAATTATATTTCTTTTCAGTTGATGGCCTGGTTGTAAAGGTTAACTTGAAGAGCG
The DNA here is from genome assembly GCA_032622095.1 of Siphonodentalium dalli. Lineage (NCBI taxonomy): Eukaryota > Metazoa > Mollusca > Scaphopoda > Gadilida > Siphonodentaliidae > Siphonodentalium > Siphonodentalium dalli. The sequence goes on from CP136066.1 coordinate 82,225,389, forward strand.
GTTCATCTGCAAACTTTGTAGTGAAGAAAGTCTCACGTAATGAAAAAGTTCCAAATGATAAAGTAAAGGCTTATGCGAACAAAGTGTTGGAACTTGGAGTGCTATATAAGAGCTTTCTTGATGTGTGCAGCAAACCAAGCAGGAGTGATTGTTTGAGTTTTCTGAAATTAGTCATGATGTATTTGATTGCATACAATAGGCGGTCAAAATATGCATATGAAATCCCGAGGTTTTTGGTCCACCAATTGCACATTTTATCAAAAGAGGAAGCAGAAACCATTTTTTTTTTGCAACATTTCGTTAACACCTACATTCCGGCAGATTTGAGAATGGAGCATTTCATAAGAGCAACAAAGAAGAATATCAAGCATATGTACTCAAATCAAAATGAGGGGAACATAACTCGAAGAACCAGTGCTTTGGGGAGTTTGCAGGAGATATGAGAATAATTTGACCAATCTAGTAGTGTCAATCCGTGCTGATAAACATTCAGAGGTTTCCTCTAATTATGATGAAATGTCCATGATCGATGATTTGAGAAAAGTTTGCCCATTTTAGGAGCAGACAGATTCCACAATGGATATAAAAATATCAATCCAGCAAACCATAAATTTGACATGTGTGTGCTTATCGTCAGTGGTTAAGGGAACAAACAAAGAAATGGTGCACTGAGATAGGCAAATAATTTATGCCAATTGTTAAAAAATCATTAAAACTCCAATGGGTGATTTCATGGGAGAGGTAGCTCAAAAAGTGCCAAATACACACAAAAATTAAGTTTCCTCAATAACTTTTTTATTTTCATTTTGTGGCTGGGCATCTGGGAGAATATATCAAAAAATGTTATAGCGTGGGAATCACTAATAAACAAAAGTTACATCACACCACGCATGGCATTATCACCATAACATTATGAATTTTTGGTCAAAATGTCATATTGCACCATATCTGAAAATCAAAATACATTTTACAAATGGCTGAAATTATTTTTTATCAATTAAATATATCGAGTCCATTGAAAAGATAACATTTTAAACTGATTATATTGGTAGTTATTCTATATGGTAAAGTAGTCTGTGATAATACAGCCGATTTTATTTTGTTTAACGGAATTCATCAATATTGAGGAAATTCCATAAAAAAAATGTCATTTTGCACTATTTTTACTCATTTTGTTATTATTCAGACTGAGTTTTTGGCTTGTATGTTCCCTTAATCATACTTTATTGGAGACTAGAATATATTTTCATTCACCACCCTAATATTAATTTTAAGACATATATGTGGTAGTATATTTTGCTACCATACCCGTGAAACCACCCAAGTGCATGGTGTTGGTTTAGTGTTTGGTTATATTTGGAAGAAAAGTAACCAATTATGTTAAATTCTTCAATAATAAACTAATATGATAACATAATGATACTATAAAAGCGATATCATCCACACAAAACAGATAAAATGCTGTTTGATTTGTTGTGTTTTTGCCGAAAGCATGTATTTATCAGCAGGGTGTTTTTGTGAAGATTTCTGACAATTACGAGCTATTATCACAAACTTCAGGAAAACAGTCGCATGCTCACACAGGCCCTCTATAAACAACTGAGTACCAGCAAAAGATTTCCGTCGGCTATTCCAAGCGTTTGTTTACTGTATACACCTGTCAGTAAGCCCGGTGGGGGCGCTAGTGTACGATTTTGCTTATTATTTATTCAATCAAATTCTTATAAAACAGTGGGTGAACATACCCCCTCTCCTGCATTATCCTACAAAAACACCAAGTCATTACTCCACATCCCATAAGATTTACTCTGATGGAGGTGTGAACAATAACACATCCTTTGATTTTATACCTCTTTGATTGATCCAATAACTAAGAATGGAATAAGATGTGTATAATTCACAACACTATTAACACAAGTGTATACTATTATACATCTTTATTTTTTTAAGAAAAACATCTGGAAAATAATAATGAAGCACATATGTGCTTCAGTATCTTCTCATATTCTACTGGATAGAAAGATGTGATTGTATTCACCTACCAAATGCTCAAAAATTGGGGTGTGCTTATCTAAAAGGACCACCCCATGTTTTATTTAGGGTAAAAACCCCAGACCGGGCTTATCTTCGAGGATGGGCTTACTGACCGGTGTATACAGTAATATAAATTTATAAACATGGCAACTAACAATTTACCTCAGAAACATCAATAAACTCAGATTTGTTCATCACCAATATATATATATATATTTACAATGTTTCACTCATTCAGTTAATCAGGTAGAGAAGTATGTGGAATAAATGAAAAACCACTCTATTCTCTAAGATTTCGTCCACTTGGCCTCTTATCACTGAGTCTCAATAATAAATGAATATACCGAATGCGTTCCAGATATTCGTAGTGTTATTGTAAAATTGCACATTTTTGACGACACATTTGAGCGAAAAGAAAAGTCGTTTTTCATTTATTCAATAACGATAGACGACCGTCATTTTTGGGGGACATATCACCAAGTGGCCATTTTTTCAGACTGATAATGAACGCCCCCTGATAAATTTGTTGTGTTATATCATTTTAAACCTGGTCACAAACTTGAGACATGACTGATATAATATTGTCCACAAACATTATGACGAGGTTTGAAAATCTGTGTAACAGGGCTGCTCTTGTTTGAAGTTCTCTGTATTTGTGAGATATCTCATTGGCCATATTTTCGTCTAACATGGTCGATGCTGAAGTTCAGGAATTTTCAGCTGAAAAATACATAAATAGTATTTCTTTCAAAGGACCGATCATCTTATAATGAATCTGTTCTGCAATGGCAATATTTTCAGTTGCAGACACAAAACATTCATTACATTCACAATTGTTTTTGCAGATATCACAGCAATCATGGGCATTTGGAAGTGCTTCAAAACAACTGCCAAAGTGATCACAAACCAATTTTCTTCTGCATTGCTTATCTTTACAGAAGTCAATCATCTGTTTGGTCATACCAGGTACTTTTTCCTGTACATTATTAGAGATGAAATTGAATTCTGCATATGCTTGCAGGTCATCACGTCCAGCTCTCCCAATTTCTTGAACATACTTCAAAAATTTGATCAAATTTAAGAAAATATTAAATTTCTTCTCTAAAAACAATATACATATGAAATTAGTATGTACCTTATATATACCCGAATATATGGTGCTGGATACCTTAGACAAGGTAATAATTCGAGGGCTTGTTTATGCTGGGTCAACTTCCATTTTTCCAAAATTCTGAAGCAGGCTTATGTGAGAATAAAACTTCAAATTTAAAAAAGGAATTTTTTTTTTGAAAAACTGCTTCTCAGTTGTGCTCTAAATGTTGTAGCAGTTGCTGCTTTACTGACTTGAATTGAAAAAAAATACTAACTCTATTAATAGAAGTTTTTGGTGTCTCAGACTCAGAATTATTGTTTTCTATCACAATATCTACATTTTCAACATTGAGCATTGTAATTTTTGTTTCTGTTATAAACTTACCCAATTTTTAACCAAAACAGCTGAAGCAATAACATGACTTACTCTCTGAAGTGGTTGGAACACCAACATGAACAACTCTGCAAACATCAGGTGCATCTGCCCTCATGCCACAAGCTTCTGTTGCAAACAACAACTTTATATCGCCAGACTGCATATTGAAGTTTTTAATCACCTCGCTCCTCATCTGTGGACAACATGTCAAATGTTCTGATTTCTCTTAAATGTTTGCTCAAACATTAATTTTATGAACTGCAACATCAAAGAGTACAGCTTTAGGAAGTAGTTGTAATTTACAGTACCCGGTGTAACAAAGAAACAAATCACCTTCCCTAAACTGGATACCCCCTCCCCACTTATGAATACAAGAAATTCACTCATTTGAAATAATTTGAAATGGCCACAGGCCCCTTGGGAAAATTACTAAGATACCAATATACACTATAGCAGTGTATGGTAATTTTCCCCAGGGGCCTGTGGAAATGGCCATAGAAAAATGCTTTTTTTTTTAGATTTAATTTTTTTTATATTTAACCCTTATCTGGTGCTTCCTGATTTTGCGAAAACCCTGTCCCAATGCATACTCGTATATATGCGAGTCGCCCATATGGGAGACTCGCATATATGAGAGAATGCACTGGTACAGGGTCTTTACTGCTGCACCATCACAGAGTTAATATTATTATTATTCTTTTAATGACAATTGTTTTTTTCACTGTGACATGTAATTTATTTGATCCTGAAATGGTCAGAATTTTTTTTTATTGAGATTTCAATTTTGTATTTATTTAAAAACAAAACTCAAGTAAAAAAAATTTCACTCATTTGATACCAGTAGGTTGATCCTGAATTTTTTTTTCCAGATGTTTTTTGTTGAAATTGAACTTTCTCTTCTTTTTTTCCAAGTCATCCTGACACACCTTCACCTAACACCCCTTCACCTGGCAGCCTATATATGACAAACAAATCATACCAAGTTATTTTGTCTATATACTCATGAATGTCATGGCCTGGATATACCCCTCCCCACCCAGCAGCCTTCATTTGAAAAAAATCATCCCAAGATATTTCGGTTTTCTCTGCATGGGCACCCCCTTGACAGGCGTTCAAACTTTTAAGGCCCCTCATATAAAAGGTGTATGGGCCTATACCTTTACGTAGTCATGAAACATCGAGAAAATTACTGTAATCTCAACCCTGCAGCATCCGAACATGACTCAGATATTCATAAGTGGGGGGAAATTCAGGGTGGGGGAGATATCCAGATGGAGTGATATCCTGTTACACCAATACACATTTATCCACCTCCCACCCCTGTCTACTATACAGATAAAGCCCATCAGATAAACCACGCCGCTATCCGTCTACTAGACAGATAAAGCATCCTCTACTAGACAGATAAACTTAAAATAATCAAGGAAGAAAGGTTACAAGAACTTGGAGCAGTTAACCTCCAGCAGTTCGTGAGTGACATCACTGGGTCGTAACAACGTTATGGAGCATCATTAGAACGGACCATGCTGGTTTCCGTTGTTAGTGACAGCGTCCTTAGAAACGTCAACATACACAACGTATTTTCGTGCAACAACTTTCTAAAAGATCAAAGGATGCGCCCCAAAACGCACTCAAATAGAATTTTTAAATGTTCAGTTGGTGAAATCTATAACTTGATTAAGCAATTGGCAGTTTGTTACTACATGTATATAAAGTATAAGATTATATTCTTCCGTGAGCTGGTAGTGGTACATTTGCACTGCCGATCTTCTAGTGCTGGTGCTAATTACTGCTAAAATTCAGACTTTCATTCAATTCATTAAAAAGTTTCAAGCACAAACATCCAAATTCACATGACTGCTATATTCGTATATTTCAGTTTTAGATTTGAACGTTACGCAAATCATTTAGATTTTATTAGAAATTACACCATGCTATGATATTTTTCCGGCATAATTTAGAAATTATATGGCGGACTATTTCGCGACGCAGTCGCATGAATACAAAACTGTTTCATAATTAAGTAGTCTCTACTATACAGATAAAGTCGCTAAGTAGGTCATCGCTTCTCTGTAAGGAGCCTGTGAATTTTGCGATGTTTTTTGACAAAAACTGCGATAAAATACATTTAAATTTATTCGATGAATAAACAGAACATCCACATAGTGCAGCTGAATAAAGAATTTATTTTTTCTCGTATGTGGGCATCTATTTGGCTCGCCTAGAGGCTCGCCAAATAGATGCCCACATACTCGCAAAAATAAATTCTTTATTCAGCTGCACTATGCGGATATTCTCTATATAAAGGTTCTTCACATAATCATTTATGCATATTCATGCCAGGTGGATGCAAATTGTTGTTCTCAAATTAGGTACATTAAAGGGACCCAAGGAACTCGGAGTGGATAAATGTACACAAAATATAGAAATCTGTTAAAACTATAACCACTAAGAATACCATGGAGAAATTTAGAGAACTATATGAACTTTGTTGTTATAATATTGATCGTTCTCCAATAACTAAACGTCATTTTTTGAAACCATTGTTATTTAACAACACTGACAGTTATTTGTCTGATAACTAAACGTCATTTATTGAAACCATTGTTATTTAAAGGTACGTTTGGCCTTGGCGGTGGGTATCCTGTGAAAATATTTCCACCCGTCAAAAACCGCCACAAACAGAAAGAACATCAAAATATAGACAGACTTTGTCCGTATATAAATAAGAAATATCGCATAAACAGTATGTTATGCTCATATGTTTAACCATTGTTATGTAAACAAAAGCATAAAAAGTTACTTTTCTGGTGTTTGTTTATATTATGATGGTAAACATAAAGAACTAATAAAGAGCGTTTATACCATTTGTGTGTGATTAGCCAGTAGCATTGTGCTGTCGTCTGTAACCCAATCAGGCTCTTGCTTAGGTAAAATATAGTAGGTATTTATGATAACATCCTGTTTACGCGATGGTCATGGTATATATGAACGAAACTGTATGCGTTTTAATGTTTTTCTGTTTACGGTGTTTGGAACAAATATGAATATTTTCGACAATTAAGGCCTCATGTGCCTTTAACAACACTGACAGTTATTTGTCTTAATATGATTTTCAGAATATTTTAAATGATTATACCTTTTCCAATATTTACAGTCAAGTTTTGATTAAACTTTGGTATTTTATTGGACTAATTGGACATTTATTTATGATTCTAATGTACATGTATCAAGCAAAATCTCATTATTGGAGAGTTATAAATAATGAAAAAGAACAAAGTTAATCTTTTTTCATGTTGTTGATGAAAGTTGTTTTACATTTACCCATGTTTAATCTTTAGTCACTTTAATCCTCATGTGGGAAATAATATTGTTATGTTATATGTGCTGTTATTCGTTATTCGTTTGAGTCTTGAATAAAATTCAGTAAACTATATCTTAATCGTTTTCCTAGCTCGTATTCAAACTTGTTAAAGATTCCATGTCTGATTTCACACCATAAATGCTAAAATCATCATCTCTACATTTTAACATGTTTTTAATATTATTCAGCCTAACAAAAATTCCAATGATCGTCTCTTATAGAGTGCGTACACCTTTCTGTAAACCAAAAGTGGTAGATATTAAAGAGCATTCTAAATTTTGTATTCGTTTTCAACATAACAGTGATGGATCCTTTGTGTATTTTCACGATGAATATGCCATGGAAATGACAGAGATTGCAAGTGTTATCCTTTTGATTGCTGAGCTGAACATTAACTAAGCAAATTTGTCAAATCAGACAATGCATCTTTAACATATATTAGTGTCCTCTTATATCATGGTTCTACTTGAACAGCATAAACTTAATTCCGAATCATTCCCGTTTGAGAATTTATTGTTTCAGACCTCCAATTGCAAATATATATAATTTATCAATGGAATCTATTCACCATTGCATTTTGTGAAACAGAAAAAAGGAGAGTAGGAGTAACCAGCATGCAGTGATATTTTTTCGGAATTGTGTTTATACTTAACCCCTCCATGACGGGAGCTTCCTGAAATAACCTGTGCCAATAATTCATTCTCTTAATATGGAGTCTCTACATAGGGAGCTTGGATTATATAAGAAACTGCATTGGCCTAACAATATTTACCTTGACTTTGTAAGCCATTGCATTCTCTTATATATGTGAGGCACTCCAATGGAAGACTAGCATATATAAGAGAACAAATTGGCTTAACTAAATTTTACCTTGACCTTGTAAGCAAGTGCATTCTCTTACATTTATGAGGCTCCCTATGGGAGACTCGCATATATAACAGCACTGACACAGGAACTATAATGCTGCACCAGCACAGTTCCCTTTATGTAAGGGTTATGGTCATGCTAATTTATTTATTTATGGACATCTAAGAAATGTTCCCCATCAGCCCAAAACATTAGACCACATCGATATTAAGGATGGCCTATCTCTTCCAAGTACCACTTTCTGCAACATCTGGTGTTAAAAATAGCCACTGTCCCGCTTCATAGAAATTAATTCATGGAAAAATTCATTTCCCATTGAGAAACTCCAGTTGACTGGTTTCCCTGACTCATTATTATTTTACACCCCTGAATCTACAAAAAGTTCAAGGAAGAAACAGACAATCTTTAAATCTTGCTTTATGAAGATTTGAGTGAGAAAATTAGTAGATACACACTGTGCAGGAGGGGCTCTAATAAAAACAATCACCTCCGAAATAAACAAAAACAGTGAAAATATGTAAATGAATTTAGAACTTAAAAAACAAGAGCATCGCTAGGGCGTGGCAAAATACGCCCTTTAGCCATTTCGAATTGCACTACCGCAAAATAAAATAACACTTTGAGCTTACATCTGAAGAATATCTGATATACCCCTAATTCAATGCAAAAATGCAGTCAAATTCTAAGTAAAAAATGGCCATAACTCATGTGAAAATAATTAGACAAAACCTATATTCGAACTTGGCCTGTAGTTTTAGCTGCAAAATACACATACCAATTTTGGTTCAGATCAAATAATCCAAACTGGAGTTATCGGTCGAAACTAAAAATGTTAACAGATGGTCAAATTCTAAGTCGAAAAAGGGCCGTAACTCATGTATAAATAATTGGACGGAACCCATATTCGAACTTGGCCTGTATATGTAGCTGGGAAATACACATACGAACTTTGGTTCAGATCAAATAATCCAAACTGAAGTTATCGATCGGAAACCAAAAATGTTAACGGACGGACGTCGTGACAGACGGACGGAAAGCCTGATTACATAATACGAGCTTTTTTCAAAAGGGCGTATAAATAATGAGTAAGATGTATGTATATCAGTACCGGGTAGTTGGTTCAAAATTTTGTATCTAATTATCTTTGGCTTGCACAAGCTATGGTACTGAGATACCATTTATGTATCCACATGTCGCAATGCTTCTTAATAGCCAACACCACACCATTCCATCTTACAAAAAAAAACACAAATCTTTTTCTTACATTCCCCAGTTCCTGAACCATTTCTTTCATTAATGGTGTTATTGTTTGCAAGAAAAACTTCTCACCACAACCCTGCCTCTTGTTTACTCCCACATATATGTTCTTCCTGTCCACTAAATTGTTCATACAAAGTTTTTTTCTGAGTTCATCTCATTGGTCATTGGACATGGTATCATTGGACATGGTAGCCGTTAGGCCAATAATGTTACATATATTAAAGAGTGACTTTAGTTTAATCAATTCTCCATATTTTGGCCTAAACTCTTCTCCCCAACTTAGAATACAACGCACTTCATCGATAACAACTGCACAAGTATTCTGCCAGCTGACTCCACGATACACGGACAGGAGCCTCTCATTTAAAATTGGGTGACCAATCACATACTTAAAATCACATTGTAGAAACTGTTGTGTGAATGGTTCAGAAATTAAAGATTTATCAACAAGAATGGCATATTCTCCGAGTTCATTCAGTTGTTCTTCGATAATGGTATCCAGTGGACTCACGATTAATATTGCACACTCCCTTCCATAAATCTCTTTAAAAAAACAGTGGTAAAATTTCAAAATATTAAACTCTTTCCAAAACCAGATGCAAGAACATCATTTTTCTGTGCAAGAGCTTTAATACAGTCAATTTGTTTAGGTTTTAAATGTGAATAAATATAACTTTCAGGAGAACTTCTCAGGCGATTAATATTAATTCTGGACAAAAATTCATTTTTCTGGCATATTGCACGAATGCCAAATATGGTCTGATTTATTTACATTGGCAACGGAATTAATATAGAACCTGGTTTTCCCCGGAAAGGTAGCACGGTTAAAAATACGCCACGAAAACAATAGAAAAAGCAACACTTTCCCAAAAATAAACAAGTTTCATAATATGACAGCACACAGCGCTAATTAGGTCAAATTCTTTTTCCGGGGAAAATATTCCCCAGTAGCTCGTGGGCTTTTAAATTTAGATCGATCGATGACGTACTGGTCTCTTTTGGGAGGGCACGTCACAGAGCGATAGCGCCGTAGTGTTTCACATATGAGCCAGGGACGAGTCTATCTCGACTTCCCCATATACTCATTTAACATATTCAGTTAAAGGCACGGGCGGCGTTCGTTGCAGAAATATTCATATTTATTCAAATCGCCATCAACCGAAGGAATATTAAAAAAGATATAGTTTTGTTCATATGCCAAACATAATCAGCGCGTAAATAGTATATTGCCGTCAATGTGTACGTAAACAAGAGCCTGCTCGTGTTACAGAAGTTGTGCTTCTTTTTACACAACACAGCGCAATTCTATTGGTTAATCACGCACAAATGATATAAACGCTCTTTATTATTTCCATATCAGGAAAACAGTAACAAACAAGTGCACCGCTAGGCGGAGGTAACGCCCCCGACTGTACAATCAGAGAGGATTTTTCTTATTTTTGTGCAAATGCTTATTAAATGGCACTTTGTAAAGTTATGTTATTCATGAGTAAACAATCCAAAATCAAGTTATCATCTGGAAACCAAAAAAAGTAGCAGAAAACCTGAATTTTCTAAGTCCAAAAAGGGGCGTAACTCTGGAAAAAATGGGCGGACGAAACCACGGCTATGGGGAAATCTTGTCCCCCCGGCTGGTCTATTAGCATACCAAAGATTAACTGAATTGAGTTAGCGAAACCAAAGTTATGAGTTGAAACGTTCGTACGGACGGACGGACAGAAGGACGGACGGACGGACGGAGGGCTCCACTATATACCCCCAAATCTCCATCGGAGATCGGGGGCATAATAACGCTCTTTATGTTCACCATATTCGGATCTAAACAAAAGCCAGACCTGTAACGTAACGTTTTTTTTCTTTTGTTTACACATAACAAAGGGGGGGGGGTGACAATAACATACTGTTTATGCCATATTTCTGACTAGTGTAAGAACAAAGTCTGTCTATATTTTACTATTCTTTCTGTTTATGGCGGTTTTTGACGGAGGTGAATATTTTAACGGAATACCCACCGCCAACGCCTCCTGTATCTTTAAGTTAGTTCTATACGAAAATAAAGTATTCGCGAAATGTTGACCACCAACGGTTTATGTTGGAATAGATAACAGTTCGCAATTGATCAATGGTACAGAACTCTACACTTGATGGACAATAAGAGTCTTTACTGATCGCCCGATGTCGATCGATCTAAGCCGGGTTCTACGTACACACCTTTGAGGGAGCACAGAACTGTCGTCTATCGATAAGAAAACAGGTTCATATTAATCGGACATGACTCAATTCGAACCTCCAAATTTTGTCAACGTTATTTGGAGGGACGGATACGATAGGTCGATAAATACACGAAATATTGATATACCGGCTTCATATTCTTTGAATAACAATTGCCAACGTCACAGCCATTTTCCAGCAATTTTAAATTTTTCGCCCGAAATCAGACAAACGCTCTTTATTGCCACCATATCAGGAATAGAAAAACACGGAACGCTCTTTTCTGTTCCATGTCGTGCAATTGTTTTTTTTTTGTTCGGGACCCAAACACTTTGTTCATATATAGTTGCATTTTCATTACTTCAATGCGTTTGTTTTGGGTTACAGAATGCTCGTAGACAGGTATACGTAGTTAAGACATATTTCGATACCGGGAAACAATTAAAAGCTAATAATATTTATATTTTGGAGCGCAAACCGCCATGTGGTTTTAAAAGTATTTCAAAACCCCAAATACGCCCATATCGACGTTATTTGAATCAGTGTATATGAATTTTAAATGGTGCACGAAAACAGTCGTATATGATCGTATTCATATTACAAATACGTCGTATCGGGCGTATTTGACCCCCACCACTATACGAAACACGCCCATATTGGCATTAAATACGTTTTTCGACACGACTTACCAGATTCACCCTCTTTATAAATGGTTTCACCGAGGCCAGCACATTCAACGAAATATCGGGTATACGCTCATTTTGGACTTATTTCAAAATCGACTGTTTTCGTGCCCTATTTACGTTCATATATAGCGTAATTAATATGGCCGTATTTGGGTTTTTGAAATACGTTCAATGTGAACCTTTTAGCATGAGGATATGTCGATTACATACCGTATAGCAAGAACAAAACGAACTTTGATACTTTAGAAGGTCTTTTTGTCAGAAGCGATCGCGACTTTTGTAAAACGATATTGTCTAGATTTTAGTTTTAATATAGATTTACTCAGTTCGTATCTTTTCATCATGGGTAGTAAAAAAAAGTGCGTTACAAATTCGTGCGTATCATAGTTATACATGTCCATGTACTATGCCGATAGTGCAATGTTGTGTTGATTCATATCTGATATAGAACTATGACAAACTTATAAATGATCAACATATCCTCGTGCAAATAGGTTCATATAGGACCTAAATATTCACATAGGTTAATATGGAACTTATATGATTCTTAAATAATCTCATATATAGGACTTATACCCGTTATTTCATTGAATGGCTCGGGCCGCAGTGAACACACATTATAAAGAGCGTTCATCGGGTAAGTCGTGTCGATGAAAAAAGTAGATTAAATAGTGCCTATATGAGCTTATTTCGAATTGAAAAGATCATATACGACTGTTTTGATCGTGTCACATTTAGGTTCATACAGAGATTAATTCAGATTCAAATAATCCATATATGCCCTTATTTCGTGTGTTTTAAATAAGTTATTTATGAGCTATTTACGGGAGAACAGGCTGGAATGATACGTGAAACCCCATTGTTATGAGATGTTCGGCGTGAGTTTCATTTCATTTAATCTGCCACGTGGCCCGTGAGCGTAATATAGTGTTGATGCATGCATTTGTCTTCTGATAACATCTAGTTAGCTATCTGTGCGCTAGATCATGCCATGAATCTCCACTCTGGATAACGCCCGTATAGAGATCATATTCCGCCAGTTCAAAACCTGAGAACTTTTTGTCGAAATTAAAATTGTTAGTACATGTTACTAAATAGACGAAGGTAAATGTAGTGATTTGAATGCCCACAAACTGGAAAACCATATATCCGACACTAATCTTTGTATGTGTGGTCAGATCGAGGATTGCGAACACTTCATATTTCAATACCCACATTTTATATTAGCTCATCAATTTTTTTAGAGAATATACCTGATTTTGTTAACATTAGAACAAACCTATTCATAAATGGAGATGTCACTTTAAATAAACAGTTAAATCTGCAAATGTTTTAAGAGTTCTAGAAGTACATCCTCAAAACAAGACGTTTTCCGCATGTTTTCCTGTGATCTCGACTCCGGTACATTTCACTATGCGTTGGTTACACCGGTGACGTATCCTTAAAATATTTAATATGCATTATTCCTCTTCCTACTCCTCATCGTACTACTCTCTCTCTCTCTCTCTCTCTCTCTCTCTCTCTCTCTCTCTCTCTCTCTCTCTCTCTATATATATATCTCTCTCTTGCTCTCCCCCCTCTCTCTCTCTCTCTCTCTCTCTCTATTTCTCTCTTTCTCGCTATTCCTCGCCTCAGTTCTTTGTAACCCATCATCTACTCTCCACACCTCCCGACGTCACATCTACCCATCATACAATTTCAATACATTATAACGAACATATAATCAATCAACCACAAAATACCCAACCAAATACAATATATTGGTCCCATGCTGTCTGAGTGAGGTATTCGTGAGACCGCATGGTACCAAGAACTTGTTTACATATTACCATTTTAAGAATATTCGGTATCATCTTTCTAAGTGGGCCGAACGACTAACAAAAGCTTATATAGCTTACTGTCGTCTCCGTTCCCAACCGATATAACATGCCTGCAAATCTCCGATAACAAACACCAACAATGTATGATCTCAACGGGCGTTAGCCAGAGTAGAGATTCGTGCCATGGTCTAACTCCGCGCAACGTATAATGGTACGTACATACACTGGAAAGTTTGCACGACATTTTTTGCTGGAAGTTTCTCATAGAAAAACCAATGGTGCCAGAATATGAACGACACGATGCATACAAATAACATTTACCAAAGATAACGACATGTGAAGTAAAATTTCGATAGTTCCACATAACGTACTACTAACACCTTGCCTTAAAATACTTGTATGATTAATTCTTGCGAGATAATTGCATGCTATTTACAGGCATCGATACTGGTGGAACTACACAGTTTTTACTTCTCATGTAGTTAGCTGTGGTATAAAGATGCATATAATAAGCATTCGGTTTTTGGCACATTGTAGCTTTCTATACGAAATTCCCGCAAAAGAATGCCTGGCAAATTTGCGACTGTATGAACGTACCCTAAATATACTGTATATTTGATGTGGTGACAAAATGAGACAAGAAAAACATTTGTCAAAACATCTTGTTCGCGCATAAACTATTCAGACATTTTGCGATGTTCGGAACGGAAGACGCGTTTACCATCCTTTGTACGAGAACTGACTTTCACCGCGAGGACTGCGATCCATATACGGCATCAAACTCGCATATTGTAATGGGCTGTCTTCAGTCTTCGTTCCAGTCTGTGGATCATTTCCCCATAAATTTGATGGAGCCAAAACAAAGGATTAGGTTCCCTTGTATTAGTAATCACAGCAACCAAGTCCATTGGTACAACATTTAACGAGTTTGATTCATGTATAATTTATGTTAGAAATACAAAACGTGAACGTTATAGAGGTTTTTGAAAAATTATTATTTTCTTACATTAGTCCCAAGAAAAACAAAGTCCAAATCTAAGAACCAAATATGTGAATGAAAACTGAACACAGTGGATAATGATGAAGAAGACAAAAATATTGTTGTTGTTCATCATTATACAGTGTTCAGTACACATTCACATATCTGTTTCCCAGATTTGGACTTTGTGTGTGTTGGACTAATGGAAGAAACATAATTTTTTTATACCTACATAAAGTGCACATTTTGTATTTCTAACATAATCCAGGCACCATGAATTATAATCTTAAAATGTTACACCAAAGGGCTTGATTGCTTTGATTATTAACCCTTTGAACCCGTAACACCGATATTTAGGTGCAAACGAACCGTGACTATATCCCGTAACACCGATATTTCGGTGCAGCGACGACATGATTCGGTAGCAAATTTATATATAGTATAACGAGCGTCTGACCCACTGATTTATATTTAAATTGCCCCCACATATGTCAGCGGCGCCCATGGTGCGTATGGAATGGTTGACCGCTAGTATCGGGTAGAAATATATGCGCATGCGCATAGCATATAATCTACAAAAACATACGATATTTTAAGCGAACTGTGCCGCTATATTTACGGCATATAATTTCGTGTTCCCCGTGTGTGTACAGAACAGACATAATTTAGACACACAATTTCAGTTTAAATTACCCTCGCGTATATTAACCAGTGTTCTGCTACATATGGGGAAGGGTCTATCGCATATGGAGTTGATTTATTCGCGCATGCGCAGACTAGCGCAATGACAAATAAATGGTTTATAACGTACTTATACACGACATACCCACTAATATATATATTTAAATTGGCCTATTGAAGTCAGCGCTGGCAAAGGTGTATATATGCCCGCTAGAAACGGCTAGGAAAATATGCGCATGGGCGCAGGCTATAATTCATTTTTTTAAATGCATTTAAGTGAAATGTGGCGCTATATATGACATTTTGTTGCATGTTTCACATGTTAGTACAGTAGACACAATCTAGACAGCTTACTTGAACAATGGGGCCACGATAGGTTACGGGAAATTACGTTGTTTCTGGTCTCTGTAATGTCAGTCTCTGTTGTGCCACATGGAGCAAAAAGTCTATCGCATATCAAGTTGACTTACTCGCGCATGGTCAGGTATATCTTAATTTCACATTAGGATATTGGTTGCATCGAAACGCAATTCGCTGATGTATAATTACAACGTTATAAGCTAGAATTCGTTTATCCTGCAAATTTCGGGTAGTTGCCTAGTAACCGTTTCTAAGGCGAGATCGGGTGGCAAACTCTCCCGATCTTACAGTGGTCCGTGCATGCATATATCATGCCTGCACAGTTTCAGGTAGGTGTCCCCTTTCAACATAACCAACACCATGCGACTAGACACTGTCTAAATTAAGGCAAAACATACCACTGAATGGTTAGTGCAATTATGTCATTCGATCAGTTGTGGTATTTGCTTAGCAACCGTTGCTACCCTTAAATGGGATATTTTGTTCACTATTCTGGTCGGGTATATCTCAAATTTCACGTTAGGGTAGTACCTGCATCAAAAAACGCAATCACTGAGGTTGAATTACGACGCTATAAGCTATATTTACATTTTCCAGTCAATTCCGGGTAGTTGCCTAGCAACCGTTACCAAGGAGTTGCCGCGAGGCAAAGTCTCGCGATCTTATAATGATCGCTGATCCATGGGGGACAAACCTGTAAAGTTTCAGACCGGTGTCGCAATTTGAACATAATCAACACCATGCTACTAGACACTGTCTAATTTAAGCGGACATACCACTGGGAGCCCCGGGTCAGGGTGTCGATCACTGTGGGGCGCCAGGGTTCAAAGGGTTAATATAAGAGAACAGAATCCTTTATTTTGACTCAATCAAGTTTTGGGGGAAATGGATACTTAAAGCCCTCAATACGATGATACTATTTCGACATGGGCACGTTTTCGGCGGATGCTATGTTGAGTAATTCTAGCGAATCTGCAATGGTAATATAAAATTTAGGACGGTGTTGTCCAACCAACTGCTTGAATGCGCAGTGTGAGGTCTGGTCTGAATTCAATACTGACACTTATATCTAGCGGAGATGTTGGATATTGATTTGCCGATACAAACACTCATATTAAAGGAGTGGGCGGTGATTTGAAACGTCTATGCTATAATTTTGGATTATATTTACAATTTTCACAATGTATTTGTGATATTTATACAAACGAAAATGATCGATTAATAACCCACAGCCCGGGATTGTCATTTATTCAAAGGTTCTGATTGAGTGGAATGATATGTTTCCTCGTGGGAGAATAATTGTGAACACCGAGGAGATTGCTGAAGTACTTAGGGCGATCGACGACAATTATTATTGAGATGTCCAATGACAATAACTGTGCCAAGGAACTTATATGCAAGGAATATGTGGCTCAGATTTTCAATACAATCTGAGTATTCTTGGACCGAATGATTTGACGAGGGAAGGTACACATGAAATGTGTATTCAATCAACCCTGGCTTACACGCAACTGTATGCCAATGATGCGGTCATCACCTGTATCAATTGCCGAGACAGAGTTGGTCGGTCGTTTGTGCCACAACAATGCGACACCGCCCTTCTGTGACCTGGCTGGTTATGATGATTGGGACTTTGATCACAGACGGTATATAAATAGTAAAGTTGTGATAAAGTAAGCATGCACAATGAGTTTGTATTTCTAATTCAGATATGATTACTAAATCTGCCTTCCATGGAAAGACACATGTGTAACATTCGTGTCCAAGATCGACCGCGGGGTCGTAAAATGGCGACTCCATAACGCGCATGGTTGGCACTATTTTTTCAGAGTAGTGATGACCGTACCGCCCAAATGAAAGTTTTTTATTTTATCTGTTGAGCTAATCGGATTGACATCAAATAAATAATACAATATGTTATAGGATAAAAAATCAGAATTGGTATAGAAGAAACTTGTAATTCAGGATAACTTGTGTTAAAAAACTCCATTCAAATCCCGAAATAAGTAAAGTATTCTTGTCCTATAATGTCTAGCTGATATATTTAACCCACTCCGGTCGGAAATGTACCAAACAAAATATATCTTTGATTGTCAGAAATAATGTAGATGTGAACTAATAATTTAGGGGAATGACACCTTAATTAATGTCTGTTGAATGTGGTGACAAGAACAAAATATGCCATGAAGTATGAGCATTTTCCCTAGCCAATTTCACCAAAACAGTTGGAGTATTGTTTGGAAGTAATGAAAAACTTAAAAAGCATCAAAATAATTAGCGTATTTCCCAAAAACTACTCTTCCTGTTTCAAAGTCGACAATGTTCTCAATTTTTGCCAAAGTTCCACAAATACAAACCATTCACTCATTCTAACCTACAAATTTTTTCTACGTAATTTGGAGGACTGATACGACAGGTCGATAAATACACGAAATATTGATATGCCGGCTTCATATGCTTCATAACACTTGCCAAAGGCATAACCCTTTTCCAGCCATTTTCGCCTGAAGTCACACAAACGCTCTTTATTGCTACCATATCAGGATTAGAATAACACGGAACGCTCTTTTCTGTGCCATGTCGTGCAAATGGCTGTTTGGGGGGGGGGGGATTTGCATTTTTCATTATTTCAATGAATGCAACCCAAATGAAAGGTAGTTAAGATATTTATCGACCTACTTCGATACCTGGAAAAATTAAAGAGATATCTTTATTACCTCCAAGTATAGGAGAGATCGATATACATGACATATAATTACAGTTGGATTAAAGTGGGCTCCCATGGCCAATGTGGTGGGCCGTTAAGTACAAGTATGGAGAGGTGTTGGAAACCACGAGAGTGAAGCATAAATGCACTTGAATGTTCACGACAGCTTTTGTTGCAGGATAATCTGATTTGTCCAATAGATATGAAAGTTAGTCGTTACAACATGCGTGGGTGTTGAGAAGATAATTACAATGGACGTGAGACGGGTTGCTGAACGCCATTCCTGATCATTGTGCCGAGGACGTACAGGTACTTCGCAGAATATATTACTAGTTCCTTGAGGCAGTGGGATATGTGTTCTGTTAGGGTTTCAAGAGAACTTCCGAGGAGGGTTGCTACCAAGTCATCTTTGGCTAACGACGAAAGGTAAAAATATTCGGGTATGCCGAAACGAGAGATAATCCCTTCCCAAAAAGAGTTTCTGATGATGAGAGCGGCTGAAGAAGAGCATACGAACAGGGCGTGGTCGATTTCATTCGAGTACACTTCGCTGCAGAGATGACACACTAAATTGTTGGCATAAGTTGTCCTGTTGAGAAGCAGTACTAAGTTTTCGAGGTATTTCGACATGTAAGCGTTTCCATGGAGAAGTTTCTAGACTGTCCAGTTTGATAGGGGATTAGGGTGAACTTTCCACAAAATTCGTAAGGATGTATCGGACGAAACTTTGGTCTGCCACGAGGAAATGAACGTTCCCCTGGCAGCTGCCTTCACAAGAGTTATCCACGTTGACAGTTTTGTGAAGACCCCATGGTCCAGGTAGTCATTCAAATAGTCCAAAAGATCGTATTTGGCTAATATGGAGAACATTTCCTGGACAAAACCACTGGAGCGATTGTATAGTCTCTACAGGTGTGCTTTCAGGATAAACCGACGTAATGGTAATTGATGGTCGAACGATAGATGGATAAGACGTCCCAGGAAGCAACGTTTTTTGATATGCAGTTGATATTCAATTGGTAGAAATCCAAGAAGACCTAGCGATAATCTAGTTGACGATCGTTTTGGGAGGGATTGTGCGTATTTGAGGCAAGTTCTGGCGGCTTTGTTCATAATGGTGATGGCGGAACTTTGATCAAAATGAACCACCTCGACACCGTAAAGAGCTCTCGGTAGAACAACAGTTTTGAGGACCATTGAAGTCTTACCGTAACCCTTTATCTACTAAATGAACTATCTCGAACCAGTTAGAAAAATATACATTGGATTGGTATGTTACTCATCTGCAGGGTTTCTCCGTAAAACAAACGACATAATATAAGCGCAGAATGAGACAAATTGCCTCATATTTGAGGGAAATGTTCAGATAATAAGTTCAACAAACGATATATTTTGAACATTTCCCAAGAAAGTGTACTCGTCAATTAGTTGTTAGTATAGAAAAGGTTAACCCAACCGGTTGTTGATAATTGTTTTTATTGGTAACCTATTCTGAAGACACATCCACATTGTTCCTAACATGGGCGTTATTTGACTAAAAACTTTCAAATTAATATTGCCCTTCACACAAGAGCTTTCATTTTCCCCTTACTACAGTGGTCGTTGATATCAATTATATATCTGTTTGGAGCATTACAGTCTCAAACACCATAGCAGCAGCAGTAGTTATCTACGTTCAGTATTAACCATAACCAACAGAATAAAACAATAGTAAATTGTAACCATATGGTAACTATAATGTGTAACCATTGGTTCGACAGCAATCGAGAAACTACACAACGCTCGGTGTATTGGCGTTTTGGTTCTCGAGGACTGTGATTGTAGAATCCATAATGATTAGTATATTGAAAATTAATCAATAACATGCCACCTGGGCATAATTCGTGTCACATTTTGCATTGTATCTCTCACATGCATACCTAAATTTGAGATCAGATAGGAACGAATGAAGCGATAGCTGTGTGGGTGTGAGATATGTCCTATATATATTGATTCAACACCAGTAGGAAAAGTTTACTTTTTAATATATTTATTTATGATCTATACAGATGATGGTATTAATTTTTGTCAGATCAATGCAAGTTCGACTATATCCTGTCCATCACTGTGTAGGAACTGTTACATCGGAAGTCGTTCTATCGCCGGTATTGTGATGGTTCTTGCCTGATTTGTTACGGTTCCTGATGATTGAAAATAATCATTTTTGTGACAAAATCACGCAGAATTATAGATATCTTGAATATATTATACTTTCCTGAATGAACAGAGGCTGCAGAAGTGCCGTGTTATCGAAACCTGAACTCTAGACCACAATTAACTCGGTACTAGCCAGTTAACGCGTAAATATCAACATGTTATAACTGAAAATCAAGCCAGGTGGACGCAAAATCTTTGTTTTTCGTGGCGTATAAAATATGAAACGCATTCTGAAGACAAACACTGACTATAAAGTATACCCGTGTTATTCTTCTGTAAAATAGCTGAGAAAGTATCCCGATAGGGGTTGATAATTGGGAGCTGTGGCCTCGTAATCAACACGGGTGCGTGTTACGGTTCTATTTCAAACCAATCACGGCTGTGACGGTTCTGTACATGAGATTTATTCGAACGATTTCTGCACTTTAGTCCGAAAATCGTCTTGTGTATCTGATATTTTAAACCAGATAATGACTGTAGCTTATGTAATTTGCATAATAGAACAGGTATATTAAGAAATAACAATAAATACCTAATACGGGAGATTAAGTGACATAAATAGGCAGAATTAAAATATTGAAAGTCCCGATGAGTATAGTATCATAATCATGCCCGCCTATATAAATGACCAATGGTAATATAAATCTACTCTCAGGAGAATATGAGATGTTATATTCATTTACTTAGTCTGGTCATTATTTTTAGATCCAGGTGTGACAATATTTCAATACCCGCGCCATCATATTTCCTCCTCTGCAGTCCGCCTGAGGGACATTTACACATGTTTGTCGCCCAGACATGAATATAACTTATGAAATCACGTTCAACTGAATCATTGATAGGTTATGACGTGATTTGGGTGGTGGGGGGACTTGGGGAGGGGTGCTTAATTGGTGTCTATCCCCAACTTTGGTCAAAATGTTCAACAGTTACAAATTTCTTATCTTACAATAGATTGGTTTGAAATTTAGCACCAACAATATGTTGAAATTGTTCTCTTAGTTTGATTTGACAACAATTTAATAGTGAGGAATTTGTCGTATTTAGACCAACATTTGCATACTTTCCTACACTTTAAACATGTAATCAACCATATTTGACATATACAAATGGACACCTCTTCTTTAGAGTTGATCCAAAACTCATGATGGGTGGATAGGAAGTAGGGAGCAGGTATGATCTAGTTATCTATATCATATTTACCCCCCCCCCCCCCCGAAATTGGCAAGAAACTGGTTAATAGACAAATAATCTAATTAAATTTAATTAATATGCTTTGTATTAAATAATGTATGCTCTTTTGCAAAATAAATCAGCTCTCTCTCCATCTGTTGGGAACATGCCCAATCTTGTGGGGGTGGGGGCGCCAGGTTGGAAACTTCCAACACTTGGGAATCTTGAAGCCAGTCTAGATGATTTTTAAAATTTTCAGGTTCAGATATCCAAATTTTCTCACTGGGCCCATGTATCCTGAGTTTCTCCCCCGGTTTGCATGGTGGCCAATCAAAGGCTACTAATCAATTCACTTCATAATGGCATACAATCTAGTGCTATAATGTGTCATGCAGTTGGGAAAAACCAAAGCCCAGGCCTTGTGCATGAGTTTAGTCTGTTTCAAGGGGATGATGCGATTGGATATTCCAAGGTGGACGCCCCAACATTGGAGACCCTCCAGCCCACGTCCCTGCTCACTTGACACGTTATCAGCGAGGAATAATAATGTGCCTTATAATAGCCAGGTTCAGACACCCATAACACCGATTGCTAATGATTCATTTGTATGAATGTTTAGCTAATAATTCAAACAATCTGTTACTGCATGTTGAATTTAATAGCTGAGCATTCCTACAAATGAATCAATATGATTCAAGTCGCTGCTCATTACAGCACATTTAGTCACCAAAGGATTAACATCCATATAATAATATTTGTAATTGCATGATTCTTTTCTCTTTTTTTTATATGTTACTGCTTGTTGAACTTAATAGCTAAGCATTCCTACAAATTAATCAATAGGATTCAAGTCAATTCTTATTACAGCGCATTTAGTAACCAAAGGTTTAACATCCATATAATAATATTTGTAACTGTAGGATTCTTTGCTTTTTTATATCTTCTATTACAAAATTAGAGATCCCTAGTCAATCTAAAATATGATTGAATGAAAGGTTATCGTGCTTGCATGTCTATGCTTTAATAGCTGCATATTCTAGAATTCTAGAATTTAACCTAGATAATCAGCATCCAGCAAGCGGATGCCCGACATAAACTGCGTAATCAGAACATTGTATGGGTGTCAACGAAATTTTAACGTCTTATTTTTGGCTTTTTGTTGAGTAAAATACGTCTACGAAAATAGACAACACTAGCCGATGTGCCCCCTCTTCGTCCGGGCTATTTGGGGATTTATTTGTTATCGTCTCCGCCTTGACAAACTATTGTTCGATCGGCCCGGAAACATGCCTATATGAGCGAATAAGGTCAAGGACATGGTCGCACGTGAAGTTAGACCCACCCATATTGTCCCCGGGATCAAAGTAGGCCTACATTATACCAAATTTGAGTCTGATCGGTCGAGGTCCAGAAACATGCCTAGATGAGCGTAGTCAAGGTAAAGGACACGGTCGCAAGTGAAATTGGACCCGCCCATATTGTTCCCGTGATCAAAGTAGAACCAGCTACCAAATTTGATTGGGATCGGTCGAGGTCCAGAAAGATGCCTATATGAGCGTATTTGAGCGAGATCAAGGACACGGTCGCACGTGAAATTGGACCCACCCATATTGTTCCCCGGATCAAAGTAGGCCTGCACACCAAATTTGAGTCGGATCGGTCTTGCCGTTGTTTGAGTCTATAACACAAATACATACATATAGACAGAAGTTCCAAAATATATAATAGATAAAATACAAGACAGATAACTCTATATATCCCGTCTACGTTCACGCTTTCCGAAGTCCAGCGCTATGAAATTTCACTATTGTTAACCGGCTATTGACTCATGGAAATGTTGGGCCTGCAAAACGCGTTATTTTTCAAACTAGCTGGCGACTTTGTGAATTTTGATAGGCGTAACACAGCTTATTGGATAGGCGTAGAAAGGCAGTGTAATTCTTCGAAATTAATGACAAGTGGTGCAAATTTCAACTTAGTGCATAGTTTGTTGTGTTTATCTTTGTATACTTTCACAAAATTGGCAGTTTGAACAATGTACCATGGCAAATATTAGCCATAGTTTTACCCGTATAGAACGATTAAATGGGGAGAGAACCGACTCGATCAGGAGAGAACTTTTTTTTACTTTAAACATATTTTATTTGTATATCGAATAATACAAAAGGGATTGGGGACAAGTTACAAAACTTACTTTGCCCCTCTCCCTGTTTACAATAATATTATTCATACAAAATGTTGAAGGAGAGATTCAAAATCATATATAGGTTAAACATATTTACATTTACAAATGAGTGGGTTCGGGGTTTGGGGTGGGAGGTGTTAAAACCGATTTGTGACTAATTTGCTTTTTGTGGCTATTCTGAAATGCGTTTGATTATCCGACTTCGAATCGTTTAGTCGCTGTTATATATCGATGGACTATTTTGAAGAGAATTTTGTTTCTTCTATTTGAGATATCGGGAATTCCGAGAAGTAAATCATTGATATGTGTAATTTTCAGTCCTTCTTGGTATAATTTTTGACACATTTCCATTCGTTCGGTGTGAAATAGGGGACACGCCCAGAGGTAGTGGTAAGTATCTTCGCATGGATTTCCACAATGGCATTGGGGGCTGTCAGAGATATAATTTTTGGAACATATCGGAACGTAGGCTGCTGCATTTGTTACGCAATTTGGCATGGGCGACATTAAGCGTTCTACGACCTGTATAGAAGTATGATGGTGGTTTTACTGTAGGATCTATTAATTCGAGATAAAATTTGAAGTCTGCGATAGATTCGGCATCTGTTATTTCTGTGGGTATGTCATTCCACGATTTTAAAGTAGCGGGGAAGAATGATTTTTTTAAATGCTCGGTGTTACAGAAGTAAGAATAGAATTTTCCCGGTTTTCTCAAGTTATATCCAGAGACTTCAGCTGATCTAGGTGTTAGAAGATTTTGTAGGTATTCGGGGGCATCGTCATTTACTATTTTATACATTGCTTGTAGTTTATGGATCTCTCTTCTCTTTCTCAGTGTTGGCCAGCCAACATCATTTAGGAGGTTTGTATTGGACACTGATCGTGTGAGGCCACTAACTGTTCGGGCGGCATCGCAATGTAATCGGTCGAGCTTCTCGGTTAGGTATTTGGGGGCACAATCCCAGACTACATCGGAGTAATCAAATAGTGGTAGGACAAAAGTTTTATAAATGCTTTCAAGCGATCGTCGGTCAAGCTGATACTTAAATCTTCGGAGCTGTGCTAAGCGTGAGGCTATTCTGTTTTTATACCATTTAGGCGATTATTCCATTTTAAGTTAGCTTGGCGTTCCAGACCGAGGTGTTTATGTGTTTCAACAAATGAGATTGGATCCTGTTTAAAGGTTAAGTCGGGGGCTTCCCCAGAAGTCCCCGTTAGTGCATAGGACATACTAATTGTTTTAGAAGGATTAGAGTTTACTAACCAGTTTTCAGACCATTGTGCTATGATTTGGAGGTCACTATTCATGACGCGGCCTAATTCATTTAGGTCATAGTGACTATTTGTTAGACATGTGTCGTCGGCTTACATTCTCGTAAAAGAAAGTATGTTGTCTGGTAAATCGTTGATATAGACAAGGAAGAGGAATGGTCCTAAGATGTAGCCCTGTGGTACACCAGCTGGGATGATCTCGTATTCAGAAAAGGTGTTATTTACTAAGACTCTTTGTTGCCGTTTATGAAGGTAGTCCTCTATCCATCTCAATGTTCTCCCGCGAACTCCATAATTATATAGCTTATATAACAGTCCCCTGTGCCAAACTCTCTCGAGGGCTTTGGAAATATCACAGAAATCAGCATGTATATAGTCCTTTGTCGAGAGATTGACATAGGTGATTGTAGAGGTCTATCAGTTGGTGAGATGTGCTGTGGCCGGTTATGAAACCCGATTGGCTGGAATAAAGTAATTTATTGTCGTCAAAGAACGGACTTATTTGTTTTAGTACAAGTTTTTCAAACGCTTTCCCAAGACAAGGAAGCAGGGGGATAGGTCGATAGTTTTTTGTGTCGGCTGGGTCATCTTTTTTGAAAATTGGAACAACGTTAGCCTTTTTCCAGGTAGATGGAAACTTTGCGTTGTTGAAGGATTTATTGAAAATTATTGACAGAGGATATGCTATTGATTCAGCTGTTGAATTTAACATTTTCGCACTTATTCCATCATGTCCATGGGCTTTATTCAGTTTGAGCGATGTTAATACAGAAATTATCTCATCCTGCGTAAATTCCAATTCCGTTAGTTCTTTTTCACAACGCGATTTGAATGGTGGTAATTTATGGGATGAATCGTTAATCGAAGAATTGGAAATGAAACTTTTATTCAGCAGGTTGGCTTTGTCCAGATCGTCTGTTACGTAGAGTTTTCCGTTTATATCAATCGTGTTGCTCGTGTTGGGGAAAGAGCTTGGAGTAGATAGGGGTGGGATACAATTTGTTTTCTTTTTACATAGCAAGAAATTTATTAATTGCCAAAAATCGCGGGGGGATGATGAGTCTTTGACCCGATTTTCCAGTTTCTCTTCAAATTTTGCTTTTGCGAACTTGTTCATGTTATTAATTTTGTTTCTGGTATTCTTATACTGTTGCCACGTATCGGGGCGATTGTTTTTTAGCGCTTTGTTTCGTAATTTTTCTCTTTTGCGGATTTCTTTTCTAATGTCGGAATTAAACCAAATTTTGTCTTTTGGGCGTATTGTCACTTTTGACTGTGGGATTGTTTGATTCATGATGGAGAGAAATGTCTCCTGAAAATTGTTAACTATAGTATCTATGTCTGGTGCAGATAGGAGATCATCCCAGTTTGTGTTACTAACCAGGCTATTTGCTCTTTCAAAATTTGCTCTAGTATAATTCCAAACCGTTCTCTGGAAAGAGGTACGGTGGGGGAGTAATCGTATTCTAATGTTACATAAACACCACGGTGGTCTGAGACTCCTGGGTTAATGACGTCGGTGTCAAGAACGCGGAAGGTATTACTGATTACAATTGGATCAAGAAGTGTGCTCGATGTATTTGTGATCCTAGTAGGGGCTGTTATCACATTTTTAATACTATAAAAATCTATAATTTCTTTAAGTTTGGAAGAGCTATCTAGAAGGTTAGAATTAAAGTCACCTGTAATGATAACATTTTCGGTTATTTCTAGAGCGTCTGCTATTGAGTTATCAAGGTACTCCCAATAGTTTGGGTCACAGTATTGTTCTGATCTATAGGACATCCCTAAGAGAATGTGAGTGTTCTTCGAGAAAATATCAAACCATAATATCGAGGAATCGAATTCTAAATCGTGTCTTCGTCTGTGGACTATGTGATTTGCAAACATTACGCATATTCCCCCTCCTTTGGAATCACGGTCCTTGCGGACAGGTGGGTAGTAGCCAGGAATAATTAATTTATCGGATGGATATGAAGTGTCAAGATGGGTCTCACTAAAACACAGGATGTCATACTCGTCAATGATATCAACTATCTTTTCGAGCTTATTGCGAATACTTCGGATATTGTAATGAAATATAGAGATTGAATGACTATTTACAGGTAAGGTATTAGGGCCTGGGTTCTTTTCAATGTCGCCGGATAACATAAGGATTAGACAGATCAGAATCAAACATATCTTCAGATTGAATATTCGGAAGTTGCATTTTAAGGGTCCAACATTTTTTGCCGCCTGAGATTTTTTAGTTTTCTTCCTCAAGTCGAAGACTCCAATCGATGCCCTATACTGCTGTGTCGAACAAGTCATAACAGTGTTTTAGTCTGTGATTCGAGGTGAGTATATATATAGGGGAGCGATTGAGTCCTGGTCCTGTGGAAGATCCGTCGTATATATAGAGCTGATTTGGTGTTGGCACCTGACACCCGCAGGTTACATTGCTATGTGGGGGGGGATAGTTCGGTGTAAATGTGGTTGGTTGATGGAACCCCTGGAATGTACAAAACATGCAAACAACATGATACGATATGTGCACAGATGAAAATGACAGTAACAAAAATGAGGAAATGGTGATATGAAATAATGATGGTTTGGTGATGGGGTTCCATCGTGGGTCGGCTGGCGCGGTTTTTGGTTCGAGACCGGGGGGGGGGTGCTTCAAGTTATTTACGATGTTACGATGATCAGGAGAGAACCCAAACAATTATCAAAATTCGCGGTTTTTGTCGTTGTTAGGACTCGCACAATGAAAGTTTCGTTATTAATACGCTCATTGATGCCACAGATTGTGATGTGATTGAAAATAACTAATATCGAATTATCACCTAGATGCCTCAAAATTGCGTTTTAACTGTCAAAAAGTCGTGAAAATGTATAATTTCGATCATCAGGAACCGTCATAAATCAGCCAAGAACCATCACAAAACGGTGATAGAACGATTTCTTATGTAGGAACTGTGCTGTCCATATTGCAATTTCTTTCATAAATGTTTGGACGTGGGGACAATCCTAAAAACTGTGAGAAATATTTTCCGGTACGTTTTCGTACCGATTAAAAAAATAGTCGAGTCGAATGTTAGCCGCCTTTTGAAATTTATTTGGTACTAATAATTACTGTGGTTATTCTAATTTGGAGCAATTTCTCAACAGCTATCGTTGTAAAGGTCATACGCAAATATTCTTCACATTTTTTCTATCTTTTTGCCTATTTCAGATTCCCGTTTGTGGCAGGCATTTGGCATAATTTTCCCCTCTTAAAAAACGCTCTATAAATATTGCTGTTTTTTTTTCTGAATATCTCCGTTATTTAGTCAATTTATATTTGTTCGAAAAAAAAAAAACGCTCTTTGACAGAATCGATTTTTTATATATTTTTGTTTGTGTGTTTAATTTCTGATTATCTCATATCAATATGATCATCATGTTGTGTCCGTAGTCAGTTCACTATTAAGATTTATATAACGTGATTGTAAATAATATCAGCAATATGTATCTGATAATGCTATTTGTAAACGGAGTGGGCGATATTCTGAAACTTTTACGTTATCATTTTGGAGGTATGCGGCTAATACGGATCATGGCTCTTACCCTGGCTCACACGACTGACTGGCATAATTTATTTTCAATTCCACAATGTCTAACTGTGGTTCTTTTGGAGATATAATTCGGCTTCATCAGTAGGTTGTTCGCTGCATTGAACCTGAATGTTCCAGTTTGACACATCGGGTTTGTGACACAGGTGAGAGTAAAAAACAATTAACGTGTATTGCCGTCGTTCGAGACACGAACAACGACTGCGAAGAATGGCATAATCGACTCAACCATGAAGCGAATAAGGAAACCCTGCCATTTTACGTCCTGGTTGCCTTGCTCAACAAAGAGACAGCTGCTACGCCAACCAACTCTAAGATAATGTCGTCTGGTTGAACATTGTAACACTGTTGTCTCATTATATTCATTTTTGTTATTTTAGTATGTATTTTATCAGTATTTAAAATATATAAATAAAACAATATATAAATACAGTTGTATATTTGCATTGAGTCCGTATCAGCCGGGTCCGTATAAGTCAGGGTCCGCATAAGCCACATTGATTTTGGTTTATATGTACAATCTTCAGAATGTATTAGTGATAATTATGCACAAGAAAGTGATCGATTACTGACCCACAGCCCGGGTTTGTCATTTATTCAAAGGTTCTGATTGACGTAGAATGACATGTTTCTTCTATGGAAGAATACACGCTATGAACACCAAGGGGATTGTTGAAGTAGTTACGACGAACGACGACAATTAGGATTGAGATCTCCCATGACAATAACTGACATAGGGGACTTTTATGCAAGGAATATTGGCCGCAGACGTCCAATATCATCTGAGGTATTCTTGCAACGAATGACTCGGATGTGACGAGGGAGGGTACACTTGAAATGTGTATACAATTAAGCCCTGGCTGATACACAACTGTGTGCCAATGATTCGGTCATTACCTGTATCAGTCAGCCTGTTCTGTCGTAAATAGGCTCATATAGAACATTTAAAACACACGAAATAAGCCCATGTAGGCATTGTTTGAATCTGAATTAAGCTCTAACCTAAATGGGACACTTATTTAAAGATACGGGCGGTGGGTATGCTGTTAAAATATTCAGCTCCGCCAAAAGCGCCATAGACAGAAGGCATGGTAAAATATAGACAGACTTTGTTCTTATGCCAATAGGAAATATGGCATAAACAGTATGTTATTGTCAAATGTTTTTTTCCTTTTTGTGTGTAAACAAACGCAAAAAACGTTACAGAACCTGGCGTTTGTTTAGATCCGGATATGGTAAACATAAAGAGCGTTATTTGTTACTGTTTTCCCGATATGGAAATAATAAAGAGCCTTTACATAATTTGTGTGTGATTAACCAATAGAATTGCGCTGTGTTATGTAAACATAAGCAAAACTTCTGAAACACGAGCAGGCTCTAGTTTACGTACACTATCGTACGTCTTGACGACAATATACTATTTACGCGCTGATTATGTTTGGCATATGAACAAAACTGTATATATTTTAATATTCCTTCTGTTGATGGCGATTTGAACAAATATGAATATTTCTGCAAAGAACGCCGCCCGTGCCTTTAAATTCGAAATAAGCTTATATAGGCACTATTTAATCTACATTTTTCATCGACACGACGTACTAGATTAACGCTCTCAGTGTGTTTTCGCTGCGGCCCGCGACAGTCAATGAAATAGCGGGTATAAGTCGTGTATGAGCTTATTTCAGAATCAAATATAAGTTCCATATGAACCTATTTGGACGAGGATGTGTTGATCAATCGCAGAGACAAGAGTTAGCCGATCTTTTGTCACAGCAATATGCGACACCACCCATCGGGTGAATTGACTGGTTTAGATGCTCGGGACTTTTATCATATATGAATATTAGTTTCGTGATAACGTATGCATGAACTCAGTTAGTAAAATATATATTGGAATGGTCTATTGTTCATCTTGAAGGTTTTTCATTAAAAAAAACAGACGACAGATAGTATAAGTGCATAATGAGACACATTTCCCCCATATTGGAGGGGAAAGTTCGAATTATAAGTTCAACAGACGACATATTTTCCAAGGAAGCTACTCGTCAATGATTATGTGGTATACAAAGTGTTAACCCATCCGGCTGTTATTTGTTTTATTGGTAACCTATTCTGAAGACACATCCACACATTTTCGAACATGGGCTTTATATGACTAAACACTATAAAATAAATTTTAGCCTTTCATCGTCCCCATACTAAAGCAGCTAAATTGGTCATTCTTTACAATCACAACTTCGCTCTTAAAATTATTTATTTTTTTCAGTTTTGAATATCTCAGTTATTTCGCCCATTTAATTTATTTGTTTTTGTAAAAAAAAAAACGCTCTTCAAAAGAATCGCTTTATTTTAGTTTTTTTTATTTTGTGTTTAATTTCTGAATATCTCAACTATTCGTCAATATGATCAGCATGTTCCGCCCGTGGTCAGTTCAGTAATAAGATTTATGTAACGTAATGTTGGGCTGGATGGGTGTATACGGTATACAATTAAGTATATGTAGATGGTATATAATATTCGCAATTAACTATCTATATCTATGGTTATGTCGAGTATAATAAAATTAGCACTATGTGTTTCGTGGATACTATATTCATTTTATTTCTAAATAGGGAAGTGTATGATAACATCGCTTTGCATCCCCACTCTGCTTCAAAACACATTTCAATGAGTTAAGTGAAGTATGTGTCTTGCGAACAGTATATCGATCAATCAAGGCTCCGAATGTGGTGTAGACGTCTCGCCATTTCTTGGCTTAGTGAAGTCCACAGCAGTTCAGGGACAAACCTTTAATACATGTAGTACTCGTTTATATCATATACGGGTGTCCTAGCTGTCGAACCAGTACATATATAGAGGATAAGAAATGAGTGTTTCTCTCATGTGATATTTATGAAACGAGTCTAAGAGTTTTCTCGAGCCTCCGGCGAGAGAAAACTGAAAATTCGTGACGAGTTTCATAAATATCATATGAGAGAAACACGAATACATATTCTATTTATCATATGACACCTATAAATTGATTATAATGTCCAAAACGCACAGAAATCACTAAATAGCTATATGACATCGGCAGCAAAAGGTTAATGTGACGTCACTTCATTGCACCGGAAGCCCAATTACACCTGGTGAACTAGCAGAAATAATATGCACGCGAAGATATAGTGCGCTATTATGTTCTCAGTTTGTGACATATCGTATGTTTATTAGATAAATACGAATTACATATTCTATTTATCGTATAACAATGTCCAAAACTATATATTTCAAGACTATAATTGCGAGAATTTCGGCATCGCGTTGATTCGTGTATTTGACGCGCAAGAATTTGACCTGCATTTAGTCAGAGATGCGGCTCGGCCCCCGGCTGTCATTCAGCCAATCAGAACACACGTCTTGTCAACAAACCAATCAAATTATCGGAAGGTGATATGAATTAGTAATTGATATGAAATTGATTTATGACATAGTAAACAACGTAAATAATGATTGAGTCATATGATAAATAGAGGATCTACAACGAGTCCCCAGTTTATAGCGGAATTTACAAAACGAGTCCAGTAAATTAGGTCTGGACCGAGCCTTTGGCGAGGTACAGACCTAATTTACTGGACGAGTTTTGTAAATTCCGCTATAAACTTGGGACGAGTTGTAGATTCTATTTATTACATGATCCAAAACCTCGACAAAACATACTTAAATCAACAAATGGGACGCGAAAATAACATCAACTTCTATAAGGCATGCGATGACGTTTCACACAACTCTACGTTGTTTGCCCGCGCAAAGAAATAGTCCCAGATAAATAAAGACTGTTTGGCGTATTTAATGGCGTATATTTAATGACATAACTTTTCAAAATCTTCATTCATTATAGTTTGTTGAAATTATATTGGAAGCCATAGTATTTTGAGACGTAGCGTACGGAATGTAAAGAAACCACAAACCGGAAGTCAAAGGTCACCTGGCACTATTTCCTGTTATTAAACGAACGTTTAATATCACAATTTATAGAATGGGTTTATTGAATGGAATAAATGTAGGATCATGTAATAAATGTATATAACATTATTCTACATCTGATGTCATATTCATTCGCACTAAGAAATGAGACACAGACATAACAAACATAGAGTACTGAAATAGCAAAAACAGAGACAAATACAAAGCGGCTGCAGGTTGTTGTCTGGTTGGTGGAGAACAGTGACCGCCCAGTGGTGGCAACATATACTATATATTAGGGTATTTGATTTGCCACAGTTACGATGTAACTACTAAACAAACAAAAACAACCAAAGCAAGAAACAAAAAATGATAGTTGAAAGGGCTGAGGCAAACTGCATGCTTGTACATGTGCATGAAGACACTATATGAAAGAGATTCCGGATTGCTGTTAGAAGAACAGAATACTGTATTTCATGGTGTTTCCTTATCACAATACCAACATATGTTTCGTTCGTCTCAAATATATACTACGTGTAACAAGATGTAAACAGTCAAAATTGGACGGATACGATAGGTCGATAAATAAACGAACTATTGATATACCGGCTATGATGCTCTGAAAAACACTTGCCAAAGTCACAGCCATTTTTCAGCCGGTTTCAACTTTTCGCCAGAAGTGAGACAAACGCTCTTTATTGTTACCATATAAGGAATAAACTATCACGGAACGCTCTTTTCTGTTCCATGTGGCGCAAATGGCGTTTTTATTCGCCCGTTTGAAGAAAAAAAAACGGTCGTATTATGTAAATGGGTGGTCGTCCGTCCGTCGTCCGTCCGCTTTTGGTTTCCGGATGATAACTTTAGATTGAATCGAGTGAACTGAACCCAATTTGGTGCGTTAGTTTACCACACCAAAATACAGATCAAGTTCGAATATGGGTTTCGTCCGCATGATTTTGACTGAGTTATGCCCCTTTTTCGACTTAGATTTTACCTGCTTTGCGGTTTCCAGATGATAACTTTAGATTGAATCAATTGAACTGCACCAAATTTGTTATATTAGTTTACCACCCCAAAACACAGATCAATTTCGAATATGGGTTTTGTCCGCACGATTTTGACTGAGTTATGTCCCTTTTTCGACTTAGATTTTACCTGATATGCAGTTTCCAGATGATAACTTTAGATTGAATCGAGTGAACTGAACCAAATTTGGTATACAGATCAAGTTCAAATATGGGTTCTGTCTACATGATTTTGCAGGTCAAGTTCGAATTTGAGTCCGATCCGACCATTTTTGCCAGAGTTATAGGATTTTTTTGTCTGAAAATAGCCGAAAACAAATGAATTAAACCTTGCCCCACTCTACTCCAGAAACGGGCGTATTATGCCACGCCCCGACGGCGTGCTCTTGTTTTTGTTTGGGACCAAAACACCGTATTCACATTTATCTTTTTCAGTACTTCAATTCGTCTTATTGTGTTACATAATGCTCGCAGAAAGGTAGTTCGGATATTTATCGACCTATATCGATACTGAGAACAATTCAAAAGCGAATAATATTATGTGTATTTTGGAGCGCAAACGGCCATGTGGCTTGAGTATCGTACAACGCTGAACATAACACGAAATCATTTCTGGAGGAAATAGTAGCACTTTTGTTAAATCCGGACGTTTTGAGTGTGGGGGTGGATGGACTCGCCCGGCCAAACAGACCGACAATGGACAACATTCCAAAACTGATTGACACTTAGACGGGTGTTTTCTGTTCAATTTACACGTGTGACATCCATAATTAGGTCAAAGCCTACTTTATTCCATTGCGCTAACTCAGAAGATGCCAAAATAAGGTGTGGAGTTACGTTTATCTTTCGGAATTCTGTATTTACTACAGCTATATAATACTCAATCTCCAGTTGGCCTTTTTGGTGATTTCAGAACTGGCGGCCTGGCTGTCTGCCACCAAATGCCAACTGGACGCTGAGTATTAGCTAGATTTAACAATCACAGTGTGTCTCTTTTGGACATACTCGATATGTTAGGATACTTTCAAGGATAATTTTATTTATTTAAAAAACAAAGAGTCGAGAATCGAGCTATTTTGGACATTGCAAGAGTGCAAAATAAGAAAAGTTCGTATCACCGAAGGTTTAAGGTAAAAGTCGAGTAGATATTCATTGGTGGCGGTCGCGTCATTTGCAATATAATAAATCTCATATGATCATATAATCAAATATAATACTATATCCGCTTTGATTCTAGTGTATAAGATAACATATTAGGCTCCGATGTTTCACATAGAAACGAATATCTTACAGATATGAGGCTCTCAATATATGTCATAAATTCCCATGGTTTCGAGGGACAATAGACCGGTATTAGATTTTTTTTGTTAGATAATAAAACATTCAAAGCTTCTATGCATGATATTCACATGTATACAGTTGTGCTAATGTAAGCAGTGGCATACAGCGGGAAAATAGTTCACAATGGAACAGCCGGCCGTACACATATTTGTCAGCAGGTTTCGTATATTAAGCACATCATTTATGCTATAAAATTTAGCTTCCATAATGTGAGTCCTTCATCGTTAGACTGCGAGTAATGTAATCATCTTTGTGCAAGGGAGGTATCATTTTGAAATACCTATTTCTCAGAAGACTCTTCGTCGTTGATTTCGATTCAGTATCGATGTCGCTGTCCAAGGTCCGATTCTCCATGTCGCTTTGGGAAGTAGGAATATACGTGGAAGACGCGATCGAGGAAGTGAACTTGGAACTTCGATCCGAAACAGCGGAAGATGGACCAAAGCGCGGGACTACGATGGATCTCGCGGGTCCTGTAGGACGCCTGGAATTGAACTCTGATCCACTTCTGAAATGAGCACGAACTGATTTCATGAGCAATTCATCGTACGAATCGGACACTATACCTATTTTTGGTAAAGCGAGGTTCGAGAGGCTTTTATCTGGGATGTTGAAGTCAGACTCACTGGCGCTGACATTGTGTCTCTTGCTACAAAAAGAAACAGCTGGTTTCGGCGACGAGAAATACGAAGTTTTCGGTCTGAGTGTTGTCTCCTCTCTGCCTGGAATTCCAAATGACGTCCCTTTGAGTTTGATCGACTTCTGTTTGCATGGCGAAAGGCATTCCCGAGTTAGAAACTCAGGAGAACCAAGAGCTCGTATCTTTTCAAACGGGGAAATGTCAGGCATCTCGAGCAACTTTAAAGTGCAGATTGATTCTCTAGTCACGTGGGCATTGTCTGTACTTTGACACGCTGATAATTTTGGGGCACGTTCTGAATAACAACCTTCATAATCTAAATTAATGCGCTCCGGGAGATCTCTTCCTGTCTTGGTAACTTCGTTCTCGAATAGATCAGAACGAGTGCGCCTGAATGTAGCCACAGGTGTACATGTCGGCCCACAGTCATCGGAAATATCCGCATGCATTTCTCCTGATATATCCTTGTTTTCTTTCCATGGAGAATTAATTACTAGATTAACATCTGTCGGATAATTTGGTTGCGTCATCACATTGGACCGATGCATATTCACTCGCGAAAGTTTGGCATATTTATTAAGTTTTCTTCTACCCATCATTTTATCTCTAATCACATCTTTTCCTACTAATGATTCGTTTACTTCGTCGTCTGATAAAAAGTACACGAACGGATTTACGTTACTATCATGACGGTCCGTTAACCTAACTCCAGTGACATTACTTCTGGCTGTATCGGTAGTTGATGTCCTATCTGTGAGTGAATCGTCGGCTTGTAGTCTTGTTTTGATCAGCCGAAGTTTCTCTTTAATGCTCTCGTTTCTATCCACCTGCGGACATGCGTTAGCGTCATGATCGTGTTTCTTCCATGGTCTATTTTTAGAATTTATGTTGCTGAAAATGCCGGGCGTTGCGTTTTTTTTCGGCAGTGTAGATTCTAGGCCACGTGGGGTCAGCACAACATTCCGCACCGAAGTCACGGCCATTTCGTAAATTTGACCTGCAAAAGATTCACCTGTCCGTTATAAAACAAGTAGTTAATAAATGACATTCCACCCTCATATATGATAAATGAGAATATGTAATGTAGTATTTGGAAACAACTCAATAATGCTAATCATGCCATGGACGTCTATCTACCATCTGTTCATGGCCAGATTTTGCTCTATCCAAAATATCAGTGGTAATATATTGTTAGTGCACAATAATACCGATATGATCATGCAGATCTTGCTAATTTTTGTCGCAGTCAAACCCCTTGACCATGTTGAAGCCGCCGTTTATTTCTTATTTTTACATATTTATAAATTACTAATTTGAGTTTTTTTATTTTACATCATTAATTATTCGATCAACTGTAACTGAATCCTTAGTGTTGTTAATCATTCAATTGGTCGATTCGCAATACGAGCCCAATAACGTATCTCACCAAAGCCAAACATTGCCATTGGCAAATAATCAGTATAAGAGTCACTAGTAATCACGGTGTACATTCGATAACTGGTAGTGAAATTGGAAAAGTGGAATATACGCCTCGGAATCAGCACCAGGGTAAGTGTTTTGGCTTCTAATTACTCTCTCAGTATCATGCAAATGTATTTTCCTTAGAGAATATATTTCCAATTACACACAGCAGACGAGTTGTATCGGCTCAATTGCTGTTATCGAGAACACAAAGGTGTTGATGTTTAATTTTCCTGCCGCTCTTGCGGTTCTATACGTATATAACATGTTGCCACTATTGCGACATTTGTCATTTAAAATATGTTTTTGCAGCATGTTAGTGTACTGCATCATGGTGATAACTGTAAACAATTCCCGCACACTAACATTCTGCAAAAACTGATTTTAAATGGCAAATGTCACAATAAAGGCAACGTGTTATATGCGCATAGAACCCTAAGAGCAGCAGGAAAATGCAACATGAACATAATGTACGTAAATATCAGTTATTATCTGCGAAAATAGACATTGAAGTGGAAGACGGCATTATTTACATGTGAGTCTTATACTTTCGTTGTATTTTTCTCGATAACAGCAAATGAGCCGATACAACTCGTCAGCTGTATGTAATTGGAAATATATCGCCTAGTGGGGATACAATTACATAACATGTCCATGATACTGAAAAGGTAATTAGAAGCCAAAACACTTACCCTGGCGTTGATTCAGAGGCGTATATTCCACTTTTTTATTCCACTTCCTGTTATCGAATGTACACGTTGGTAATGCCTGGTTGTCTTCGGGGAGTGTCTGCAACTCTGTGGTTACTGGAGTATGACGGTCAACACATGGCGGTCAATGTGTTTATATGCTAAGACCAACGTGACCCATGGGGGGGGGGGGGGGCTTGTATATCCTAACTCTGTGGACAAGCGGAATTTAAGTCATATTATGTGTGTGTAAAAAAAATTAACTGCTGACATAAGCGCACCTACCCGTTTGATTGCATCTCGGCATCTAACTTTAGAATAATCGGATCTTTATCTTGATATTCGGTAGTTTTCTATAACACTCTCAAGAAAGTTTCCAATCGAAGAATTTTTCGATTGACACTTTGGTAAGAATATTAGAGTCTTTCTACATTAAGGACTATAGATACTGAATTTTCGATAAATACTTCACAAATGTAAATGTATCAAGATATTGAAATAACCATACAAAATATGTGCATTTTGGCTAAATAACATAAACTTTGATAGTATTCTCTCAAGGAAACAGAAATTTTATGCCCAAATTAGCAGTCTAAAATTCCAAGTTGCCTGTCTCTGAGATAAACAGGTGGGGGGGGGCAGGAATATTTGTTCAATACTACCATGTAGTCAATAGTATACTGCTCATGTCTTTAAGTAGTGACTTTTGCACTAAATTATCTTGTGTCACCAGTGATCAAGGCATGCTACTACCCCCTGATCAGTGTGTTCGAAATATAATTTGCCGTAAGCTCATCGTCATAAAAATAAATTACTGTGTCGCAGACCTTTTAAGAAATTACCTCGTCGTTTTTCTGTGCATCATTTTCAACAGCCGCCATTTCAATTTCAGATTGAGGCCACATGATTCCAAGTATCGAAAACACAGGTCTCTCAACACTCTATAACTCAACTTTTGAAGTATAACCAAGTGGTGTTTTATTTTATCCTGTTTACTTAAAAATGCGCGTAATTCAATCAACACTAATCCACTTTTAAAATTATAATAGATATGTATGCACGTATGAGCAAAGTTATCTTGTTATCGTATGTGGACTTTAGATGTACATTTGTACCATACACGCCCGACTGCGACATAAACAAATTAGAATAGGATTTTGGTGATGTACGATGGATTCTGGTGATGTACGATGGATTCTGATGTACGATGGATTCTGGAGATGTACGATGGATTCTGGTGATGTACGATGTCAATTGTGAACAATCCACTACAGCTAACCCTTTTAATATGAGATTATTTTCTTAGAAGATACAAAGACATCTGTTTAAAACGCGACTATGTATATAGACGTTGGCAACATGATAACTGAGTCGTAGATATTGTTTAATGTCAAAACAGAATATAATCGTTCGTGTCATGAGTTGAATCAATGTCCTTCTGTGTTCACGTTATATTGGTTTAGTATCCGATTGTTCCCAGAAGTACAGTGTTATTGCTGTTCCATATATACAAATCCGTATACTCATCTCGTTGATGTCAAATGACGGTCGCCTCGACCATGAAACCCGAGCTATATAATAAAAGCATCAGCACACATGGCAAAATAAGTCATGTATGTGCCTAAATAAACCTTGTTATCCTGTACTTTAAACTGCAACGGGTTATAGAACGGGTGCCGTGTAATAAACACGGCAGGGCACGAGTGTGTTAATGGGTTTGTTGGCACGACACTTGTGCCATCGCGGAAGTGTCGTTAAGTGTATGTATCTGCATCTCAGAAAACAGGGTGCAATTATTCTGAGGTTTTCATTACCATTATATAGTGTTAAAGCGCCACTTCCGATTTTACACCATAAAACTATTGTTGATTCACACGTTATATCACATACATGATTGCATCGTACCAGTTATTATGACGTTATGGTGACCAGATATTAACTTCAAAAGAGGATTTGTTTTTTAAACGGACATGGCTCATTCGAACCTCCAAATTTTGTCTACGTAATTTGGAGGGACGGATACGATAGGTCGATAAATACACGAAATATTGATATGCCGGCTTCATGTGCTTTGAAATACACTTGCCAAATTCACAGCCATTTTCCAGCCGTTTTAAATTTTTCGCCCTCAGTCAGACACACGCTCTTTATTGCTACCATATCAAGAATATAATAGCAAGGAACGCTCTTTTCTATTCCATGTCGTGCAAATAGTTGCATTTTTCATTACTTCAGTTCGTCTTTTTGGGGTACAGAATGCTCATAGAAAGGTAGTTAAGATAGTTAACTTATTTCGATACCGGGAAAAATTCAAAAGCAAATAATATTTGTATTTTGGAGCTCAAACCGCCATGTGGCTTTAATTTCTGCCAGGCGCAGGGGGGGGGGGGGTCGGAAAAAAAATTCAGGCACGTATGGCATTTTTTCCCTTTCGATCATTTTTTGTACCCACCCACCCCCACCGCCAATTTTTTTTCCGTTTTCGGCAGTTTTTTCCGACCATTTTTTGACACCCACCCCCCCCCCCCCTTTTAACACTAAAACAGAGATTTGCGGGGGGAAATTCACTGTAAACAGCTGTATATGAATTTCTGTGCATACTATTTATCATGGATGTTAACATGGACATGTAAATAGGAATGAGTAATTTTGAGGTCATTCGGCCAAAAAAACATGGCTGCCAGCGGCCATCTTGGATTTCAAAATTTGCAACAAAATACAACACGATAACTGCCTGCAGTCAGTTTACCAGTTAGAATTACATTATTTCTCTCATTCAAACTGATTAAAAGTGGTTTTGAAGCCCAACTCATTGCCAAAACACTAAAAACAAGCAGGAATTTTTTTTTTAGTTGCGGAAAAAATTGCTTGTTGGTGGCTTTGACCACCCACCCACCCCGGCATACGTGCCGGAAGAAATTTTTTCACACCCCCCTGCCAGGCGAACGTAAATTCCAATCCAATAATTCAGTGTCCATGGTTTCTTTTCACAAAAGCGGTAGATAATGAAGAGCGTTCTCAATTGAACTCGTTTTCAACGTAAAACTAATGGGTATTTTTTTCTGGAGTTCGCGATTCCTCTGCCATACGTCTTAAATGGTGATAGAAAGTATTAAAACAATTCTATGCCTGAATATTTTTTTTGGCTAAAATTGATCAAGGAAACGTTCGCTAATTTGGTGTAAAATCGGACGGCCATCTTCAATAGTTCTTCGAATATAAAGAGAAATGACAAACTTACCGTCTAGTTTCGCCTAATGTCTCCTTTAAAAAAAATTATAATTCCGACATAGAAGTTCCCATAGTTTGTTCTAAAATGGCCGTTGTCTGAATGTATTCTGTTGCCAAAATATAACAAGCCCGCCGTCTGACAACTGAGCATGACTGGGGAATTCATACCTGATCTCCGTAAACCCTGTAAAATTAATGTTAAATTTATGAGAAAAGAAGCACATGTGTAGATTGGCTTTTTGAAAGAAAATAACTACCGAACAAACATGTTCTAATCTACAAAAATGCCTTCCAAGTTCACGGTTTACGGTATAGCTATCAGGTGACACGTGAATAATTGGATGAACATATATTCGCAAATCTTAACAAGAACAATTGGAAGACGTCCAGTATAAGTTACAAAATAGATATTCCGCTTGATTTACTTTAGCCAATATGTTCAGTATATCCCACCGCAGACATGCGTATATTGGTACTATGCATGTGTAACACTATATAACGATCACACAAATACAGGTGTGCTGATCAGATACATCCGGTATTAGCATAATTGAGAAATGTGACTCCAATATTTTCAAATTATAAGAATAGATTTGAACGAATGCGATCTTTGTCTGTTTGGGGTAAGACACGGACATTGTCTTATGTCCAAGTATTTGTACAGACTTGGACCTTTATAAACAAATTGCTGTATGTTGAATCGCTATATTTCTAGCTTAAAGGTACTCAACCCGATAAAACTCCTCTCAATTACTATTTCAATGGCTTCGGGGGTCAAAAATATTTGATTCGAGTCGAGGAAGTCACCCATCAAAGCTCAGATTTGTTAGATATCGATTTTAGAAATCTATTATTTTTCATTATCGGGAATTCTTTCTGGCCCAGTACCTAGTCAATTATTACCACTTGATTATAGAGTTATCCATCCTTGTCTGTTTGAATAGAATTTTGGCGTAAAATCTCGAGCATGTTACCAAATTGACGGCAGTTATAAGTACTCATCTCGAGAACATAAGAATTTTCAAAAATCAATATCTAATGACTCTGAGCTTTGTTTGATGGGTTCCTCGACTCGAATCAAATATTTTTTACCCCCAAAGCCAAAGAAATAGTAATATAGGACCATCTGATCGGATTGTTGTTGTTGGAATCTGTTGAGATGGGGACCCTCTTTACGGGTTGAGCACCTTTAAACGGACATGACTCATTCGAATCTCCCAATTTTGTCTATATAATTTGGAGCGACGGATACGATAGGTCGATAATTACATGAAATATTGGTATGCCGGCTTCGTATGCTTTGAAAAACACTTGCCAAAGTTACAGGCTTTTTCCAGACGTTTTCATTTTGTCGCCCGAAGTCAGACAAACGCTCTTTATTACTACCATATCAGGAATAGAATAACACGGAATGCTCTTTTCAGTTCCATGTCGTGCAAATGGCTGTTTTGTTTTTGAGACCCAAACACCTTGTTCATAGTTCAATTTTAATTACTTCATTGCGTCTTTTTGTGTTATCGAAAGCTCGTAGAAAGGTAGTTAATATATTTATCGACCTAATTCGATACCGGGAAAAATTCAAAAGCGAATAATAATATTCGTATGAGCGCAAACCTTCATGTGGCTTTAAAAGTGAGTGCGTGGCCCTTCATGGTACGATACATTATAAATTGGTGGCCGCTTTATAATTGTTTTAGTAGTTGTTGTAATGGTCAATGGTGCCACATGTAAATTATAATCTGTGAAACCCACATCACCGTGTAGACCAGGGGTCAATACTATGAACAATTTTATACCTGTAAATACAAATAGTATTTACAAATTTGTGTCAAATATCAGTGGTTTCTTAGTACAGGGGAAATTGAGTACAATGAATTATGAATATAGAAATATATTATTAATAGTTTAATAGGTAATTGTTATCGTCTCCCGACCATGCCAATTCGGCCTAATGGGGAGATTAGGGACACGACGACGCGAGGGGTGACAGGTGGGATGTTGGAAGGATTGGTGGTTTCCCCCAACTTTGGTCAAAATTTTCTAGGGCCATGAAGGAAACTCTGGGACAAAACATCATTGTTATATAGGTCAAACACTGAACATGTAAAACATTTCAACGTGATTACTTCTAGTTTTTTATGATGAAGTGGATGGGTAGATAGATGTAGTTTTTGGGGATATCTAATTTGTTTTTTTGTTTTTTTGGAAGAAGCAAATATAACTTGATTATTTTAGTATGTACAAATCTACGAATGTAGAACTCAGACAAAATTTGGAATTAGTAAGTATAATACGGTGGGTATACTGGTAACTCATATGACAAGGGTTACGGATTAAATCTATATTCTCACTGGCAGGCGGAGCTTTGCAGCATGAACGAAAATCGATCTCATTCGATCAAATAGCATTGTCTCTTTATCTTCCAAGAGCGCTTTGTTGTGATCAATAAACTGGCTCCCAGGTAAACAATTGGTCTGCAATAAGCCCTGTGATCACCAGTCTATTCATCCCGCGCTGCGATTCCGCGACACATCAATCAGTGTCACCATCAACTGCAATTCGGATGTTTTGGGATCTCTATAACCACAGACGAAACGAAACGGAATGGTGTGGAACCGTCGAAATAAAATTAAAGGTGAGTGAGTCTCTTTCAATAGTATTACTGAATTAGCTTTTTTATCAAAGCTTATTGGAACCATTCGAAATGAATACCCTGCTAGAACTTTTAAAACTTACCACAAACGGGAAGTTTCATACACGATCTACCACGTTATCTGTCCTGAAGACGACCATGTTTTGATGGTGTGGCATTTGATTCAAAATTCCACTCCCACTATCGCGCACCAATATGACAATATAATATTCTGGATGATTTAATGGGAATCATTCGTATCGCTTTGGGGGATTTACCACCATTGGTTAGAAGCCGTTGGTCCGTTGGTGCCATATTCGTTGGTTCCGCTGACACATAACTGAATTCTGACGAATTGCAAGCGGATGCTGTTAAGGAATAAAATACTATTTCCTATCAAATGTTCACTGTAGCGAGTACTGGCGAATAAAAAAAGACGTAATTTAATACCATTATTTGACGAGGGCATTTAAATCCCCGTGGATTGTTGTACGTTCGCTTTTGTTACATCCCAGTCTTATTCCTGTGATCAAACTATGTTGATAGTCCCGATTTTTGCTCAGCGTAGAACATAAGAAAATTAATAGCATTGAATTTCGTCATTTGTCTGTTCCCGATATGATACAAATATGTGTCTCACTTCTGTTCGAAAAAGAAATTAAAACAACAAGGAAAATGCTGACTTTGATAATAGTATAATACATGAAAAGCAACCTGTTTCATTAGTATATAGTTGTGAACTGTATACGTGTATATATCAGATTTATGGAGGCACGGACTCATTATATAAGAGTTGCTTCAAATGTGCTTTGTGCTTTCTTCAGTGAACAAATTATAATTCTTTATGAATATGGTTGGAAAAGGAACAACAGTAAGCGTGAACTTGTTATGGTCGCCCCTGTAGATAGCAAGCACTTGGAATCGCACAAGATATGCATGCTTATTCCCTATACTTTCTGTATAGTTATGGTAGTCGTTGGGCGCAACATGAAGTATTTTGAGACCCTTCTTTGATCCGCTATTCTTATATACTCCATGTCTTTTTCTTTTCTATGGAGATAA
The DNA here is from genome assembly GCA_032622095.1 of Siphonodentalium dalli. Lineage (NCBI taxonomy): Eukaryota > Metazoa > Mollusca > Scaphopoda > Gadilida > Siphonodentaliidae > Siphonodentalium > Siphonodentalium dalli. The sequence goes on from CP136066.1 coordinate 82,270,271, forward strand.
CCCCACATAATGGATGACTCGCTTGTTAGATCCTCTTCACTTTTAACTATTCTAAATCATGTCATAAACATAGGTAACAAATATTATATATGTGCTTTGAGGGTAGAAATAAATATTATGTAAACCAAGTATTTTGAGGCGTTCTATGTGTGGTGGAAAGGGAACTTTGTTCAGTGCACGGCTGAAGAAAAGATGTCGTGTGTATTGTGGCAGAGTGACAAAAAAAACCCCTAGAATTATCACATTCGCTAAAAAGTAGCCAGATTATGTACATGTATATGGTGTGAAAATAATATATGGGACTTAATATTATACTTCTGGTATATGTTTATGTACCTCATTCACCAAATCTTATGGTGTAGAGAATGTTGGAAACTATTGAAATATACTGCTGTTAAAATTGTTGTTGAGATTGTTCTCACCACAAGCAAGATAACAAAGTATCTCTTCGGGAAGACAGAAAATAAACTGCTGTGGTTCAACCAAACCATGCTTGAACTGGCCGAAATCATGAGTTGTAGTACCTTATTCCATTCAGTTTTAAGAGATGTTGTGCTTATTTTCACTGACTTCTAGTGGATCTCAATGTTTCGCACACAAGACGACATATCATTATAGGTTTGAACTTCACGGTCAGAGTTTGAGCGCATTAACCATCGGATACACACAATATATAAAACACGTTTGGATCCCTCGATACATCTTTAATATTTTTTGGAAGATTTTGGTCCTTGCAGATTTTGTTGCGTCTAGTAAACAGACGTGAATAATCGTGCATACCATTTCAATTTTTAAAAAGCATGAGAGTCAACGCTGAGATATTTGCCAATTGGCTAAAGCAGTATAAATTAAAGACATATTATGTACTTGTTCGGGTGCGTGAAACTGATAATTTAGTATTCAGGCGATATGCAAACTGGAGGAATATAACATTCTACAAACATCGCCGAAAATACGAAACAAATCGACCGTACCACTCCATGGAAACCATCGTCTGAACTACGCTAAATTGTAAATATTTACTACTCGATTCGGGACGCATATATCGGCGATAAACGAACGAAACGATTTCGCCATCGAGAGTCACTGTATTGAATTAATATATAAGAATGACGATGTGTGTTGTCAATTCGGTTATAATAGTTTTAAAAATAACTTCATTGAACAAGATTATTCTCTATTTCGATCTTATCATCCTACCGGAGTGTTTCGCATCACTTTAAATGTTTCCATCAATGGAAGTAAAAAACAAAACAGAAATGAAACTGTTAATAGTTTTTTATATAAATTTGTATTAGATTCTTTTTTTAGGCACGTTTAAATTTTATTTTAACAAAACACAAGGGAAACTTTGCACATATTTCATTCATTTTTAAAATAGACATTCAATCGAAAACACTATATGCACAGCAATGCTTAACGGTATAATGTTCTACAGATACATATATACATTTTCTGTACCAGTTTATGGGACAAAATTGGGGGGGGATTATTTCCAATATTATGAGAGAAACCTCCGAGCTCGTATTCACCGACTCGGGTTTATTTTATAAACCTGTTAATTTTCGAATCGTGGTATAAAATTCCTTTATCGCCTGCATTATCCTTAAACTGTTCCTATCGCCGCTTGATAGTGGTGAGAGTCCTCTAAATTTCTGGAAGACAAACGCTTATAAATTTCCGCTCCTGCCGATTGCAGCGAAGGATATTCTCGGCGTTCAAGCTACCAACTGCTCAAGTGAGCGAGTTAATTCGGTTGGTGGAAATGTCGTTACTGACAGAAGGCACAGCTTATTTCACCATAACACCGAGATCCTAATTTGTGCCAAAATAAATTCGGAAATCGATCTCTCATATTCCAAATGAGTGGAAATGACAGTGTGCAGCAGACAGCCAGACACTCCATGTTTCAGTTTAATTCATCAGAAGCATGCAGTCACAATGATCGATTCTGATATCGCGCATGCTTGCACTGCTGGCATGGGCGTGACAGGGCGAGGCGTACGTGCGCAGAATAGTATATATCCGTTTGCAATGACTCGAATCAGACTCCATTTACTCCAAGCTGCTTACTTTTCACGAACTTCGATGTTGAAATTGCCGATTCGTCAGGCCCTACGGATAAATTATTTTGGTGGCGGTTGAACGCACACACTACGTTCACTATAGTATTTACGAGACACACTACCGTTGATATGATTGACCTAATATATCATATTTGGCCATTTATCAATCGGACAGCGCCTCACGGTTAATCAGCTACTCATACTGAATCTTTCTGCGCAATGATGGGTTGGTGGATACATTCCGTCTCTTTACATTCAAGATCGTGGACGTTAGTACACAAAAACTCTGCCCATAAAACCAATATGAACCAAGCATAGTTAATGCTACATGGGAAGACGATCAACAGTTATGGTCAATCTATGATAGCCGTCAAATCCCCTTGATATGATAATCCTATACCGCCGCGATTTCTGTCAGATCGACGACCACAGATAGGTTCACGTTGAGCGTCGTCTTCTATGAACTAACTGGACCTATATATAACCCCAGTTTGATCTTGATAAATTGGCGTTAGACCAGTAGATGTTAGGATTTTGTAACTTTCAGCTTCAGACCAAAAAACAATTCTCCTACTGTGCCGAACCATCCTTTTCATCGCCATGTATGGCTAGTGGTCACAAGACTACTGATCCATTTATAATATGCTATCATCTAGTAGTCTGCATGCGAGGGAACAGTTGGGGAAAATCCAAGTTGGAAATTCGAAGGTGGAGACCCCCAGCCCACGCAAACACTCTAGTCACTTCCCTGATGCCAAAGATCCCATACCCAACCAGGGGTGCTACCTGACGCCTTAGTTTTTGCTTTCGGCATAGCTTTGTTTATCCACTGCACCGGCGGCTATATAATGGACCATGCTCTAAATGATCATGCTTCCGTGAAGATCACACGGTATCTTGCAGCCGAATAAGGCGATAATAATTGTGTTTTAAAATGATACGGACGACCCATCGTCAAAAAACGCAACATCAAAATACACATGCTGGCAGTAGACAAGGGCAGGTCAGTAGGCAAGGGCATGGCGGGGGCAGGGCAAGGCTTATTGATCCAAACTGGAGTGTTTTCCTTGTGTATTTCTCGCATAAACCCATGCTGACAGTAGGTCAATACGAGCCCTTGTGTTACACAGATAGCTTCCCGTTGAGCGTCGCCCGGTATAATATAAACTACCTGCACTAAATATAAATATATGTGGTTCAAGGGGTGGGATTCAGTTGTAAATTCCAAATTGGATAATCCCACCCCACCCCACGCAAACTCTCTAGCCACGTCACTGGTGCCAGATCTTGCAGCCGAATACGGCGATAATAATTGTGTTGTATAATGGTAAGGACGACATATCGTCAAAAACGCAACATCAAACAAAATACACAGGGTAAGGCTTGGCGATCCTAACTGTGGAGTGTTTTCCTTGTGTGTTTCATGTACCCATGCTGGTAGTAGGTGAACACGAGCCCTTGTGTTACACAGATAGCCTCGCGTTCAGTGTCGCCCAGTATAATATAAACTACCTGCACTAAATATAAATCATGTCGATGAATGGATACGAGCCCTCTTCTCTGGTTTATAAATACTATGAGCACAATTATTGTGTTATACGCCTGAAACAATACAGAGATCTCAGGGAAAATGTATATATATATTCAAGTTTTTCGCAGCGTTGAAGTGTTCGCAGCGCGTTGTCCGGGTGTCGTCGTTAGACGAGAATAATGGTGCTCATATGGTACAACATTCAAAGGCCATATATCTAGTATCGCAACAAAAATCCATAAATAAAACAAATGGAGCATTAAATTTGTTTGCTGTAGACTTGTAGGGAGAAATTTTGTATTACTGTCGTATCGTTGTTGCACGTTTCCAGGGGATACCCTAAAGCAGTTTTCCATTGTCAACTAAGACACGTGAGTATAAACAGACACGCACATGGCTGGGGTATCCAGGGGGTGCCCATCCTATAACTTCCAATTGCACATCACTTGAACCGGATTCCAAAGGTCAGGATATTCCATCTCAACACCACCACTTTAGTTGGATTTTTCTAAATGGTACCACAACCATTTCCAACTGTTGGAATGTTTCATTAAATATGCATAATCCGAATTAACGCTCGCAAATTACTATTTCCTTAGTTTCGGGTGTAAAACAAATATTTGATTCGAGTCCAGCAAAACCGCCCACCAAAGCTCATGATCATATATCGATATTTGAAATCTATTATTTTTCACCACCGATAATTTTAAGTGGCCCAGTAAACAGCCGACGAGAAGACGGTCTCGGACCAAATTTCGGATGAAGATGGATAACTCTAAAATCAAGTGGCTTTTTTGTATCAGATATTTGACAAACCGGCAAAATTTCGTTGAAAACAATGTTGATAAATAACAGGTTTTGGGCAATTTTATACTATAGTTGATCGTGGTTAGCATTAGCTTTGGGAAATTACTCGATTCTAATGACTGAAGCGGCATTTCAAAAAAATGTTATTGTTGTTGGATATGGGGACCATCGAATCGGATTGAGTACCTTTAACTGACAATCGCTATAGTTGGAAGTATTTTTTCGTGTTGTAAATTTGGATATAATATTTGTAAAAATAACTACGGTAAGCAAGATTATTCTCCATTTCTGTTTGACAACCCTACCGGAGTGTTTAAAATATCACTTTCAAGTATGGAACCATAAACTCAGTTCCGATTGTTTAAGTCCTATTCCCTAGATTCAAAGCGGGAAAGGAATGGTAGCTGTTCGCTGCACATTTATGCTGTGATTACCTTCACAGTCATGTTAATAACATATGTTTTGTGTCTATAAAGGAATATGCTAACCAAATAGAGCGGGGCGTGTTTCTGATGTATCATTACATTTTATATTAGACATTCCACCGAGCGCTGGCATTGATGCTAATTCGTCGATTAACCAATTGGACTTTTTGGAAGATATTTTAATGGAAATTATGCATAATTTATCAGCTAATGTCTACACTACAGATTGCTTCCAAATTTGTACTATTCGCAAGTCTGCATTCACGGTCGGTATTGCTGTTAAAATAGTAACATCTGTTAAAACTTAAAACCGCCATAAACTGAAATAATATTAAAATACAGAAAATGTTACCAATCATAAATATCGCGTAAATAGCATGTTATTGTCAAGATCATACGCCGTATTAGTAAACAAAGGCCAAATTGTGTTATAGCGTACATGTATATTAACAAACAAAAACAATATGTAGAAGGAGCGTATGACAAGAGGCCGAGTTAAAGAGAACAGGTTGATGGGAAATGAAAATAACAAAAAAACAAAGCATTAAGAATAGTATAATTATTATTAATCAGTTGAGCAGAGGAGAAAGAAAGAGTGAGAGAGAAAGAGAGAGAGAGAGAGAGAGAGAGAGAGAGAGAGAGAGAGAGAGAGAGAGGGAGAGAGAGAGAGACAGAGAGCGAGTTACCACTGGTGTGTGTTTATAAACAATATCAAACATATCTCTCTTTATAGAGTGAGACAGAGAGCGAGTTACCACTGGTGTGTGTTTATAAACAATATCAAAGAGTGAGACAGAGGGCGAGTTACCACTGGTGTGTGTTTATAAACAATATCAAAGAGTGAGACAGAGGGCGAGTTACCACTGGTGTGTGTTTATAAACAATATCAAAGAGTGAGACAGAGGGCGAGTTACCACTGGTGTGTGTTTATAAACAATATCAAAGAGTGAGACAGAGAGCGAGTTACCACTGGTGTGTGTTTATAAACAATATCAAAGAGTGAGACAGAGAGCGAGTTACCACTGGTGTGTGTTTATACACAATATCAAACATATCTATCTTTATAGGGTGAGACAGAGAGCGAGTTACCACTGGTGTGTGTTTATAAACAATATCAAAGAGTGAGACAGAGAGCGAGTTACCACTGGTGTGTGTTTATAAACAATATCAAACATATCTCTCTTTATAGAGTGAGACAGAGAGCGAGTTACCACTGGTGTGTGTTTATAAACAATATCAAAGAGTGAGACAGAGAGCGAGTTACCACTGGTGTGTGTTTATAAACAATATCAAAGAGTGAGACAGAGAGCGAGTTACCACTGGTGTGTGTTTATAAACAATATCAAACATATCTCTCTTTATAGAGTGAGACAGAGAGCGAGTTACCACTGGTGTGTGTTTATAAACAATATCAAACATATCTCTCTTTATATGTTTGTTTTTTCAAAATAATGGAACGATTGACATTAAACAGAATTCAAACAGAAGCACATCTATTATGATGTCGCAACTGTTATACACGTGGTATCGGCCTTTATTGTTGTATAGTTGCCATTTAAATGTTTGTTTGACACTGTCACTGTTGAACAATTCCCACTGTTTTCGACGGAAGTTACCTGGATATTGACAAATACATAACTATAAATTGTTGAGTTGTCAAAGAGAATTGCTGCCCAATATCGATTATACCGAGTTTCCTGCTGTTCAAACGTGAACGAGTAGGCGAAGCAATGCATGGGAACATACCTCTCGTTGCATCGATTTGACATTTATAAAACACACCTCAAGTACCCATGTAGTTCCTATCGATGGCTAAATAAGCATAAAGCTATGGTCTGTATTTGACCAAGACATCCAACGGCGGAAGACGAGCCGAGCCGCCCATGGATTCCCGGAATGTTTTATTCATGACAGTTTTATTGTGACAGTTTTACTTTTGTGTGGAATGTCAATATAGATGAGGAGTAATATATGGTCAGCAACGTCGGGATTCATGTAGAGACACCTACAGTAATGCTCTAAATAATCGACTCCTTAACCACATAATTATAGTTAACTTTTCAGCTTTCCGATTAATGGCAAACAAGCCATATTTCCGACTAAATCCTGAAAAGTTACCCATAATTCTGCTGTGGTTAAGGAGTCGATTATTTAGAGCATTACTGTATATGATAATGTCGCCCGATTCATCGACTCCAGTTTAGGCACAGCATTCAGGATAGAATTTGAAATGGTCGTTTGCCTTTCTGCCACATAAATAGCCAATTTCGATTGACAATATTATTGAACCTTCACGACTTGGCTTACAGCGGCTTAAAATTGTGTCTGTTATTTTAGAACTAGTACTCTATTTTATCCGTCTTGATCTCAGACACCGGACTTTTTCGAGACATGGTTTGCATATATACTTTGACCTTACAAGTAAGCCAGTGCATTATCTTATATATGCGAGATTCCCTATGGTTGACTCGCATATATAAGACAATGCACTGGCTTACAATATCAAGGTAAATATTGTTAGGCCAATTCATTCTCTTATATATGCGAGGCTCCCTGTGGCTTCTATGTTTTTTCCAGCACGAAAGTATCAGTATAATATAGATAATTTCATGAATCTCTCTACTATATATATGGAGATCACAATACTCCAGGTAAAACCCTACATGAGAACTTTTTGAATATCTGACGGGGAACTTTATAACATCAAAAACATAACTGCGGTAATGTATTTCTTAGTTAAATGTACTCAATCCGATTTGATGGTCCACATAGCATCAGATTACAGTAACCACATATTTAGAAATTCCGCTTCAGTTATCGGAATCGATTAATTACCCAACCGCAGTCAACAATAGTATAAAATTGCCCACAGCGTGTTATTTATCAACATTTTGTTCAACGAAATGATATATCTAACACCCGACGCCACTTAACTTTAGAGTTGTCCATCTTCATCCGCAATTTGGTCCGATACCGTCGGCTTGGAGAATATTTGCCAGGCCGCCAAATGTTACATATATCGGGAAATAACAAATTTCAAAAATCGATATCTGATCACTCTGAGTTTGATGGGTGGATTCCTCGACTCGAATCAAATATGTTTACCCCTGAAGCCAACGAAATCGTAACTTGAGAGCGTTATTTCAGATTATATGCATCTTTAACACATGTACCTGTTCCTTAATAATGCATTTCACATAAGGCGAATGTAACAGCTCGAGATTACGTGATTTATGTGCTTCTGTGGGCCGATTTCGCTTTGCATCGCTCACGATAATACAATATTGCCCGGGGTAATCAATCCATGTTTATCGCGATATTGGCAAACAAACGTCGCATAAATCGTACAATCGCAAGCCGAGACAGTCACCAGATCTGGAATACGTTATTGACTAAGAGATATCTTCCATGTTTTATCACTTCGATATTATAAGTTCCCGGTCATAATATCAAAAATTTCCCAAGGTTTTGAACTGGTAGAATATGATATCTACGGCGAAGCCTGTGTTGAGATGCATGGCTTGATCTAAGCATAATAAAACATACATTAGTAATTTAAATTAACCATTCTATTCGGTAAATTGGTTGATTCTCCGTTTTTTTCAACAAAATACTAATGAAATAATTATATTTCTGCTAAACCTCACAATCGCAGGTACACATATTCCTATGGTGACTATAGCATTATGCACACAGTTTAAAAACAGCCGACCATAATTTGAAGGAATATAACAAAAGTATGCATGTTGCAAAATAACTCTGAAAGTTGAAATATGGATAATAATTCTGTTCTGTTAAGTGTCGGAAGCACGTTTTGGCAAAATTTCCTGGTACATGAATATCAAAATGAATATTCACAAAATCTGTCTGAAATTTCTTTTTGACAGTTGGTATAAGCGATTATTGTGACACATTATTTAAGAACAATCAAACCGCTGGAAATTATAACGAGATTTTCTATACTTTTGTGCTGTGAACAATATTTTTTTAAATTTCGCTATTTTCAGGTACGCAGAACTTTGGTAAAATAGCACGTTTTAAAGCCACATGGCGGTTTGCGCTCCAAAATACACATAATATTATTCGCTTTTGAATTGTTCTCAGTATCGAAATAGGTCGATAAATATCTTAATTACTTTTCTACGAACATTATGTAACCCAAAAAGACGCATTGAAGTAATGAAAAATGAAACTGTGAATATGCGGTGTTTGGCACAAAACAGCCATTTGCGCCTCGTGAAACAGAAAAGAGCGTTCCGTGGTAGTCTATCCCTGATATGGTAGCAATAAAGAGCGTTTGACTGACTTCTGACGAAAAGTTGAAAACGGCTGAAAAATGGCTTTGACTTTGGCAAGATTTTTCCATAACTCCATAATTCCTGACAACTTCAAAATTGACCAAGCGGGTTCTGGGGAAGGTTCACAAAAATAAGGTATCTGTCCAGGAGTCCAAAAATGTCCATATAAAAAAATGTCATGGTACTGAGACTGTTGTCTGAATCCAATTTTAACATTTTTGCGAGACTTAATATTGACAATATTAATTAAAATTGTGGGACTTTAAAAAAATATCATGAGCCAGAAAAAAGTCCCACAACATACTTTACGATTCGTAAAGACGGACAAGCTGATTCGATCACCCTAACACCTTTAATGTTGCGGGGGTATACATACTGAAAGCAGAATTGAGTGTTTCTCTCAAGTGACATTTTAACGATCAAGAGAAACCAGTGTTTGGCGATCCCATAATTATTAACTGGTTATCACCTGGGTGCGTTCTATTGTCCGCCTTGAAACTGATAGCCACGGGTAATACTTGCGTACCTTATTTGGAAAATCAAATTGCTATCGATTCTTCAGAACGGACGTTCGATAGCCCACTAGTGTTTTGCACCAAAGGCTATTTTAACTAGACTAGTTGATAGACGGTTCTACTTGTCTCAACATTATGTATATAACTTCAGAAGATCAAATACTATAAAACTTTGAAGCCCCCGTTCCATTATGACGATTCCATTACGGTCATGTCGGGTGGACCAACGAGAAAATAACTCAGTCGAGGACTCCATTCGCATCGTAATACACACAGACATGTTTCCGTTAGTGTATCTTGAGATATCGAGCGGATACTGTACATAAACTCTTATTTAACCCTTTACCCAACAGAAGGGCCCTGTGCCAATGCATTCTCTTATATATGCGAGTCGACCATAGGTCGCCTCGCATATATAAGAGAATGCATTGGCTTAACACATTAAAAATTATAAAATTGTTAAAGAATGTAAGAAAATATGGTAAAAAGTGTTAAAAAAAGATTTTGTTTAGGCCAATGCATTCTCTTATATATGCGAGGCGACCTATGGTCGACTCGCATATATAAGAGAATGCATTGGCACAGGGCATAACTGTAACTATCACAATGTGGTCAAGGAGCCGGTTCCAATGATACCCATATTTGAATGGTTCTATTGAGACAGACCGAAGATATTTTAGGCTGTTGAAGCTTTATTTGGCCGGTTTTGGCCGGTTTGTTGGGTAAAGGGTTAAACGTCACCGTGACAATTCAAAGCGTCCACGCAAATCATCATTGTGAGTTACAAGAGGTAATACGTAGGGTTATATTAATACATGTAATAGAGAGCGTAAAATTCAATTTTCAATATTCAACTTTTCACCAACTTACGCCTCATATTAAAGATATGATGGACGTGACACTGACAAAAGATTCTAAACATTAAGATTAAAGATTATTTATGGTCAACACACCTGACATGTCATACAACACGGCGTATGAATCGATTGCTGATGCCATGTAAAAATCCATATCTCCGTGGATCTTGTGTTTATACCTTGTCGAAATACAGAACATGAGAACATCTTGTTTAACTTTGTGTTTGCTCAGAGTTATCTTATATCGATTTTTGAAATCTGTTATTTTTCACCACCTGGAATATTTGGCGGCCTAGCAAATATTCGACGAGCCGACCGACATGCTCTCGATACCAAATTGCGTGCAACAAAATGTTGATATATAACATAATTTGAAAAATTTATACTACAGTTGACAGTGGTTTGCATTATGTTTTGGCAATTAATCGGTGTTTTATGTATCAAAGATGTTAGGTATTTTAGGGGTTTTCCATCAATGGTTTTTAAGCCAAATACGTAATTTGTGCATGTTTCGTCTTTCTTTGAGCTGGGTCCATCCAATTGCTATTAAGACCCTGCCAGATTAGGCTGATCGAGATATGCCCGGCCTCGATCTCTAATCGCCCTAATTTATCCAAAATAGTGTCAGGAGCATTGCTCCAGACTACATCAGCATATCCCATAAGAGGTCAAATTTATGAGTTATACATAAGATAAAGAATTTCTCTATTTACTAAAAAAAATTATTTTACTGAGCTGTGCTATACGAGAAACGCGTTTACAGAAGTCATCAGTTTGGATATCCCAGTTTAGATTTGATTGGTTATCCCCAAGTGTTTGTGATGTGAAACTTGCTCTATCTCCTGGTTATCAAGATCTAATTCGAGTATTTCTGAATTATCAACGAAAAAGACAGAATTGGTTTTGTTTGGGTTAAATGTCACCAACCACTGCATAGACCACGCGTGCACCGTGTCAATATCTTCAGTTAGTGAATTGGCGCAACTATTTAAAGTAGGTTGAACGCTGAAAAAGAAGATGTCATCGGTGTACATACGTGTAGCTGGAGTAATAACGTTGGTGAGATCGTTCATAAATAAAAAAGGACATAGGATTGACCCCTGGAAGTCCAGATTGTCAATGAAATGTGTTATCGTGACTAACTCGACTAGCGATGGAGGTAAACTATTCCATTCAGAGAACACACATTGTAATTGATTGATTTTTATTTCGATAAATTCAATCGGCATTTTACAATATATAATTACAGATACATACATTTGATAAAATTGATAACTAAAGTTGACAGAGCTGAAAATTTTAACGAGAAGGTATTTGTGTTGGCTTATATTGTAAAGATAGTGATGTTAGAGAGGAGATTACATGGGCAGACTAATACAAATTAGGAAGATAAATGCTGAGGGCTATCAAGGATGACACAAAAAGTCACAGAAGGGATTTATTTCCATTGTGGTCTTTATGAAGCTCCCAGCGATACGAGAGTATTGAAATAATTCCACTGTTGCCAATTGGTCAGATGAGTTTTGTATTAATTAAAATAGTATGGAACTACTCTATGACAGGAATTGGGTTTTAAAATATTGGTATAAAATTACTTCATTTAACACTTTCAATTGATAATTGAAATTAACTAAAATGAATTGGGGAGGATATACCCAGATGGTTATAACGGAGTAGTGGAAGGGGGGGTCATCATTTGTTTAGTGCACAAAGGGGTGAGTGAAGGGGGGGGGGGTAAATGTGGAAAAGTTAAGATGTTATAAAAGACACTGTTTGAAGTCTCTGGGTTCTGCGATGGGTTCAGCAGCCTATCGAGGATGGTATGACGGGAACCAACTTATCACAATTAAGTGAACACTTACTCCATTGCACAATCCAGAAACCGCAACAATATGCCTATATTGGTTTGTGATGTATATAAGAAACTGTCCTCAATTGGTATTAAAAGTATACAAAGTGATTTTCATCGCGTATTTTCAAACTGTTGAGAAGGTTATCTTTTACACATTTCTTCCAGTGCTTATGAGAATATGAACTTCCTGGCGTCTTTAGATTTGTGTTCAATGTGTAGTTTGTAATTATGCTCACGTGTCGCTTGGTAAATATACAGTCTGAAAAACTCTGTTGGGTCAGGGAAATCTTCTCATAGAACATAGGATATTTGAATTGGGGGGGGGGGGGTCGAGTTCGCAGTTTGTGTTGGAAAACACCCGCGCTAAATATAGAAAACTGCAGACTTGTACACAGTCGGCCATTCAGCGATGGCGAAGCCAGTTCAAATCCCAATATCCGCGGATATGTGATCCATACCCAGGGAAGGTAACCCGATTGTGTATCTGGGCAAGTGGTTTTTACATATAGGCCATATGTGTAGTGGAGTGGTGTTCTATAGTGCAATTCACCATAGCATATATGTGCCGTCTTTTATCGGCTTTCCACGCGCAAAATTGACAAAGTCGTGATATGGCATAACAACTGGCAAGACCATGCAGGACCAGGAACCTACACAGATATTCACAATGTACAAAATAATTGTCAAAAAAACATATTTATAGCTGACATTATGAACACCAAACATACCTCAACCATGTGATAGATGTTCGTAAAATGCGAACATTCCATTCCAATCGTACGAATACAATAAACCCATGCAACAATTATCAAGCTCATCCATGAACTCGTTCATTGCGCTCAGCTCCTCTACGCTAAGGCGCAACGCTCTGACAAGTAGTCGCTAAGTTGCACGGAACAGTAGACTGCAAAATATCCTCTTGCAAATAGGTTAATATAGGGCCTAAATATTCAAATAGGTTAATATAGGACTTATTTAGATTCTGAAATAAGCTCATATAGAATAGCGCTGGCGGCAGTGAACACACATCATAAAGGGCGTTCATTTGGTAAGTCGTGCGATGAAAAAAGCAGATTAAATAGTGCCTATTTCGTATTGAAGTAAGCTCTATATGGGCTTATTTTGAACGACACATTTTACCCATATATATATCGTGTAATAAGCTCTATATGGACCTAAAACGTGACATTCAAAATAATCAAATATCGCGCTTATTTTCAAGAAAACAGGATGAACAGTGAGCGGAGCGTCTGACTCAGGGACGAGATAAGCTCATCCACTGCATGAGTTCCAGATAGCAGCAAACAGAACGTCCGTAGCGACGGTTTATATCTATTACATTAATGACGTAGGTTCCTGGACCTGATAAGCCGATCGTGTTTTCTGTGTGGGCGCATCAAGAGCTGTGTCTACCATAGCAACTTTGAAGATATTTTTCGATGGTGATATAATTGTACTTCGGATACCGGGGTCAGCAAGGATGAGTACTGACTGTGCTAGACGAACCCTTTTCAATCCTCAAATAGCGACATATTTCCGATTGTTTTTCAATTGATAATTAGCACGTTAGAATCAAACCTACCCAACCGAACTTAAAAACAATTGCGCAATACCCATGAGATCGATCGATTTAATTGTTTAACTGACTGTGATTGATACCAATACAATGGTATCGATTGTTATCCCACTGTTAGCATCGACCGAGGGATCGCCAAGCAAATTATCGTCAACTCGTGACCCATAGTGGGGCATCAGTCGAATGTCCGTATTGACGGCATCACAAGTACTCTCGAGTACTTGAGTACTCGGCTAGCATTATCGAATTCTTGCGCACGTACATTTACATACATTTATATGATGATAAAATACGTAGTTTAAGTTGAGTTTATGGAACACTGTTTGCCGTTCCCACTTCGATGACATAAAACCTCTGTCACCCGGGATTAAATGTTCAGTGTGTATAACGGACAGTTTCATATGAAATGTCAAGGAACATGTATCATGTCTCAGAAATCGATGCATAAAGGTCAGTCTGGATACTTATGGTATATAAATCATGTCGGGGCCGACTAAACCATTTTGATTTGGAAAACGAATTGTTTCAGTGAGAGACTGTTAATATTGAATTTATCTACTATGATACTTGATGGGAAGTGACATGTTCGAGATATCCAAGGTATTAAGCCATTGAGTGCGTGTGTATAATACAGATTCGTTATTGTTTTTTTAAATCACACACTTATATACCAAGCAACACGTATGCATAATTATAAATGGAAAATTGAAAAAAAAATCGAATGACGTGATGATGTTTTCGATCTCATACGTGTGTGCTCTGAATGGAAAAGTTTACCTGCATGTGCAGTTGATCGAGTCAGCCACGTTAACGCATTTCATTGAACTTTTGGTATCCCGTTATGACTGTAATAGTGTATTCGATCTTTCTGTCACCCAGAGAGGAGGCGTTGTACAATTATGCGAAACGGAGGTTTGAGCACGACTTCAAAGATCATAATGACGTGACGATTTAGTGAAACCGTTATCCAGTTCAATTCGCAAGGCTGTGAAATCTTTGATTTGTCAATGCATTTAATTTGGAACCAAATGTTCAGATGAAAAATAACGGTACTGTTTCCTAACGGCATCATCTTCACCTCCAATGTCATAGCAAATTAGCAGGACCCACACCCATAGCAAATATGCAGGACCTCTTATAATAACCAGCGATTGGCCCCCTTTCGCGGCATCTGACGTATGAAGACTATACCATATATATGAGCATCATTATTACTCACGCAACTACTCAATCTTAATGAAAAATCATCGCCACCACCACATACTCTCACCGCTTCCTTTATCCCACGTCTTCTCGTTTCTGCACACAGTCTCTCTCGTTTTTAATTCTCTCCCTCCTGTTTTCCCAAACGCTATCTTCCTTCTTCCATCCCTAACTCAGATTCTGTTATACATCTCCCATTCTTCGAAAATCATTATTTCCACCCGTCTGAACTACTTCCTCCCTCACTTATTGGGGACGGGGCATGCATGCGTCCAAAGGGGAGAGGACTTCATATAAGCCCTCGGGCTTGCTGTGTGGTCCCGGTTTCCATATTATATCACTTCTCTTTTGCTATTTGTTTGGAATTGGAAATAAAAATACGTGTACACTAACCAGCGGCGGCGTTCTCTATAAGTATGGGCACCGTAACAATCGAGTTCGAAATCTCTTGTCGCCAAGGCAACATTTACAAACCATTCTGGTAAAGTTGATGCCTAATGTGTTGAAATTTTTTCATTGATAACTACTTTCGCTTTCACTTAAATGCGTGCATTTGATTGGTCAAGGCCCTTAGATACACTTGGTAGCGACAATCTCTATCAGCCGAGGGAAGTGTCGTTTCCCGCATCACTGGGTGTAGTCATACTTTTAAAAGTTCGCAAACAAAGTCGAATATGCATGGGGCGAATTTACCCGGAATTTTATTTAGTTCTTGCGGTAACCCAAGACGCCAACTCTCAGCGAAAAATTAACGCCGATTAGTTTGTTACTTTGACGGTTATATTTCTGACGAGAAATGTGCATTGAATTCCAATAAATGGCAATAGCACGAGCGACTCTTACCTCACATGTTGAAGCCAACTCAGACCAAACGTACAATTATCAAATCTACCGTGACGCGATTTGACTGTTACTGCTTCTGGAGGAGTCAGGTTACTATGTCTTCATAGTTTTGCAGTTTTGGACCAGGAACCAGTTTATTAACAAGAGACATTCAATGCGCTCATGAACAAAGATGAGAGTTAAGTCCCACACACAATGACAGACGACAGTTAGATAGCAATTTTCGTTCACTAAGTAATTATGTCAGCTTTACGACTAACATATGTTATTAAAATGTACTTTTACTACCATGAAGTAGGTATTTAGACAGTTGCATAATTACGTGGATTAGACTGTCCTTGTCACAATATAATAAGCCGCCCGATTCGTAGTAACCTTACCTTTTCTGTATTACTGTTCTGGGTGACTGTTTATATAGTGAAAGTTTACAGACAATATCCCATGCATAGATCTACCAAATAATATCAGAGTAGATGATTTTTACCATAAACCTATATATTATCCCCGCTTATATGTCAATATCGGGTGTCGTTAAATTACACATGGAATTGACTTAATATTATATGAATATGCAATTATGTTACAGGAAAATGGAAAATTCTGCTTAATTTTGTGATCGCATTGGTATAGTGAAATAACTTTGAAGTACTGGACCCACCCTAACACCCTAACACAGAAACTGTAGCTACGTTACTGCTCGTGTAGCAAATGGTGGTAGATGTACACGTGCATTTTCTATACACGTTGTTGTACATATATAAGCTATACAATAGATCTCCGGCTAATTACCAGACTTACAATTTTTTTTTAAGTAACCTAAAGCGGCTTACAATAAACACACGCGCGGGAATTTTATTGGAGTAACTATAATTTAACAGACGCACGTTTTGCATAAATCCAGCCAAAAAATGCAAGATATTTTCAACGAAGTATTTCTCTGGATCTATTTGGCTAAAAAATCTTGAATTTCACATATCTTCATTGTATATAGCATCTGATCAATAGGATAGGATAGGATAATTTTATTTACAATACACATACATGGAAAGTACAATTACAAATAAATATAATAATAATAGACTATACATGTATATTGCTAGGGGTGATATTGTCATGGCTGACTGTCTTCCTATCACCCCTGGATGTAGTGACAGATTATATGATGAAGATGGCCGAATTAACTTGATTGTTTTTAGGTTACGTTTATCGTGTGCAGACTGGGTTTTTAATATATAGGCGTTGTTAGGGCGATGGTACGAAAAGTGGTTCATATGTATGTATGGGTACCTACTTGGTCGATATAATGAATGATTACTATGAATATACATGTGTGAGTGGAACCGAGTAGGAATAATGTGAGTGAGGTTTTGGAAATTGTTTTTTGCATCGCACGCTCGCTGAATAGGTATTAATGATATCCGTTTTCAAACGTTTTCGGAACACATGTCTTGATTGTTTAGAGGTATATTTACTTTCTAGGGAATTCCACATAAAGGGGAATGAATGGTATGGGAGAACTTTAGAAAAAGAGATGGTCCTGAAATTTTTTTGTACTACTAGGATTAGGTTGTCGTCTATTTGGTTCTGCTCTCTTGTCACACATACCAGAAAAAGACACCGGTAAGCGATCGTAGTACCAATCATGCATGAATATGGATGCATGTAATTTATGTAAATCATCTATTTTAAAAATTGTTTGAAAAGAGGATCGGTGTGACTTCTATATTTTTTGTTACATATAATTCTGATGGCTCGTTTTTGTAATAAATATAGTTTCTTCACTGCCGATACATGTCCCCATATTTGGATGCCATAAACTAAGTGGCTTTGAATTAGGTCGAAGTATAATGTTTTGAGAGCCTTGCTCGGGAGAAAATGTTTAACTTTATTAATACAATACATTGCATGTGCCATTTTTGAGCATACAATAGAAATATGTTGATTAAAGGTCAGGTTTTCATCTATATGGATACCTAAAATTTGGCAGACGATTCGTTCCGCATGTTCCCTATCCGTCGAAGTTCGGCTCCATTGGGATATATTTTAATTGTATTCCATTTTTTGTCATTGTTTTGTGGATGCAAGAGCATATAATTGCTTTTGTTAGCATTGATGGCTAGTTTGTTGCAGCAACACCAGTCAGATAGATTTCTTAATTCGTTATTGACATAACTTTGGATTAACGCTTCATTTTGTCCACTTGCCATAAGGGTTGTATCGTCGGCATATGATAAGAGATCCATAGTAGTTGAATTTGATTTATCGTTCACGTAGAGGAGAAAAATTATGGGCCCGAGTAAGGACCCCTGAGGAACACCACATGATGTTTTAATGAGATTTGACTTGCTTCCATTGAATTCTACGTATTGTCGTCTCTCATTGAGATAGCTTCGAAACCAGTTGTTTGCCATGCCTCTAATTCCATAATGTTCAATTTTTGTAAGTAAGATTTCGTGGTTTATTGTGTCAAAAGCTTTGGACAGATCAAGAAAAGGGGCTACGGTGGAATCTTTCGTGGGCTTGTCGTTATTTTTCACAACATGATCCAGTAGATGAATGATGGGATGAAAAGTTGAATGGTTTGGGCGAAATCCGTACTGATGTTTAAATAAGATGTCCGATTCATTACGAAAATCAACTAAACGTTTTTGCATGAGTTTTTCGAGTAGTTTAGAAAATGCGGGAAGAATGCTTATTGGACGATAATTGTTTATATCCCCCTTGTCACTATTTTTCGGTATTGGTACAACTTTAGCTATTTTCATTTTGTTGGGAACATGACCTTGTTTGAACGACAAGTTGAATATATGCTTTAATGCTGGTGCTACAGAAAATATGGTTTCCTTCATCAGTTTTGTAGATATTCCATTGAAGTCACTGCTGGTTTTTCCATTCATTGAGTAGCAAGTTAAAATAACCTCTCAATTATTAAGATACAACAAAACGCAATGGATTTTAATACATTTGAGATGTTGAAGATATAATTTATGTTTGTGTCTCTTTCAGTGCGAAGAACTGCTAGAATAATTAAGAATTTCACACAATACAAGCACCAAATCGTTTATTGTCTTGGCTCTATGAGATGAGGCTTCATTTGTATCATTATTTTGAGTAAAATTTTTAATTGCGTAATATAACATTAGACCCATACATTATTATGAAGAATAAAGCAGTCTCAAATATTCCAACCCAATGAAAACAAATGTTGATATGCAGTGTGGTCCACTCAAGCATGGAACAATCAACTGGAATTATGCCACATGTAATGTTAAGAGATATGGCAGTCAGCATTAACTTGGTTATGAACTCATGCACAGAACTCATCTCAGCCTAATGTTTTATTAAGCAACAGGCATGCCATGATAATTATCAAATATAGAAAAATGTATGTGGGCAGTTGCCTTATAAATGAAAATAATCATTAAATGTCACGAATCAAGAATATTTAAGTCTCATCTCATGATCTTCAGATATGATACCATGGGTATATGAATTGCACTTTGAAAAAAAATACTATACGGAAGTTCATCGTACCTGAAAATAGTGAAATTTTAAATATTTTTCATGCCATAAAATTAAAGTAAATGAGGATAAAATTTCCAACGAGTTTATGGTTCTTAAATACTGTGTCACAATAGTCGCTTGTGCGAAATTTCAAAATGAAATTCCTGGCAGATTTTGAGAAAGTCCATTTTGAAATGCAGGAAAGTTTGGTAAAACGTGCGTCTGACACTTATCGACAATGACTTGACGTCTTACCAACGCTCCACTACTGATCGATCGGAACTGATACATATTAGCTCAAAATACAATAACACCCTTTTGAGTTAAGATTTACTAGACCGATCCTGTTTGCATTTTCCATCGTTTGGTTTGTAGGCTTGACGACACCAGATAAGGCAGTGACATATTCCTGATTTGAAAGTGTTAGATACAAAGCCATGGGACTAAATGGAGATTTCATCAGCTATGACGCATTAACGAATGTCTAGATTGCTTGTTCGTGCAATTGACAGTCTCGCTTCAAGCGTCGCCGATTTCAATCAATATCGTGAACAAACCCGGTAATTATGTCGCGTTAAAATACGCGATATAAGCTTCAATGTGAGTCGATATTGGAAAAGCTTTAATTGTGAACAATCTCTGGCTTGATGTATTAATTAAGAGAATATTCTATAAACACTACATGGACCCTGAATGTCACCATTCAGTTAGAGGACTCGTCTTATTGTGATATAAACAATGCAGCGAAGCAAAACATGCTAGTCACAGGGTTCCGCGTGGTGGGTGATTTCCTGTGGATCAAAATAACTTTTTATCCAGAGCCTGACCCATCATTTTTAATTCCACAACTTGACTATTATTTTCAATTTAATCATACACGCCTACATTAGCACAACAATTCCATTCAAATCAGTTTGTTCTGATCGCCAATAATATACATTACATGATGTGTATACGTAAATACAATATATTACTATCTCAATACCATGCATTCTCTTATATATGCGAGACGACCTATGGTCGACTCGCATATATAAGAGAATGCATTGGCACATGGCATAACTATAACCATCACAATGTGGTCAATGAACCGGTTCCAATGATATCGATATTTGTATGGTGTTATTGAGACAGACCGAAGATATGCCGTTTTGTTGGGTAAAGGGTTAAATATCAAGAACCCAAAAAAGCACACGCGGTGACAAATATTTGTATACTCTTCCAGGTCATGCGTGCTCTGCTCACACGTCTTCCTTGTTGAGAATAATGATGGCTTTCGCGTGGTGTATCTACACAATGACACCCTGCGTTTTCGTCTGCAGTTATGCTCTGGCTGCACTCAACGACACGACGATTACCACGACGCCAACCCTTGACGTGACATCAGCAGTGTCTGAAGATAACTTAAATTCGGCGAATGAAGCTGGTCATCTGCTGACGACATCGACCGCGATGACGACAACAACAACAACGACGACGACTGCGTATACTACCACCACAACAACAATAAGAACCTCAACAGATACTTCACCATTATCATCATCAACAATAACAACAACGATATTCTCGACGACGGGTATAACGGATGCTTTACTAACCACGACGACGAAAAGGCCAACGGAAACGACGATCAATAGCAAAAGCACAACTACTGCTACTACCACCGCTACTACTACTACGACTACAACAACAACTACTACTACTACGACTACAACAACTACCACTACTACTACTACTACTACTACTACTACTACTACTACTACTACTACTACCACCACTACTACTACTACAGCAACAACGAGAGCCATCAAGACACCTGATAGTTCCGGTTCGGCTCAAAGATCATCACAGGTAGCATTACCGAGCAACCCTATTGTTTATCCTATAACCATACTTATTCTTGTCCATAACCTTCAGTTTGGTAGCACCATCAAAGTTGGGAATTCGGCCACAATGTACCCACACAAGTTAGCTATTTTTGGCGTCTGAATACATTCTGCCTCTGTGGTCATCACAACTTCCTCTGTGCCTCGATGGCAAATCCACTTTCTATATCAATCAGATGGCAAACTGACTATAGCGTGCATTTGTTTCGATGGCGATTCCGAAAAAAAGAACTATTTTGGCCTTCCATATTAAAATCTTAAAACAGTTCCAAACAAATGAATTTAAAAAGGTATATCCAGACAATGTCCCCATTTATTGTCAAAATCTCACCACCATATACTAGTACCTGCGATAGAGATAATTTGAGTTATATGTATATTTATTCATATGTATGAGTTGTTGTCATAATGAATGGGAAGCTTAAACGGGCATGGCTGATTTGAGCCTAAAATTATTGCTACAATGTACAACATTCGAAGTAGGGATAACGAAAGCCAATAATTACGAAATAATTATACAAATACTTTATTTATGGTATAAAAAGTTGCCAAAGTAAACGATGTCATGCTGTTTTCGTTGATAAATACTCTTTGATTTGCCAGGTCATGAATAGACTAACCAGGTACGTCCTCTGTTGGTCCGATTATTTTAACGACATATGGCTCCAAAATACACATATAAACAATAGTCGCTTTCGAATTTTCCCCGGTATCGAAGTAGGTAGATAACTACCTGGAAAATAGAAGAAACAAAATACGTTTTGTCAATAATTTTTCGACAAGTTTGTATATGTATGACTTTAGATACCAACAGTTGTGCTTCGAGCGAGCCATATCTATTTAAACGCACATGGCTCATTCGAACCTCCAAATGTTGTCTACGTAATTTGGAGGGACGGATACGATAGGTCGATAAATACACGAAATATTGATATGCCGGCTTCATGCGATTTGACAAAGTCACAGCCTTTTCCATGCGTTTTAAATGTTTGGCCCGAAGCCAGACAAACGCTCTTTATTGCAACCATATAAGGAATAGAATAGCACGGAACGCTTTTTTCTGTTCAATGTCGTGCACATGGCTGTTTTTTGTTTGGGACCCAAACACCTTGTTCGTAGTTGCATTTTTCATGAATTCAATGCGTCTGTTTTGGGTTACAGAATGCTCGTAGAAAGGTTGATAAGATATTTATCGACCTATATCGATACCGGGAACAATTCAAAAGCGAATATTATTATCCATCCCTTAACTAACACCATTTCCGATTGGGCAAAAGCCGCCACGTGATAGTCCTGGAAAAGGTTATATTGGACTCCCGAAAGTCATATTGGACTCCCGACTGTACAATATGACTTCTCATATTGGACTCCGTGACGTCACGAATTAACTCTATTGCGAAATGAATCGGTGAAATTGTGATGCGCGCGCAACATTGATGGATTTTAGCAGACGTTTCACTTCCGCATTGAGTTTTGTTCTCACTTCCGTGTTTACTTTTACAAATCATGCTTTCTGATGATCAATATACGGTACAGGCTTTTATAGATAATTAAGTGCCGACAAATACCAAAAATAACCACAAAGGTTTTATTTCCAAAATTTTGATAAACATACAGATGGATAATAAAAATGTCATTATACACTGTTGTGTACAGTATGAGTTTTTCTTGTACTCGTCCAGGTTGTGGTGAAAAGTTATATTGGACTCGACACTGGCGTGTCTCGTCCAATATGACTTTTCACCACAACCTGGACTCGTACAAGAAAAACACATACTGTACACAACATTGTATAATAACTTTATAATATCGAACAGATTTGTTTCAGTGATATTATGGCGTTCATTAATTTCACATGCACTTGGTATTATTTTCCCCTGTGTATTCGGTAAACTTGGTAGTATTTTTCCCTGTGTATTCGGTACACTTAGTTGTATTTTCACCTGTGTATTCGGTAAACTTGGTTGTATTTTCCCCTGTGTATCCGGTAAACTTGGTAGTATTTTCCCCTGTGTATTCGGTGCACTCGGTATTATTTTTCCCTGTGTATTCGGTAAACTTGGTATTATTTTTCCCTGTGTATTCGGTAAACTTGGTATTATGTCCTATGCGGATGCTCGCAAATGAAGTAATCGGGACTTTTAACATTTATGCGGATATCTTTTCTCTTTTTAAAGGAAGGCGAAGATGACGGAAATGCTGAGAAAACTAACCAGATTTTCGCCGGATTAGGAGCCGGACTGGGTGCTATCGTCGGCCTCCTGGTCATATGCTGCTGTTGCTGGAAGCTGTGCTGTGACGATAGTGACAGGGACAAGAAGAAAACAATGGCAATAGTAAGCAACAAACGGACTATTGTGGTTCAACCTAGCTCGGCAAATACAAACGGAACCAGAAATAGGAGTCGGGATCGATATTCCTCTGGAAGTCCAGAAGAGACGCCTGTTCGTAATACATATCGAGAAAGACGCCATCGTATGAAACATGGTTACGATAACACTGGGCACGAACGGATACGCGAACAATCAGTTTATTACACCGATAAGAGCAGATTTGTTGGCGATAGAAATCAGCTTCTTACTGCTGGTGATACTTCTTCTATGAACAGTCGGACAGTGAGTTCGGAGCGGAGTTCTGGATATTCACGATCGCCATACCGTGATGGCCGACATGCGCATTCGAGCCGTAGACAATCGGCTGCTTCTGCCACTCAAGATGGCGAAGGCTCCCGGGAAAAACTATACGAATATATCAGACAGACGAGAACATTGAAACCAAAAAAGATCTATCAGGGTTAATTCCAAGAGGCCACAATGCATGCATTGTTTATGGAGTTTCGAATCGTTTACCGTGACCAGGGATGGGGCAATTGTAATTGAGAGTAATTTGTAATTGTGCCATTTCTCCATTACATTTAATTGAAAGTAATTAATTACTTGGACAAATATCCATGTAATTCAATTATTCTTCAATTACATCCAATTACTTTCTAAAATGACACAATAACTTTTCTACATTTTCTGGTGATGTATCATCAAGCAGTTGTAATATTGCGAACAGTTTGTGTTTTATGTTTTTTACTATTCATAAATGGTTTTAATTCATTTGATAAATGTATTTCATTCTCTTGATCTGACATACGTGTTACAAACAAATTATCCTAAACAATAACAAATCCTTTTTACGTTCAGTTAGATTCAATCCCCAACACAACCTGATGAAATAAAACATTTTTTTATTTTATAGCATACTGCTGACATCGTAAGGGTACGCACATACACTTCGTCGTATAAATCTTTATGGTGCCAGAATATGAACGGCAACATGCATCTACCATGCATCTATACCACAGATAACATATACCATGCATCTATACCACATATAACATATACCATGCATCTATACCACAGATAACATATACCATGCATCTATACCACATATAACATATACCATGCATCTATACCACAGATAACATATACCATGCATCTATACCACATATAACATATACCATGCATCTACACCACAGATAACATATACCATGCATCTATACCACAGATAACATATACCATGCATCTATACCACAGATAACATATACCATGCATCTATACCACAGATAACTACGTGCGAAGTAAAATCTCTGTAGTTCCACCTGTATCGATACTACCGGAATTTGCCTTTGAATGGCATGCAATTATTTAGCAAGAGTCAATCATACAATGTACAAGCATTTGAAGGCAAATGCCAGTAGCAACGTTACAAGTGGAGCTACATATATTCTAATTCTCAAGTCGGTCGCTTTGGTACAGATGCTCTATTGGCAAAGTGTGACCCTTCATTCATTAATTGTTTCTACACTGATGCAATACAAATTGACTTCATCCTAGTGGATGTTGACTGGCCACTTTTTTCCAGATTAGAACCATTTACTACCATTCTCACGTATGACAAGTTTATTGACACGTATGCAGATATACAGACACAGTGTTGCATAATCTTCAATATTCCAGGACTTTTATAAGGACCAAAACTTCTAAGTTCTGGACATCAAAAACGGCGCTGTGTTGTTAGTTGTGTCGTTCTATTCGCTGCCATGGGGACAACTCTGGGACCCAGGTATCTGTTTGTAAAATGACTTCCCCCACATAGATTATCTGGCCATTATAGTAGTGGGGAGTGTTTGTTTCTTTTGTTTTGTTTTTTCTCATATTTTTGTTATATTTTTTGTTATTCCTCTTCAGTTTGTCTTTGTTATTGCTATTTATGGTGAGAACTACCAAGTTCTGGCATGTAATCAGTATCCACATGTTTTAGAAGAACGTTCACAATGACACATGGAACAATATATCCCCGACCGTGACATCAACTCTCTGAATATGGGCGAATCAAACAATTCTTTAGACTGGTTCCCAAACTTAAGACTTTTATTGGTAAAAAGTGAGCAAAGATTATTGATCTCCATCAGCAACCATCCCTCAAATCGATTGATAATAACTAACACATTGTATTTAATTGTCGCTTGATCGCAACTCAGATACCCTGCAATAGACGGAAGCATAATTTATCAAAACATAATCTATTGATTGACGATAAGGTATACAATTGTTGTCGTGTTCCCAGGAGGACTAGTTTATCAACCAGCTATTTTATGCGGTTGATACTTAGCGGTTGGCATGGTGTTTGTGTTATATATGCTCCAGTCAAGACAGGATTGCCTGTGTTAATAAATTTACTGGGATAATCGCTTGTCTCTGTATCTGACTAATGAAACGAAATAACGGTTATGACTCCACTATCTGCTTATTTGGAACACTACCAAATGAAATGCGACAATCTTGCTTGCTAACCGATTTTCGATCTGCTTTAAAAACTCACATATTCCGACGACGCTACCCCGACACAAAGAAAACTAACAAAATCTGATTATATATAATTCCACATATCTATTGATTATTTTCCATGTGCATTTCTTGTGTGTTTATATAATGTGTAAAGCGCTTAGGGCCCCTTGTGGGGGATAGGCGCTATATAAATATTATTATTATTATTTCAGAACCAAATAATCCCAACATATCCTCGCGCAAATAATCACATAATCGATCTATAATGTGTAATAGGTATAGAGTGTGATTATTTTATTCTGAAATAATAAGATAATTGACGTATACCAGTTATTTCGTTTGATGGTGTGGGCCAGTGAAAACATGTGTTAAAGAGCGTACACGTGAACGGTCGTGAATTGGCTTCCTTGTATCATTGTCCGCACATAATCTGCTTAGAATCGCCTCATTTTGAGTCGATACCAAAACGCTCTCATTTTCAGCACTTTATCGAATTAAAAAGAGGCGATTCAAAGCACATTATCTCCCTAAAACAAGTTCTATTATAAGCAGATAATGTGCAGGTTTTCGAGAGAATATGCTGAATAATCACACTATGTACCTATTTCACATTATAGGTCGATCATGTGCGTATTTCCGCGAAGATATGTTGCAGAACATTCCAACTTCAGAAATCTCTCTTTCAGAAATATTAGCCATAAATATAAATTATAATATAAAATATATTGGTTACATGAATGCTCCGCCTCAGAATTCCGTTAAAACAACTAATCCTTCAAATTATTACAAAAAAAGCTACGGCGTATTCTGCTAAAGGGTTCACTCTCACCAAAAAAAGTGCTGAAGGGTACATAGGATTTTCAAAATGTGCTGAAGGGTACACAGGGTTTGAAATGTCATTATAAAGGACATCGGCAGTCTTCGTATCTGCCATGATTTCTGTCAGAGAATAATTGTTTACGTTTCATGAATATTAAAATGTACTGAAAAGAAACTGCTAATGGGCGCCAGACTTTCGAACATAAACACAATTTATTTAATGGTGTTCGTGCCGATCACAAACCCTGTGTACCCTTCAGCACATTTTCAAACCCTGTGTACCCTTCAGCACTTTTTTTGGTGAGAGTGACGCCTTATTACTGCAGGTTTTTCATTCACCTAACCAGAAAGCTTCTAAATGCGATCAAAAATTGTGTTCCCGCCATAAAATCTTCAAGTGTGCATGACCCAGCCATTGTTCATATCTATACATCGAACGCAATTAACGCGTCATAATACATGTAGTTATATACTGCAACTATAAGACATCCAGCGAATACACACCCCACGAAAACGCGAAATGTGTTGTCCTGCGAGACACGGCCAGATTAGCTTTTCTACAATATCCTAAAACAATAAAGCTTCTCAATTCATCGGCATAGTCAATAGAACTTTCACGAACTTGGACATTCCAACTACAGCTTTTACCGGCCTCGGGGTCGCAGTACAACTTTAACGCGTCCCAAAATAACCGAACAAAAAACAGTTATCTATTTATAAAACCTACATAGGACCATGGAATTATATAATTTGGTCTACAGTATATACCTGTGGCGTTAACAATGCCGGAGACCAAACGCTCACAAGCTAGCACCACTATTTAATAGTCGCAACAGGAAAATTACCAAGAATCGCCCAATCTAATAAGTAAACCCGCCTCCTAAAATATACCGACATAGTGTAATTGTTGTTTACAGATGTAACAAAGGCTGATAAAGAATGACCCCAACACCAATGTAATAGTTTATGTCTGTAGCTGCGTTCCGGGGTAGCTCCACATAAGCTCAAAATCACTAATCACACCTGTCCAATGTCGCACTGTACAACACCTTATGCAATGTACTATTTGAATTTGTAACGACCTTACACTCTGTAATATCTTGCTTTTGATGATCAGAGAAATACATTGAATTGTTGAATTAAAGCCACAGAGCGGTTTGCACTCCAAAATACACATGCTATCATTAGCTTTTGAATTTTTCTCAGTATCGAAATAGGTCGGTAAATATCTGAACTACACTTCTGCGAGCATTATGTTACCCAAAAAGACGCATTGAAGTAATGAAAAATACAACTGTGAATACGGTGTTTGGGTCCCAAACACAAAACAGCCATTTGCACGACATGGAACAGAAAAGAGCGTTCCGTCGTAGTCTATTCCTGATATGGTAGCAATAAAGAGCGTTTTTCTTAGTTCTGGCGAAAAAGTTGACAACAGCTGAAAATGGCTGTGACTTTGGAAAGTGTTTTTCAGAGCATATGAAGTCCGTATATCAATAGTT
The DNA here is from genome assembly GCA_032622095.1 of Siphonodentalium dalli. Lineage (NCBI taxonomy): Eukaryota > Metazoa > Mollusca > Scaphopoda > Gadilida > Siphonodentaliidae > Siphonodentalium > Siphonodentalium dalli. Next base: position 82,298,793 of record CP136066.1, read on the forward strand.
CGTTTATTTGGCGACATATCGTATCCGTCGCTCCAAATTACGTAGAAAAAAATGAGCCATGTCCGTTTAACTGCCATACCCGAAGTGGCTCAGAAGTGTCAGTGGTCCGATTGGTCGGTCCGTAAGGAGCATAGAGCAATTGGGGGCCATAAGCCACCTGCTGATGGAGAAGCGATTCCGCCTCCAATAACGCCGGATGTGAGATACACGCAAAGGTAAGGGAATCTGATTTGTGCATCTGGGCAAGTTTGTCACTTACAACGCGGATATCGGTGTGTTCTACTTGCCGTGGAGTCTTTAAACGGACATGGCTCATTCGAACCTTCAAATTTTGTCTACCTAATTTGGAGGGACGGATACGATAGGTCGATAAATACACGAAATATTTTATATGCCGGCTTCATGTGCTTTGAAAAACACTTGCCAAAGTCACAGCCATTTCCCAGCTGTTTTCAATTTTTCGCCCAAAGTTAGACAAACGCTCTTTATTGTTACCATATCAGGAATAGAATAGCAAGGAACGCTCTTTTCTGTTCCAAGTCGTGCAAATTGATGTTTTTGTTTGGGACTCAAACACCTTATTCACAGTGGCATTTTTCATTACTTCAGTGCGTGTTTTGGGTTACAGAATGCTCGTAGAAAGTTAGTTAAGTTAGTTATCGACCTATTTCGATACCGGGAAAAATTCAATGCCAATAATATTGTTGGTATTTTGGAGCGCAAACCGCCATGTGGCTTTAATAAATAAATTAACGATCTGTGTGGTCTAGTTGTCCACCAATAAAACTGGCGACTACATGATGTCGCCAATTGCGATTGAAACGACCGATTGTGATTTTTTTGTTTAATTGCATGTAGTATATCTACATTATGTCTCAATTGATGCGAATGAGTACTGTACATGAATGCGACTTCCGTGAGATTTTGGCTCCTACACGAGGCCCAAGATGAAAACTATCAATCTGGCTACAGTTATTCTACATTTGGTCTTCATTGTTTGGAACATAAGATAGTCTTATCCCTTCAAACTTATTGAACCTGTTGGTTACCATACTGCGTGTATTAGATTTAAAAGAGCCCTGATGTAATAGCCATATGTTTCATTTGTGCTTGAAAAAAATAGTTTAAAATTAAGCTGCCCTCGATAGACAGCCAATGGGTCTATACATGTATAACGAATGACCTGTTCCTTCTTAAATGTTGTCCTATTTCAAATTGATTATCATGCATTTATACCCCAATGAAACACACCATAAAACGTAATGGTATCACGTGACCAAAACAAAACAAAAGGTATAAATGATAATCTACAAACATGGGGCAGATTTTTTGAAGAAGAAAACACATTTTAGAAAATAAGTGCTTATAGATATGCTAGAGCACATGTAGAGTATAACTACTTCACGATTCAACTATGCAATTCCCTTCTCGCGAAACCGAAGCTTTTTTTCATGCCAACATGAAACATGCCAAACAAACTAAATCGATAATAAATTGCCAAACAAACTAAATCGATAATAAATTGCTTGTACATATGCTATCAGGATTCATGTGTCAAGACTGAGTATGCAAAAGGTCATACTGCCTTGAAACATTACATTTGTGTATCAATACAAAAGCGATTGGGTACAAGTTTTGTCAACGTATTAAACCTATATCACAATACAAATGACAAGATGACGACTGAACATATTTACATGCATGATACGATATATTATTACTTTGTGTATGATGTGTTGATGCCTTCCAGATCGCATTTCAATGAGTTATGGATATTTTGCTAGCCCGGTTTGGTGTATATTTGTGGTTGCTCATTTAATTTCAACTGGTTTGGTAGACGGGTTCCAAATTGAATGAATTTTGTGAACAGGGGTTATTTGTTTGGCAATTGTCAGAGTGTTGCTCAAGAAGCAATACATGCGGTATAGCAATAAATTAGGACGAATTTCATACCAACGACATTTGTGTGTATTTGTCGCATTCTGTTTGTAATGCACTCATCGGGTTCTAAACTGAGCATCAATAAAGCATATTTTCCAAAAACTGCCTTGTGTACATAAACCATTTTATGGATAACCCTTTTGACTGTTGCATTATGGGATGCATCTATTGAAGCATTAACATGCGGCCGGAACCCTGCGAAGACAGATATCATTGTAAACTAACCTTTTTACTATCCGTGCACCATATCACTCTGTAAATCCGACACCGGAAATTATGCAGGAAAATTTCATTTTAATATATTCGTGATTGTTAAAAACCAGGACACGCCAGGAAGATAAAATCCCTCTAAATAACAGTAGAGTATACTATACTTCTAAGATATACTATCTATACATTCTGGATATAAAGTACGTCCTCAGAAATCACGATTATTAGGTTTAATTATACGGATCGTCTGCAACTTGGTCTGATAAACAACGATTTTCTTATATCTAAAACGTTTGTGTGTTTACATATTGCTATGCACATGACGTAATAAAGGTCCACAGTGACTTACCTAGCACCAAACATGAGTTTTTCGGCTATTTGTTAAAATTATTGGCGAAAGACATAATTATTTGGTGTACGGCGAATTGCAGGAGCAGTGTCGTGCAAATTACAATTCGCATGTTTTGTTACTGTACGGCATATTGCAAGCCCAAAACAATATCTGCCAATTGTAGGCAACTAATTGGGTCAATATGGGAGTCGTATCATTAGACATCATTATGATGACGATGGCATCATTTTGTTGCTTTCCAGCTCATTGGAACACCGCGTGTATTCCAATTTAATGGTGACTTATTTTTAGATTTAAAATAACATCGGAGGGGGCTATATATCAGAACTCTAGTTGGCATGATACATATGAATGCCCTCTATGAAATTTAACACAAACTATCATATTTGACGATGGTTATGATACATATTTGCTCGAAACGCCAAAACATTGAAATGAGCATTAATGGTTATAGACCTCTCATTTACTAATGTTCGAAGTCAGTCTTAGTTTACACCAAGTCTGACTTCACACACCAACACTTGTTAGTAACTGCACGCCAACAATGGTTTTATAATGAAAGTGTCAATGACACTGTAGCTCAACTTGGAAAGGGATTAATTTAATGTGTTACTGTCGATGGAGTTATTAGGAATGTGGAAAGTTGAATGTCTAATTTACTAGTTTATCAACATGAAGATATATATATATATACATGTATATAAAAGTAAAATCTAAGATGGTTGCTGGCGGCTATGTTTTCCAACAATTCAAAAACATTTGATAGCTTTAGTCATGCAAAGAGTAGAATCCAAGATGGCTGCTGGCAGCCATGTTTTAATGCCGAATAACACCAAAATGACTCGTTCCCATCTACATGTCAAAAGTCAAGACAAATTTCATAATGATCTGACCAAAGGTACGACCTGTAGCCCATGCCAAAGGATTTAGTCATGCAAAGAGTAAAATCCAAGATGGCTGCTGGCGGCCATATATTTTGGCCGAATGACCCCAAAATTACTTGTTCCCATCTACATGTCAATATTAACATCCATGACAAATTGTATGATGATCAGATGAACAGTACGACCTGTAGCCCGTGCTAATGGATTGAATTTTGAAATCCAAGATGGCCGCTGGCTGCCATGTTTTTTGTCCGAATGACCCCAAAATGACTCGTTCCCATCTATATTCCAATTTCAACAGCCATGACAAATTTTATGATGATCAGACTAAAGGTACGACCTGTAGCCTGTGCTAAAGAATTTAGTCATACAAAGAGTAAAATCCAAGATAGCTGCTGGCGGCCATGTTTTTTTGGCCGAATGACCCCAAAATTACTCGTTCCCATCTACATGTCAAAATTAACATCCATGACAAATTTCATGATGATCAGGCGAAGAGTACGACCTGTGGCCCGTGCTAATGGATTAAATTTTGAAATCAAAGATGGCCGCTGGCGGCCATGTTTTTTGTGCTAATGACCCCAAAATGACTCGTTCCCATCTACATTCCAATTTCAACATCAATGACAAATTTTATGATGATCCGACCAAAGGTACGACCTGTAGCCCGTGCTAAAGAATTTAGTCATACAACGAGTAAAATCCAAGATAGCTGCTGGCGGCCATGTTTTTTTGGCCGAATGACCCCAAAATTACTCGTTCCCATCTACATGTCAAAATTAACATCCATGACAAATTTCATGATGATCAGGCGAAGAGTACGACCTGTGGCCCGTGCTAATGGATTAAATTTTGAAATCAAAGATGGCCGCTGGCGGCCATATTTTTTGTGCTAATGACCCCAAAATGACTCGTTCCCATCTACATTCCAATTTCAACATCCATGACAAATTTTATGATGATCCGACCAAAGGTACGACCTGTAGCCCGTGTCAAACGATTTAGTCATGCAAAGAGTAAAATCTAAGATGGCTGCCGGCGGCCATGTTTTTTGGCCGAATGACCCCAAAATTACTCGTTCCCATCTACATGTCAATATTAACATCCATGACAAATTTCATGATAATCAGGCGAAGAGTACGACCTGTGGCCCGTGCTAATGGATTAAATTTTGAAATTAAAGATGGCCGCTAGCGGCCATGTTTTTTGTCCTAATGACCCAAAATGACTCGTTCCCATCTACATTCCAATTTCAACATCAATGACAAATTTTATGATGATCAGACTAAAGGTACGACCTGTAGCCCGTGCTAAAGAATTTAGTCATACAAAGAGTAAAATCCAAGATAGCTGCTGGCGGCCATGTTTTTTTGGCCGAATGACCCCAAAATTACTCGTTCCCATCTACATGTGAAAATTAACATCCATGACAAATTTCATGATGATCAGGCGAAGAGTACGACCTGTGGCCCGTGCTAATGGATTAAATTTTGAAATCAAAGATGGCCGCTGGCGGCCATGTTTTTTGTGCTAATGACCCCAAAATGACTCGTTCCCATCTACATTCCAATTTCAACATCAATGACAAATTTTATGATGATCCGACCAAAGGTACGACCTGTAGCCCGTGCTAAAGAATTTAGTCATACAACGAGTAAAATCCAAGATAGCTGCTGGCGGCCATGTTTTTTTGGCCGAATGACCCCAAAATTACTCGTTCCCATCTACATGTCAAAATTAACATCCATGACAAATTTCATGATGATCAGGCGAAGAGTACGACCTGTGGCCCGTGCTAATGGATTAAATTTTGAAATCAAAGATGGCCGCTGGCGGCCATGTTTTTTGTCCTAATGACCCCAAAATGGCTCGTTCCCATCTACATTCCAATTTCAACATCCATGACAAATTTTATGATGATCCGACCAAAGGTACGACCTGTAGCCCGTGTCAAACGATTTAGTCATGCAAAGAGTAAAATCTAAGATGGCTGCCGGCGGCCATGTTTTTTGGCCGAATGACCCCAAAATTACTCGTTCCCATCTACATGTTAATATTAACATCCATGACAAATTTCATGATAATCAGGCGAAGAGTACGACCTGTGGCCCGTGCTAATGGATTAAATTTTGAAATTAAAGATGGCCGCTGGCGGCCATGTTTTTTGTGCTAATGACCCCAAAATGACTCGTTCCCATCTACATTCCAATTTCAACATCAATGACAAATTTTATGATGATCAGACCAAAGGTACGACCTGTAGCCCGTGCTAAAGAATTTAGTCATACAAAGAGTAAAATCCAAGATAGCTGCTGGCGGCCATGTTTTTTTGGCCGAATGACCCCAAAATTACTCGTTCCCATCTACATGTGAAAATTAACATCCATGACAAATTTCATGATGATCAGGCGAAGAGTACGACCTGTGGCCCGTGCTAATGGATTAAATTTTGAAATCAAAGATGGCCGCTGGCGGCCATGTTTTTTGTGCTAATGACCCCAAAATGACTCGTTCCCATCTACATTCCAATTTCAACATCAATGACAAATTTTATGATGATCCGACCAAAGGTACGACCTGTAGCCCGTGCTAAAGAATTTAGTCATACAACGAGTAAAATCCAAGATAGCTGCTGGCGGCCATGTTTTTTTGGCCGAATGACCCCAAAATTACTCGTTCCCATCTACATGTCAAAATTAACATCCATGACAAATTTCATGATGATCAGGCGAAGAGTACGACCTGTGGCCCGTGCTAATGGATTAAATTTTGAAATCAAAGATGGCCGCTGGCGGCCATGTTTTTTGTCCTAATGACCCCAAAATGGCTCGTTCCCATCTACATTCCAATTTCAACATCCATGACAAATTTTATGATGATCCGACCAAAGGTACGACCTGTAGCCCGTGTCAAACGATTTAGTCATGCAAAGAGTAAAATCTAAGATGGCTGCCGGCGGCCATGTTTTTTGGCCGAATGACCCCAAAATTACTCGTTCCCATCTACATGTTAATATTAACATCCATGACAAATTTCATGATAATCAGGCGAAGAGTACGACCTGTGGCCCGTGCTAATGGATTAAATTTTGAAATTAAAGATGGCCGCTGGCGGCCATGTTTTTTGTGCTAATGACCCCAAAATGACTCGTTCCCATCTACATTCCAATTTCAACATCAATGACAAATTTTATGATGATCAGACCAAAGGTACGACCTGTAGCCCGTGCTAAAGAATTTAGTCATACAAAGAGTAAAATCCAAGATAGCTGCTGGCGGCCATGTTTTTTTGGCCGAATGACCCCAAAATTACTCGTTCCCATCTACATGTCAAAATTAACATCCATGACAAATTTCATAATGATCAGGCGAAGAGTACGACCTGTGGCCCGTGCTAATGGATTAAATTTTGAAATCAAAGATGGCCGCTGGCGGCCATGTTTTTTGTCCTAATGACCCCAAAATGACTCGTTCCCATCTACATTCCAATTTCAACATCCATGACAAATTTTATGATGATCCGACTAAAGGTACGACCTGTAGCCCGTGTCAAACGATTTAGTCATGTAAAGAGTAAAATCTAAGATGGCTGCCGGCGGCCATGTTTTTTGGCCGAATGACCCCAAAATTACTCGTTCCCATCTACATGTCAATATTAACATCCATGACAAATTTCATGATAATCAGGCGAAGAGTACGACCTGTGGCCCGTGCTAATGGATTGAATTTTGAAATCCAAGATGGCCACTGGCGGCCATGTTTTTTTTCCGAATGACCCCAAAATGACTCGTTCCCATCTACATGTCAATGTCAACATCCATGACAAATTTCATAATAATCGGACCAAAGCTACGAACTGTAGCCCGTGCTAAAGGAAATTGTTGACGAATCACGCACACACGCACACACACACACGCGCACGACGGATACCAAGCCATGGCAATAGCTCAAACTTTACAAAGTAAAGTTGAGCTAATAAATATAAACTAAAATGTGATGCGAACTATGTGAATTATTTCTTTGTGTCATTATAAATGTCATCATTGTAACATCTGCATCATGCATGTAGCTCGATAAAAGGAGCAAGCAGATGTTCATTTTAATTTTTTTAAGTTGCCTGCATAAGGAGAGAAAGTGAAAATGCAAAACAAATTTATTTGTGATAAACCTCACTTTCAAGTGTATTTGTTGCCCCCCTCCTGATAATTTCGGAGAACTATTGTAATCAGCGGCGTTAGTTCGTTCGCGCGACCGTTCGTGTGTCAGTCCGATTTCTTTCCAGTTCAAATTATCCGATCGAAACGACACGTATGAGGAATGACAAATACATTATTGGGGTCAATTTCAATTACGGTTCTAGTCCGAAGATCTTTTTCTCTGATTTGTGACTCTTTTTTGTTTCACTTAGAAATTGCTATGTTCATGTCGTCCGGATAATAACTCCGGTGAATAATATCCGATCGTAACGAAACTAGGCATGAGTTGTAGACATTACATTATTGAGGTCGAGTTCCAATATCGTTCCGGGCTGATGATTTTTATTAGAGCTATATAGTCCTTTTCAGACCTATACATTTCCATTTTGGTATTGTCCGGATAATTCCAGTTAATATCAACTAATCCCAACTAAACTTGGAATCAGGAATATCCATCGCATTGTTCAAGTCAACTTTGAATGAGGTTCAGATCTGGTGATTTTTGACGGAGCTATCTCCTTTTTCGACTATAAAAATATAAACTGATTCCACTTAGAATCTGCCGATTATTATTCCACCATGTACACATTCCACACACATTGTGTTTTGCTGAGCTTGTGTCTCATGTGGTTGTGGAGCACACTTGGCGACATGGTTCCATGACGTCTTGATTTATGTATCTTCAGGTTATACTTGTATTTAGTTTTAAATCCGCATATCTCACATGTTGTTTCGTTAATCACGGGTGCGATATCAAATGATAACAGTTTGGACAGAATAAATACCTCGTTCGCAATTTGTGTCATTTATACATGCACACCGTACATGCAAACGGCGCGTTGAACGGACATCACGATGAGGACATGTTGGTATCTGATTACTGACCTGAATTGCAAATAGGAAGGCCATTATAACCCCAGTGCATGAACGATGTGGTAAGGCCATTGCTGGTGAAATTATTGGCAGCTACGCACGTTTGTTCACGCCCCATGCAGTTTCGGCGAATATTTAAAAAAATTGTTGATCACCCCCACCCCTCCAAATACCACAGCGCTCCATATAGAGAGTATTTTGCACTATTCTATTAACGTTTATGGTCGCTGCCATCAATGTGGTGAGATGAGTCGCAATGGCAAAATTATGTCTTTTGTTCTTGTAGGATAACTCCATGCAAATTCAAGAACCAACCCAAACTGACATTATTATTCATTAGTTGAGCAAAAATGAACAAAGACATTGTATTGATGCCTATATTCGTTGACCAGCATCTATAATATGAAGGCAAACATTATACTTACATTGAAATGTTAATTGAGAGGAGCCAAATATGCAACTCGTGTAGTGAAGCAATTACCACCCTCCTTATTTTAATTGGATAGGAGTTCCGGGGAGCTGGAGCATCAAGGAAGGGCTTAATAAGTTGCAAAACAAATTGCCCTAACTTTTTGTATATTATAGATATCAAATAAATTTCAAGTCAAGCTGGAGCAATTGATCTCCTTAAAAAACCTGGCCTGACTTCGTTTCAACACATTCCATTGTATAGCGAATAACTACCAGGGGATCGCGGATTGCAAGTTAGTTCGGCTTATTCTCACTTATCCGGCAGGGATGTGTGAATTCATCTGATCCGGCTGTTCAAAGACATGCAGTGCTACTGTAAATACCAAGAACGGCATCGTGACATCATACAAAAGCCAGCATAACCACGACTCAGACCAGGCCCAATTTGCTGCTGAAACCATCATCGCTGAGCTCAAAAGCTTAGTTCGACAGACATCCAGACCAGTCACTGCTATCTACCAGGAAGAAATATCTAGTATGTATATCTTTGGAAATAATAACAATATAGTCTAGTATTAACAATACAATATAGTCTAGTGTTAACTGCGTGATATGTCATATTTCCACAAGCATACAAAATAGGAAATGTTATTCTTATCTATCATATTATAATTGATAACGCTCTTTATTATATTTCAACAATCATAAAACATGGAATATATTAAAAAGCTATATTCCATACATGCGTTTATCGATCGCCAGATGCACCCCTCGTCTACGGCCTACTATATACCAGACAAGAAGCAATCGACCTATGAGAGATTTTTTCGACTCCTCAGCCTGAAAGCAGCAGAATTTTCAACAGCATTAACACCATCAGCCGGTAACGACATCGAGAAATTCACGGACTATGTCACATCGTACTGGGTGGAAGGAGACCACGGTAGACAGACATGGAATCACTTCGAAAATAACGGTCCCAGAACAACAAACCACGTCGAAGGCTGGCATAAGAAACTGCCCGGCAAGCCGAACCTGTTCAACTTCATTGATTTCATTAAAAAAGAACAGGCGTATCATGAGTCGACGATACTACAAGTGAGCAATGGTGGTCGGGTCAGACCACAGCAGAGTAAATACAGGAGCGTCAACAACATTCTTCGCCATTATAAGAGAGTCTATAGAGAAGGGCAGTTGGGGGTGTTAGAATATTTTGATTCATGTGGAAATTTTCTGGCTTTTGATGTGTTATATTATATTGTATTGATATGTGATGATTATTATATATCATATTATATATTATATAAATGTATTATATTTATATATATATATATTATAATAAATCGTTAAGTGCAACTGTTGTTCAAATGGTCCCCAAATGGAATACCGGTAAATCAGCCCAAATGTTGCTTAAATAAACAAAACTGTAAAACAGTTAAAAACCTAAGTAACTGCAGATACAGACTATAAGCGGCAACTCTTTCGTGTTGAGGATTATCACACCTACCTCCGATACAATACCTGCCGGACAAGTGAGAACATCTCGTTAGTTCATCTTAATTGTAATCAGTCGATCGTATTTATCTCGTTTGTTGACCTTTTATCGAAAACAAACACAGTATGTGTCGATTTCTGGGCTACAAAGTTGTTTCTTTCTTGAAGGAACCAGCGCCAATTCGCACGACAGTAAATATATTGTTATTTGTAGTTTGCCGTACACTAGCATCTAACGTTTACATATGATTGTGTGTGGATGCGCTGACAATTGCCATACAAATTACCACCCTTTCTTCGTTGGTACGATTTCATCAGGAACACATTGATGACTCAAGAAAGTGTATTAAATAAGAGGCGTTTCTGCTCTCATTATTGATATTATCCCGTGCAGGAACGCGCTTTTATTGAAAATTACTCCGAGTGCGTTGAACCGTTCAACTCATCGTTGATAATCTACCAAGGCCATTGTATAGCGAACGTATTCAGCGAGATACTTTCTCAAACAAATGAAATTGATAAAATTCTAACAGTAGTATACCATCAAGAAGAAAAAATTGGCAAAATTCCTGCATAATTTCATTTTGTCGGATATACACAGTGCATATATCGACCAGTGTTTATGACATACAAAGTGCTTTCGGCTGTGAAAAACATTATGTAAGTGGCAATTCAGTGTTTGAGTGTACACAAATATAATTAAAATAACACACACGTTGGATTGGCAGTTGCTTCCGGTTCTATTATTGAGGTTATTTATTTGAAAGATGTTTTATTGCCTTATTGAGTTATAGATTTAACGCTTTTGTCAAAGTACCCCATTCCTCTTGAAATGTCAACAGCCTATGAATTCAAAGCTTTGATCTTTTCCATATGAGTTTGTCTTATTAATTCGTTAAAAAAAGCTTTCAAAAATAATTAAATGGGGTCGAATTTTGTTTTATAAATATTGTATTTCAATATCATTAAAATCATGTTCTTTGTATTGGCGTTCTTTTTTTTTTGTTACGTGAAACGCCGAATAATAAGTTATATTATGTAGGTTGTATATCTAGTGTGTTGGTGATCACCCAGCATTCTTCTGTTCTTTAGAAACGTGATACTACAGGTCAGTCAACCACAATTCTGGTATGTATGCGGTACTGCAGCCATCGCAACCTGGTGTCAGATGGTGCTTGAGATTGTTTACGGCCAAGTTCTGATACCCGTTTCTGTATTGAGGAAGGTTGTATCATTTTATCCGACATGTGAATGCCATAAAAACTTTGCAAACCCGAATACTTTTTAGAAGCAATGGCTTGGTATTTTGGATTGCCTTTGGCCAAACGTGTGACAGCCCGATCAGCTTTTTGTTAATTCTATGCTGTATCGTAATGAGTATGTCTAACTATGCAACATATCCGCTTCCAAATAGGTTCATATTGGAGGTATATATTCACATAGGTTCATATTGGAGGTATATATTCACATAGGTTCATGTATTCACATAGGTAGCATAGAATTAACAAAAAGCTGATCGGGCTGTCACACGTTTGGCCAAAGGCAATCCAAAATACCAAGCCATTGCTTCTAAAAGGTATATATTCACATAGGTTCATATTGGAGGTATATATTCACATAGGTTCATATTAGAGGTATATATTCACATAGGTTCATATTGGAGGTATATATTCACATAGGTTCATGTATTCACATAGGTAGCATAGAATTAACAAAAAGCTGATCGGGCTGTCACACGTTTGGCCAAAGGCAATCCAAAATACCAAGCCATTGCTTCTAAAAGGTATATATTCACATAGGTTCATATTGGAGGTATATATTCACATAGGTTCATATTAGAGGTATATATTCACATAGGTTCATATTGGAGGTATATATTCACATAGGTTCATATTGGAGGTATATATTCACATAGGTTCATATTGGAGGTATATATTCACATACATGTAGGTTCATATTGGATGTATATATTCACATACATGTAGGTTCATATTGGAGGTATATATTCACATACATGTAGTTTCATATTGGAGGTATATATTCACATACATGTAGGTTCATATTGGAGGTATATATTCACATACATGTAGGTTCATATTGGAGGTATATATTCACATACATGTAGGTTCATATTGGAGGTATATATTCACATACATGTAGGTTCATATTGGAGGTATATATTCACATACATGTAGGTTCACATTGGAGGTATATATTCACATACATGTAGGTTCATATTGGAGGTATATATTCACATAGGTTCATATTGGACGGATTTGTTTCTGAAATAAGTCCAGTGAGCTTATAACCATCATTTCGTTGCATGACCCGGGTCGCAGTGAAAACATGTTATAAAGAGTGTGAATCTGGTAAATCGTGTCCATGAGTAATGATAGATTACATAATGTCAATATGGGTGTATTTCGTATATAAAATATTCCCATATTTGACTGTTTAAAAACGAGTTTTACGTCCATATAGAGCGTATATTGAGGTTAAATAGTGCCAATATGAACGTATTTCGCACATTAAAATAGACCCGTTATGTGCTTATTTTCACGAGAACATGCTGATATATCATACATGTATTTCATCCTACAGTTGCGAACTCGCTTTGTCTGAAATAAAGTCATTCACAAACAGCACACGTTTCGTTTCAATTCCTGTATATAAATTATTTGAGTACTATTCTTGAGTAAATTTGTCCAAGCCGTTATATGGGTGTATGATTGTATCCTTGATCGATGCGGATGATGGTGTAGTTAATCAATTCCTTGCCTTTTTATAGAATATAAAAAATATCGTCAGAGATACCATAAATTATAATATTAATAACATACTACGGGTTATATGCAAGGATAAAATAGAAGGTGATATGACACGAACGACTGCTAGATATTCTGATGAAGGCGAAAAACCGACAAAAACACTTCTTAATTCTATAAAAACGACAACACTTATCCAAATCTAGAAATGAGGGAAGAGACACTAACAATAAGAATATACAAAACCGGTCGCAATTATAGAACAACCAGACCATTCTAAGATAGGCTTTACACACAACACGAACATTAACAAACCCCGCTTCGAAATGGTCTGATATTATATAGAGTTCTTTCTCTTACTCCGACCCAATCCCACTCAATTGAAGGCTGCAGTTGTGTAGTTGTTTTCCATTGACCTCAGTGCAAACTTTTTAGTATATATTGTTTACAATATCATTCCCAGGTCCAAAATTGTATTTAAATATGAAAGATTAACATTTGCGGTAACTTGTTATTAATTAAGGCATGGAATTCGCCTTTAAATCTTGTGGTTTTGTGGTACGACCTGTAGCCCGTGTCAAACGATTTAGTCATGCAAAGAGTAAAATCTAAGATGGCTGCCGGCGGCCATGTTTTTTGGCCGAATGACCCCAAAATTACTCGTTCCCATCTACATGTCAATATTAACATCCATGACAAATTTCATGATAATCAGGCGAAGAGTACGACCTGTGGCCCGTGCTAATGGATTAAATTTTGAAATTAAAGATGGCCGCTGGCGGCCATGTTTTTTGTCCTAATGACCCCAAAATGACTCGTTCCCATCTACATTCCAATTTCAACATCCATGACAAATTTTATGATGATCCGACCAAAGGTACGACCTGTAGCCCGTGTCAAACGATTTAGTCATGCAAAGAGTAAAATCTAAGATGGCTGCCGGCGGCCATGTTTTTTGGCCGAATGACCCCAAAATTACTCTTTCCCATCTACATGTCAATATTAACATCCATGACAAATTTCATGACAATAAGACAAACAGTACGGCCTGTAGCCCGTGCTAATGGATTGAATTTTGAAATCCAAGATGGCCACTGGCGGCCATGTTGTTTTTCCGAATGACCCCAAAATGACTCGTTCCCATCTACATGTCAATGTCAACATCCATGACAAATTTCATAATAATCGGACCAAAGCTACGAACTGTAGCCCGTGCTAAAGGAAATTGTTGACGAATCACGCACACACGCACACACACACACGCGCACGACGGATACCAAGCCATGGCAATAGCTCAAACTTTACAAAGTAAAGTTGAGCTAATAAATATAAACTAAAATGTGATGCGAACTATGTGAATTATTTCTTTGTGTCATTATAAATGTCATCATTGTAACATCTGCATCATGCATGTAGCTCGATAAAAGGAGCAAGCAGATGTTCATTTTAATTTTTTTAAGTTGCCTGCATAAGGAGAGAAAGTGAAAATGCAAAACAAATTTATTTGTGATAAACCTCACTTTCAAGTGTATTTGTTGCCCCCCTCCTGATAATTTCGGAGAACTATTGTAATCAGCGGCGTTAGTTCGTTCGCGCGACCGTTCGTGTGTCAGTCCGATTTCTTTCCAGTTCAAATTATCCGATCGAAACGACACGTATGAGGAATGACAAATACATTATTGGGGTCAATTTCAATTACGGTTCTAGTCCGAAGATCTTTTTCTCTGATTTGTGACTCTTTTTTGTTTCACTTAGAAATTGCTATGTTCATGTCGTCCGGATAATAACTCCGGTGAATAATATCCGATCGTAACGAAACTAGGCATGAGTTGTAGACATTACATTATTGAGGTCGAGTTCCAATATCGTTCCGGGCTGATGATTTTTATTAGAGCTATATAGTCCTTTTCAGACCTATACATTTCCATTTTGGTATTGTCCGGATAATTCCAGTTAATATCAACTAATCCCAACTAAACTTGGAATCAGGAATATCCATCGCATTGTTCAAGTCAACTTTGAATGAGGTTCAGATCTGGTGATTTTTGGCGGAGCTATCTCCTTTTTCGACTATAAAAATATAAACTGATTCCACTTAGAATCTGCCGATTATTATTCCACCATGTACACATTCCACACACATTGTGTTTTGCTGAGCTTGTGTCTCATGTGGTTGTGGAGCACACTTGGCGACATGGTTCCATGACGTCTTGATTTATGTATCTTCAGGTTATACTTGTATTTAGTTTTAAATCCGCATATCTCACATGTTGTTTCGTTAATCACGGGTGCGATATCAAATGATAACAGTTTGGACAGAATAAATACCTCGTTCGCAATTTGTGTCATTTATACATGCACACCGTACATGCAAACGGCGCGTTGAACGGACATCACGATGAGGACATGTTGGTATCTGATTACTGACCTGAATTGCAAATAGGAAGGCCATTATAACCCCAGTGCATGAACGATGTGGTAAGGCCATTGCTGGTGAAATTATTGGCAGCTACGCACGTTTGTTCACGCCCCATGCAGTTTCGGCGAATATTTAAAAAAATTGTTGATCACCCCCACCCCTCCAAATACCACAGCGCTCCATATAGAGAGTATTTTGCACTATTCTATTAACGTTTATGGTCGCTGCCATCAATGTGGTGAGATGAGTCGCAATGGCAAAATTATGTCTTTTGTTCTTGTAGGATAACTCCATGCAAATTCAAGAACCAACCCAAACTGACATTATTATTCATTAGTTGAGCAAAAATGAACAAAGACATTGTATTGATGCCTATATTCGTTGACCAGCATCTATAATATGAAGGCAAACATTATACTTACATTGAAATGTTAATTGAGAGGAGCCAAATATGCAACTCGTGTAGTGAAGCAATTACCACCCTCCTTATTTTAATTGGATAGGAGTTCCGGGGAGCTGGGGCATCAAGGAAGGGCTTAATAAGTTGCAAAACAAATTGCCCTAACTTTTTGTATATTATAGATATCAAATAAATTTCAAGTCAAGCTGGAGCAATTGATCTCCTTAAAAAACCTGGCCTGACTTCGTTTCAACACATTCCATTGTATAGCGAATAACTACCAGGGGATCGCGGATTGCAAGTTAGTTCGGCTTATTCTCACTTATCCGGCAGGGATGTGTGAATTCATCTGATCCGGCTGTTCAAAGACATGCAGTGCTACTGTAAATACCAAGAACGGCATCGTGACATCATACAAAAGCCAGCATAACCACGACTCAGACCAGGCCCAATTTGCTGCTGAAACCATCATCGCTGAGCTCAAAAGCTTAGTTCGACAGACATCCAGACCAGTCACTGCTATCTACCAGGAAGAAATATCTAGTATGTATATCTTTGGAAATAATAACAATATAGTCTAGTATTAACAATACAATATAGTCTAGTGTTAACTGCGTGATATGTCATATTTCCACAAGCATACAAAATAGGAAATGTTATTCTTATCTATCATATTATAATTGATAACGCTCTTTATTATATTTCAACAATCATAAAACATGGAATATATTAAAAAGCTATATTCCATACATGCGTTTATCGATCGCCAGATGCACCCCTCGTCTACGGCCTACTATATACCAGACAAGAAGCAATCGACCTATGAGAGATTTTTTCGACTCCTCAGCCTGAAAGCAGCAGAATTTTCAACAGCATTAACACCATCAGCCGGTAACGACATCGAGAAATTCACGGACTATGTCACATCGTACTGGGTGGAAGGAGACCACGGTAGACAGACATGGAATCACTTCGAAAATAACGGTCCCAGAACAACAAACCACGTCGAAGGCTGGCGTAAGAAACTGCCCGGCAAGCCGAACCTGTTCAACTTCATTGATTTCATTAAAAAAGAACAGGCGTATCATGAGTCGACAATACTACAAGTGAGCAATGGTGGTCGGGTCAGACCACAGCAGAGTAAATACAGGAGCGTCAACAACATTCTTCGCCATTATAAGAGTCTATAGAGAAGGGCAGTTGGGGGTGTTAGAATATTTTGATTCATGTGGAAATTTTCTGGCTTTTGATGTGTTATATTATATTGTATTGATATGTGATGATTATTATATATCATATTATATATTATATAAATGTATTATATTTATATATATATATATTATAATAAATCGTTAAGTGCAACTGTTGTTCAAATGGTCCCCAAATGGAATACCGGTAAATCAGCCCAAATGTTGCTTAAATAAACAAAACTGTAAAACAGTTAAAAACCTAAGTAACTGCAGATACAGACTATAAGCGGCAACTCTTTCGTGTTGAGGATTATCACACCTACCTCCGATACAATACCTGCCGGACAAGTGAGAACATCTCGTTAGTTCATCTTAATTGTAATCAGTCGATCGTATTTATCTCGTTTGTTGACCTTTTATCGAAAACAAACACAGTATGTGTCGATTTCTGGGCTACAAAGTTGTTTCTTTCTTGAAGGAACCAGCGCCAATTCGCACGACAGTAAATATATTGTTATTTGTAGTTTGCCGTACACTAGCATCTAACGTTTACATATGATTGTGTGTGGATGCGCTGACAATTGCCATACAAATTACCACCCTTTCTTCGTTGGTACGATTTCATCAGGAACACATTGATGACTCAAGAAAGTGTATTAAATAAGAGGCGTTTCTGCTCTCATTATTGATATTATCCCGTGCAGGAACGCGCTTTTATTGAAAAGTACTCCGAGTGCGTTGAACCGTTCAACTCATCGTTGATAATCTACCAAGGCCATTGTATAGCGAACGTATTCAGCGAGATACTTTCTCAAACTAATTACGCATCATAAATGAAATTGATAAAATTCTAACAGTAGTATACCATCAAGAAGAAAAAAATGGCAAAATTCCTGCATAATTTCATTTTGTCGGATATACACAGTGCATATATCGACCAGTGTTTATGACATACAAAGTGCTTTCGGCTGTGAAAAACATTATGTAAGTGGCAATTCAGTGTTTGAGTGTACACAAATATAATTAAAATAACACACACGTTGGATTGGCAGTTGCTTCCGGTTCTATTATTGAGGTTATTTATTTGAAAGATGTTTTATTGCCTTATTGAGTTATAGATTTAACGCTTTTGTCAAAGTACCCCATTCCTCTTGAAATGTCAACAGCCTATGAATTCAAAGCTTTGATCTTTTCCATATGAGTTTGTCTTATTAATTCGTTAAAAAAAGCTTTCAAAAATAATTAAATGGGGTCGAATTTTGTTTTATAAATATTGTATTTCAATATCATTAAAATCATGTTCTTTGTATTGGCGTTCTTTTTTTTTTGTTACGTGAAACGCCGAATAATAAGTTATATTATGTAGGTTGTATATCTAGTGTGTTGGTGATCACCCAGCATTCTTCTGTTCTTTAGAAACGTGATACTACAGGTCAGTCAACCACAATTCTGGTATGTATGCGGTACTGCAGCCATCGCAACCTGGTGTCAGATGGTGCTTGAGATTGTTTACGGCCAAGTTCTGATACCCGTTTCTGTATTGAGGAAGGTTGTATCATTTTATCCGACATGTGAATGCCATAAAAACTTTGCAAACCCGAATACTTTTTAGAAGCAATGGCTTGGTATTTTGGATTGCCTTTGGCCAAACGTGTGACAGCCCGATCAGCTTTTTGTTAATTCTATGCTGTATCGTAATGAGTATGTCTAACTATGCAACATATCCGCTTCCAAATAGGTTCATATTGGAGGTATATATTCACATAGGTTCATATTGGAGGTATATATTCACATAGGTTCATGTATTCACATAGGTAGCATAGAATTAACAAAAAGCTGATCGGGCTGTCACACGTTTGGCCAAAGGCAATCCAAAATACCAAGCCATTGCTTCTAAAAGGTATATATTCACATAGGTTCATATTGGAGGTATATATTCACATAGGTTCATATTAGAGGTATATATTCACATAGGTTCATATTGGAGGTATATATTCACATAGGTTCATGTATTCACATAGGTAGCATAGAATTAACAAAAAGCTGATCGGGCTGTCACACGTTTGGCCAAAGGCAATCCAAAATACCAAGCCATTGCTTCTAAAAGGTATATATTCACATAGGTTCATATTGGAGGTATATATTCACATAGGTTCATATTAGAGGTATATATTCACATAGGTTCATATTGGAGGTATATATTCACATAGGTTCATATTGGAGGTATATATTCACATAGGTTCATATTGGAGGTATATATTCACATACATGTAGGTTCATATTGGATGTATATATTCACATACATGTAGGTTCATATTGGAGGTATATATTCACATACATGTAGGTTCATATTGGAGGTATATATTCACATACATGTAGGTTCATATTGGAGGTATATATTCACATACATGTAGGTTCATATTGGAGGTATATATTCACATACATGTAGGTTCATATTGGAGGTATATATTCACATACATGTAGGTTCATATTGGAGGTATATATTCACATAGGTTCATATTGGACGGATTTGTTTCTGAAATAAGTCCAGTGAGCTTATAACCATCATTTCGTTGCATGACCCGGGTCGCAGTGAAAACATGTTATAAAGAGTGTGAATCTGGTAAATCGTGTCCATGAGTAATGATAGATTACATAATGTCAATATGGGTGTATTTCGTATATAAAATATTCCCATATTTGACTGTTTAAAAACGAGTTTTACGTCCATATAGAGCGTATATTGAGGTTAAATAGTGCCAATATGAACGTATTTCGCACATTAAAATAGACCCGTTATGTGCTTATTTTCACGAGAACATGCTGATATATCATACATGTATTTCATCCTACAGTTGCGAACTCGCTTTGTCTGAAATAAAGTCATTCACAAACAGCACACGTTTCGTTTCAATTCCTGTATATAAATTATTTGAGTACTATTCTTGAGTAAATTTGTCCAAGCCGTTATATGGGTGTATGATTGTATCCTTGATCGATGCGGATGATGGTGTAGTTAATCAATTCCTTGCCTTTTTATAGAATATAAAAAATATCGTCAGAGATACCATAAATTATAATATTAATAACATACTACGGGTTATATGCAAGGATAAAATAGAAGGTGATATGACACGAACGACTGCTAGATATTCTGATGAAGGCGAAAAACCGACAAAAACACTTCTTAATTCTATAAAAACGACAACACTTATCCAAATCTAGAAATGAGGGAAGAGACACTAACAATAAGAATATACAAAACCGGTCGCAATTATAGAACAACCAGACCATTCTAAGATAGGCTTTACACACAACACGAACATTAACAAACCCCGCTTCGAAATGGTCTGATATTATATAGAGTTCTTTCTCTTACTCCGACCCAATCCCACTCAATTGAAGGCTGCAGTTGTGTAGTTGTTTTCCATTGACCTCAGTGCAAACTTTTTAGTATATATTGTTTACAATATCATTCCCAGGTCCAAAATTGTATTTAAATATGAAAGATTAACATTTGCGGTAACTTGTTATTAATTAAGGCATGGAATTCGCCTTTAAATCTTGTGGTTTTGTTAACTAGTGTCAGAACCGCACTAAGAAATCTAACGTCATTTTTCAGACCACATCACACAATTGAAACTTCACTACAAATGATTCGTTCATGTGTCAATGTCTATTATATATTTATTGGAATTTATAGGGTATATGGAAGTATTGTGTTGGGGGTTTCACCTTCTCCAATCCAACGTCATCTCGATATTATCACGTATCGCTTCTTTTCTAAGTGCATTGATGTCTGAGTCTATATGTTCTAATCGTTTCAGAAACATATCTCTCTCGTCAATATTTGTTGTAGGCAGATCATATTTTTTCGATATCTAATTTGTCAGCCATTAATTTCTTTCCCACAGCTTACATTCACCTGTTCATTTCACACATGTAATAAATGTATAGTGGCACCTCTGATATCATTGTAAAGGAAACAAATGTGTATATCTGACTAGAACAATAGTAACTGTCAGACTAACTATTAATTGTTGGTAACTATTTCTAGTTCATACGCTGGAAAAATTCCACTGCAAAACGCAAAAATGCCATGCACGATTATTATCGCTTAGTTAGCTGGCAGACTAGCTCGTGCTCCGTCGTGGCCGGCTGACACCAATCAACGATGATTTATGATAACGGCGTGTACCTCTTTGCCGGTGACCATACAACGAGGCCAATAACAACAAGACAATTAATTAAGACATATTAGTACTGTAGTTCGTCATTTTGATCACAAAAATCAATAATTTGTTGCTAAACATGAACTATTATTTTATCACAATTTCAGGAACCTGGGTAACTTTACCACAGAAAACCGATGAGAGTGACCTATTCAGCCATATTATTAGCCATAAATAGAAATTATAATATAATTATAATATAAACTAGCTTTCAAACTCCATGTGGGAAATTTGGATACTTCCATATACCACGTTTTCCCGTTCTCGTGTTATACATACATTCTTCAAGCTGTCTCGCTTGTTATTACACTGGCTGGTTGGCCCGACTTCGTCCGGGCTGTTCCCATCTGCTTCCCGGCGAAAGGCGCGATTTGACATTGAATTGACTATAATATTCTCGTGTGCCAGAAAGACTCCTTAAAGTTGTGAATAAGATGAAGAATATCTATTAGATGTTATTTAACAAGTCAATCAAATAATATTATTCATTAGTTAGTTGTGAATAAGATGAAGAATATTTATAAGATGTTATTTAACAAGTCAATCAAATTATATTATTTGACTGGTCAAAGCCCGGACGAAGTCGGGTCCCCTTCTAGTATATATATATATATATATATATATATATATATATATATATATAATGAATAACATTATTTGATTGACTTAATAAATAACATCTAATAAATATTCTTCATCTTATTCACAACTTTAAGGAGTCCTTCTGACACACGAGAATATTTATCGCCGTTTGATATACACCAAGTGAATTGATAGAACAGCTAGACCTCTAATGTGATGGTCGTGTCGTTATTTGTTTAAAATGCGTATCAATTGACATATACGCATCCGTTCCCTCATTAAAATATACATATATCACCCATTTTAGAGGCATCCGCGAATTCGGGGACTTCCGCAAAGTGATTTCCGCAAATAGGGACCTACTGCAAATTGTCGCACCCAATGCAATTTGTAAACAAATACGTTTGACATGCGTTTTAACGATGTGAGCTTTAATTAAATGAAAGAAGCAATGCTATATATCAACTATTTATCATGGACTCAGCCAGTGTGTCACATATATATGTGTCAACTAAGGTCGCTTTGCGTGGTAAAAATGAAAAGTAAAAGTGAAAATTCGGAGAATCCTATTGAAAATGAAAGTACAATTTTGGGGAAATCCGCGGCAGATTAAGAGAATCTATACTATTGAATGTGAATGTACGATTTTATCAGATTTCGCGACTGCTCGTTTTCGTGATCATATCTTATGTAGGGCCTATATGACCTCGAAAACGAGTCGAGTCACGATACATGCATCGGTACAAAGACATTGTGTATACGATACAATTTTAACTTGATGACTAGAAAATAAAATCGCGATTACTCCAACAGAACAGGCATGCGCACTCCTATTAAAATTACCAATTATTCACTTCACTATACCAGGGGCTCCCAATGGGTTATACACTATTTTCAGGCTATCAGATTATTTATATTTTCACAACATATTATTACACCGGTGACTTTAAGTTTACAATTTCAGCCTGTCGTGACTCTATCGATACGATTGAGTCATATTTTCAAAAACATATTATACACCGGTGGCGTTAACTTTACAATTTCAGCATCTACGTGATTATATCGGTACGGTTGAGTAAGGTACAACAAAATCTCACAATACATTCGCCCAGTCAACCACAGAAAATCAAAATCTCCGAAACAACTTACACCACCATGTGGCGTAATAATTGCTAGTGCCCGCGTTGTCCTTGGTACGAATTGTGTATCTGGGAGGGGCATTGCTAGAACAGTTTGTTCTCGGCGATTGCCATACATATCATGACGTGGTATAAAGAGTCCCGAAAATTGTAGTTCTCAAGTCAGAAATGTGGGACATAGGGGAAGAGGACTGGCAAAATGGACACAGTGTCGCCAACTTCACCACGCAGTGGTGATTTTGTTGAGTGAATTGCCAAACACCGATGTTTGGTTAGGAATTTCTATGGACAGTTTAAAAGCTTGTGGTACCAGTTAAATTACCCAAATACAAGGTGGGTGGGTACGAATGGAGCTGGTCGTAGCGATCTCACATTCCAACATATCAAGTGCCATTATTATGGCTGGCCTAAGAATACCAACACGCATTTTGTTCTTATATATTGTAAATAACTCGGGATATCACCGATCACGCAAAAATCGCTGTCGTACATTGATCACAACTAACGCTGATTTCTTGACAACTGTGAAAAATTAATCCGTTTTGGCAATTTTGCATCTGCCATTTTGCAGTTAGCAGTGCAATATTGCCAGCGTATGAACGTACCCTTAATGACGTGTCACAGTGCGGGAATAGACATTTACAGCCTACTATTCTGTGAGTGATGCACTGAACTGTGACATGCAAAACAAATTATTTCATTTGATCAAAATGCGAACATACGATTACGTCTGTTTTGATGATATCTGTAGGGCTATAGTAAACGGTCCACCCGCTTGTGGGAAATCTACTTTCATCATATCGAATTTAATTGAAAGTAAGGATAAATTGATGTCTCCAGTTCCAGAAAATATAACTTATGTGACTCCTAATTCTGATAAGCACGTGTCCGATAACGTAGATTTAGTCAACCAAATTCCAGAATCATTGTCCGAGTGGCCTTTTAATTATAGACGATATGGATCATATTGACAAAGAGATCGATACTGTAAAAGAAATATTCGCGAGAAAATCTCATCATGAACGATGCAATATGATATACATGACCCATAATCTGTTCGAACGTAAATGTAGAAAATTATCGCTGAACGCGAATTATTTTATTTTATTCAAATCCCCAGGGACTGCAGTCAGATCAAATATGTATCTGTCCTATGCGGTCTTAATAATTTATCTAAGGCATATAACTTGTGTACGCCGGAGCCATACTCTCAGTTACTGGTGGATTTCAACCAAAACTGCCCGGATTAACTTAGATTCAGATCCGACGTCCTGATTGAAACTCCAACGACATGGGGCCAAGCGTGAGATTGAGAAAAAATGTTAAATATTTGAGAGTAATGTTACGGACTGGTGACGTGAGAGCCTTACACAAACCTAGACTCGACAGTCAATCTGAATGTTGCGATATCGTATGGGTGTGAGAGTTGGGGGTTCAATGACGCCCCTGATGTTGAAATTTTGCACAGAAAGTTTTGCAAATATATTCTTAAACTGAAGTCATCAGCTAACAGCGATGCAGTCTTGTGTGAATTGGGTAGTTTCCCATTGACTATATTACGATTATATCGAATTTTTAAGTATTGGATTCATTTAAATCAGGAGCAAAACTCATTACTCTGTAATGTATATGAATCAATTCGGAACGACTGTGACTCCGGTTTGTCGCATAAGGAGAAAAACATTTTTGTTGAAGTCTACTTTAGACAAACTTGGTTTAGGATATATGAGGTATAATCAAGATTTTAGCATACCCGATTTGAAAGTAATTAAATCGCGTTTACGCGACCAGTTTATACAAACATGGCATGCTTCTATAGATTCTTCATCAAAACTATGTACTTATGGCAAGATGAAATTGTTGTTCCAAGATGAAACATATTTATCAACTGTTAAGCAACCGAAATTTAGAACAGCTCTGACGAAATTTAGAATAAGTGCTCACTCTGTATTAATTCAGACAGGTAGTTATACAGGCGTAGACAGGAAAAAGATATTGTGTAAATGTTAGCTAAAAGCGGTTGAAAATGAATATCACTTTCTACTGGTTTGTCCCGCCTATATTGATATACGACGTCGATATCTGAAAACATTCTATTGTCACTGGCCAACCATACAGAAATTTGATACAATAATGAAAAATGAATCTAGATTTTCATTGAATCGGTTAGCAAAATACTTATATCACAGCTGCTTTAGAAGAGATAAATTATTGTCCTCAATGATTTAGAAAGTTTCCAATTTAGAATTTAGAATTTGGAACATATACAATGTATATATATATATATATGTCTAGGCCTGATGCAGACGCGAGCCTCCTTTGAGTGATTTGGGGTTTTCTGACATTCCGGTCACATTATGAATAAACTATAGCAATGACCCCATCTAGTTGGTGAAAATGTATGAATCGTGGAGTCACTCATGGGTCTGTTCGTTCTGGTACACGACCATATGTTATGCCCTCCATCCGCTAAGGATCTTAACTGAATTGAATTGTTTTTTTAAAGTTTAAAATTTGTATATGCAACAAATGTATTGATATCCATATATATGCAATAAAACTATTTGACTTTTGAGGCGACGATTTGCTTAAAGGAAATGTTCGACGGGCGATCTAACCATTACACCAAAACATGGTATTATAACACTAATTCCAAAACAAAAAGATCGACTTCCCCCTTACAAATTGGTGACCAATCACATTACTATCATTCGCTTGCAATTTGATGACATCATTTCTGACAGGTAGCAAGACTGTTGCTAAATTGAATTCCTCACTGTGGAAGTTATACTTCGCTTACTAAATGGCATGGTAATTTAACAAAATAGCCACTGATGTGTCCTTCGTCTCGCGATCTGGTGACCTTCTTTGACAACAAGCTTGTTTTATCTAAAAGTTTGAGAGTTATTGTAGACTCCAAGCTAGATATCAGTTCAACTACCAATGAGTCATGATGCCAGGAATTTCCATCAGGTCAACTAAGAACATGGCTGACTATTATAGCCACTGTCAGGAGACGTGTAGTTTCTCTCGTCCATAATCTTTCGAAATACTCAACGTAACTCTGGTAAAATAAGAACCCAACAAGAAGCTTGATAAGAAGACATATGGAGCTGAGTATGTTGATCGTGGTAGATTTCGCATCCCTCATCGTGTCCAGAAATCTGGCGGAAGGGGCTGTGTTCGACGAATGATGGAAAGAGGGGCTCAGGAGAGGCACAAATATTCACAAATTATTGAATTCCTCAACTCGATTAAGGGAACCATTTCGTCTCAACGCTCACAAAGAATGGCAGAAAGTGGTGAAAACATTATACCGCATAACATTACTTGCCAAAACGGATTGATTTTCAACGAAATTACAGAAAATATAAACACCCACCGTAACTACTTTTGATGATTTCGTTATACCGTACGCCAATGAGAGGCCAACGAGAGAACAATTCTTTTCCTCGCCTTGAATGTTATTAGATTGTAGAAAAACATTTAAAAAAAAAGTTAAATTGTAAACATATATAGTTAATCAACATCCACATATAGTTGTTCATTGTTTCACTCGAGGTGATCCACAGCCACGACTTTTACCAACGCGTCTTCCTGAGCACGTGGGCGCTCCTCACTCTTCCGTGCCTCGGGACCACCACGGACTCGACCCGAGCCGGACGTTCCACGTCTATAAAGACCACGGTCACACCGAAGCCACAATCTGCATCTGGGAAACAATCCAGCACCAGTGGAAGCTGTAAAAATACCTTAGTGAAACCATTATAATTCGACACAGCAGCAAACTACAGCATGATTATTTCTGTTATTTTTGTTCATCGAATGCTGGAATGAAACTGCAGACAACATCCAATATTATTCTTTACAATAAGCTTCAACAGAGCAGCGAATTGATCGACGTAAAACTTTAGTACAGTATCTGAAATTACAACATTCTAATATACAGTGATAAATCGGTACTCTATCTACCTTCAGTCAGTCACCCTTTCAATTTCATTTTGATCAACGCCGATCCCAGCTCAAACAGCCTGTGCCCATATGGATCATTCCCTATCGGTGTCGTTGGGGACAAACGTGCTCATACCACACCCACAAGTTCACATCATTATCTTCAAGGTTCCATATGGCATCACAAAAGCCACATATATTTTGCCCCGGCACCACATCATTACACTAATACATTGTGTTATACATGAAAATATATATATTCACTACGTATGTATGTATGTATGACTGACAGACAAAATAATAAAATCAACAGCATAATATTAAACGAACGAAGGGCAAAGTATTTTCTTGATAGAGAATATTACAAAATGTCTTTACTAGTGTGACTTCCTACATATTTATTTGGCTCGATAGCCCAAGTTGTAACTTATAAGTTATATAATACGTATAAAGAAGCACGACAAATTGCTTTGCAAGTGCATCAATTAAAGATAAATATTGTGCTTGCATCTGCAAATTTTGCCATATAAACCCATCCCCGAACTGTTGGAGACTTTGCTCTTGCATAAGTCTCGGCACCCGTCATTTGATTGATTTCAAAAGCCTGCAAAATAACAAAATGTGTTATATGAACTATATACTAAAGGTTTGTACATTCCAATTAAGTTTCTTGTCAACAAGTTCTGTAGTTTCGTCCATATGCGGTGCACTAGCATTGAACTAAGACTAATGAAAAACTTATTTCCCGACGGAAAACATCGGAATCGAAGAGTAAAGAAAACAAAAACAAGAAATTTACATTAAATTTTGACATAAATTCTTCTCTTTTTTCATTTTCTTCTTTTTTTCTTGGTGGAAAACGCCCCGAAGAAGATGGTGGTGTGGCTGTTGCTGTGGATGATATAGACTCAGCTATTTATCAGCTACTGCTGTTTATTAATACACTGAACTGACAGTGCTATTAGCCTCCTGAGTGGTGAGAGGGACGACTCCGACTGGTCGAGTTCCGGCATCGTTGATGTCTGCTCACTCCTCTCTGGGGACACCAGGATCAGACACATCAGGATTCGGAGAGGAAGGCAGTTATGTGGTGTCTCCGTCATCACTACGAAGTCGGCGGCCGGGGTGACATCGACGTCCCTGTCTCTGCTGGCCACTACGTCGACGGCAGAGACATCCGGGGTGAATTCGGCGTTCCTGTTTCCACTGGTGGTTATCTGTGTGACGCCATCGACGGTGGACTGATGTTCCTGCTCCTGTGCCAAACGGGGAGCTGGGCGTTTCTCAGCTCTCATCTCTCACATTTGGCCCTACTATCGGGTCCCTGCGGCGACGTAATTATGTCTTTTTCTTGGTCTTTTTATCCCACCTTGAGTGGTCTGGCTAGACCCGGACCGGTGGGTTCTGGTCGGTCCACCACCTAAGCCGCGGTCAGCAGATGGTTCTGCTGGATCACATAGATATCAAAACTACTTCCAGCCGACCCGAAAGAGCATGGATAGACCAGATCAAACAATGGGCCGACGGGAAGCCGCGTATTCCATGCAACAGCACGGTGGGATTAAATAAGAATCCATTGTGTCCACCGAGCTTTCTACAAAACACGGTCGCTCAACGGATTAGAGTGGGCGAGCGCTAAGTGCGGATCGAGAATTATAACTAAAACGAAAACAATGCGCTTGCATATCCAGGGATAATTGTAACATACATATACAGAGTGGAACACTATGCAAAAGCCATACCAGTATGTCGCGAATGAATATTCCGAAGCACTTCCACCCTGTAATGTTGTACCACCCTGCACCAACCCTTGAAATTGGCTTTTACTTCTGTGGCTTTTCTGTTGAACTACATGACTTTCTATATTGGGTTTTCTGGCCTTTTCTACGGCATTGCCTTTTGCCGTAGCTAATTTCTAGGGCTGCTGTACATACTGTTATTTATTTTTGCAAACATGTCCTGTACTTTTATTGCACCACGTACAGTTATTCCACCCTGTACTGATATTTGACACTCAAGAGTACAACTGGATTATTTCAAATAAATACAAACTGGCTTGTGAAAGAGTTTATTGTTTCGTTATACACTGTATTTACCAGCCGGTTGGTGATTGGTGGTAGACATTGACGGTAGGCATTATATTGTTGAAATAATTTGAGATGTTGCTCCATAATAGCCGACGCTTGATGTCAAATACTCTTCTTCCTCAGACTTACGGTACTCAGTATATGTACATCATCTTGAAATTATTGTATAAATCTGGGATGCAAAATAAATAGTGATTACACCAAACAAAAAATTAAATAAATACACCGAAAGACACGAGCCTGGTAATGGGTTTGTTGATACGACACGAGTTTTAGTGCGGAATGATAGAACGAGAGGCGCGATGGCATAAGTGCCGTATCAACAAACTCAAACGTCTCTATAGAACACGTCACCCATCCTAGAATCAGTTCATTAAAAAATACAGACTTTGTAAATATGGAACAGCAATAACATTGTACATCTAGAAACAAGCGAGCGTAAAATAAAAAAAATGTACCTGCGATTGTGTTCACTCAGTTAGCGAAAATAAAGGTCTTTTATTTAGGCCTAGTCTGTATTTTGTGAGGTGATAAAACTCGAATCCATTATTCAGTTATGTCCGTTCCTAATGGAGTCATAGCTGTGCCCTTTTATCTCTGTGCATTAGCTGACAAATAAACGCGACTCAGTCAATGTGTGTTAACATACCTGCTAATGGGTCGTAGCGAGTTTCAAGGCAATAAAACAAAAATGAATCAATCCTGCAGCTCCATCCAGGGAAAATGTCGTATCCAATACTTGCAGAAAGCTACCCGACAAATCAGCATATCGGAAACAAACTAAAAATCATTTTAGTACAGTGTATACCTGCAAATATCCCAGACCTTGGACCAGGATTGTTCACTTATCGCCTCACTGTTTACCACTGTCAACTTCTTCGCGGATTCCTTTGTGCAAATCTAGTTGACAGTCCAGAGTGGAGGGTTCTCTTTCATATAGACTGTGTTTGTGCGCATCCATATAGAAGAAATTATGTATTTGAAGGGTTCACTTGTTTGTTTCTATATTCTGATGTGTGCGACTGTGAGTTCAGCAGCAGATAATAGTATGGTCAAAGTACTATTTGACAACATAACATCTAACTACTCACCTGATCTTCGACCTGCGCGATTCGGGAATGAGACGATTTACGTTGATGTGAAATTCGATCTGGTGGCAATCAGTGAATTGGATGACATTACTCAGTCAATGTGGTCGACTGGATATTTAACGGTTAGTTTGACCGACGACCTGCTTGCATGGGACCCGCAATATTTCAACGGAATAAAAAGTATCAAATTTCCAGCCAAGAACGTGTGGAAGCCACAACTTATGCTCGCGAATATCCTCCATGGCTCAGTGGACATATCTCGCAGCTTTCTTCCTATAACTCTGCTTCACAGCGGCAAGGTATACTGGCTTCCTGGTGACGCTTTCAGAAGCAAATGCGTCATTGATGTGACGTCATTTCCGTTTGACAAGCACCATTGCGAGCTGATAATCTCGCTGTACATGTACCCGCCAGATGAGGTGGCACTCCAAAACCTTGATATATCCCAGGATTATTTCAGTCCGAATGGGGTGTGGAAACTTACTAACTTAAGTATATCTATGTTATCGTACAAAGGTATGCAGTTCTTGAATGTTTCAGTGAGTGTCGAGAGGTTATCAAAGTTCATGGAGGTGACATTAATTGCCCCAGTAATTCTACTAAACATATTGAACGTTGGTGTTTTCATGATACCGTCGGATTCGGGGGAGAAAATCTCCTTTGCCGTGACATCGTGGCTTACGTTCGCAGTTTTCATGAGTTTCATATCTGGCTACCTGCCGGCAGGTGGCACAAATGTCTGCAACCTGTCGAAGTTTCTGCTGGTTATGCTGATACAAAGTTCGATTGTTGTTATGATGACAATTTGGACAGTGTACATTCATAACTTAGCCGGAGATATTCCCGCTTGTTTAAACGGCATGGTGTCTTGTTCTCGATTATGCCACAAAAAGATTGCCGCTAAGGAAAATAGCACAGAACAGATGTCAGAAAACGAGGAAAGTTTACCAAAGAGAAGCAACTCTCCTCGTAGTATCCGTATCCAAACATGGAAAGATGTCAGCTCCAAGATGGATACCATGTTCTTCGTGGTTATCCTCATCTCATCTACATCGATTAATATCATGTTTAATCCGATGTGTGTTGCTCGATGACATTCCTATATCCACTAAATGTTATTTGCTTGACACCTCGATTGGATTCGTGAAATAGTTTTTCAAATTTCTTCGTATTCGTTACTTTATTAGTGACAATATTGGCAGCATACAATCAAAACTGAAAACAAAACTTGCAAAATAAAATAAAAACATTTCACCGGTTTCGGACTCTCATTGCTTCAGAATCCAGAACGAAAATGTTCATATTTATTAGGCGAAGATATTCCAGATATGCTTAACGAGTTCATGTCATGTTCTAAAAGGCGTCGCAGGGAAATTTCTCATAAGAGATTCAAGCTTCATCATAGAAACGGAGCGTCAGTGAGCGCCGGGAGATTATCACAGTTTTTTGGGGGTAATATTAACATTTTCTATACTATATGAATTCTCCCTGAAAATTATATAGTGAACATCGGAATGGTCTATTATTGATTTGGAGTGATGTACATGTAATATAAGCAGACAACCGATAAACAATAGTACAGAATGAGTCCTACTTATTGGGGGAAATGTATGGTCGTTTGTTGAACTTATTATCTGAACATTTCCTGTGGGATATATTTACTTGGAAAGCAGGGGCGGTATAAAATAACTCCAGGATACAAGGTTGAAATGTTTGTTTGTTTGTTTTTATTTTTGGGGCCCACCAACACGGGAACTCAAGTTTGTTTCCTTTCCCTTCACGGACACCCTCCCATCCAAACACAAGTTTTTTCTAAAGGTAATTGGGAACCCATCTGTATAGTCTGATAAACACGGTGAAAATAGCAGGATAAGGCAGACAGATTGTGTAAAATGTTCTAAATAACCATTCAGATGATATGCCAATCAGGTAAGTTTAATGAATAGCACAAGCAATCTCAGGAAATCACAAAACACTCATCAACTAAATTTGTCAAATAAGGTTCAGCATACATACAAAAAGGTTACTCGCATTGTATATGCGACAAAGATGTGTATGCACAGCAGGGTATTTTCTTGCGCTGTGACTAGCCCCGGCTAGATGACAAAATGGTCAGCAGTCTCTGTACTAATTAAAACGAATTTCGGTCAAAATAGAAGGCTCCCATCTGGAGGTCACTCCGAAGATCTATATGAAGATAGATGATCATCAGGTGAGGAATGTTGTCTATATGGTGTGCCAAAGGATTTAGTCATGCAAAGAATAAAATCCAATTTGGCTGCTGGCGCCATGTTTTTCAAATTTGATAGCTCCCATCTAGAGGTGATTCTAAACATGCCTGTAAATTTTCAAATCAATTCTCCAATAAATGCGAGCTCCAGGGTGTGCCGATGTATTCAAATACGAAATCCAAGATGGCTGCTGACAGCCATGTTTTTTAACAAATTTCTGTCAAAATAAGAAGCTCTCATCTAGAGGTCACCCCGAAGATCCATATGAAGTTTGGCGACGATCGGATGAGGGATGTGGTATGTAGGGTGTGCCAAAGGACTTAGTCATGCAAAGAGTAAAATCCAAGATGGCTGCCGGTGGCCATGTTTTTCATCGAAAATTATTCAAATTCGATAGCTCCCATCTACAGGTGATCACAATCGTGCCTGCTTAATTTAAAAATGATCCGGCCATAAATACGGGATGTAGGGTGTGCCGATGGATTCAAATTTGAAATATAAGATGGCTGCTGGCGGCCATGTTTTTCATCGAAATTTGGAAAAATAGTTCCCATCTATAGGTCACCCTTAAGCTACATATGCAGTTTGGTAAAGATCGGATAAGGAATGCGGCCTGTATGGTGTGCCAAAGGAAATCGTTGACGCACGGACGACGGACACCAACCCATGGCAATAGCTCAAACTTTACGTTGTAAATTTGAGCTAATAAAACGGTTATAGCATGGTTTCACAGTTGATTCGAGTGTGGATACAGATAGATAAAAGTTTATTCGTCATAACTCAGATGCAATTTAAGTGTTGGTGGGTCTTTGTATTGGTAATCCGCCGTTCGGGAAAACCGAAGAACACTCTAACAGCACCCAAAACTCGGCCTGATGTACACTGAGGAATGTTACAATATTTCAATAATTATTGGTAATCAATAATAAACAGAATCCGAAGAAGTCGAGGGAAAGAATGAACTGACAGGTGACGAACGAAAATCAGTTGGTTTACACTGCATCGGAAACGGAGGGGTCTTTTATATATATCCACATATCGGTCGATGTCGATAATCGGACGCAATCACAAGATAGTATCCCATTCTAACTGAAATCATCTGACTTAGCCCACGTAATTAGGAGCACCTTACATGTAAATATAATTAGATAAATTATTTTAGACACACTGACTGGTGGTGTAAACGGAGTGAAACAGACAAAACAGAAACATTCATTTATTAAAGGTATTTGATATTATAATGATATAATTCGTCAACAAAGTTTCAATTCTAAAAATATGGCAGTATCGACTCATATATGTAGCACTGCCACATAGCGTACGAGCATATCAAGAAATCACAATGCATACAGATCTGATCTAAATTGTCATCATTTCCAAGCTGACAAGTGAGTACCCAGGCGCTATGGACATTGCAAAAATATAGCAACTAATATTGACCAGATCCAGCACATCGATTGTTTAATTTCGCATAATACAGCGTCTGCAATACGCTAAATTGCAATAAATAATGTCGTTATTTCCCGACCAAGTATTCGTTAATAAATGAATGGCAATGATTCCACAATGTTGTCAATTTTGTAAATATAATAAAACACAATAATAGCAAAACATAATGTACCCACGCAATATCGAAATGATCTACCTATTGTCGAGCTCTGAATTAAACGCCAAATCTCAAGATGAAATATTTATACGTTTTAAGGGCCCCTTTATGGCGCGTAGGGAGAAAAATTCACGAAAAGTCACGACGTGCTTATATTGTCGTTCTTCCGTTCTACTAGGTATACAACAACACATACTTATTAAAATAAGATGTGGCAAACCTCGCCCAATAGAAGCTCAAATCCCCCTCATGCACAAATCCGCCTCATGCACATACGCTATAGCTACCTATAGTCTATATTTATCCACCGCTCATTACATATATTGCCCACATAAAGCCTGCTTAATAAACGTTACGTTTATTACATCAATTTAGCTTTATTAGGTCAGCGTAGCTTTATTAAGTAAACGTAGCTTTATTGGGTGTGAACTACTTCCATGATATATATGCAACTTGCGCAGGTAACTATATATAGGGACGTAAACCTGCCTATATACATGTAGAGAATAGTGTAGCTGAATAAAGAATCTATTTTTGCGAGTATACATGCGGCCATCTACTCGGCGAGCCTCAAGACCCACACACGAGCAAAAATAAATTCTCTGTTCAGCTACACTATGTGGATGTTCTGTTTATCCACCGAAAAAAATTAAATGCATTTTATGTCAGTTTAAAAAAAAAAAAAAAAAAACACCGCAAAATTCTCAGGTTCCTTACAGAGAAGCGACTTTATATGTAGGAGACTGGGTATAACTTGGACAGGGGTGAACTGCGACAGTGGGCGTGGCTTGAAATTGCAGTGACAATTCGAACTGATGTTTCATGCACCATGATGCTTGATGAAATACTCAAACAAAATTGATATTTCAAGTTGCTCAAAGTTATTATTCGAGGAAAATTTAATTGTATGCGAAATAAGACATCAAAATCATCTTTATAGACAGACGCTTCGATTTGATTGGCATATAGGTTGAAAGCATACATATAACTTCAACATATCAGTTATTCCGCAAAACAATATTAGTTAATGACAAAATAATAATTTTATTTCAATTGCTACTGCTTATTCTTGGAATTAAGATTGATATGCATTTTGAGGTCGTGGGGAGAACTGGGACATGTCAGTTTGTCAACATGTGAATCAGGGACGAAATATGGGTTGCATTGTCGCATTCCCAACTTTGGTCAATGTTTTCAATAGTTGGAGATTTCATGCCTGACACAACATATTGAGCTGGAAATATCAGACCAAAGAGAAGTTGATTTATTTTTGGTAGTGTTATTTGCAACCAGTATTTAGTGTGAAATGTGTTATTTTGTACACAAATTTGAATTGCCTGTACTTGCAGCTAATATATTTGACTCAAATGGTCATCAGTGGAAATGGTCCAACCTATGGGGGGGGGGTGGAGTCAGGTCGAATATTTGCAACGGAAACTGTTGGAAACCTTGAGGTACCAGTTGGAAAATTCCAACCCATGAATGGTGCAGATAGAATTTCTATGGAAATTTGTGGGTCTGGTTATGGAGTGGGGGAGGTTCAGTTGGAAATTTTAAAGTGGACCCCCGGAGATGTTCTAGCCACGTCCCTTGCTAGAATCTATTCAAAATTTGTAGGCTGTCAAAATTGGCCAAGCATGCCATATGAAGGATTACATGTACATGTATATAGTCAAATGTATTAGTCTAATGAATGAAAAGTCATTGCCATCATGCAATTCATGCAAAATATTTACATGTATACTAGCTACATGCATGTACCGTACATATATTTCTTACAATAAATTAGAATGCAAATCATGGGCCTCATGTAAAATTATTAAGTATGTTTGCCTGTACCTTTAATCTGTCCTGAGGCGAACATCTCAGACATCTTTGATATTCAATTTCTCTGTTAAGATGATTTTTAGCATCCAAATTTATAGCATCTATTCACAAGACAACTCTATTCATTTGCGGCTGTGTTTGTACATCTGGAGAACAATTAACTCACACGTGTATCACGAAAAATTGCCTTCGAAAGTGAGAACAAGGTGCGCTGACCAGTTCGTGGAGCGCATTTCTGGGGTCCTACTAAAAGCCGCCGCACCCGTCCGCAACCGACCGAACCCGACCACACCTCCCACAGGGTTCCGAGCGATATGAGGTATGTACTACCGTGCAGAATAGACGGTCGGGTGCGGTCTGCTTTTAGTAGGACCCCATTTCTGTTAAAATTCACAGAGTAACGAAAAGATTTTGGCAAAAATTAATTCCTTGTGTCTATTCCTCATTTCGATGCAAAATATGTCCAGTTCTACTATACACTTAACAGTCCATTTTTATAGGTTGTAATTATTTACGGAAGTACGTGTATGTTACTTGACGTTTTATCACACAATCGGTACCATGTTATAGAACGAATATATATTTATATATATATCTGTATATTATTATGTTGGGTGTGTGATGATTGTTTTCTGTATTTACTGTTTGCATGTGTATTTTCAAATATTTAGACCGGAGCGTTCTCATTTGTACATAGTGTATTATATGTGTTCTCATGTACCAAGTTACCAATTGGGTGGGAATAAAGCATTACCTTAGTTATATGGAATAAATCAGCGGAAATCGAATTTCTTATTGTAAGCACGAGTCTATTTTTAGCTCTTTTTTTTCATCGGCGTCGATATATTGTGTGTTTGGCGCGTCAATAGACGCATTACGACAGCTATAGAGTATATATTAATGAAAGCGTATAGTATTGCACTGCGTCGTTTGATACCTAATACTTGTTTGCTGGCGTATTCATCGACAAATCTAAATTCTAAACATTTATATTGAAGGCAGATTCAATTTTCGTTGTAACCTTCGCATGGGTGTGTTAATCGGTCTGTATGTGTACAAAACAGCGGTTGCGCTCGAATTAATGAATACATTTCGGTTGTGTAATAATAGTTTGTAAGCGTCATTTTCATACCAAGTTCGCTTATGGGAATAGCTTTTACGCTGTAAAAACTGTACTGAATTCTATAACTGTCCTGCAGCCTTGATTTCGACAATTTTAGGGCAGGTCAGTTGTTGGCCGAATAATGAAACACCCGGTGTCCGATGAGTGCGGGATTAATATATTTATTTGGGGCGAATATCGCGCGTTCGTTTGACACCAAACCGAGCCCTCGACGTGCTATATCCTTCGAGATATTGGCCGCCCCATGCAATCACATTTTCTTCCCGCATTTCGTCCCCGTCTCATCACGTTGTTTTGTCATGTCTTTAAAACATCTATAAACCATTAGAACAAGGCCAGCTGAGAATAACCAACCAACTATTTCGCTCTAAGCAGAACTCCGGTTTGCCCACTAATTAGTGTGCTTGAACTCATGA
Organism: Siphonodentalium dalli; assembly: GCA_032622095.1. Taxonomy (NCBI): domain Eukaryota; kingdom Metazoa; phylum Mollusca; class Scaphopoda; order Gadilida; family Siphonodentaliidae; genus Siphonodentalium; species Siphonodentalium dalli. The sequence goes on from CP136066.1 coordinate 82,336,212, forward strand.
ATGTAAATTTGGGCGTAATCGAAGTAACGAATGAAAAACTCACGAAGTTGACAGTTTCCCCCACAAAAGGCACGGTTTGTGCGATGGATTAATAGAATATGTAGCTATAGTGTGGTCGTGGTACGCAAAAAAAAGGGGTCAACCCAGAAGAAATTGGTATAGAAGCGATCTCGGTGTCATTCAACGCGGGAGAATCTCTGCTACAACATATCCAAAATCCGCTAAAATCCGCTTTGGGCAAAATCCAGGATCCAAGATGGCGTCCAACATGGCCGCCTTTAGTCAAAAGAGATTCTGACTGAGATTAATTCGACATAATGAGAACAAATGTTGCCATATTAATACAAATGTATACATTTTTGCGAAGGTAAAGTATTATGCCACATATCTATAGAAAAAATGGAACCCCTCGCCCCAGATGGCTGCCAAAATGGTGGCTTAAACTCGAAAATTTGAATTTTTTGCCTAATATCTTAAAGATCAATTCCTGTTGTTTGATAATGGTTCAGACTGGCGACATTGATTAGTCATATTCATGTTAATTCATCATTGGAGCAATGAAAGATACCATAAATGGGGTCCCAGCCTCATATACACCCTCAAAAATTTGATTTTACAGAACGCGGTATAAAATTCCACAAAAATCGCCATTGGGATTCCAGTCGTATATCAACAAGAAATGGACAGAACTGTACAATGTAAGTTGGGCATACCATTATCTATAATTACTCCAATTCAATGAAACCCAAATTGGCGCTTTGTCTTAAAATGGCTGCCAAAATGGCGGTCAAAATATGGAAAATGGCAGATATTTAGAATGGTCGTCAGAGGGTTAGACCCAGAAGGAATTGGTAAAGAAACGGTTTTGTTGTCATTCGACACGGGAGAATATCGTGTATAACATATCCAAAATCCGCTAAAATCCGCTTTGGGGAAAATACAGAATTCAAGATGGCGTCCAACATGGTCGCCAATAATAATGAAAATGGCAAATATGTAGTTATTCACGAAAACCCATTCGACAAAACGCCAATTCGGCACCAATACACATCATTGATTGAAATCAATGTTTTTTGTGGGTATGAGTAGCCAATCACGATTCAAAATGCTAAGATGGCTACCAAAATGGCCACCGAAAATTGTCGAAATTTAAGTTCTGCTCAGAGGAAAGCCGAAACAACACTTCGGTTGTGAGCTAACGATGACAGACCTATTAAACATGTTGCCAATAATCTACTACCACAATCAGTTCAGCCCGAAATGTTCCAACCAAGTAGTATCTACTGCAGGATCCAACACGATGTCCACTTATTACGAGGGACTATCTGGAAATTAATTAAAAAGAAATTAAATTGCTACGAATCTGGATTATTTGAAAACACAGTGTCAACATTTCTACTTATAACGACTATTCGGAACATCAAATATATGGGCATCGGTGGTCTAAGTCCGGAAGCATCAGGCTATAATAGGTTTTCAAGTGCTGGCGAAAGTGAAAAGGACAGGAGGGAAAAGCGAATAATCTGGGGTTTACTTAATTGGTGGGCAAGTTGGTTATCGGAGCTGGGGAGTTTCAAAGTAAAATTATTTTCTTCAATATCAAGAGGAAAAATGAAAATTCGCACGTACATTGTATACCCTTCAAACTTCATGTGACAATTCCGTGTCATGCGATTGTGGGTATATACATGTGGATAGAAACATTCTAGTACATTTATAGACGCACCTATATCTTCTACACATTTAGTGAATTTCATCAATGATATGTAGACACAATGTGCGTCACGGCTGGATCTGACCCGTAGGCGTAAAGGTATCAACCATTTAGCTTGATTAACTGGCATTTCAAGGTTGTCATTGGATAGAAATGCCACATGAACATGGTGATTAACAACATGTTTGTCTAAGAAATGTGAACAATGAACATGTTATTTTCCGGATGTTAGACAATCAAACTGCCACATAAGGCGTTCATCCATGCTCATCAGAGCACGAAATATGTGCAAATTAATGACACGAAAACTATTTCATGCGGACGACGTAATCTAGACCTACATCCAACGTCATTTCCTATTAACTTTTATTGTTTGTACGGACGGTTTCGAGGTTTGAAAATCCCGCTTGTCCAAGAAATCCTCCACATACTTACGGAGTCGATGTGTAAACAATGTATGCGGATAGTTTCTTCATACATATATGTATTTGGCACACGTATTTTCTAGAACTTAAGAGATCACCATTTACCGGAGAGTTGATATCTTGGAAGAGATCAGAGTAAAACTACTTTTCTTACATGTCGAAATGGGGAATCCATGGGCTACATTTAGTTCCAGCTTGAAACTTGAAAATGATGGCCGAGCCCGAATAGTTCATATTTCGTCGCATCAGTGCTATAATGTAACCCACATTTTCAACTTTCCGAGAAAATGAAGGTTGAAGTTTTTAGACAACATTTCTCCTAATGTTGACAAAGCATGACGTATTGTTGTATTTATCCCAATGAAAACTGAAATTAGCTGTTCATTGAACCACATATTGTTTTCTGTTTATTCCCTCGTTTTCTTTTAAAAAACAATAGCTTTTTTGGAGATATGACATTTTGCGTATGCCAGCGACGATTCGTTTCCGTGCTATAATGAAGTTGTGCTAATAAATGCAGATTAAGCTAAATATGGTGGCAATCGCATGTGTCTATGAACTAAAAAGTGCCTATTCTACACTATGAAAATTCACCCATGTGCATCATCATACAGAAATGTGTGGAACAATCACAAAATTTAAATCACCAAATGATCACGTGACTAACATGGAGATACTGCCATATAGCACACATTTTAGAATTCACAAACACAAAACAGAAGTCACGTGGACAACCTGAAGCGTCCGATTGGCTGCTGTTGGACATACGACCGCATAGCACGAATAATTGTAAAGATAGCTGGAGATACGACATTTGCTTCACTGGTTTGTGCGAATATTTGTCATCCAATGTAAGGACAGTTTGGCCCATCGGATTGGATTTTTTCTCACGATTCGAATGGTATCAAATACTCATTTCCCACCATAATGGATATACGACATTATAGCACTGATGAGTCGAGATTTTGTCAACCCGCGGGAAGCCACCAAAAGATTGAAAATAAATAGTTTTGATGTATATGAGCCAACTATCAACTGCATCCACCACTCACAACTTCCATTATGTGATAAGCTGGGCAGCGTCTACCATTTTCGTTTTGGAAGCCATATTAGATAAAATTTATTGTTTCTTTTGGTCTATTTGAGATGGAATGCTCACAAATAAAAGAAACGATCAATTATTTTGTAGACAAGATCTGCTCATCCCTAAATATCAAATGTGACCAGAACCCCAAAGTCGATTTTGGTTAAATTTCATACCGCATTCGTTATAACTTATTAGTGAAGGACCGGAGTAAACTATGATCTAATCTATTAGAAATGTCATTGCTGTAATGATCATTGAAAGAATATACCCATTGTTTCCCAGTTCAGAGAGCAACAAGTGATAAACAGAAGTGATAGAAAATAGTATTTTTCACATCAGGTGGCCATTTTTGGTACTGATTTTTAAGTTTTTACATAGAGCTAGCATAATGGCATCATAAAGAGTTATACATTCGTATTTATTTAGTCAATTTTATTCATCAACCACTACTTATAATGGTTTGAATGACACTGTGATCAATATCCGCCATTTTCCATATTTTGACCGCCATTTTGGCAGCCATTTTGAGACAAAGCGCCAATTTGGGTTTTATTGAATTGGAGTATTTATAGATATTGGTATGCCCAACTTACATTGTACAGTTCTGTCCATTTCTTGTTGATATATGACTGTAATCACAATGGAGAGTTTTGTGGAATTTTATACCGCGTTCTGTAAAATCGAATTTTTGAGGGTGTAGATGAGTCTGGGACCCCATTTATGGTATCTTTCATTGCTCCAATGATGAATTAACATGAATATGACTAATCAATGTCGCCAGTCTGAACCATTATCAAACAACAGGAATTGATCTTTAAGATATTAGGCAAAAACTTCAAATGTTCGAGTTTAGGCCGCCATTTTGGCGGCCATCTGGGACGATGGGTTCCATTTTTGCCATAAACAGGTGGCACAACATTTTACCTTTGCAAAAATGTATACATTTGTATACATATGACAACATTTGTTCTCACTGTTATCGAATTAATCTCAGTCAGAGTATCTTTTGACTAACGGCAGCCATGTTGGACGCCATGTTGGATCCTGAATTTTGCCCAAAGCGGATTTTAGCGGATTTTGGATATGTTATACACGAGATTCTCCCGCGTCGAATGACACCAAAACCGCTTCTATACCAATTTCTTCCGGGTCGAACCCTCTGACGACCACACTACTAATGCTGTCGCTTAAACAATTTATGTCCGATCCATGGATTTGGCATCTATTGTTATCGATAGAGCGTTGCCCAATAGTTGCTCAAACCCCCTCGCGGATATTGCTGACACAATCTTACTTATGTCTATCAAACGTATGTAACATTCATTATACAATATGACACTTAGCATACAAGCTATGGATTTTCAAATTGTGTCTTAGTACATGAATAATTATGTATTGATTATACATTTATGTCATTTAATAATTGTGACAAGATTCGATAAAGTTGCTATCGCATATTCCTGTGCCACGACACATCGCCGTCTACAGCCACGTTACTAATGCTGAATTTGTCACTAAGCATACACATCAGAATACACATCAGAAACTAAAAGTATCAACTTCTCCAATAATGTGTGCCATACCTCCACCAGTAGTTCGTAAATATGGTCCATCTATTGAGTGCTAATAGCACGAGTCTTCTGAGTGGATTATTGTTGACAATCCATTTCATCCCATCATTACTCACATTGTTGATGTATTAGACCAGTGGAATAAGCTCAAACAAGCCATCACATTGCGTATATTTAATGGACCACGCATAAAACCGCCCATTATCACCAGAATAAAGTGGTGACAGATCTCGAAAATTCACGAGCGATATTTAACGCAGGATGTGGTAAATGTGGTATATGAGATAATCAATGTTCTTCATTGTTACTATTACTGTGGCTATAGTAACAATGATGTCATTACAAACAATCTAGATAGAGCAAAAACACATTAGAAATTATAAGTTTAAAAAAAGAATAAACATTAATAGGATTTTAAGTATGGGATGAAATGGATTGTCAACACTAATCCATTCAGAAGACTGGTGCTATAAGCACTCAATAGATGGACCATGTTTACGAACTACTTCCATAAATATTGGGACCATTATTAAAATCAATTTTAAGCTCTGCAAAGGATTTAGCAGTTAAATTTTGATAACCAACGCCGTGTATCCACACAAGCTGTGAACTGGCAGTTAAGTGTCGAGTGTTTTACTTATTTTCTAACAGTCTGCGAACTGTCACGTGAACGGTTTGGTTCTCCTGTGATCACCAGTCATATGTAGGAAAGCATCTTTATCAAATAACTTCTGTGTACGTACCACCCTGTGTGTTCCTTGAATATAAATGGTAAAGATCATGTTCATAAAAAGTTCGCATGTGTTCTTGTGTCTTCTGGTTTGCGCAAATTTATGCGTGGCGTCAGAAACAAGTATGATAAAACGGCTGTATGACAACATAACAACGAACTACTCACCAAGCTTACGACCTGCGCGATTCGGGAATGAAACGATAATAATCGACGTTGAATTCTACCTACTAACAATCTCGAAAGTGGACGACATTACACAGTCAATGTGGTCAAGTGCATATATGTTCGTAACTTGGATGGACGAGCTGCTAACGTGGGACCCGGAACATTTCAACGGAATAACTGACATCAACATTCCAGGCAACGGCGTATGGAAACCACATCTCCTTCTGACGAATATTCACGAAGAATCACCAGACTTTTCAATGGGGGTTCTACCTGTAAATGTTAGGCACAATGGCAGCATCTTATGGGTTCCAACCGGGACATTCAAAAGCAAATGCGCTATCGATGTGACGTCATTTCCGTTTGACGAACACCAGTGCGAATTGTGGATAGCTCTGTGGATGTTATGGCCAAAACAGGCTACCCTCAGAAACATTAAAATGGACTTGCGTGATTTCGATTCGGGGAGCGTGTGGAAACTTACTAAGTGGAATATTTCTAGGGAACAATGGCAGGCCGGGGCTCAGTACATGAATGTTTCACTGAGTGTGGCGAGGCTATCGCGGTTTATGGAGGTGACATTAATAGCACCCGTAATTCTACTCAACATACTGAATGTGGGCGTGTTCATGATACCGCCCGATTCGGGAGAGAAAATTTCCTTCTCTATTACAGCATGGCTTACTTTCGCAGTTTTCATGAGTTTTATATCTGGTTACCTACCGGCAGGGGGCAAAAATGTATGTAACCTTTCGTTGTATCTGCTTGTTATGTTGATACAAAGTTCAATTATTGTCATGGCAACAATTTTGACCGTTTATATTCATAACCTGGATAGCCAAATTCCCCGCTGTTTGAATGGAGTGATGTCATGTTCCAGATTGTGCCGTAGGAAAATTTCTCCTGAAGGAGATAATTCAGAGCTGGCAGCAGAACAAGAGGAAAACTCACACAAGAGCGACAACTCTAAACTGCACAGAGATACATGGAAGGAGGCTAGTTCGAAGATGAACAAGGTGTTCTTCTTGTTTATCCTTGTGACTTCTATTGTTCTGAATGTCCAGTACAATCCGATGTGTGCATCTGATTCACAGTGATGTGTTGGTCCATATGAGTTATAAACTAGGCTCTGGTGGAGGTATGGCACACATTATTGGAGAAGTTGATACTTTTAGTTTCTGGTGTGTATGCTTAGTGACAAATTCAGCATTAATAACGTGGCTGTAGACGGCGATGTGCCGTGGCACTGGAATATGCGATAGCAACTAGTCAAAATTATTAAATGACATAAATTTATAATCAATACATAATTATTCATGCACTGAGACACAATTTGAACATCCCTAGATTGTATGCTAAGTTTCATATTGTATAATGAATGTTACATAAGTTTCATAGACATAAGTAAGATTGTGTCAGAAATATCCGTGAGGGGGGTTTGAGCAACTATTGGGCGACGCGCTATCGATAGCAATAGATGCCAAATCCATGGGTCGGACATAAACTGTTTAAGCGACAGCATTAGCTACATATTCTATTAATTCGTCGCCTAAACCTTGCCTTTTGTGGGGGAAACTGTCAACTTCGTGAGTTTTTCATTCGTTACTTCGATTACGCCGAAATTTACATTCATGAGTTCAAGCAGCAAACTAATTAGTCGGCAAACCGGAGTGCAGTCTGATTAAAACCATACTCAGACTCTAAAGATTATGGCCGGATTCGTCATCTCAGGTTTAAACCTCCGAGTTTAAACCTGGTTTAAACCTACATTGGCGGTCAAGCAAAACCGGGTCTAAGGGGGCGTTTTTGTCGTTCAGTTTCCAGCTAATTGACAACTCGATTCGGTGATATGAGCAAGCAGTCAAACTACTCTCTTACCAATTGGACCGAAAGACACGCCGATATAATGGTTATTGACATGTCATAAATTATCGCGAACACGTGCACGCTCATTGACCATTAATCCGATTTCTTTGTTGGTTTAAATCATCTGACAAAGGGCATGTCTATCAGCACGAGTTTAACGCGTTGTTTATCACTTTGTGATAGATTTTCTACACAATGCTTTACTCGCAAAGAAAAATATTGGTGTATTTACATTTATATATGTATATATTAAAGGGTATAGGAGCTGTATATATGTATTTCCGTTTGTCTGTTCTAAAACTGATTTGAAAATAAGAAAATTTAATTTTTTTAAAATGAAAAATTGTGTTGTTAATTTGAGTAAGGAATTCTAACAAGAAACAATATTTAAATATTTTTTTAATTGAAATGTTCAAAATGTGCGCAAATTTGACGCAGGCTTCTTTCGCACGAAGGGGTCGCAGGACCCTCTGACGCTGGATAAAGGCTGCACAATCGAGTCAATACTGGACCAAGAGGTCAGTCAAGCAAAAGCAATTTGCTTATGAGTGCACACCAGAAGCGGCATCTGATCTGATTGAAGTGGGCAACCATATTACATGCGTTGCTTTTTTTCAATGTAATACATTTTCCGCCGTGGAGAAAATCAAAAAGTTCCCAGGTTTTGAACTGGTGGAATATTATGGGAATTTATGGACGGAGCCAGAGTATAACTTTGTGGCCTGATCTACATCAAAATATGTTATCATATATTTGACTCATATAGCAATATAAGTTTATGATTGCAAACTATGTGTATAGCATATCTGTTCATGCAGTAGCATGGTTTTGGTGTCAAAATTAAAACGTTGAACCATTCAAATGAATTCGTATAGAAAACACCAGTATTTGTGATTGCCACAAGCAAAAAAAAACACACAAGATAGTTGTAAAAATCATATTGAAGGAACATATCCACATCTGAGCAAAGCTCGCGTGCGAATGAATCAACTGTGACATGATAACACCAGTCGGCAGCCGCCACCCAGACACGCCCTCACTCGAGATAATTTACAGCTCCACCCTTTGATTGATTGTTTGATAATTCTAAACCGCGATGAAGAAAAGACGGATTCGTCATCTCAAGTTTAGCCTCGGTAAAGCTGGTTTAGCTGGACCGCCGAATTAGATGGGTTAGTTGCCGGTTTAAGCTTATAAAACGCAAACAATATATCGAAATTGACAAAAACTTAACCCCACATGCTTTATATGTGTGAGTGCTTCTCGCTTATAAATTTCCAATCAAAATATGGTCGCTGTCGTAATTATTGATTTTCGCAATCACTAAAACGAGGCGGTCCGCATTAGGAAAGTACGATTATTTATCTCGACGATACAGAGACACTACTGCTAAACCACTGGTCTGGCTGAACCAGGTTTAAACCAGAGATGACGAATGCGTCACTTAGACCTGCGGTCGCGGGTTTAAACCACGGATTTTGCTGACTCACGGTGGTTTAAACCTAGAGGTTTACGTAGACCAGGTTTAAACCTGAGATGACGAATCGGGCCACTGAGTCTGGTGAAACCCGCTATTTGCCGCATTACTGTCGCTATAAATAACTTCCACAGAATATATTATGCAATATGACGTCACCGCCCACATTTGTTTTTTAAAATAACTTTGATTGCCATAACGTAGTTTCGGTTTCGTTTCCGCGTAATTTCCGGGAAACTTTATGCTACGCATTCTCTCAGAATATCTTTGCTCATTGTGACATAATTTCAACTGAGATTAATCACGTTTAACAAACTTTAATTGCGTTTATGAATCGACACAAGATATATTTTCTTTGTTTAAATTCGAAGTTATCATCATATGCCGGACATTAAATAAATTTACGACATCGCGACTTCTAAATTATTCGGTACTAAATGTTGTTTTTATTAAAAAGATTCAATTATATTTGACATATTAAGTAGTATTAGTCAATTTTGCACTCTTTAAATACGCTTTTCGGTGTTAAATTTGCTGTCGTAAAACTGAATTTGTAAACATTAATCCATGCGGCGGAAAAATGATTGTGCTATTTATAACTATTGGGTGGGGTTTACTGGAATCCGCGCCGGCTGACGGAATTCCCCTTGTCTTGGGAATTCCATGCGACTGTCGCCTGATTGGTCTTCGCGTTCATGAGGATATTTGTGATTGGCTGGCAAATACGTAATCTCTGCTGGGAGTAAAGGAATCTCTACCCATTTTCACCAGACTCAGTATCTTTAGAGTCTGAGTATGGTTTTAATCAGACTGACCGGAGTGCTGCTTAGAGCGAAATAGTTGGTTGGTTATTCTCAGCTGGCCTTGTTCTAATGGTTTATATATGTTTTAGAGGACAGACAAAAAGCGGGATAAGACGGGGACGAAATGCGGGGCAGAAAATGTAATTGCATGGTGCGGCCGATATATCGAAGAATATAGCACGTCGAGGGCTCCGTTTTGTGTCAAACGAACGCTCGTATTCGCCCCAAATAAATATATTAATCCCGCATGTATACTCGCAAAAATAGATTCTTTATTCAGCTACACTATTCTCTATATAGGCAGGTTTACGTCCCTATATATAGTTACCTGCGCAAGTTGCATATATATCATGAAAGTAGTTCACACCCAATAAAGCTACGTTTACTTAATAAAGCTACGCTGACCTAATAAAGCTAAATTGATGTAATAAAGGTAACGTTTTATTAAGCAGGCTTTATGTGGGCAATATATGTAACTAGAAGGTGACCCGACTTCGTGCGGGCTTTAACCTTGAATTGTCCATTTTGAAGGTCAAGGTCAAGTGGGGTCACGATTTGACCAGTCCAAAACACTGCCCGGACAAAAGTACCCGACAAACGTGCCCGTCGAAATCCATCCGGTTTTACCCGATTTGACCTTGAATTTATTATTTTGAAGGTCAAGGTGAGGTCGGGTCACGATTTGACCCGTCCAAAACACTCAATGGACAAAAGTAACCCCATATATCAAATTTCGTCGAAATCCAATCAAAATTGGCGATTTGACCTTGATTTGACCCGATTTCAAGGTCAATGTCACGTCGCACAGGCAAATTAATGAGCCTATGCCTATGCCTATCCTTGTGACTTCTATTGTTCTGAATGTCCAGTACAATCCGATGTGTGCATCTCATTCACAGTGATGTGTTGGTCCATATGAGTTATAAACTAGGCTCTGGTGGAGGTATGGCACACATTATTGGAGAAGTTGATACTTTTAGTTTCTGGTGTGTATGCTTAGTGACAAATTCAGCATTAATAACGTGGCTGTAGACGGCGATGTGCCGTGGCACTGGAATATGCGATAGCAACTAGTCAAAATATTAAATGACATAAATTTATAATCAATACATAATTATTCATGCACTGAGACACAATTTGAACATCCCTAGATTGTATGCTAAGTTTCATATTGTATAATGAATGTTACATAAGTTTCATAGACATAAGTAAGATTGTGTCAGAAATATCCGTGAGGGGGGTTTGAGCAACTATTGGGCGACGCGCTATCGATAGCAATAGATGCCAAATCCATGGGTCGGACATAAACTGTTTAAGCGACAGCATTAGCTACATATTCTATTAATTCGTCGCCTAAACCTTGCCTTTTGTGGGGGAAACTGTCAACTTCGTGAGTTTTTCATTCGTTACTTCGATTACGCCGAAATTTACATTCATGAGTTCAAGCAGCAAACTAATTAGTCGGCAAACCGGAGTGCAGTCTGATTAAAACCATACTCAGACTCTAAAGATTATGGCCGGATTCGTCATCTCAGGTTTAAACCTCCGAGTTTAAACCTGGTTTAAACCTACATTGGCGGTCAAGCAAAACCGGGTCTAAGGGGGCGTTTTTGTCGTTCAGTTTCCAGCTAATTGACAACTCGATTCGGTGATATGAGCAAGCAGTCAAACTACTCTCTTACAAATTGGACCGAAAGACACGCCGATATAATGGTTATTGACATGTCATAAATTATCGCGAACACGTGCACGCTCATTGACCATTAATCCGATTTCTTTGTTGGTTTAAATCATCTGACAAAGGGCATGTCTATCAGCACGAGTTTAACGCGTTGTTTATCACTTTGTGATAGATTTTCTACACAATGCTTTACTCGCAAAGAAAAATATTGGTGTATTTACATTTATATATGTATATATTAAAGGGTATAGGAGCTGTATATATGTATTTCCGTTTGTCTGTTCTAAAACTGATTTGAAAATAAGAAAATTTAATTTTTTTAAAATGAAAAATTGTGTTGTTAATTTGAGTAAGGAATTCTAACAAGAAACAATATTTAAATATTTTTTTAATTAAAATGTTCAAAATGTGCGCAAATTTGACGCAGGCTTCTTTCGCACGAAGGGGTCGCAGGACCCTCTGACGCTGGATAAAGGCTGCACAATCGAGTCAATACTGGACCAAGAGGTCAGTCAAGCAAAAGCAATTTGCTTATGAGTGCACACCAGAAGCGGCATCTGATCTGATTGAAGTGGGCAACCATATTACATGCGTTGCTTTTTTTCAATGTAATACATTTTCCGCCGTGGAGAAAATCAAAAAGTTCCCAGGTTTTGAACTGGTTGAATATTATGGGAATTTATGGACGGAGCCAGAGTATAACTTTGTGGCCTGATCTACATCAAAATATGTTATCATATATTTGACTCATATAGCAATATAAGTTTATGATTGCAAACTATGTGTATAGCATATCTGTTCATGCAGTAGCATGGTTTTGGTGTCAAAATTAAAACGTTGAACCATTCAAATGAATTCGTATAGAAAACACCAGTATTTGTGATTGCCACAAGCAAAACAAAACACACAAGATAGTTGTAAAAATCATATTGAAGGAACATGTCCACATCTGAGCAAAGCTCGCGTGCGAATGAATCAACTGTGACATGATAACACCAGTCGGCAGCCGCCACCCAGACACGCCCTCACTCGAGATAATTTACAGCTCCACCCTTTGATTGATTGTTTGATAATTCTAAACCGCGATGAAGAAAAGACGGATTCGTCATCTCAAGTTTAGCCTCGGTAAAGCTGGTTTAGCTGGACCGCCGAATTAGATGGGTTAGTTGCCGGTTTAAGCTTATAAAACGCAAACAATATATCGAAATTGACAAAAACTTAACCCCACATGCTTTATATGTGTGAGTGCTTCTCGCTTATAAATTTCCAATCAAAATATGGTCGCTGTCGTAATTATTGATTTTCGCAATCACTAAAACGAGGCGGTCCGCATTAGGAAAGTACGATTATTTATCTCGACGATACAGAGACACTACTGCTAAACCACTGGTCTGGCTGAACCAGGTTTAAACCAGAGATGACGAATGCGTCACTTAGACCTGCGGTCGCGGGTTTAAACCACGGATTTTGCTGACTCACGGTGGTTTAAACCTAGAGGTTTACGTAGACCAGGTTTAAACCTGAGATGACGAATCGGGCCACTGAGTCTGGTGAAACCCGCTATTTGCCGCATTACTGTCGCTATAAATAACTTCCACAGAATATAGTATGCAATATGACGTCACCGCCCACATTTGTTTTTTAAAATAACTTTGATTGCCATAACGTAGTTTCGGTTTCGTTTCCGCGTAATTTCCGGGAAACTTTATGCTACGCATTCTCTCAGAATATCTTTGCTCATTGTGACATAATTTCAACTGAGATTAATCACGTTTAACAAACTTTAATTGCGTTTATGAATCGACACAAGATATATTTTCTTTGTTTAAATTCGAAGTTATCATCATATGCCGGACATTAAATAAATTTACGACATCGCGACTTCTAAATTATTCGGTACTAAATGTTGTTTATATTAAAAAGATTCAATTATATTTGACATATTAAGTAGTATTAGTCAATTTTGCACTCTTTAAATACGCTTTTCGGTGTTAAATTTGCTGTCGTAAAACTGAATTTGTAAACATTAATCCATGCGGCGGAAAAATGATTGTGCTATTTATAACTATTGGGTGGGGTTTACTGGAATCCGCGCCGGCTGACGGAATTCCCCTTGTCTTGGGAATTCCATGCGACTGTCGCCTGATTGGTCTTCGCGTTCATGAGGATATTTGTGATTGGCTGGCAAATACGTAATCTCTGCTGGGAGTAAAGGAATCTCTACCCATTTTCACCAGACTCAGTATCTTTAGAGTCTGAGTATGGTTTTAATCAGACTGACCGGAGTGCTGCTTAGAGCGAAATAGTTGGTTGGTTATTCTCAGCTGGCCTTGTTCTAATGGTTTATATATGTTTTAGAGGACAGACAAAAAGCGGGATAAGACGGGGACGAAATGCGGGGCAGAAAATGTAATTGCATGGTGCGGCCGATATATCGAAGAATATAGCACGTCGAGGGCTCCGTTTTGTGTCAAACGAACGCTCGATATTCGCCCCAAATAAATATATTAATCCCGCATGTATACTCGCAAAAATAGATTCTTTATTCAGCTACACTATTCTCTATATAGGCAGGTTTACGTCCCTATATATAGTTACCTGCGCAAGTTGCATATATATCATGAAAGTAGTTCACACCCAATAAAGCTACGTTTACTTAATAAAGCTACGCTGACCTAATAAAGCTAAATTGATGTAATAAAGGTAACGTTTTATTAAGCAGGCTTTATGTGGGCAATATATGTAACTAGAAGGTGACCCGACTTCGTCCGGGCTTTAACCTTGAATTGTCCATTTTGAAGGTCAAGGTCAAGTGGGGTCACGATTTGACCAGTCCAAAACACTGCCCGGACAAAAGTACCCGACAAACGTGCCCGTCGAAATCCATCCGGTTTTACCCGATTTGACCTTGAATTTATTATTTTGAAGGTCAAGGTGAGGTCGGGGTCACGATTTGACCCGTCCAAAACACTCAATGGACAAAAGTAACCCCATATATCAAATTTCGTCGAAATCCAATCAAAATTGGCGATTTGACCTTGATTTGACCCGATTTCAAGGTCAATTTCACGTCGCACGGGCAAATTAATGAGCCTATGCCACTCCCCGGCCGAAAATAACCCCACATACCAAGTGTCATCGAAATCCCGTGATAATCGGGCGTTTGACCTTGAAATGACCCTATTTCAAGGTCAATGTCACGTCGCACAGGCAAATTAATAGGCTCATGTCACCCCTTGGCCGAAAATACCCCCACATACCAAGTTTCATCTAAATCCCGAGATATTCGGGCGTTTGACCTTGAAATTACCCGATTTCAAGGTCACGTCGCACGGGCAAATTAATAGGCCTATACCAGTTCCCGGCCGAAAATACCCCCACATACCAAGTTTCATCGAAATCGGTTCGGCCGTTTTCGAGTCCATCGCGAACACACACACAGACACACAGACAGACAGACAGATCTTCCAAAATATATAATAGACTAGAAGGTGACCCGACTTCGTCCGGGCTTTGACCTTGAATTGACCATTTTGAAGGTCAAGGTCAGGTGGGGTCAAACACCAACACCTCAAAAATGGTGGAAATCGGCCCAGCGGATACCGGGAAATCGGCCCAGCGGATACCGAGATACCCTATGCATCAAATTTCGTCCGTAAAAATCCGCCAGTTTAACCCGATTTGATTTCCACTCAAGTATATAAACGCGCCTCATATACACACGCTCATTAATTATCAAGTTTCAACGTAAAGATAAATTACCATCGGTGCCCGAGATATCGACAAGACGTCTGAAACAGTCAAATGCATCGGCCGGTTAAGCGTTAACGTGATCTAACGTTATGACCTCTAACGACGTCATAGAAGTTGCGCATTGTTTTTATCCTGATGGAAGATAGTACCACTTCTTCTTGATAATTGAGGCAGATAACTAAAACGGATACATACGCATTATATATCGTTGGAAAGAGGAAATACGAAAGATTCTCACAGTGTCATTATTATGACTGGCATTTTATTATTCGCGCTGTTTCGAATCGATTTGTAAGCACCGAACTCAAATGAAAGTCCCGTAACACAGCGTAAAAACAGATTTGACCTCGGCACGTGAAAAGTTGACCTCGGATCTGAAAATTAATAGGCCCATGCCACCCCCGGCCGAAAATATCCCCACATACCAAGTTTCATCGAAATCGGCTCGGCCGTTTTCGAGTCCATCGCGATC
Organism: Siphonodentalium dalli; assembly: GCA_032622095.1. Lineage (NCBI taxonomy): Eukaryota > Metazoa > Mollusca > Scaphopoda > Gadilida > Siphonodentaliidae > Siphonodentalium > Siphonodentalium dalli. The sequence goes on from CP136066.1 coordinate 82,351,959, forward strand.
ACACATACACACACACACCCACACACACAGATCTTCCAAAATATATAATAGACTAGCAGGTTAGCCCGCCACTGGCGGCATTCGTCCCATGGCTTTGGTCGATCCATTAATTTTAGTTTTTCAATGTAACCCCGTACAGGACCGGGCTACTCAAAAACCCAATTTCAAGTCGATAGCTCCACCCGTTTCCGAGATCTGGTCTGCCCATGCGCGAATCTGGCGTCGCACGGGCTCGGCGACCCGATAAAATTCGTATCCGGGGCAAGATACATTCACATACCAAATTTCAAGTCGATAGCTCCACCCGTTTCCGATATCTCGTCTGCGCATGCGCTGCACGGGCGTCACACGGGCTCGCCAATACGACGGCGACGACCACCTGGTCAAACTACACTCACGTACCAAGTTTCGTCCCGATCGGTCGAGGTGTTGGTATCTGATGCAAAAGACGAAATTGTGAGTGTTGGTCAATAGTCCCCGCCGTGAACCTCATCGTCGCAAAGAGTGGACAGTCAATTAACCTCGTTGTGAACCTCAATCACCAACGCGACGTGAACATGTGTTGCGTTCTAAAAATAGGAAAGCACTTTCTCTCTGCATAATTCTGCAGATGCTAATAACGTTGCTCCCCGTAGGTAGCAATATCGTTGTTGTTGATATTTACGGCTTGGGGGCTATTTTCTTATTTAGCAAGTTTGAGCTCAATCGGTTAGAGTCTATAAAGGACACACTCATATATATGACACTTCCCGTAGGTAGCAAGTTTGAGCTCAATCGGCATTCCCTGGAATTTCCCGTAGATTGGCAGATTCCAGTAGCTTTATAACGGTATATCTGGGGAGAAATCTGATGCTATATTCGTGATTATGTGGGATGATTTCGGTATATACCGAAAAACAAAGCGCGCCATCCGTGCTCGCATGGAATAAATTTCGAGCGATAACGTTTGCGTTCCCGTATAACTCTGCAGATGCGAATAACGTTGAATGGGAAACAGACGCTCTTTATAGAGATGCGTCAAAAACAAACGCTCATTAAATAATCACTTGATTAACCCCCGCCGTGCCTTTGCGGTGATTTGAGATTGGAGAACGGGTGCTCTGAGCTTTTCTAAACCGCGACCACGGTCGTGTCGGTGGGATTTGACACTTACATAGGAAGTTTGAGCTCTCAATCTTTACACGCGTTTTGGATTCTATGAAGTACACACACACACATATACGAAGTCTCAAAATATATAGTATAGATGAGCGGTGGATAAATATAGACCATAGGTAGCTATAGCCTATGTGCATGAGGCGGATTTGTGCATGAGGGGGGATTTGAGCATCTATTGGGCGAGGTTTGCCACATCTTATTTTAATAAGTATGTGTTGTTGTATACCAAGTAGAACGGGAGAACGACAATATAAGCACGTCGTGACTTTTCGTGAATTTTTCTCCCTACGCGCCATTAGAGGGGACCTTAAAATGTATAAATATTTCATCTTGGGATTTGGCGTTTAATTCAGAGCTCGACAATAGGTAGATCATTTCGATATTGCGTGGGTACATTTTGTTTTGCTATTATTGTGTTTTTTCTGTCTATGTTTTATTATATTTACAAAATTGACAACATTGTGGAATCATTGCCATTCGTTTATTAACGAATAATTGGTCGGGAAATAACGACATTATTTATTGCAATTTAGCGTATTGCAGACGCTGTATTATGCGAAATTAAACAATCGATGTGCTGGACTCTGGTCAATATTAGTTGCTATATTTTTGCAATGTCCATAGCGCCTGGGTACTCACTTATCAGCTTGGAAATGATGACAATTTACATCAGATCTGTATGCATTGTTATTTCTTGATATGCTCGTACGCTATGTGGCAGTGCTACATATACGAGTCGATACTGCCATATTTTTAGAATTGAAACTTAGTTGACGAATTATATCATTATAATATCAAATACCTTTAATAAATGAATGTTTCTGTTTTGTCTGTTTCACCCCGTTTACACCACCAGTCAGTGTGTCTAAAATAATTTATCTAATTATATTTACATGTAAGGTGCTCCTAATTACGTGGGCTAAGTCAGATGATTTCAGTTAGAATGGGATACTATCTTGTGATTGCGTCCGATTATCGACATCGACCGATATGTGGATATATATAAAAGACCCCTCCGTTTCCGATGCAGTGTAAACCAACTGATTTTCGTTCGTCACCTGTCAGTTCATTCTTTCCCTCGACTTCTTCGGATTCTGTTTATTATTGATTACCAATAATTTTTGAAATATTGTAACATTCCTCAGTGTACATCAGGCCGAGTTTTGGGTGCTGTTAGAGTGTTCTTCGGTTTTCCCGAACGGCGGATTACCAATACAAAGACCCACCAACACTTAAATTGCATCTGAGTTATGACGAATAAACTTTTATCTATCTGTATCCACACTCGAATCAACTGTGAAACCATGCTATAACCGTTTTATTAGCTCAACTTTACAACGTAAAGTTTGAGCGATTGCCATGGGTTGGTGTCCGTCGTCCGTGCGTCAACGATTTCCTTTGGCACACCATACAGGCCGCATTCCTTATCCGATCTTTACCAAACTGCATATGTAGCTTAAGGGTGACCTATAGATGGGAGCTATTTTTCCAAATTTCGATGAAAAACATGGCCGCCAGCAGCCATCTTATATTTCACCCTACACCCCGTATTTATGGCCGGATCAATTTTAAATTAAGCAGGCACGATTGTGGTCACCTGTAGATGGGAGCTATCGAATTTGAATAATTTTCGATGAAAAACATGGCCGCCGGCAGCCATCTTGGATTTTACTCTTTGCATGACTAAGTCCTTTGGCACATCCTACAGACCACATCCCCCATACGATCGTCGCCAAACTTCATATGGATCTTCGGGATGACCTCTAGATGAGAGCTTCTTATTTTGACAGAAATTTGTTTAAAAAACATGGCTGTCAGCAGCCATCTTGGATTTCGTATTTGAATACATCGGCACAACCTGGAGCTCGCATTTATTGGAGAATTGATTTGAAAATTTACAGGCATGTTTAGAATCACCTCTAGATGGGAGCTATCAAATTTGATAAAAATGGCGCCAGCAGCCAAATTGGATTTTATTCTTTGCATGACTAAATCCTTTGGCACACCCTATAGACAACATTCCTCACCTGATGATCATCTAACTTCATATAGATCTTCGGAGTGACCACCAGATGGGAGCCTTCTATTTTGACCGAAATTCGTTTTAATTAGTACAGAGACTGGTGACCATTTTGTCATCTAGCCGGGGCTAGTCACAGCGCAAGAAAATACCCTGCTGACTCAGGGTTGGGTCAATTACATTGCAATGTAATTAATTACAATTACATTGAAAATGCAATGTAATTAATTACAATTACATTGGTTCAATTACAATTACAATTACTTTTGGTTACTGAAAATCGGGATTCGGGAAGAGCTTCAAGGAGGAAAGTAATTTGTGTTTGATGAACTTTATTGATACATAGAACATAAAGGCAAATTAATGTAACACAGTGAAACAATGTAAACAAAAACAATAAAACATGTAGAGCACATAAGCACAAATTATTAATTTGATGTGGTGGTTACACATTAGCACAAATTGTTCATATGATGTGGTGGTTACACCGTGAGACACCCCAAGTTCCCATGTCGCCACGACCCTACCTTTATGTTTATTTATTATGTTAACCAATTTTGATGTCAGCGGTTTGAGTAAATGTTTTAGTTGAGTAAAAAAAAACTTGTTTCACGGCCGATGGAACCACCCATGGCCTATACGTGGCTATACATTGTTTATACCACCTCCCCATGCACCGAATAATCAGTCTCAGAGACCGCCCTTTTAAATCTCGACCCAAACATATAATGGGCTAAAAACAATTGCGCCCATCATTTCAGTTGCCATCATTCCAATTTCCAAGAATCCAAATGGTAAGTGATTGTTGGAACAAGGACGATTAACAAAACGTACGTTAAAATAAGAATTTCTCAGAGATTTCTAGGGTTTGGTTTGGTTTGTTAGGGTTTATCGTCGATCTAGCCGCTATGCCACACACGACGTTGTCAATTTTACGGGTGGAGGAAAGACCATGCAGAGGATTAATTTCACCGAGAAATCGTCCCACTGCGTGTAGAAACCACCGATCCCCGGAAAGCAACTGACAAACTTGCCCAGATACACGAGTACGACCACCCTACCTATGACGGGGTTAGAACCAGCTTCGTCAGCGCTGGACGGCATGTGACGGTGTAATGCACCTGGCACTCTACCGACTGAACCACCGGGGCCCCCGATATTTCTAGGGACACAAGATAGTAAACTCCATTCTTGTATTTCTTTTTCAGCAAATGCGTTTAAATAAAAGAATCATAAATTTATATATTTTGATTTTTTTTTCTTCTATTTTTGTTTTGTTTTTCATTTTATTTTAATGTTTTGAAAAAACAAAATTCTTTTGTTTTTTTGTTTGTTTTGTTTTTGTAATTTTTTTTTCTGGTTCTGTTTTTTGTTTGTATTTTTTTGTTCGTCTTTACTGTTTTTTTTGGTTTGCTTTACGTTTAAAATAAAATTACTTAAAACATCAGTATTATTCTTGTTCAAAATACTGGAATAATCTACGTTAATGGGCGGTACGAGTAATCCCCATTAAGAAGCATTCCAACGTCAATTTTATGAATACGCCGGGAAAGCCCCGCATCCCGCCCATGCGATGTAAGACGAAAATGAAAATCCGATGTGCCATTCACTGTTATGCCGGGCCGCCCATGCTCATCCACAGCAAATCGCCGGGGTACACGCACGCATGATTGTTACAGTTATGATATGTGACATTATATAAAACACAGTTACACAAGATCATTTCTAATGTCCAGTTAAAAGCCAGTGATTGCTCAAACTATTCACCATCGTGCGAATGACTGGCTTACAATCAAACTAATAATCCGTATTAGAGTTCTGCACCATAAATATATTCTCGAAACCAGACTTCGCTATTCTCGTGTTAGGATCAAGTCTCGGTTTATACACAAATTTAAAATTAAACAAGACTTCACCCGTGAAGGTGAAGTTTAATTGTGATTCTATGAAGTATAGAATCACTGGAGGGATCAACTGAGATAGCATTACTGCGCATGTGTACTCTACAACACCTCATTCTTAGAAGGCTGTGTCGACTATTGCTCTACATAAAAACTGGAGGGATCACACCCGGTGTGGTATGGGGTGGGCGGCAGTTGATCCCTCCAGTGATTCTATACTTCATAGAATCACAATTAAACTTCACCTTCACGGGTGAAGTCTCGTTTAATTTTAAATTCTATTTCACTATATAATCACTTCCGGGGTCAACTGAGATTTAAAGCGAGCGATAGTCGACACAACCCGCATAAACCCAGTTCAACAAAGAACAGGCAGAGGGTCCCATATAACTCAAGGGAAAACACAAGAAAAACACTTGTCTACCATAATAATATAATGTATTAAACAGCAAGAACACCAGTAGCAAACCGACCCGCAACAGTGGGCTGTTCAGTTGGTTTATCATAGAACCGAGCAAAGGTGGATTCATTTGCCCAACCAACATGTTGAAGTATGTCACCAACAGGAACATTGTGAGTGACAGCTTTGGACACGGCCGCAGAGTGTGTGCTATGAAACATCTACACCAGCCACAGCGAGGACTGTGCGAAGCCATCGTCCAATGGTGTCCACAGAAACAGCTTTGTGTGGACGAGAACTGATGAAAAGCTGTGCTTCATCGTTCCGAATCTGTGTAGTTTTTTGGATATATTTCAAAACAGTGGAATACACACACAACTCAATTTCTCGATATTTGAGCAGAACGAGTGGTTTGTTTGCCCTACTGGCCCGGCCTGTTTTCAATGGCTTATTAAAAGAAAAAACAAGTTCAGTAGCTCTCTGCTCCAATAGCTGAACTGATAAACAGTGAACAGATTGACATCGCGCCGCCGTGCATGGTAAGAGCGATTAGCATAACGCTCTTCAACGTTAATTCCTTTAGCGATAAATCTTCTAAAGGGGTAAGACCCCGCAGGAAAACCAACACTGGAGAAACATCCCAAACACTATGATTCCGCGGGATTGAAGGTTTCAGCGAATACACACCCTTCATGAATCTGACGACGGCAGGATGACTTCCAACACTCACGCCGTCCACTTGAGCACCTAGCGACGACACCGCGGAACGTGCCGTGCTAATAGAGCTATAACCCAAATCACGGGAAAACAACTCCGTCAGAAAATCAAGAAAACTGATTAAATTCGGTGAAACGGGATCCGCTTTCCTCCGGTCACAGAATGAAAACCACCGCTTAATGTAGGAAGAGTATTGTTTTGGGGTACCTGGTCGCCAGGACGCCATGATGATGTCTGTAGTTTGTTCCGAAAATCCTCTTGGCGTGAAACTACGCCGGACAGTCGACATGCCATCAGAGAAAGTTTGTTGTGCAACGGATGACACCGGTCGTTGTGTGGCAATTGCAGCAAGATCGGCGAAGGTGGGATCAGCAGTGGTTCCTCCACTAACAAATCCATAACCATCGGAAACCATGTCTGAGTTGGCCAGATGGGAGCTACGAGAATGCAGTCCGCTTCTTCGAGCTGGATATTCTGTACACATCTCCCGACCAAGCTGAAAGGAGGGAAAAGATAAGCAAAATATGTACCCCATTCAAGCAAAAATGCAGCAACATATTTGGCATCCGGATCCGGATAACGCGAGCAGAAAAATTCTATCTGTGCATTAAGTCGGGAAGCAAACATATCAATATCCGCCATTCCAAAAACTGCGGTTATTCTTATCAAAAACTTCAGTGTGTAACTTCCACTCATGTCGGTCATCAAATACCCGAGAAGCATGATCAGCTTGAATATTCTCAGTTCCAGGCAGAAACCCGGCTGAGATCCATATATGTTTTGACTGAGCCCATTGCCACAGTACTAATGCCAACCGATTACAACTTTCAGATTTTATTCCACCCATGTGATTAATGTAAGAAACAGCTGTGGTGTTATCCGAATAAATACGAATATGTATGTCATGCCAATTCTTCCCAAACGCCTTTAAGCCATACAAACAGGCCATAAGCTCAAGACTATTTATGTGCTGTTTTTGTTCGTCAGCTAACCAATGACCCCCTATAGAAAGGTCATTGTGACTACACCCCCATCCATGCTGACTGGCATCACTGAATAGAACCTGTGTAACACAACCATGATCAATATGTCGCAGGGCGTTATCAACATTATCACGCCACCAACGCAATTCAATTCGCATGTTACTTGAAATCGTTATCAGAGCATCATAGTTGAACTTATGCACTTTAAGCGCTCGTATCTTGGCAGATTCCAGAATTCTATAATGCAACTTCCCGAAGTCATTAGCTGAGAAACTAGCAACAATCAAACGTATAACTTCAGCTAATTTCCGAATCGTAGCAAACGTAGCTTTTTCAAGATTCCGACAGGCACATTTAAGCGACGCGCGTCGCACTTTTGTGAGCGAAACTGTCATATCGACAGAATTGATTACATTACCGAGAAATGTGAGATTGTGTGTCGGTGTTAACGCTGATTTTTCAAAATTGATAACGAAACCCAGCGATTGAATGAATTTTAACGCCATTTCAGTATGACAATTGCATTCTAATGCACACTTGCTAGCCAGAAAAGAATCATCAATATAGGAGACTATCTTGACGCCGAACGTCCGCAGTGTTGCATATACCGGTTTCAACAGTTTCGTAAACAGCCGGGGTGCACTGGCAAGGCCCTGGGGTAAAGTACAAAATTCGTACATTTGACCGTTCCACACAAATTTTAGAAATTTCCTGTGGTCAATATCGATAGAAACGGAATAGTAAGCATGACGTAAATCAATAGACGTCATGTAACAACCAGGTGTTACTAATTCCAAAGTTCTCTCCAATGAGTCCATCTTGAAATGATGATATTCAATGCATGCATTGAGGCCCTTTAAATTCAAAATCATGCGGTGTTCCCCATTAGGTTTTGGTCGCAACAAAATTGGTGAAACAAACCCATTGTATGACCATGGAACTTGCTCAATAACATGCATATGTAGGAGCTTATTTACCTCCGTGTTAATGAGATCTATTTCATTAATTGTAGTCACAGATGACACCGGTATATGCAATTGCTGTGGCTCTTTGTCGCCAATGAATTCCAACCGACAACGAGACACTATATCTAATATCCGACGATCAGATGTAATTTTTCGCCACGAGTCCAGAAATTTTTTCGATTGACCAACTATAAAATTATCAAGTAAAGGACTAACCTTAGCTTCAGAGGTCGTGAAGTAGTCGACTACTTCCGAGGAGCTCGCTGACCGCGGCCTCTTCCTAGACCGGTTTTTGAACCCCCAAACACAGGGTATGGTGCTGGTCTCGGGACCTTTCCAAAGAAACCTCTACCTCGAGGAAATGGTCACTGGAAACGCCCTCTGGTTCCACCACGTGGGGCAGGAGAAAATCTCGGTCCAGACGAACCACCCTGCAGCTGAGTAAACATCTTGTTAGTGTCCCCAATTTGACGAACACGGTCAGAGATATTGTCACCAAACAATTCAGATGTATAAGGTTCATTAGTGTAAACAATATTTATTTGAACAAAAGAACAGAACATCACATTGACAATTATACATATTGAGAAAAAACATAGTTCAAATGAGGATTAGATAACAAGCCATGAGCCTATGGCTTTTATAAAAATCTTTTCCTCCAAAAATGTTACCCCGAGTGTCAATACAGACAGCTACAGGGTAAAAAGGACGGGAATTTGAATATTGTTCTGTGTTTTAAAATAAATGTTGGGAAGTTAGTTAAGCGAGTGCAGGGATCAGAAAGATGGAGGAGTGATAGAAGGGAGGAGATTATGAAATAGACAAGAAAGATAGTAAAGTAGGTGGAAAAGAAGTGTGATAAATGCTGTATACAATAATCCCTCAGTCATAATCTAAATTTTACATTATGGCGTTAAATCATGGTGTGTTGTCCAATATAGAAACGGAATTAGACCCCAAATACGTCTTGGCACCCAGGAGAGATGATGCATGAAAATAAGTATATATTAGGATAATTGTTTTACTTGTAGTGCGTATCAATATAATCTAGATACAATTAGTACATGTAAGTACAATCAGTAGTAAGTCCATTAATATGCCAAGGTCAGCACGGTTGAGCATGCACTCCGTGGGCAGACAGGCGGATATGCCCGAACACAATGTGCAGAAACGCGACTTACATATTTATAAATACAAGTTATGCACCTCATGTTCACATACACGACCCCCTGCGCACGGAGCTCACACATTATCGAAACGTCGACTTTGGATAATAAACAGTTGTACAGCTTCAAATATTATAGAATTTGTTTCATCGGACATCTCATTAGACCCATATAATAGGACATCAATGTTCACATCTGCTGGCGAAAATGGCAGAGCGGCTATCATATCAGCTCTAATTTGACTATACCTTCAGAGGTCGTGAAGTAGTCGACTACTTCCGAGGAGCTCGCTGACCGCGGCCTCTGCCTAGACCGTTTTTTGAACCCCCAAACACAGGGTATGGTGCTGGTCTCGGGGCCTTTCCAAAGAAACCTCTACCTCGAGGAAATGGTCACTGGAAACGCCCTCTGGTTCCACCACGTGGGGCAGGAGAAAATATCGGTCCAGACGAACCACCCTGCAGCTGAGTAAACATCTTGTTAGTGTCCCCAATTTGACGAACACGGTCAGAGATATTGTCACCAAACAATTCAGATGTATAAGGTTCATTGTGGGAGCAGAGAAGGGAATATTCACCTTTCAACTCTGGCTTGATGAGATCTCTTCTCGCCAAGTTTAACTGACGATGACCATGGCCAAGCATAGATAAAGGTTGCATAGAGAGGAATCGATGAGTTCCTGTGGCGCGTCAAGGTCCGTACCCATCAGGTTGACAAATTTTACCAACATAGTGGATGCTTGGAGAAGGGTTGCTTCAACTCCCTGTAATTTTCGCTCGGTCGCTTTTGCATGTGGAGACAGTAGCTCCCAAATAACCGAATTGGTGCGAACTGGGCATAAAGCTGAACAGTTAGCTGGACGATTGACCTTCATGAACGCAGCATGTCTGTCGTTGTCAATACCGTCATGAAACCACAATTGAACGCAATCAGACAAGGATTTATCGACTTATTGGGCACTCCAACGGCCTCATCCGACGGGCCCTGGCTGTCGACATAACCATCACTTGGGTTATCTCCAGTCTGCGAAACAGCATACTCAGCCTCTTGACCATCAGGAAATTCGGGCTCATAGTATACATCAGCCGACATTTCATCAACACGCTGTGACAGCACACTTAAAGAAATGGCCTGTTGTTGTTGGTCATTTCGAATTTGCAATAATAATGCATAAATGTCTCTCTGGTCCACGTCTGGCGATTTTTGAGGAGGTTTCTTCGCCTGAAACCCTGAGCCCGATGGCTTCACAGAGTCCAGTGGAATTGAGACAGGTAGGCTGGTCGGGGGGTTAACAACCTATTGTTTCCACTTCGTGGACGACGGAGGTTTAGATGCAACCGTTGTGTCGCCTGCCATAGAAATGTTCGATGAAATAGTGCTTTTCGAAGCTGTAAAGCCGCCTCCAACAGGACAAACTTTTAACATCGCATCCGCCATGTTAACAAAACAGGCAAGAGAGACCAAATTGCAATAAAGTCAACGCAAACTCGTGCGTGACCAGGTGACCAACAAATTCAACAGAACGCGTGTGAAAACACCGGCCACTATTAACAGCGTGGCTCAATCAGGCCGCTACAGGCGTGACCTATTGAAAATCAGCGGTGCGTATAAGCAACAAGCCATGCACTACAATCGTAACATGGTGTTTTGTCGATAATGTTAATTTGACAGCAGTACGAAATGTACAAATCAAAATGTCAAATGATAAGGAAGGAAACTACAGTCGTCGCCTTCCTATCAAAAATATTATCGACGAAGTTGAAAGTCAAAGCTGCTTCAATCGTAGCTTTAGAGACTTATTTGCAGAGAACACATAACAGCGTCTACACTCGACGCCAGCAGTGAACACAATGAGGTGTTGTAGAGTACACATGCGCAGTAATGCTATCTCAGTTGACCCCGGAAGTGATTATATAGTGAAATAGAATCTCAGACCAGGGGGGGGGGGACTAGGTCTCAGTTGCAGACTATTACCTATAACACACATAATTATGGATTATATTAAATCTTGTCCAGTTCATATATAATTATAATCTTTACTCTACACGACATACAAATATAACACAATTACAATTTAGTTAACATAAAGATAAATGCTTCCAAAAATACTTATGTTTCCGTTACCAGAACGTGTACGTTACCACATGGTTCGAATTATGAACAGACCGACAAAGGCTTGAATGACAATAAGAAGGCAAACCTTGGTTTACGTAAACCTGAGTTTCAAAAAGACGAGAATACGGACCAGTGCTGACCAATAATCCCAGCTTACTCGCCTCGAAGCTGGGTAACACATCGCGATCACCGTGGTTTCGGCCTGGTCTAGACTATAGTTTACATGAAACCCTGGTCTAGACCAGGGACCAGAATTCGGCCGACAGGGTCGGGAAACTACGTCATGATTTGCTCGAAAATGCCGCAAGACAAAAAGTTATCAAGATCCAAATGAAAATCCTACTGATGTTTACTCTTTTTAAACATCATTTCTAATGTGTTTTTTCACTATCTATATTATTTGTACTGTCATCATTGTTACTATAGCCACAGTAATAGTAACATTGAAGAACATTGATTATCTTATATACCACAATTAATGCTACACTGCTCCTGCTCATGTGGGATGAAATGGATTGTCAACAATAATCCACTCAGAAGACTCGTTCTGTTAGCACTCAATGGATGGACCATGCATATTTACAAACTACTTGCATAGATATTGCCATGGGACCATTATGAAAATCAATTTGAAGCTCCGAACTGCCACGCGAACGGTTTGGATCACCAGTCATCTATAGGACACTATCTTTCTCCGATAGCTCATGTGTACGTACGTGACACCTTGCGTTTTCCATGAACATAAATGGTAGATATCATGTTCATAAAAAGTTCGCATGTGATCTTGTGACTTCTGGTTTTTTCTAACAGTCTGCCAACTGTCACGCGAACGGTTTGGATCACCAGTCATCTATAGGAAACCATCTTTCTCAGATAGCTTATGTGTACGTACGTGACCACCTTGCGTGTTCCATGAATATAAATGGTAGAGATCATGTTCATAAAAAGTTCGCATGTGATCTTGTGTCTTCTGGTTTGCGCAAATTTAAGCTCGGCGTCAGAAACAAGTATGATAAAACGGCTGTATGACAACATAACAGCGAACTACTCACCAAGCTTTCGACCTGCCCGATTCGGGAATGAAACGATAATCATCGACGTTGAATTCCACCTAATAACAATCTCGAAAGTGGACGACATTTCACAGTCAATGTGGTCAAGTGCATATATGTTCGTAACTTGGATGGACGAGCTGCTAACGTGGGACCCGGAACATGTCAACGGAATAACTGACATCAACATCCCAGGCAACGACGTATGGAAACCACATCTCCTTCTGGCGAATATTCATGAAGAATCACCAGACTTTTCAATGGGCGTTCTACCCGTAAATGTTAGACACAATGGCAGCATCTTATGGGTTCCAACCGGGACTTTCAAAAGCAAATGCGCTATCGACGTGACGTCATTTCCGTTTGACGAACACCAATGCGAATTGTGGATAGCTATGTGGATGCTATGGCCGAAACAGGCTACCCTCGGAAACATTAAAATGGACTTGCGTAATTTCGATTCGGGGAGCGTGTGGAAACTTACCAAGTGGAATATTTCTAGGGAACAATGGCCCGACGGGGCTCAGTACATGAATGTTTCACTGAGTGTGGCGAGGCTATCGCGGTTTATGGAGGTGACATTAATAGCACCCGTAATTCTACTCAACATACTGAATGTGGGCGTGTTCATGATACCGCCGGATTCGGGAGAGAACATTTCCTTCGCTATTACAGCATGGCTTACGTTCGCAGTTTTCATGAGCTTTATATCTGCTTACTTACCGGCAGGGGGCACAACTGTATGTAACCTTTCGTTGTATCTGCTTGTTATGTTGATACAAAGTTCAATTGTTGTCATGACAATAATTTTGACCGTTTACTTTCATAACCTGGATAGCCCACTTCCCCGCTGTTTGAATGGAGTGATGTCATGTTCGAGATTGTTCCGCAGGAAGATTTCTCCTGAGGGAGAGCTGATAGCAGAACAAGCGGAAAACTCACACAAGAGCGACAACACTAAAATGCATAGAGATACATGGAAGGAGGTTAGTTCAAAGATGAACAATGTAGTGGAGCAGCTGGGACCAGAATTGGGTCCTATTTTTCGAGTTCAACCAAGTGTAAGAGTAACAAACTAAATTATATATCAAAATGTCCATATTGATACAGCGGATAACATGCCGGTGTTGCCTTTTCGTGTAGTGTTGTACGAGTTCTTATTTTGGGGTAAAATATGTTTTTTCGTGAAACAAATCAGTGAAAAATGGAATCCAGCTGCCTAAATAACATTTACATCTATTTTTGTATGCAGACACCAATAAACAATAGAGGTTGGACATGCTCACATTTTGTAAAAGAATTTTGGAGTATGTCAATGTTCTAGGGTTTGTTTTTGGGGTAAAAATCGCTTTTTTGTGAAAAAAAATAGATAATTCTGGAATCCACCACAACAAGATATGCATCATTAATTCATTCCATTTTATAAAAAAAAATCCCAGTTTCAATGTTAAAAAATTAAGTTTTAGATGTAGATAATAAATTAACAAGGCGGTTTTGGAATAAGGCAGGTTCTATAGTTACCAGTGTAATCTGATTTGAATTAATAAAATCAGTAAAAACTGGACTTGAGTACTCTCAGTAGCATCCCCTTTACTTGTAATTATATATATAGGCCCTACACATGTATTAGCGGGACCGGAATCGCCACTTATTCGAATTGAATCACGTGAAAGAGTAACAAGATTAGTTATGTATAAAAAGTTTCATATTGGTACAGCAGATAACATGCCGGTGTTGCCTTCTTGTGAAATATTGAGCGATTTCTGATTTTGGGGTAAAATAGGCTTTTTCGTGAATGAAATCAGTGAAAAATGGAATCCAGTTAAGTAAATAACATTTACGTCTATTTTTGGATGGGAACGCAACTAAACAATAGAGGGTGACACATTTTGTAAGATAATTTTGGAGTATGTCAATGCTCTGTGGTTCGTTGTTTTGGGGTAAAAAATGTTTTTTTGTGAAAAATGAGAGAATTTTGGAATCGATCACAACATGATATGCATCATTAATTATTATACATGCCATTTATAAAAAAACGGCTTCGTTTGTCAACAATTCAGATGTACATGTAAGTAATAGATATGATAAGGCGTTGTTGGAATAAAGCAGGATCAATGGTTACCATGGTTATTTGTTTTTATTTATTAATAAAATCAGTGAAAACTGGAATCCAGCTATCCGAACAACACACCCTACCTTATTTCTATATATCAACTGGTACTATATGGAATCAGCCATTAGTCCAATTGAATTATGTGGAAGAGTAACGAGACGAATACTATATCAACATACTAGTATTGATAACATGCGGATGTTACCTTCAAATGAAATGTTGTACGATTGTTTATTTTTTTTGGGTTAAATAGGCTTTTTCGTAAATGGAAACAGTGAAAAATGGAATCCAACTGCCTAAATAACATTTTCCTCTATTTCTGTTTGGGAATTTAACTAAATAACAAAGTGTGATCATGTTCACCTACCATAAGATAATTATCGGGTACGTCAATTTTCTGGGATTCGATTTTCGGGTAAACAAAATGCTGTTTTGTGTGAAACATGAGAGAATTGTGGAATCACCACTTACAAGGTAGTAAACATTAATGCAGACATTTCTTATTATAGCAATTCCCAGTTTTATCAAATTATAGTTTATGTTTTTGATATAGTTAATAAATATAATAATGTGCTGGTGGACACATGTAGGCAGGTTCTGATGTTACCACGGCAATACGTTTTTAATAATAAATGAGTGAAAACTGGATTCCGGGTCTCTGAATAGCCCAGAACTCGACAGAAGGTTGTGGGGGTATACTGGGATCAGCTTGACCGTCCACCAGTCGTCCGTCCGTCGTCCGTGGACACAAATGTGTCCTGAGTTTTTCTCAGTTGTTTTTTCTGTGAAACTTTCCCAGCATTTATTATTTTTGGTCAATTTTTTAAAACTTAGAACAGATATTTAGTACCATGGGAACCTGTGCACTTGCAATTATGACGTCTGTGTGACTTTCTTTGGTGGTGTTATCTCCCTTTTTTCGCTGGTACATGAATTCGTGGATCAGATATAATTTGTATGCATATCAACAAGTCCTACAGTAGCAGCTGCATGACAAAAATTATGTGTGTACTACTGTGAAATTAGATCCCAAGGTATTCCTGCGCTGAAAGCACATCACGTAATCATTACCATAATACCTACCAGCTTCATTTCAAACTTTGGCCAAGTAGGTATTTATTGTATTATGCAGTCTGCATGTCGTTACTGGTAAACAAATAGCATTTCAAAGAAACCAATGCATTGAGCATTGTTATGCAAACTATGATAGCCGATATCAGATGATGTAGCATATCAAATTCGTTTCGGTGAATGAATGCAGGGACGCGGCTAGAGTGTCTCTGTTGGGGGGTGTCCACCTTGGGAAATTCCAACTTCACCACCCCCCCCCCTTGATACAGAATCAGACCAAACACAAATTTTGCATAATTCCATTTGCAGCCCCCCCCCCCCCTTGTACCTCAATGCTCAGGTCCTATATATTCATAAGCCATGGTTCTATATTCCCGGTATGAGAACGTTCAAATATTTTAACCTGAAAAATGCACCAAAAAAACACCTAGCTACTGGTCTAATTCCAGAAAAATGCACACGGCTACTGACAAGAGACCAGGACACACCGGGCCGGCCATGGTTGTTCGGCCCGGTGTGAGAATTTTTTTTAAACTATACAAGAAAATCGCAAATCCTAGAATCTAGACTGGCCTCAACTGAAGTTTCCCTGGTGTTTGAAATTTCAAACCTGATACTCCCCCTCAGGTTGGAAAATTCTTCAACTAATGACCATTTCTGTCCACAAGTTTGACCAAATGTGGTAAAATATTGTCTTGCTGAACTAATTATCAGTTTTGTATTGGCCATGGGGAGGGGCAATGACACACCGGGCCGACCATGGTTCGGTCCGGTGTGCGAAATTTTGAAATCTGAACAAGAAAATCGCAAAATCCTAGCATCTAGACTAGCCTCAAGCCTTCCTACAGTTGGAAATTTCAAACCCTACACCCCCACTTAGGTTGGAAAATTTCCAACTGATGACAATTCCAATGAAAATGTTGACCAAATGTATCAACAATATTGTTTTCTTAAATTAACTAGAAGTTTTGGAAATTTCCAACCTGTCACCCCCCTAAGGTTGGAAAATTTCCAAATGATGACCATTTCTGTCCAAATATTTTACCCAAAATAGGAACATATGCAAATATTGGTCCAAAAACAATAAATTCCCCCCAATAAATTGTTTTATAATCAAACTACAAGAACATTTTCCAACTGTTGAAAATTTTGACCAAAGTTGTGGGGGGGTGAGACACCCCCAAACCCCCCTGTCGCCACGTCTCTGAATGAATGATAATGTATTGAAAAAGATTACGCTTCATCTCGTCTTCTTTGTTTTTCTATACATAAATTTTACGGCTTTTAGAAAACAGACCTTAATGTCCGATCTTTATTTCCATCTCGTATATTATATGGGTTTTTTGTTCATTCAACGCAAGAGTCGACTATTTTGTTGGTTGTTGATTTTCGTGGTTGAGCAAAAGCACGAAATCAGCAAATAACTGACCCCCACGAATTAAAAGGATTTTACAGTAAAGCATTTCTATGTCGAAAAATGGCAATATCTGCCAAAAGGACTTCGACTGAACTGAACGTCTCAGGTGCGAAGTTTCCCATTTTGGTTATTTGTGCCAAGATTTTTTTTAAATGACTGGAAAATGACGAAATACAGACTCGGACAAAACATGCGTCCAAGGATGTACGATTCTATGTCGAAAAAGGGCAATAAGCGCCAAAGTGAGCCCGACCGACCTCAAACTCGCAAGTGCGCAGGTTCCCATGCAGGTTGATATGTGTGCCAAGTTTAAAATGACAGAATACATGCAGGCTTGGACAAAGTTCCGGACGGACGTACGGGCATACGTTCCCACGCACACACGGACGCACTGACGAGGCTCATTACTATTATCCTCTGACGGAATGTCGGGGGGGGGGATAAAAGACCGTTAGGCTACACATTAATGTAGCTTTATTGGATCGGTAGCTTTTTTAGAAATGTAAAATTTGATTCCTGGAACAACCATTGGCTGCTGACAAAACAGTAGCGATGGTATAGTAGGTGTGGCGTCTTGTTATTGTGGGTTTTGTGAAAATTTGTCGTTATATAAGTACTAGCTAGCCATGTCGCCCGCTGGGTTTTCACACAATCAGTCCACTGACCAATTAGCTCATTGCGTTGTACCAAGGTTGGTCTCTGCTCATTACGCATGGCTATATTCTATTCTTCTCTACGATGTATATATAGTTGGACGATCGTTCAGAATTTTGATAGACCGTGGCTACCCCTCATTCATTCACTCACATGCATTTAGTACATTACATTGATATGTGCACAATTTGTCATAAGTCAAATGCTCCTATTGCGTGCGTGGTTTGGGAGAGGTTTTGAGTGCTTCTTAAAACACTTTTATGAATAATTATCACCGTTAATTCGTCAATTATATCCTCCTAATCACAACCTCGCGTCACACGACCGTGCTACTAAATAAAATAAATCGCCAGATAAATAGTGACCCCAGATTAAGTATATCTCGCTATATATTCAATCGTGTGTGTATTGGTTGTAAAAACACACATGTCAGATTCGAATTTGTTCAAAGTCCGGTCATTTTTTACCGGATGTGTGCCCCTTTCTCAACTTTGTCCAGTTTTGCGGTTGATAAGTTCAAGATGATTTTTGACATAACATGTTGGCATGTGGATCGCATTTGAGATACACATCAAGTTCCCTTTTGATTATGGTCTGATATTAGTTGATGCAGTTATCAGTCGGATTTATGCCCCTTTTCAACTTAGAAACTACATTTTTTGGGATGATAACTTGGCGACTAACGCTAGACAGAATTGTTGATACATGCAGCTGGTACGTTATTTATATTTGGAAAGACACAGTCATACGTCTTCTGATTTGGTGATGGTACGTTGATTGTTGGCTGAGTTCTGCGTCTTGCTCGACTTAGAAATCAAGTTTTGTTTATGGTTGTTCGATCTGGTATGTAATTATTACTAATTAACGTTTGAACAAAAATACTGGCCAAGTTCGACCGAAAATGGATCACGGCCTGATGATTTTTGACAGAGTTATGCATCTTTTCACACTTAGAAATAATTTTGGTTATCCGGATGATAACTTGAACAGAATTTCTTGTTAGTGGGTAAACGGTTTACAGTTCAGAAAACACAGGTCAAGTTGGAATGTTGTCATGGTTCAATGATTTTGATGGAGTTATGCGCCTTTGTTAAGAATCATCATATTGGTGATGCCTAAATGATAACTTGAACAAACTTCAAAAGAAACTATTGATATCTGGTATATGTTCCACCTTTGAGAACACACAGGTCATAGTCAAGATGGAATCAAATTTTCCACATTTCGAACCTTTTTTCTTATTCGTAGCCAACGCCACAAAAGTCACATCTTAAGCGGACGTGGGCTCACCAACATTTTTTATTTCATAACTTGTATACGTAAATGGGCCACAGTCATTAGTGGGGCGGATAGATGAAAAATTGTGCATGTTATGGTAAAAGTGCAACATTTGGCACACGTCTGAAACACATGAATAGTAATTTTGGATATCATGCCAAGCTGGAAATTTGTCATGGTTGACATGGCAACCATTTTGGTGAAAACGGTTGTTTTCCTCCCATTCTAAGCCATTGTAAATTACGGTTGACCAGTAATGGAGCTTTCCACAGAGGCCACGCCCACAGCGTAGTCCCGCCCAATGGCAATTTATTAGAATATATTCGACCAATCAGATGCCGAGCCGGCCGCTGGCTGCGGAGATATTTTTCGACGCCATCTTTCTTCACCCTAATTTTGATATCCATGCATACATTCAGTGTTAAATTGGCTATATTCAAACAACTTTTTTGTTGTCAAATCATAATATACTGAGATTTATATTTGCGGCATGATGTTATAAATTTATCCATGATTATAACAATGTTTTTCGTTTAGCATGACACTTGTCATAATTTTCACATTTAATGGCAAAACGAATGTATGTTCTCTGGTTTAGATATATTAGAGTTCAGTGATCTGTCTGTCTGTTCTGGTCTGTATGCATTTGTTTTCCCAGATTTTAACCAAATTTGGTGTGGACCTGCCTCGGGGTACCACGGCAGATGTTATAACGAAGTTATATTTCAAATTAAATTTTTTAAACAAATACAAAAATTTCTTCAAATATTTGAATTTTTTAGCAAGAAGTTTCAATCTAAAAATCTAAAAAGAAATAAAAAAAAATTAATTTTAATTTTTTTTTTAATTTAAAAAACAAATTATTGTTTTGTTTTTGTTCAACAGCAGATCAAAGTTCAATCTAAAAAAAAATTAAAAATTGAATCTAAATAAATTGTTTTAAATCAAACTGGTTAAAAGATCAAATTTGAACGAATCATATTTACATGAGTCTGTTTCAGCTAGTTAACATAAGGGCAAGTGCTGATGTGTTGAACTTCGGAAGTCGATCTCGGGTAACAGACAATATTTATGTGGATAAAGTATTTTTACCAGTGGGCGGGACTACCGCGTGGGTGTGGCCTCTGTGGAAAGCTCCATTGCGAGAAACACTGCTATGTTGGTCGGACATGTATCAGACTGTATACCCGTTGACAACATTATCTTATATATTATGGGTAAATTCAAAATAGCGGATTAAATGGCAGCCATTTGAGCGAAATTGCAGTTCTTAAATACTATAAGTTATGTATTGCCTGTATCCCAATTGTGGTGGAATGCGTGTACATTTCTTTTATTTCAAACATGAAAATTGCATAGACAAAACACCAATGAATGATTCCCGGCTATGGGTCATGCGTCAGGAAAAACCCTGTTTCCATGTCAACGATATCATATATGCACATACTAATCAGCTAATATTTTGTTCCAATGACCATTAATTAGGAAACACAACAAGCATCTTCGTGATACACAACTATTTCAGTATTAATTCTTAAAATTTACTCATTCATTGCATATATACTACTAGTCTTTTAAAGGATTGAGAAACCATGCTCGCATTTTATTTAGTGTACTCATTGACAACCGTTTGTATAGAACTGATTACTCTCCTTTAACCGTTAAAGGGTGTTCAATGTAAATTTCTATAGGGACATACTTACATTCGAAAATATAGATATAGATAAGTATATCTGAATTAGTTTTCGACATATTACTATTATGATCGGAGGAATATTAAAAAATCTATGAAGATTAGAATTGAACTTAATCTTGGCATTTAAGTACCCATGTATGTGACATTGAAGCCAGTTACCCAATACCAGCGGTGCTGTAGCTCACCAGCTAAAAGCCTTCCGACGTACATCAGAAGAGCGCACGTGCAAATGTACTAGAGAACAAACCCACTCTAATGTTCATTCCTAGCGACCTGCGCATATGTGTTTTGTCTGTATACATGGTGTTGCATACAGCTAGGTCAAAATGTAACTGACATCATAATGACACCAGTGACCCGAGAAATATATGATACCCTCACTTTGATCATTATTTGAAATGAAATTCAGATATAAACACACTGTCTCACAAATATACTAACGCCGGTATTCCATCTATTGATGTCTTGGCGTCTTCTAGCAGTATACATTGTTCACCAACAATGACTTTATATTTACGATGATACGCTCGAGCATATAATCTGAAATTTCGTAATGAACTGCATATCGTATTTGTGTGACATGCAGCTGCACCTATTTATTATGACGCAATTATACACATGTTAAGCTTTCATAACAGTTTAGGTTGACAGTCAGGAATGCGGATGATTCTTACACATGGAATATAAGTAGTGGCTCACCTTGTCAGGTCGGAGCGATTATTATTTTGTTTATCGCGTTTAATCCGTCCCACCAATAAAGAAGTATTTATTTATTTACAACTGCGTATACTTCAGACGTTATAGCATGAAACATGAACATCATAAACATATTAGTTCGACAAAATAAAAGACGACAATTGTGTTTTACATAGAGATGTATCAATCAATCAATCTAGTTTATCATATCTTCATGAAGATACGGATGTTTTAAAGATATGTCCAGGTGCTCCTCTGTTCTGGCTAATCATTTTCAGTTTAAAAGAATTGATGTTATGCATGTATAGCAACTACATGTGTCCGACACAGCGAGCTTTTTACTTGTTTATGTTAGGCGATAAGTGTTCTAAAAATGAAAGAAATATTCTGTATTGGGCAGATATACCCCCCTTGTCAGATGTAAATATTGGAGGATCCTGAAAAGTCATGTGCTACGGACTGCGTTTTCCTTTATCTCAGAAGTAACCATATTTGACTGCACACTGTGACCACTATTTTTGAACAGGCCTGCTCTACATTTCCATATCTCTTGGCAATTGTAACTTTTTTGTGTGGAAACTATATTGAATGCGACAGACTCAATCGTGTTATAATATATACATGAGCCATTCTAATATGCAATCATCTGACGATTCAAGGTCCCTCAGTTTGAATGAATATATGTATCTCTTAAATAGATTGATATAAATATACTTTTAATGCTTTCTTCTATGTATCTGTGTTGCTAGATCATTATAGGAATGCCCTGATTTCCATCCCCATATAAATATGACAGTTGAGAAGCTATAATTGTTCAAGTGACTTAATTCGGTCACCATTTGTTGAGATTGTGAAATTGGAATGCCAAAAACTCCTTAGAACGACATGGAGATGGCCTGGGATATGACTATATATAACTTTGTTGGATATCAGCGAATTGAACAATCTTATAAATGCTGGTGAATCTCCTCTAGCCATCCATGACCAAACTACCCCAAATGTGATTCAATTCATCATATCAATAGAGAAGAACGTGCATGAATTTGGTGGAATTAGCACTAAATATATTTGTATCAACTTTGGTGCAACTCCCCTCATGCATGACTTGAACCGCGCCACTTTTGTCATATTTAAACCGCGTCTATTAGACTCATGCATGCATCATATAATGGAGATGATTATATATAAGTGTGGTGGTAATCGGCAACTAACCAAATTCTTATCATAGTTATTGCCCCCCCCCCAATCTCTCACCCAAATGGCACCAATTTCGCGTCTTTAAATCATACGTTTATATTCCTCGTATCACAGAGAACAATAATATATCAATTTGGTCGAAATCTGTGCTAAGAATAGTCCCTCCCCTGACACCAACAACGTCACTTTAGAAAATTTTAACCCGCACCATTATCTTACTCGTAAAAAGTTACCCCTGTTAGACCGCCTTGGTGCCATCTCGATTGTACCCTTAAAGTTATATATAGAACACAGACAGATATTCGCAAATATTTGATTCATTGTATCATTTGAGAAGAACGTGAGTTTGATGGTAATTGGCACTAAACATATTTTTATAAGTTTTTGGTGACCCTCCCGTCCCAATTTCGGACTCAAGCGGCGCCACTTTTGACATCATTAAACCACACACTTAGACTCATTATAGAGATGAATATAGATAAAATTTATGAAAATTGGCGAGTATACAAATTCGTATATATCCCCCTCCCCCCCCCCCCCCACAAAAGGCACCAATTTGGCGCATTTAAACCACACGATTATATTATTCGTATCACGGAGAAGAATATGTGTCAATCAGGTGGAAATAGGCGCTAAACATATTGTTTATCAATGTTTGTGTCCCTCTAACCCTCTTGACACCCCTGACTCGAATGGCCCCACTTTTGACATCTTTAAACCACACAATTAAACTCCTGATATCATGGAGATTATTATTTGTAAGTTTGGTGCGAATCTTTCACTGACAATAAATTCAAAAAAGATGTTTTTCCCCCAAATTGTAAGCTTGCATATAATTTCATTTCTGGCTAGTCATTTTTCATATTCTACATATCCATCCGTACATTTTGAAATATAATACGTGTTTGTGGTTGGCGGCATGATTTAATTCGAATAATAAGACCCTTCCATGTATTACACTGCACCACTACATGGAGTGTTATTTAGATAGCAGGATTCCAGTTTTCACTCATTTTATTTATAGACAATGTTTTACCCTGGTAACCTAATAACCTGCTTAATTCCACCGAATCTTTTCTGTATCTATTAATTACATCCAAGACTTAAATTATTACTCGATAAAACTGGAAAATTATATAAAAGTATATGCATTGATTATAAATATCTTATTGTGATGGATTCCAGATTTCTCTAATTGTTCACCAAAAAGGTGATTTTTACCCCAAAAACCAACCCTAAAGCTTGACATACCTGAGATTTATATTACAATCGGTGAACATGATCACCGTTTGTAGTTTAAATAAGTTCCCAACCAGAAATAGAGGGAAATATAATTCAGGCCGCTGGATTCCATTTTCCCCTTTTTTTTTATGAAAAAGCCTGTTTTACCAATAAAATAAACAATCGTACAACATCTCACAAAAAGGCAACATCGGCATGCTATCCGCTCAATCGAGACGAACATTTTGATATGTGTTTCAGTTTGTTACTCTCCGACATGGTTGGACCGATTTTTTTTCCGGTATCTGCTGCTCCACCAATGTGTTCTTATTGTTTATCCTTGTGACTTCTATTGTTCTGAATGCCCAGTACAATCCGATGTGTGCATCTCATTCACAATGACGTGTTGGTCCATATGAGTTATAAACTAGGCTCTGATGGAGGTATGTCAGAGATTATTGGAGAAGTTGAGACTTTTAGTTCTGATGTGTATGCCTTTGGGTCATTAGTAATGCTGGAATTGTCACTCTCATCGGTTTTTTGTCTGTGATAAAGTTACCCAAGTTCTCGAAATTATGATAAAGTTACTCAGTTTGGCGAGAATTGTGATATAGTTACCCAGATTAATAACATTTCGTGTATAGCAACAATATATTCATCAAAATGACCACCTCCGGGGGTAATATTTCTTAATTTATGTGCAATGAGAGCTATCACTTGACAAAACTGAACAGTATTTTCCTCAGTCATTTTATAATTCGCGCTGATACTGTGAGATTTGCGTGTAACTTTATTACAATTATTGCCAACCTCGGGAACTTTTTCACAATTTCGGGAACCTGGATAACTTGATCACAACTTCGAGAACTTGGGTAACTTTATCACACACAAAAACGTTGAGAGTGAACAATTCAGCTTTAGTAACGTGGCGGTAGACGACGATCTGCTGTAATGCACGAGTAAGCGATAGCATATTTACCGAATGTTGTTTCTCAAAATTGTTAAATGACATAAATGTATTGTAAATACATAATTATGCATGTAATCAGACACCATTTGAAAATCTCTAGATTATATGCTGATAAGTTTCATATTGTATAATGAATGTTACATACGTTTGATAGATATAAGCACGGTTGTGTCAGCAATATCCGTGAGAGGGATTTGAGCAACTTTTGGGCGATGCTTTGTCGATACCAATAGATGCAAAATCCATGGATCGGACATGAACAGTTTTAGCAATAGCATTAGCTATTAATTCATCGCACAAACCTTGCCTTTTATGTGGGAAAACTGTCAACTTCGTGAGCTTTTCTTTCGTTGCTTCGATAACGCCCACGTTTACATTGTGAGGTCACGCAAACTATAATTTATGGGCAGACCGGAGTGCTGCTTAGGGAGAAATAGTTGGTTGGTTATTCTCAGCTGGCCTTGTTCTAATGGTTTATATATGTTTTAAAGAGGACATGACAAAAAGCGGGATAAGACGGGGACGAAATGCGGAGCAGAAAATGTGATTGCATGGGGCGGCCGATATATCGAAGAATATAGGGGTGTGTCTTTTTACCGGATTCCGGATCCCGGATTTCGACCCGGATTTAGGTGTCTTTTTACCGGATTTCGACCCGGATTCGGGTATGAATTTCATGCTTGTTATATCACACATTTAACCCATTAAAAGCCGTTTCTGACACGTATAAAACCAATATAGGGATGTCGTGCTCATTCAACCCGATTAATCGTATTTAAAGGTACATATCGTGCCCGGATCAGCATACTTCTTATTTGTTCATATAGACACGCCGGTTGGATTGATTTTACGTGATCATGATGGCATTTAAGGGAACACACCATGTCCGGATCCGAATTAATTATCTCGTAAGTATTGATCATATGTAAAGGTAGATATCATGTCCGGATCCGGGTTTTATTCTCTCTCTCTTTTTGCCATATAAATTATCGTCTTTTTGATATATTAAATGTCACGTGGAACAAAGTTATAAGTTTATTTTGAGACGTTATACTAGGCTGTTGGATTGATTTCACGGAATGATTATCGCATTTAAAGGTAGACACCATGTGCGGAACCGAATTAATTTCCACGTATTTACTGATAACATTTAAAGGTACAGATTATGCCAGGATCCGGATTTTTCCTTCTTATAAAGTAATGCTTATTTAATACAATAAATGTAAACTGAGTCGCGTGGAACCTGGTTCCACGTGACTCCGCTGGCATTTAATGTATAAAATTGGAGTTAATTTATAAGTGAAAGGAGAACAATCGGGATCCGGGCATAATCTGTACCTTTAAAAATGATTAATAAATACGCGATAATTAATTCGGATCCGTGCATGGCATGCACCTTTAAATGCGATTATCGTGATCGTGATCCGTGAAATAAATCCAACAGCCGGGTCTAACATCTCAAAATCAACTTCTAACTTCCTCTTAACTCAGCTGACATTTAATATATTAAATAGGCGTTAATTTATATGGAGATTTTTTTTTTTTAAACCGGATCCGGGCATGGTCTGTGCCATTTAATGTATTAAATACTTGACTATTTATATGAAATAGAAAAGAACTATTCGTATCCGAATCCGGGAATGATCTGACCTAAACATCAACATCTATAACCTAGTTCCACTCGACTCAGTTTACATTTATTGTATTAAATAAGCATTACTTTATAAGAAGAACAATCCGGATCCGGGCATAATCTGTACCTTTAAATATTATCAGTAAATACGTGGAAATTAATTCGGTTCCGCACATGGTGTCTACCTTTAAATGCGATAATCATTCCGTGAAATCAATCCAACAGCCTAGTATAACGTCTCAAAATCAACTTATAACTTTGTTCCACGTGACATTTAATATATCAAAAAGACGATAATTTATATGGAAAAAAGAGAGAGAGAGAAAAACCGGATCCGGACATGATATCTACCTTTAAATATGATCAATAATTACGAGATAATTAATTCGGATCCGGACATGGTGTGTTCCCTTAAATGCCATCATGATCACGTAAAATCAATCCAACCGTCGTGTCTATATGAAAAAATAAGAAGTATGCTGATCCGGGCACGATATGTACCTTTAAATAAGCTTAATCGGGTTGAATGAGCACGACAGCCCTATATTGGTTTAATCGTGTCAGAAACGGTTTTTAATGGGTTAAATGTGTGATAAACAAGCATGAAATTCATACCCGAATCCGGTAAAAAGACACCTAAATCCGGGTCGAAATCCGGGATCCGGAATCCGGTAAAAAGACACACCCAGAATATAGCACGTCGAGGGCTCGGTTTGGTGTCAAACGAACGCTCGATATTCGCCCCAAATAAATATATTAATCCCGCAATCATCGGACACCGGGTGTTTAATTATTCGGCCAACAATTTACCTACCCTAAATTTGTCTAAATCAAGGCTGCAGGACAGTTATAGATTTTTGTTTACAGTTTTTACAGCGTAAATGCTATTGCCGTAAGCGAACTTGGTATTAAAATGACGCTTACAATCTATTATTACACAACCGAAATGTACTCATTAGAGCGCAACCGCTGTTTTGTACACATAGAGACCGATTAAAACACCCATGCGACGGTACATCGAAAATAGAATCTGCCTTCAACGTCAGTGTTTGGAATTTAGACTTCTCGATGAATACGCCAGCAAACAAGTATTAGGTATGAAACGACGCAGTGTAATACTATACGCTTTCATTAATATATACTATATAGCTGTCGTAAAACGTCTATTGGCGCATCGAACACACAACAAATATATCGATGCCGATGAAAAAACAATCAAAGTAGACTCGTGCTTACAATAAGAAATTCGATTTCCGCTGATTTATTCCATATAACGGGGCATATTTTACATCGAAATGAGGAATAGACACAAGGAATGTAATTTTTGTCAAAAACTTTTCGCTACTCTGTGAATTTTGACAGAAATGCGCTCCACGAACCAGCGCCCCGTGTTCTCATTATCGAAGACAATTTTTCTTGGTTCCTTCACATGGGGGAGTTGATCGGTTTCCAGATGTACACACACAGCCGCAAATGAATATAGTTGTCTTGTGAATAGATGCTAAGCTTCATTTTAGAACCTCGTTTTATTTACGGGCATCGGTTTTTCGCTTTAAAAACGCAATTCTATTTAAAGCTGTCCCGCCGCTTTGATTTCAACAATTTTAGAGGAGGCCAGTTGTCGGCCAAATTCAATGAAACATTCGGCGTCCGGTGAGTGGCGGAGATAATATATTTGGTTGGGGCGAATATCGAGCTTTCGTTAGACACCAACACCGAGCCCTCTCTATATGTGCTATATTCTTCAAAATATCGGCCATCACGCGCAAAATTGTGTCCTGCATCGCGTCCCATCCCGCAGTTTGTCATGTCTAATATTGTATTAATTATACGATGTGTTATGCACGAAATAGCTGCCATAATAACGTCATTTACCCACCTCATACCCCTCAAAACTATACATATAAAGCCCAACAGATAAACCACGCCGCTCTCCGTCTACTACACAGATAAAGTATCGTATACTAGACATATAAACTTAATAATATGCGGGGAAGAAAGGTTACAAGAACTTGGACCAGCTGACCTCCAGAAGTTCTTAAGTGACGTCACTGGATCGTAGCAACGTTATGGAGTATCATAAGAACACACCATGCTGGTTTCCGTTGTTAGCGACAGCGTCAGAAGAATACCTGGCTCGTTGACCCCACTTCTAAAAATAGAATCTTTGGGTCTAAAATTGGTTGTACTAAAATATTCCCAAAAACCCAAAACTTCCAAAATATCAAAACTTCCAAAATTTCCAAAATTTCCAAAACTTACAAAATTTCCAAAACTCCAAAAATTTCCAAAATTTCCAAAACTTCCAAAATTTCCAAAATTTCCAAAACTTCCAAAATTTCCAAAACTCCAAAAATTTCCAAAACTTCCAAAATTTCCAAAATTTCAAAAATTTCCAAAATTTCAATATAATGAAGATGACGAGCAACCATTTTTCGACTGGCCTGAGGCATTACGTTATGGAATGAATAACGACAGCGGATCAGAATGCATACATATAGTACGTCACTTGGACATTTTATCAGTTTATCACGTGATCACTAAATGTGGCAATCGGGTATCCACCGATGCCTGCAATGTATTATTTATAATAATTGGACTCATTGATCTCACGTAAATAATACTCTTAGTTGTTCCAATAAAATAGTTATCAAATTCGATCACCAATAGATTTGACTGTGGAATGTAATGACCTTTAACTTATTTATCGATCTAAAGGGACACTCATTATGAATGAATGTTAACAATACAAGCGCACGAATGAAGAGCGTTGAACATATACGAAATTACTACACGAATGAATTGAACCTTGAAATTTATATTTCACATCTTACCAACAACAGCTACATACATAATCATAGTATTATACTGTCTTGCATGTACACACGCTATGACATCATTAAAGGCGGACAATCCACTCACGGTGTGACAACAGATACGGACATAGGCATAGTGTTATACAGTCTTCTATGGACACACGCTATGACACCATTAACGTACATGGGACGTTAGGTCTATGACTCTTGAGTATGCACCAATCAATGAGCAAATGAGCAAAAAAATGAGCAAATGAGCAAAAAAATGAGCAAATGAGCAAGAAAATGAGCAAATGAGCAAGAAAATGAGCAAATGAGCAAGAAAATGAGCAAATGAGCAATAAAAATGAGCAAATGAGCAATAAAAAGAGCAAATGAGCAAAAAAATGAGCAAATGAGCAAAAAAATGAGCAATAAAAATGAGCAAAAAAATGAGCAAATGAGCAATAAAAATGAGCAAATGAGCAATAAAAATGAGCAAATGAGCAAAAAAATGAGCAAATGAGCAAAAAAATGAGCAAATGAGCAATAAAAATGAGCAAATGAGCAAAAAAATGAGCAAATGAGCAATACAAATGAGCAAATGAGCAAGAGGTGAGCAAGTGATCATGTCGATAATAAAAAGCAGCATTTTTATAGATCGAAAAGAAATTTTGTCAGAATATTGTCATCAACTCAATCAAGATCTCAACGAAACGCATTATTGACATCGATAACTATCATGGTGCATTGACATTCATGGCCAGACAAATTTAATTCGTGTGTCTACAATACAACCTACCTATCCAAATGTCAATGCAATTATGAGTGATTTCAATATGAGCACTCTATTATATAGATATGTGTAACCTGGTGACATGATGAAATCGATTGTGATACAAAGCTAAAGTACCGCCCCATAGGGCAGATACATAGCTAAAGTACCGCTCATAGAGCAGAAGCTAAAATACCGCTCTAACGTTGTCTGAATCTACAGCCCCTCATTATTATATCCGTGTTTGGTCAGTTTTGACCATTTTCTTCATGATCATGTTATGTATGGGTGATGTTTTCATTCGATGCTGGTATTCTATTAATCGTTCGTAACTTTTGAGAAAGAGGAACAACAACAATAACAACAACAACAACAACAACCGCCGCCGTAGCGTGACGAGCAAACTGTGATGTTTACACACTTAAGCTCTGGATAAACAATACATATCGCATCTGCAGCAGTCTACTTCATTGTGAATTAAGTCACTCTGGGTTAGTTGACTACATGCATGCACACACAACACAGCCGAGGGTTATTGTAATTTAATGAAAATGTCACACCGAGGTACGCCAGCTTGATTGCTTTCAAAAAATAGTGCAACTTACCTGTTGGTAATTACTCATACGAATGAAGAGTGTTTAACTGATACGAAAATACTACACGAATGAACTGAGTCTTGACATTTATATTTCACATCTTTCTTAAATGTTCCAACACATACAGACATAGACATAGTGTTATACAGTCTTATATGTACACACGCTACGACACCATTAAAGGTGGACAATACACTCACGATGTGACAACATATACAGACATAGACATAGTGTTATACAGTCTTCTATGTACCAACGCTATGACATAATTAAAGGGGGGTAATACATGCACGGTGTGGAATGTTAAAGTGACACGAGGTAAGGGACGTTATGTAATATTGGTGTGTGAATATTAAAGGAGCACAATGCGCTCTAAAGGGACACACGGCACTCATTTTGAATGATTGTTAAAGAAACACAATACACACGCAGTGGGTAAAAGTTAAAAAGACACAGAACAATATTTAAACTTCAAATTTTAGGGCTCGTAATATACCATTTATGTATCGTTTCTCGCTCTACAATCTCCCCTCCCCACTTATAGATATATAACGAAGACGAGAATAACATGTTGATGAAGTTTATTGAAATTTAATCATTGTCTGAATCTTCGACCGTTAGATTTATTTCTAAGAGTTTCTTGAATTTTCTCATCGCTTCATCTGCAGCCCATTCATTATTATATCCGTGTTTGGTCAGTTTGACCATTTTCTTCATGATCATGTTATGTATGGGTGATGTTTTCAATCGATACTGGTATTCTATTAATCGTCTATAACTTTTGAGAAACAGAGCAAACTCTGTGTCGATGGTAGCCTCTTTTCCCGACATGCTCTCATCTCCCGACATGCTCTCTTCTCCTTTCGCATCATTGGTGACGCGTTTCATCATACTTTTGAATGTGTCCATCTCGTTGACACATCGCGCAGCTTTCTTAAGACCGAATACCGTTCTACTACCGACGACATTATCATCTTCTGAACAACAACAACCGTCGCCGGCGGCGGCGGCGGCGCAACAACAACAATGTTGTTGTTGTTGTTGTTGTTTCTCAAAAGTTACGAACGATTAATAGAATAACAGCATCGAATGAAAACATCACCCATACATAACATGATCATGAAGAAAAACTTTGAATTGTTTTTTTGTAGAAACTATAGTCATATTATAGTCATTATTAATTATTATCTGTACCTGACTAGCGACGATTCGATTAATAAATATCCAGATAATCGATTTTTATAAGAGGCGATAAACTTTCTAAAATAAAATGCAGAAAAAAGAGTGACTTGTACCCTACATTTGAAGAAACATGTCGATGACGTATATTCCAGCAGATATTGAAACGTGGAGAAAACATTTCAGAGACATGATTAATGGGAAGTTAAGGCCATATAATGAGGGTCGCTACTTTATTGACAGAACTAAAAATAGTGATAGTGAAGAAGACGTTCTAAAACCACATATTAACGTAGTGACGCCCATCGCTCAAGCGATTGAAATGGCTAAGGTGGAGGTTGCAGCAAATAAGTTGACAAACACACGTAAAGCGTCCAAACAAACCAACAAGAGAGTGTTAGCTGGAGGTTTGTCTAATAATAAGAAGAAAATGAAAAGAAAAGTGTCATACGATTAGCCAAATCATGAATGAATACATAGAGTACCATACTGATAAATTGGCATTAATTGAATCACCGGCGGTCAAATATCTATACCCTAACCCCGGGACGAACGTACTCTTAACGCGACGGTTGTATACCACACCTTATTCTCTCTTTTTATCGCTACTTATAAGAGTGATCGTTCTTCCAATAATTCGCGATAATGCACGGGTGTCATTTATGCGGAATTATTTTATCGACGAACTACAATCTACAAAGACATAAACAGATTAAACACGGAGTTATGTCCGAGACAAAAACAACTCTCTTCGGAGAAGATACCGATGACCTAGAATCTGACGAAGCGGTTCTAGATTCAGATGAAGATGAACGGGGAACGATATCAGATTCAGAAGATGATAATGTCGTCGGTAGTAGAACGGTATTCGGTCTTAAGAAAGCTGCGCGATGTGTCAACGAGATGGACACATTCAAAAGTATGATGAAACGCGTCACCAATGATGCGAAAGGAGAAGAGAGCATGTCGGGAGATGAGAGCATGTCGGGAAAAGAGGCTACCATCGACACAGAGTTTGCTCTGTTTCTCAAAAGTTATAGACGATTAATAGAATACCAGTATCGATTGAAAACATCACCCATACATAACATGATCATGAAGAAAATGGTCAAACTGACCAAACACGGATATAATAATGAATGGGCTGCAGATGAAGCGATGAGAAAATTCAAGAAACTCTTAGAAATAAATCTAACGGTCGAAGATTCAGACAATGATTAAATTTCAATAAACTTCATCAACATGTTATTCTCGTCTTCGTTATATATCTATAAGTGGGGAGGGGAGATTGTAGAGCGAGAAACGATACATAAATGGTATATTACGAGCCCTAAAATTTGAAGTTTAAATATTGTTCTGTGTCTTTTTAACTTTTACCCACTGCGTGTGTATTGTGTTTCTTTAACAATCATTCAAAATGAGTGCCGTGTGTCCCTTTAGAGCGCATTGTGCTCCTTTAATATTCACACACCAATATTACATAACGTCCCTTACCTCGTGTCACTTTAACATTCCACACCGTGCATGTATTACCCCCCTTTAATTATGTCATAGCGTTGGTACATAGAAGACTGTATAACACTATGTCTATGTCTGTATATGTTGTCACATCGTGAGTGTATTGTCCACCTTTAATGGTGTCGTAGCGTGTGTACATATAAGACTGTATAACACTATGTCTATGTCTGTATGTGTTGGAACATTTAAGAATGATGTGAAATATAAATGTCAAGACTCAGTTCATTCGTGTAGTATTTTCGTATCAGTTAAACACTCTTCATTCGTATGAGTAATTACCAACAGGTAAGTTGCACTATTTTTTGAAAGCAATCAAGCTGGCGTACCTCGGTGTGACATTTTCATTAAATTACAATAACCCTCGGCTGTGTTGTGTGTGCATGCATGTAGTCAACTAACCCAGAGTGACTTAATTCACAATGAAGTAGACTGCTGCAGATGCGATATGTATTGTTTATCCAGAGCTTAAGTGTGTAAACATCACAGTTTGCTCGTCACGCTACGGCGGCGGTTGTTGTTGTTGTTGTTGTTATTGTTGTTGTTCCTCTTTCTCAAAAGTTACGAACGATTAATAGAATACCAGCATCGAATGAAAACATCACCCATACATAACATGATCATGAAGAAAATGGTCAAAACTGACCAAACACGGATATAATAATGAGGGGCTGTAGATTCAGACAACGTTAGAGCGGTATTTTAGCTTCTGCTCTATGAGCGGTACTTTAGCTATGTATCTGCCCTATGGGGCGGTACTTTAGCTTTGTATCACAATCGATTTCATCATGTCACCAGGTTACACATATCTATATAATAGAGTGCTCATATTGAAATCACTCATAATTGCATTGACATTTGGATAGGTAGGTTGTATTGTAGACACACGAATTAAATTTGTCTGGCCATGAATGTCAATGCACCATGATAGTTATCGATGTCAATAATGCGTTTCGTTGAGATCTTGATTGAGTTGATGACAATATTCTGACAAAATTTCTTTTCGATCTATAAAAATGCTGCTTTTTATTATCGACATGATCACTTGCTCACCTCTTGCTCATTTGCTCATTTGCTCATTTTTTTGCTCATTTGCTCATTTTTATTGCTCATTTGCTCATTTTTTTGCTCATTTGCTCATTTTTTTGCTCATTTGCTCATTTTTTTGCTCATTTTTATTGCTCATTTGCTCATTTTTATTGCTCATTTGCTCATTTTTTTGCTCATTTGCTCATTTGTTTGCTCATTTGCTCATTTTTTTGCTCATTTGCTCATTTTCTTGCTCATTTGCTCATTTTTATTGCTCATTTGCTCATTTTTTTGCTCATTTGCTCATTTTCTTGCTCATTTGCTCATTTTCTTGCTCATTTGCTCATTTTCTTGCTCATTTGCTCATTTTCTTGCTCATTTGCTCATTTTTTTGCTCATTTGCTCATTGATTGGTGCATACTCAAGAGTCATAGACCTAACATCCCATGTACGTTAATGGTGTCATAGCGTGGGCCCATAGAAGACTGTATAACACTATGCCTATGTCCGTATCTGTTGTCACACCGTGAGTGGATTGTCCGCCTTTAATGATGTCATAGCGTGTGTACATGCAAGACAGTATAATACTATGATTATGTCTGTAGCTGTTGTTGGTAAGATGTGAAATATAAATTTCAAGGTTCAATTCATTCGTGTAGTAATTTCGTATATGTTCAACGCTCTTCATTCGTGCGCTTGTATTGTTAACATTCATTCATAATGAGTGTCCCTTTAGATCGATAAATAAGTTAAAGGTCATTACATTCCACAGTCAAATCTATTGGTGATCGAATTTGATAACTATTTTATTGGAACAACTAAGAGTATTATTTACGTGAGATCAATGAGTCCAATTATTATAAATAATACATTGCAGGCATCGGTGGATACCCGATTGCCACATTTAGTGATCACGTGATAAACTGATAAAATGTCCAAGTGACGTACTATATGTATGCATTCTGATCCGCTGTCGTTATTCATTCCATAACGTAATGCCTCAGGCCAGTCGAAAATTGGTTGCTCGTCATCTTCATTATATTGAAATTTTGGAAGTTTTGGAAATTTTGGAAGTTTTTGAAATTTTTGAAATTTTGGAATTTTTTGGAGTTTTGGAAATTTTGGAAGTTTTGGAAATTTTGGAAGTTTTGGAAATTTTGGAAATTTTTGGAGTTTTGGAAAGATTCTATTTTTAGAAGTGGGGTCAACGAGCCAGGTATTCTTCTAGCGTCCTTAGAAACGTCAATACCCACAACGTATTTTCGTGCAATCGGTGGCTGTCTACAGCTGTCCCGCAGCTTTGGTCTCAACAGTTTTAGGGGAGGCCAGTTGTTTGGCGAATAAAATGAAACATCCGGTGTCCGGTAAGTGGCGGGGTTAATATATTTGGTTGGGGCGAATATCGAGCTTTCGTTAGACACCAACACCGAGCCCTCTCTATATAATATGTGCTATATTCTTCAAAATATCGGCCATCACTCGCAAAATTCTGTCCTGCGTCGCGTCCCATCCCGCGGTTTGTCATGTCCCATATTGTATCAATTACGATGTCTGTTATGCATGAAATACTTCCCAGTCATCATATCGTCATATAGGCAGGTTTACGTCCCTATAGAATAGAATATGTATTGCAATACACCAGATAAATATAGGCAGTTGAAAGTTACATAATGAATTAAAACTTAAAACATGTAATTACAAACGAACATAATTTGTGTTCAGTATAACTGTTTGATGTATTTCGTCGTCATTCAACGACCACCAATAAATTCTCAGGTTTATCACTATAATATACTAAACTTTCAAAGACCTCCTTCTGAGAAAGAACAACGGATCATGTTGCATACATTTCTCCGTATCGTTTGAAATTTTTCACTATCGCTCAATTTAAAAAATTCACCCTTATTTTCTTGAATATCTCAAAATAGTCTTGACCTGAGATCAGAGTATGCAATACACTCGATAACAAAATGATGAATTTTCGGTGGTTTATGTCTGCCATTTTTCTATTTCCAAATTGTGATTACTAATACGAAGACTTGTAAACATTTCTCGCGCTTCGTGGCATCGGGTATGTTCGACGAAAAGCTCCATTATATACTTATCCTTAAAGGATCTATACGTACGAATCTTATTTGCTCCAGAGTTGTTTTCATCATCGTATATATCGCGTATAAATATCTCGATATGTCTTGATTTCAAATCATTCGCTATATAGTTGTCATTTGCAATATATAACGATATAGTTACCTGTGCAAATTACATATATATATCATGAAAGTAGTTCACACCCAATAAAACTACGTTGACCTAATTAAGCTACATTTAAATTTATCAGGCATGCGTTAGACAATAGAGCTAGGTAATGAGCGGTGGATAACTATAGACTATATGTAGCTAGCTAGTGCCGTTGCTTAAACTGTGGATGTGCATGAGGGGTATTTGGTCTATTGGGCGAGGCTCTGTCACATCTTATTTTAATAAGTATAATGTTTTGTTGTATATCTGGTAGAACGGAGAATTGAAACTTAGTTTACAAACTATAATATCAGATGCCTTTAATAAATGAATGTTTCCGTTTCCGTTTTGTCTGTTTCACTCCATTTACACAACCAGTCAGTGTGTCTAAAATAATTAAAGGTACGGGAGGCCTTGGCGGTGGGTATCCTGTGAAAATATTTTTACCCGTCAAAAACCGCCACAAACAGAAAGAATATTAAAATGTAGATAGACTTTGTTCGTATACAAATAAGAAATATCACATACACAGTATGTTTTTTTTTTTGTTTTTTTTGTTTTTTTTTTTATTTTATAGAGGGCGGACTCAGTCCTGGTCTGCGGGCCGAACGAGTACTCAAGACCAGGAGGGTCCTAACGGTGATCGCCCAACGATACATAAGACTGGTGTTACGGGCGATACAAGGACCTATCATCACTGTCCGTGGGACCGAAAAGGGCCAAAAGACGGTCCATCTTTTCTCAAATTTTTGAATATTGTTTTTTTTTTTTTTTTTTTTTAAATGTTTATTTTTTAATTGAAATTGGAAGAGATTAGGTTAACAATACAAATTTGTAAAATATAAAAGACATGTGTGGACGTGGCGCACAGAAACTGCCTGAAAATAGAAACTAAAAAGACAAATTAGGCATATGTATACAAAGACACAGCAAATACCTAAAATAAAAACGGTTTAGAACAAGACAGAGTGTATGGAAAACAGAGACGTACTGGTGTCATATTAAAATTTAAACGAAAGTAGGTCATTCTCATCAAGCTCGCAAATGTCATCAGATTGAAGCCACAATTCATTAAAGCTGGGTGTTGATAATCGATTTTGATCTATTAGGACCCGGGTGCGAATGCGTGATAAAAAGCGTAATACGGGGATTTGTGAGGGGTATACGGTTCGAGTAGACATGCGATATTGGGAGGTTTTCTGAGAGGAATGTAGGGGGTTTCGGATATTCCAAATTGTAGCGATAGCTTCCGTAATTAAAATGAGTGCTAGAGCACGGTGTAAGGGATTACGTGCTCGGACTATAAGAAAACGAATGTGGCCTAAATGAGTACGAAATTTGTTACCGGGAATGAGATTATTAATCCAAGTAAATACTGTATTCCATAATGGAATAACGACCTCACACGCTACAAAAAGATGTTGTAAGTCTTCTGGTGCCTTGTGGCATAATGGGCATTTAGTATAAATAGGGTAACTTAAAAATCGCTGTGCGCGAGTTCTTGTATACAATATCCCATGAATGAGGCGATATAGGGTACCGCGAATAGCGGGGTCTATGTGTTCATGGTGAAGATTGAGCCAGAGCAAAGTAAGGGGTAATTTTGGATAGAGGGTGGTGATCTTGGGAAGAGAGGTGTGTGGAGTAATTAAGTGAGTGTAAATAGCCTTAGAGTCAACATCAGGTAAATGCGGATAATTCGGGAGATCACGAAAGGCGACTAAAGCACGCAAGCATGCTTTATAAAAAGGGGGAATGGACGCCAGATCGCTATGCGCGATGTTGTGACCGGCAAAGGTAGGAACAAAGTCTCGTAAGTGAAATCCTATCCAATAAATGGCAAAAACGGACCAACGTACTGTAGGGTGGGTGATAAGTCGTTGGATATGGCGAAGATGGATAGTGTAACATTTGGAAGGTAAATGTACAATATCAGCGCCACCTGCCTGTTTGGGTGCATAAAGTAAAGACCTAGGGAGGGGTTCAATCCTAACGATCCAAAAGAAGCGAAAAGCAGCTCTCTGGAAAAGTGTAATATAAGGGGCTGGTAAGGGAACGACGGAGATATAATACCACAATCTGCTGAAGCAATAAACATTAAGGTAAGAAGCTTTCGTAAATTGCGCTAAATTGATGGTGCGGCCAAACTGTAGAGTTTTAGAAATTTTTTGAAATAAATTATGAAAGTGGTCATCTGTGGAGACTGCAGAACCAAAAAGCAGACCCAGAATTTTATGCGATTTAGACCACGTGAGACCGTACGGTGTGTCTGAACGACGACTCCAACTACCTAGGAATATGCCTACTGATTTAGTTATATTTAACTTGGCACCAGATGCCGAACCAAAATGATCTAATGTTTTCAGTGTTTCTCCGGTGGAAGCGTCTGTGGTAAGAACTAGTGTGACGTCATCAGCATACGCTGTCATTTTAAAGGGGATAGGTTCTCCAGGTACCTTTAACCCAACAATCGAGGGGTTAGCGCGAAAATGATTTAAAAGGGGTTCTAGGCATAAAATGTACAACAGGGGAGAAAGACTGCAGCCTTGTCGGACTGACCTAGTTACAGGGAAGGGATCTGTGATAAACTGGTTAATTAAGAGACTGGAATAAATGTCAGTATATAAAAGTCGTACCCAAGCAATAAAGTTTGCCCCAAATCCAAAGGAAGAAAGTGTATTAAATAAATATGTATGGTCTACCCGATCAAAGGCTTTTTGTTGATCTAAGCTAACAAAGGCACAGGGTAGATTTTTCAATTGACAATAATCCTGAATATTGCGTAATAGATGTAAATTATCTAAGATGGTACGCCCTGGAACTCCGCACGTTTGGTCTTCATGAACAATGGAACCAATAACTGATTTAAGCCGATTACAAAGTGATTTGGACAAAATTTTGTAATCTACATTTAACAGACTAATGGGGCGATAATTTGACACAATTTCAGGATGAGTGGGGTCTTTGGGAAGCATGGTAATAAGTGATGTGCGTTGGGATACAGTTAATGTATAGTTGTAATAAACGGGGCAAAATCTGGGGTGCAAAGGTCTTATAAAATTCTGCTGGGAGTCCATCGGGACCAGGGGATTTACCAGAGGCCATATCGGAAAGAGCGGTATTTAATTCTTCAATGCGAAGGGGGGCTTCACAGAGGTCCGCGTCATTGTCACATGTTTGACCATTGTTATGTAACCAAAGGCATAAAAGGTTACTTTCCTGGTGTTTGATTATATTATGATGTTAATCATAAAGAGCGTTATTTGTTGCTGCATTCCTTATATCGAAGTAATAAAGAGCGTTTATATAATTTCTGTGTGCTTAGCCAATAGCATAGTGCTGTCTTCTGTAACACAATCAGGCTCTTGCTTAGGTAAAATATAGTGTGTCTTTGTGATAGCATGCTGTTTACGCGATGGTCATGGTCACGAAACTTTATGCGTTTTAATGTTTTTTCTGTTTACGATGATTGGAACAAATATGAATATTTTCGACAACTAAGGCCTTCTGTGCCTTTAAACTAATTAAATAGATATGTGAGGTGCGACTAATTACGTGGGCTAAGTATGATGATTTCAAATAGAATTTGATACTATTTTGTGATTGTGTCCGATTATCGTCAGCGACCGCTATTTGGCTATATAAGACCCCTCCGTTTCCGGTTCAGTGTAAACCAACTGTTTTTCGTTCGTTACCTGTTAGTTTCATTCTTTCCCTCGACTTGTTCGGATTCTGTTTATTATTGATTACCAATAATTATTGACCGAGATGTTTTACAGCATACCTATAGAAACACACAGAGTGACACTTTGACTGTGGATTAATCACGTGCACCCTGGAATTACTACATTGTCGCATGTCCATTGTCTCTTTTCATTTCAAGATGAATGATTGCATGGCGGTGACTCAAATACGCGGCAATAATTTGAAACACAGTCTGTGTAAGTTTTACTTCGTGCAGGAATATATAACACTAGCAGATGTGGTCAACTTCGTCCGGGCTATTTACGGCTTTTCTTTGTGATCGCCTCTGTCTGGGCAGAATATACAGCGTCTGGACAAACTTTTGTTCGATCGGTCCAGAAACATGCCTATATGAGCGTATTTTAGCGAGGTCGAGGTCAATGACACGGTCGCACGTGGAATTGGACCCGCCCATATTGTTCCCGGGATCAAAGTAGGCCTATACATGTGTATATACA
The DNA here is from genome assembly GCA_032622095.1 of Siphonodentalium dalli. NCBI lineage: Eukaryota > Metazoa > Mollusca > Scaphopoda > Gadilida > Siphonodentaliidae > Siphonodentalium > Siphonodentalium dalli. The sequence continues at coordinate 82,392,711 of CP136066.1, forward strand.
CACCAAATATGAGTCGGATCGGCCGAGGTTCAGAAACATGTAAATGTGAGCATATATGAGCAAGGTCAAGGACACGGTCGCACGTGAAATTGAACCCGCCCATGTTGTTCACGGGACCACAGTAGGGCTTCATACCAAATTTTAGTCGGATCGTTCGAGCAGTTTTCGAGTCTATAACACATACATACATACAGACAGAAGTTCCAAAAATATATGATACTAGCAGGTGATCCGACTTCGTCCGGGCTTTGACCTTGAATTTACCATTTTGAAGGTCAAGGTCAGGTCGGGGTAACGATTTGACCCGTCCAAATCACTCCCCCGACAAAAGTGTCCCTAGGTATCAAATTTCGTCGAAATCCGTTAATTTTTTTAATTTAATTTGAGTTAATTCTACCTTTTTAATCAAGAGAAATGATGGTACTCGTCCCGTGATGGTACCCGTCCCTAAAAGGTACGTTTGTGGGTACCCGTTTCAAGGTGAAGATCACCTCGGGCGGAAAAAACTTACCCGATGAAAATCTCCCCGTTCCTTGGAACCCCTAAGTACGAAGACAGACATAAGAATCACACAACACGCTGATGTCTGGATACAGACACACTCACGTCTGGCCCCAGACATACGAATCACACTACACGCATACGCTCTTTATCAACGACACTGCTGATACGAACGCTCTTTAACTATCAACGCGATTGACACCACAGTGCCAATGGCGGTCATTTTGGTGACTGGGTGTGGAGAAGGGGTGATGGGAGCTTCTCCAAAACGGCGGTAAACACTGCCCGTGTGTTTTTAACCTTAGATTGGAAGTTTGAGCTCAATCGGTCCAACCGTTTTCCCGGCCATAGCTAACAGACAGACAGACAAACAGAAGTTCCAAAATATATATAAGACTAGCAGGTTAGCCCGCCACTGGCGGCGTTCGTCAGAAACATGACAATATTTAAAAATTTTAATAATTTTTTTTAATTAAATTTTTAGTTTTTTTACCCGATTTGACCTTGAATTGATCATTTTTAAGGTCATGGTCAGGTCGGGGTCACAATTTAACCCGTCCACGACACTTCCCGTAGGTAGCAAGTTTGAGCTCAACCAGTTCGAGTCTGTAAAGGACACACACATATATATCATTTGTGGGTACCCGTTTCAAGGTGAAGATCACAAGTATTAATTGATATTATTGAGCTTATATACTAGTTCGTTACTTCAGGCAGTGGCTATCAAGCTCCTAATGTTTCTCAATGTTTCTGCTAGTCGATATTCAAGTCAATAAGGACGTACCAGCAGTCATATACCTGCCTACATATATAAAACAGAAACCCATTCTGAATGACAAAATGTGACATGCGCATGTCAACAGTATTCAATTAAAACAAAATATATGTAAATATTATCTAGCCCTCTGATCCGTTTACACCAGTCACTGGTAACCAAATCCATGCCACATGGAGTGCATTGGCCAACAAATTTTAACACTGTATGTGCACACGCAGAAGTGTGCAGTGAATGTTTTATGTCTATGTTGAAAATATACACAGTGCATATATTTGTATAGTCACTCAGTAGTATTTCAATGTTGGCAAAAAGGTGGCAAGCAGATACCTATAGGAACTGTATTTATGATTTTGCTTCCGATAATGCTATTACCATTCGGATTCCACGGTTTGGGGTTGTGCTAATAATAACGGCTGATATAATTTTGTGTTCATATAATTCTGATTTATGAACTAATATTATGTTTGGAGGGGGGGTGCGTCCCTAAGAGTTGGCCTGGAAGTAATATTGCTGAGGGTGGGGTGTATTATCATTTATCTTACAATATAACACTATTTCATCAAATACACACGAAGACGCCTAGACGGTTTCCGATCTTGTATCCTGGATGGCAACAGGGATATCGTGGATGGTAACAGTTGGTGCACGTGCGTTTCCACAACTGGCTTGTTTTCAAAACAAAACGTCTAAATAACCAACTAAAAGTCGTAAAATAATATACTCGTTTGCTACGAATGTAAAATAATCAATAATTAGTTCAATAAAGTTGACAAAATGTGGAGACAGGACCCAAAAAGCTCAAAAATACCACCCAAAAATGTTTGGAAATCGAAAAAGTAACGAAGTTTACACATTGTATACAGCGCGCACGAATACGGACTATTTTGACAATTTCTATTTTAGCGAAGTAGGGAATTCCCCTTAATTCAGTACGGTCTTGATCAAAAGCTACTGAACGCATTTTTATTCGATAAAATACAGAAGGGAAAATCAAATTAATTTTATCTTATGTTAAGGATATAAAACAGAATACTTACGAAAAGTCCGTGATTTATTGCATTTCCTCTAAATGAATTTTAATGGGTGATTATAGTGCGAGTCAGAACTCGATTGTTGAAGTGTCGGAAAGTTCAAAATTCACCATTGAAACTCTGAATGGACAGTCATCTCCGGCAATGCCTCTCGCCAACACTATCACTATCCAAGGAGATTGCACCATAAAATAATACAATTATCCTGTTAAAAGTGACAATTATGTCGAACATTTGAAACGAAAATATCGTCGCCTCATCATTGAATCGGATTCCAGCCAAAGTGAAATTGAATAGTGACGTGAATTTCTCAGAATTTGACTTATCACAACGTCGCGTGCTGAGAATCGTGTACGTTGTGTGTTGCGCGTAATAAAATAGTTCCTGTTTTATATTGAGTTTTATTGCATTTGTATGGGACGAATTGTAAGATAAATTGGTTATCACCACCACGTGTGTTTCTGAGATCCGTATTCAAGTCTCGCTGCCTTCTCTGGGCTGTCTATCGACTCGTCCTACGGACTCGTCGATAGACTGCCCAGAGAAGGCACCTCGACTTGAATACGGATCTCAGAAACACACGTGGTGGTGATAACCTATATGTATTATGGCAACTAATTTGATTTGCCTATCCTTTTGAATTTTATGCTGCCTGGCTAAGCCTAATAGAGAGAGGTGAAACAATAGGGAGATGAAACCAAATTCAGCATTTTTATCACTGTGTAGGAACTGTTACATCGGAAATCGTTCTATCGCCGGTTTGTGATGGTTCTTGACTGATCTGTGACGGTTCCTGATGATCGAAATTATACATTTTCACGACTTTTTGACAGTTAAAACGCAATTTTGAGGCATCTAGGTGATAATTCGATTAGTTATTTTCAATCCTATCACAATCTGTGGCACCAATGAGCGTGTTAATAACGAAACTTTCATTGTGCGAGTCATAACAACGACAAAAACCGCGAATTTTGATAAGTGTTTGGGTTCTCTCCTGATCGAGTCGGTTCTCTCCACATTTAATCGTTCTATGCGGGTAAAACTATGGCTAATATTTGCCATGGTACATGGTTCAATCTGCCAATTTTGTGAAAGTATACAAAGATAAACACAACAAACTATGCATTAAGTTGAAATTTGCACCACTTGTCATTAATTTCGACGAATTACACTGCCTGTCTATGATTGTCCAATAAGCTGTGTTACGCCTATCAAAATTCACGAAGTCGTCAGCTAGTTTGAAAAATAACGCGTTTTGCAGGCCCAACATTTCCATGAGTCAATAGCCGGTTAACAATAGTGAAATTTCATACCGCTGGACTTCGGAAAGCGTGATCGAAGACGGGATATATTGAGTTATCTGTCTTGTATTTTATATATTATATATTTTGGAACTTCTGTCTGTATGTAAGTATTTGTGTTATATACTCGAAAAACTGCTCGACCGATCCGACTCAAATTTGGTGTGTATGCCTACTTTGATCCGGGGCCAATATGGGCTGGTCCAATTTCACGTGCGACCGCGCGTCCTTGACCTTGACATCGCTCAAATACGCTCATATAGGCATGTTTCTGGACCTCGACCGATCCCACTAAAATTTGGTAGCTGGTTCTACTTTGATCACGGAAACAATATGGGCGGGTCCAATTTCACTTGCGACCGTGTCCTTGACCTCGCCCATATGGGCATGTTTCTGGACCTCGACCGATCCGACTCAAATTTGGTATAATGTAGGCCTACTTTGATCCCGGGAACAATATGGGTGGGTCCAATTTCACGTGCGACCATGTCCTTGACCTTGACCATATTCGCTCATATAGGCATGTTTCCGGGCCGATCGAACAATAGTTTTTCCAGGCGGAGACGATCACAAATAAATCCCTAAATAGCCCGGACGAAGAGGGGGCACATCGGCTAGTGTTGTCTATTTTCGCAGACATATTTTACTCATCAAAAAGCCAAAAATAAGACGTTAAAAGTTCGTTGACACCCATACAATGTTCCGATTATGCAGTTTATGAAGTTTATGTCGGGCATCCGCTTGCTGGATGCTGATTATCTAGGTTAAATTATAGAATTCTAGAATATGCAGCTATTAAAGCATATACAAGCACGATAACCTTTCATTCAATCATATTTTAGATTGACTATGGATCTCTGATTTTTTAATAGAAGATATAAAAAAGCAAAGAATCCTACAGTTACAAATATTATTATATGGATGTTAAACCTTTGGTTACTAAATACGCTGTAATGAGAATTGACTTGAATCCTATTGATTAATTTGTAGGAATGCTTAGCTATTAAGTTCAACAAGCAGTAACATATAAAAAACAGGAGAAAAGAATCATGCAGTTACAAATATTATTATATGGATGTTAAGCCTTTGGTGTTGTAATTCATTTGTAGGAATGCTCAGCTATTAAATTCAACATGCAGGAACAGATTGTTTGAATTATTAGCTAAACATTCATACAAAGGAATAATTAGAAATCGGTGTTATGGGTGTCTGAACCTGGCTATTATAAGGTACATTATTATTCCTCGCTGATAACGTGTCAAGTGAGCAGGGACGTGGGCTGGAGGGTCTCCAATGTTGGGGCGTCCACCTTGGAATTTCCAACCGCATCATCCCATTGAAACAGACCAAACTCATGCACAAGGCCTGGGCTTTGGTTTTTCCCAACTGCATGACACATTATAGCTCTAGAGTGTATGTCATTCTGACGTGAATTGATTAGTAGCCTTTGATTGGCCACCATACAAACCGGGTGAGAAAATCAGGATACATGGGCCCAGTGAGAAAATGTGGATATCTGAACCTGAAAATTGCAAAATTCATCTAGACTGGCTTCAAGTTTCCCAAGTGTTGGAAGTTTCCAACCTGGCGCCCCCACCCCCACAAGATTGGAAATGTTCCCAACAGATGGAGAGAGAGATGGTTTATTTTGCAAAAGAGCATACATTATTTAATAAAAAAGCATATTAATTAAGTGGAATTAGATTATTTGTCTATTAACCACTTTTTTGCCAATTTCGGGGGTAAATGTGATATAGAAAACTAGATCACACCTGCTCCCTACATCCTGTCAATCCATCATGAGTTTTGGATCAACTCTAACGAATAGGTGTCCATTTGTATATGTCAAATATGGTTGATTACATGTTCAAAGTGTAGGAAAGTATGCAAATGTTAGTCCAAAAACCACTATTAAATTGTTGTCAAATCAAACTAAGAGAACAATTTCACCATATTGTTGGTGTTAAATTTCAAACCAATCTATTGTAAGATAAGAAATTTGTAACTGTTGAACATTTTGACCAAAGTTGGGGATATACACCAATTAAGCACCCTCCCCAAGTCCCACCCACCACACCAATCACGTCCTAACCTATCAATGATTCAGTTGAACGTGAGTTATATTCATGTCGTGGCTAAAGCCACTCGTGGAAATTCAATTTTTTTTTCATCATTCATGAGATATAACCCATATTCACTGAAAAGGTGTGGATATCCTCTGTGTACAGTGTATATACCGAGAAACCACAGCTATACTAGCTAAATCCAGATACATCGCGTACAATAACACAAGATTTCTGGAAAAATTACGTTCCATCATATAGTGCAGGTTATGTAAAACATCGAGCCATAAACCGAACATCTATTCAATCGGGAGATATAACTGAAATGTGGGGGGAATTCCATCTTACCGAACTGGGAACAAAGCTGCATGCATGTGCATCGTCAAAAAAGTGATATTAAATGCCAGATCATTTTCAACTCTCATTAATTTTGAAAAAAAAATATTTATTGATTGTTTGTACATTATGGCGATCAAAATAGCTTGAGTAATACATGATAAACTGATAAACTAACACGCGGATGCACCGTGTGTATATCGAGAAAAACAAAGAAGTCATTAAGGCAATTTCATGGAAGGACAATGTCACTCCGACTGTGTCCCATACCCCCCCCCCCCCCCCACCAACGATCGTCATCTTTTTCAACAGCTGGAAGTCTCATGTCTGAAACAACATTACATTTTGTTAGATAATTCAGGCAACAAACATGTTAACATTGTGGCCGAATACCCAACAGCGGAAATTCAGTTCGATCATATAGTGCATGTACATTCATGCAAACATAGACTCAAAACCATTAAAACAATTAAACGAAGCTACAACTTTGCCTGGCCTGGCCTAGTGATGGCAGTATACAATCTGTTACGCCATGAGTTGTCAAAGCCATGTGTGACTATGATCTGTCAAAACAGTTGTCATTAACCAGTGAGAATAAATGTCAATTTAATCAGCTGTTTGTGAGATAATGGGGCGAGTATATGCTCTTGCATGAATTATTGGATATCACGTGGAAGGGATTTCGTCAGATCGAATTGAGAAAGCCATGTAAGACATCGAGCCATAAACCGAACATATATACAATGGGGAGATATAACGGAAATGTGGGGGGAATTCCATCTTACAGAACTGGGAACAAAGCTGCACGTGCATGGTCAGCAAAGTTATATTAAATGCCAAATAATTTTCGACTTTCAATAATTTTGTAAATCATAAAAATAGCTTGAACAAATACATGATAAACTAATACACGTATACCGAGAAAAACAACGTCATTTAGGGACACTGTCATGGCGACAGGGGTTGGATTGGTCTCATGCCCCCCCCCCCCCCCCCCCCCCCCGCACACCAACGATCGTCACCTTTTTCAACAGTTGGAAATCTAATGTCTGAAACAACATTAAATATAGTTAGATACTTCAGTCCACAAACAGGTTAACATTATTTTGATAAGTTTTACTAACATAATTATCTGGTGTGATATTAGGTTGTGTTTAGACCAAAAGTCTATAATTCCCCAATATTTGACAAATTTAAGTTAGGACTGACATCGCCACCTGATTTTGAGTTTTCATACAGTAAGTATACATTTATACTTTACCATTGGGACAGGCACACCACCGGTAGCTTTACCTCTTTTTATACTAAATACTCATTGATGAATAGTTCCCTTAGAAAATATACAGACAATAAGGTCAATAAACAACATCAGGTTTGTTGGAACTTATTATCTGAACATTTCCTTCAATTAAATAACTATTTTGGCACTGATATTATCTGTTATTATGTGCTTATTTTTCATGAACACCCCTCCAGATTAATAACAAGGAATTCCAATGTATACTTTCATAACTGATTAGGGAAAAGACATTAGTATAGAAATGGTTAATGCTCTGCAAATAATACTGAGTAACAACTGACTTTCATGTCAAATCCCAAAATCATCAACAAATTCTTGGTCTACTAGCAATGGAGCAATTATATGCCTGAGAGCTTTCCGATGAATGACAACAAGCCATATTTCCGACTAAATCCTGAAGCGTTACCCATAATTCTGCTGTGTTTAAGGAGTCGATTAATTAGATCATTACTGTACCACCACAACTCCCGTCATGAAAGGGTTAAGTTCCCTTATATTCAGAGAGTGTGTGGTCACATTGTACTGTCAGAATAGCTATTTAATTTATTTCGACAACAGATATCTGTGTAGCTATCACTTTGTCCGAGTAATGATGTTCAACAATATAATTAGTAACTACAAAACATAATTATTGATGTATTATTCTACCCATAGTATAAGTTACAAATGCTTAGTGGTCGGATATGTTGTCATGTTTTTGATTCAATGTTTATTATTTTATGCCCTGGAAACTATATACAACTTATTCTCGAAGAATATATCATCATTCAAATTGAAAATTGAAAAACATTTTTGGATATATAGGCAATGATCCAGGTTTCATGTTTGGGCACCATTTAGGTACTGTCCCGATGGCCGCAGTCCTATGGCCAGAAATGGTGATGGCTTGTGGTTGGGGGAGGGGGGTGAATCTGAGTATGTTCAAAAGCCTTAAAAGTATATTGTGCTATTATGTTGGTAGATTGTCATATTGTAGATAGCAAATTCTTAACCCAATGCACATATGACCAAAGTTATTCCCTCCAGCCAACATTTAGCCATAATTTCTTGCAGCGTCATTTTAACACACAAAGAAATAACACCATTTGATTTGCAATGTCATTGATGCGCATTGTAAGTCATTGCGTAATTATGATAAGTGGTGAGGGGTACTCTCAATTAACAAGACCCAACCAATTCTGTCACATATTTACTAAAGTATCTTTTATTATTCTTTTCAGTATGTCATTATATTATACTCAAGTTGTATCATCAAATTGTTCATTTCCCCAAAATTTGGTTTATTATCAATGGCTTTCAATGTATCAATTAACAATGATACTTACAAAAAATAAAAATAAATAACTTCACAGTTAAGTTGGTAATATTAAGGAGTATATATATAGACTCAAATTTCCGATAAATAATGTCTCTAAATTTCATTTTTATTTGATTAATTTATTTAATTTAATTCACGCTGATGTAAATTGGTTCACACCGACACTGGCAGGGCAGAACATAAAATAATTGCTAATGGCAATGTTTAATGAGTTATTTACTATGTTTTATGTCAAAAGTTCTTGATCATTTTACATATGTGTGTGTCACATTACTTCTATTATATTAGTATGTGAATGCTCAAACAATTGTGCTTTATAAACCAAACAGATATCAATATAATTATTCAATTGTTAAAATTTAGCTCCTTTGTTCTACCTCGACTTTGGGCGTATTTATCCACTATTTGCAAATATCTCCTCGTGGCTAAGAGATATCTCCTCGTGATTAAGACACGACAAGATGCAATTTAAAAAAAAATGATCAGTAAATTCATCGATTCATATCCCACGTCAGTGACTTGTAATAACCCATACTGCCCAGAATGCAGACGTTAACGATGGCACTATAACTCTTAAATTCTGAATGCAAGCACGGTTCGTTTTAAATTTGTTGATCCCGATTTGCTACTTAGTATATGCGTGACACTTCAAACCCGTATGCACCGTGCAGTGACTCCACCCCTTCCATCACATTCAACAATATACTGTTTTAGCGTTCTATTTGGATCTCATCTAACTGGCCTGGCGGGTTTCTTCGAAAATGAGGGTAACCTTGGTTTACATGAATGTCTATTTAAGAAAACCGCGGGACCACATGCCACATGTAACATAATGATGTCTACCAAACCTAAATTCTCTATCATTCGATAAGTAAGCTGGTAGTTTGAAAATAAGGTGCAATTTAGTTTGCATATTTCTAGGAAATATTTCCCAGCTTAAAATGAGAATACGACAGCATCAGCCAAGTACAGTAGAACTGTGGCGTCGGGATTATGCTGAAGTCACATTATCATGACCAACAGTTATAATATTAATATGTAGAGGTCATGGATCAAATGAGAATGACAGGAACAGCACCGTTCACCAGGGTACACATTAGTTTATAATAATGGCAATGCAGTGTCAATGCAGTGTTTTTTGCGAATACTTCCTGTCAAACTCTCTAGTGACCTAAATGACAAATTCGTTGTTTTTTTTTCAAACCACTTTTTTTTTTACATAATTCCAAGATATCTCTCATATTGTGATGGCTTGTACATGTGTTGTTATAATACTATAGCATACATTGGTTATGAAGGACAATTATATTTCCTTCAAACTGATAGTTAGACATTGAGAATTTTTTGTCACCGATTTCTACCAAGCTTATATATAGTCATCCATTATATAGGGAATCTAAGTGCGTGCTATACATTACAGGCGCACATTTTTATCTTAGACAGAGCGTTTATTCAGCAATGGTCCCTTTGTGTGCGTAAGCGCACAGTTTGATCATTTAATCATTTTGACTTTATATCAAAAAAACAAAAACAAAATTGGGAATATGTTTTGTATTGAACTCCTTGATAAATTAATAAAACTAACTCGGTTATAACATCCGTCAAGGTTCCCAGAGTCACCATCCCAAAATTGGTCTAGTGGTCTGGGAGACAAATTGCGAACTGACAGACAGATAGACGGATGCTACATTTTAAAAACTTATAGATAATTCCGCGATATAGATAGATCTTTATTTGCACAATAATATTAATATACAATACGTTAAAAAAATAGTAAACAAAAGTATATTATTGCACAGGAGCAGCATGACCTAACTGGCCGTCTTCCTGCTGCCCCTGAATGATAAGTGCAATATGAACATATGATGACGTATTTAAAATTTCTCACAGACTATTTGGTATTTGGATGGTATTTGGATGGCCTACTTTAATATTTTATGTATTCATTTTAATCAAGACTGGGTTGAAATTTGAACAATGCTGTACTATAATAGAGATTTTGGACAAGTTTAAGAGATTGTAACAAAACTAGTGAGGTTGTTGCGATAGTCCTGTGTCACATTCGCGGACAACACCGTGCATGTGACACAGGGCTATCTAGAATGTTCAGGGGTGCATAATAATATGAGTTAAAAAGTTAACCTTGGCAGATTATTGAGTCAAGTGGATTTTTGCCGACTGCAAATGTAGCATAATTTGTTTGCACAGATAACCATTTGAGAATATTTACCTATTAGTTCCATAGACAATAACTTTTTGAATGTGTAATTAAATTTATATTTTTTTATTTCGGAATTGATCGAGTTCCACACTTTAGGAAATGAATGCTTTGGTAGGACTTCTGAAAAACATGTTCTATAAAAGACCCAATAGTAGTTTATTTTTCCCCCAAAGTGGGATCACTCGAGTCGGTAATGGGGATCACATGCAGGAGACACATCACAATTGACAAAACAATCTTTTCGTTGTTTTGAATACCAGCGTATGTGTCGTCATCATACTATGAATTAACTATGTGTCGGAATACGACATGGGACTGGTTGTTTGACGACACGACGAATTGTTCAAGATTTTATTTTTGCAATATTGCATTCCGGATAACTGAATAATTTAACTGTGCACCACGTTCACATTTTTGTCTTGCATCAACCGTCGTGGCATAAATAAAGAGATCAATGGTCTTTTATGCAGTTCTTTGTGTGATACAATTAGCATTATCAGAATGCACCATTTGACCAGTTCCTGAAACTAACCGTAAATCACTGTTCTGAAGGAAAAGTGCTGAATTGTTCATTACTATTGGCACTGGGTGGTGAACTGCGACGTAAGAAATTGTTCGCGTCTGATAAATGCTACAGCCCGTGCATTTTAGACAAACAGTTATATTTATACGATGACAGGTACAGAATATTTAATCGTTTTGTTTAAAGGCACTCAATCCGATCAGACGCTTCTAAAGTACTAATTATTTGGCTTCGGGGGTGAAAAATATTTGATTCGAGTCGAGGAACCCACCCATCAAAGCTCGGAGTGATCAGATATCGATGTTTTAAGTTTATTATTTCATGTGTTTGTGGCCCATAAACAAGCCGTCACAGGGATGGTCTCGGTCAAATTTGCGGATATGAAGATGGATAACTCTAAAAACAAGTGTAATACGGCCACTTGAGTATTCACGAAATTTGACGCAGAAATAATTACTACTGTGACGCAGGTAACGCTGTTAGTGTTTTTTTTGGAACGGACTGGCCAAAAGTGCCATTTTTTTATATTTTGTCAAGTTATGTGTGCTCTTTCAGAAAGTGAATCAATATTAACCCTTGTTTCCAGTATAAATCCAAGATGGCGGTCAAATTCAATCATTATTTCACCCTAACGTTCCAACTGGTATAAAATTTGAGGCGCATGCATAATAAAGGCGTCATTCAACATGACATTGTCATATTTTGAAGATAGTAGCAACCCAGGCTGACCAAATTGGAAATTTATCACTTTTTGTACCAAAAACATGCAATTTTGTCATATAATCATTCTCGTTTCAATTATTTCGGAATAATAAACAGACAATTTCTCAAAAATGTTTCAGTGTAGATCAAAGGTTAAGGTCTTAGCATTTTTGGACATGTATACTCTAATCAAAACATACAATATCTAGGACAAATTCTTAACCGTATTTTAGAAATTTTGGATTATGTTACCCCTCACCCCAAAAATCATGAAATATTGTTTTTGTGATAAGCATCCGATAGAACATGGATGAGAATCTATAAAGGACACTATTTGATCACATTTCTAAATACTGCAATGGCAATTACATACACAATGACCAAAGTTGAAATATAACATCTTTTTCGACAAAACATATGCAATTTTGTAAGACAATCCTCTTCATTTCAAATAGTTTGGTCCAATAAATGGCCATTTACTCATAGGATATTTGCGATAGTTCACATGTTCGGTCTTATATGTTTTGGACATATATACTGAAAACTATGAGTACATTGTATGTGTTTAATATGTAACAACGTTTCAGAAAACTTGGTTTATGTTACCCCTCACCCCAAAACTCACGAAAATGTGACTTGTTGTAAGGATTCAATAAATCTTTGGTTAAATCTGATAAAGTGAGTTTGTCGATCGTAATTCGTCATATATTATAATGTAACAATCTCATTGTCAGTATACTGTTGAAATTAACAATTGTATGCCTAATAACAATTTATTTGATCATTTCAAATATGTTCAACCAATAGAATGGCAATATGCAATAATATACAATATGCGGTCTTCAAAGTTTCGAAAATGAACATCGAATATATATATACAACACATATAAGGGTATATACATGTAATGTTTTGGTGAAATAAAATAAAAATAAAAGAATCTTTAATACCATTAATGGATGTATTTGACCCAATATCATTGACTTATGTAATCTAGCATTCAAGAGGGGTGTATATATATATATGCATTTCAGGTCACAACTTTAAATTGTCAACCAATAATACACATAAAGATGGCCTATCTTTGTATATACTGTGTTCTTAAATTCATGTTTGTTATGTTATATAACTATAATGTTCACAGACTGATAATACCAGCCGATAGATAGCAACTCATAGATTGTCATGTTATAATCACCGCTGCCTGTGTTTATACGTTGAACAAATATTTTAAGCACACAATTACATCTACATAACTCTGTGTATGGTAAATCAGCGTTTGCACATTTGCATCTGTTACAAGTTTGTGATTTGCAACGACACTTAATGAGTTCTGATCACACAGCTGCGGCTTGGCATGACAAGTGTACCACAATCCTACCTGGTAGGCAGCTCGTTTCATATGTCCCACACCACATATGTATGACAGTAACACTTCTTAGTCTGTAGAGTAGAAACTTCATTAGTGACTGGGCGTAATCATTAAAAGTAGATACTCGCAGGTACAATCATATCCGCAAGAACGCCTCCATCAAATATCTTGCACTGAACATTTTTAGGTGGGTCCGATATATCTCCAATTGCTTCCCGGATACATCCCAGCAAATCAGATTGTGTCCCCTTGAATTTACCTCACCTCCCGTTGATAAGGCGGGGGAAATGGCCGACTCTCGTGAGAGAAAAACACGTCTGGTTCGGGGAGTTCTAGCCATCTCGTTATTGTTGATGAGCTCTGTTAAACATATCAACCCTCCATTTCCTTTCAATTTGATGTTCTCCTGTTCCTGCACTTGATCGTTTGGAATAGCGGAGAAGCGATTTCGGGTTTTTTGAACTGCCCAAATGTTGTTCGAACACACTATTACAAGAAATAAAATATTGGAAGTACGTGCAAGATATTTGATGGAGGCGTTCTTGTGCATATAATTGTGCCTGCGATAGGATCTACATGTACTTTTAATGATTACACAGTCACCAATGAAGTTTCTACTCCACAAACTAAGAAGTGTTAATGTCATGTGTGTTGTGTGGGATAGGTATTTTGAAGGCAGCACAAAAGGCAGCACTAATGAGAATGGTGGTATAGGTCTTGGACGAAAAGTTGGTGGCCAAACTAAGATTCCAAAAAAATGGAACGACTTCCTCCGTCATTCTAATAATAAGCTTGAACTTTTTGTATTCCTGACAAGTAATGCGTCAGAACATGATGATAAAGTGTTAAACATGACAGAATGTTCGTCAACTCTCAAAATAGCAAATTCTTCCAAGTAAATCTTGAGAAACTGTTGTCAGGAGGAAGCTGATATTATAATTGTGGTGGTGGTGGTGGTGGTGATACATGTGTTTCTCTAGAACAGGCAAAACTAAAACATTGTACCATGACAACAGCACATTTTCCGCTCTGGGCGATGACAATTGTTATCACTACCCAATTTTCATTCGATATCTGCTTGGTTTTTATACCACTTTGTTCTTCAATATAAAGGGCAGAAAAAGTTTCTGGATAGCATGGAAATATTATCCCGTTATCACAGATACATGTACATTTCTTCTATAGGCGAATCAACCTTTTATTCAACTAGATTCGTCCTCATATATTTTCAAAGAACTCGAACGTTTCATTACCATTAATTATAATAAAGGTTGTCAAAAGTTGCTGATAACGAGGCATATGAAGAGAATTCTCCAAAACTTGTCGCTCAAAAGGGGCCCTATACTAATACAGCATATGAAATGAGCCATATACCAGGCAGGATTGTGGTACACTTGTCATGACATAACAATTCCAATACATGGCCCGCGTGACTGGGAATGGACAGTTGAAGATCATGGATGTAAACCATTGTGGACTACATTACCAGAAGCTGCAGCTGTGTGTTCAGAACTCATCAAGTGTTGTTGCAAATCCCAAACTTGTAACAGGTGTAAATGTGCAATAGCTGATTTACCATGCACATAATTATGCAGTTGTAATTGTGATATTAAGAATGCCTAAAATATTTGTTCAATGTATCAACTTGGTCACCGGTGATTATAACATGACAATCTATGAGTTGCTATATATCCGCTGGTATGATCAGACTGTGCACATTATAGTTATACAGGTAGATGTAGATGTAGATGTGTATTTGTACAATAGATAAGAATAGATAACAAAGCATTGATATATGAATTAATGGTATTGTACAGGAGCAGCATGACCTATTGGCCGTCTTCCTGCTGCCCCTCAATCAATAATACAATAAGAAAATATGATGGCATATGTAGTTTCAGGTTTGCTGGTTGGTGTTAATGTTAAATAATTTAACTATATTGATAATTTTAATTGAAAATGGTATAAATTGTGAACTTAAGAGTATATATCTTATATACTATTGCGTTTGATGGACAAGTTAGAAAAGCTAAATCGGAATAACATTGTGAGGTCGCGACGGCCCTATATAATGTAGTTTTTGAAATAATCAGAGTGGACGGCGGATACCAGGCAATAAGTTAGATTTTTTATGACAGCATAATGCCGTACATAATTTGCCTTATCATATATAACATTTCAATTTAAAAATTCACGGACGCCGCCGTGTATGTCACAGGGCTGTCTGGAAGGGCGGATGTTCAGGTGATAACTCTAAGTTGTAAGTTGCTTGAGGCAAGTGATATGATGATTATCTATCGCAAATGTAGCATGATTTGATGTTACATGTAGCCGAATATTTACCTATTATAGTTCAGTAGATAATAATTTTTTGAATACATAATTAAACTTAATCGAATTCCACACATTGGGAAAAGTATGTGTTGGTAGATTTTCTGAAAAACATGTTCTCGGTGTTTTGCTTCTTAGTTTATTCGCCTGTCTTGTATTTACACCGAGGGAGAAAGTGAACATTTTTTCAAATGATTTTGGGAGATTTCTTTTAGACCAGTTGTACATAAAGAGCGCCGCGTGCATGGTGTAGAGATCTTTGAACATTAGAATATTCTCTTGTTTGAAAAGGGGTTCTGTGTGGCTATTATATTTAGATTTGCATAGAATACGAATTGCTCTTTTTTGTAAGGTTGATAACATATTAGCATGACATGAATGTCCCCATACTGGGAGACAGTAAAGAAGATGGCTATGGACTAAAGAGTGGTATAGAATTTTTCGTGATTCTTTTGGTAAAATGTTTTTAACTTTGTTCAAGCAGTAGAGGGTGTTGTTCAGTTTCCTTTGTATCATTGATATGTGGGTTTTAAACGTTAAGTTTTCATCCATGATAATACCTAGGAATTTGATGGACTGTACTTGCATTTGATTCCCTACCCTAACTAATTCTATGCCATTCATTTTAAGTGTAAAGTTTCTCCACTTTTCTTCATTGCCTTTAGGGTGGATTAACATGAATTTACTTTTAGCTGTATTGATTGACAGTTTGTTACAACAACACCATTCAAATATGTGTTTTAATTCGGTAATCGATGTTTTTTTTAATTTTTTTTTATCGTAGCCAGATGAATATAGGGTGGTATCAACAGCAAATGACAGCATATTCATTTTTGTACATTGGGGCATATCGTTTACATAGAGGAGAAAAATTGTCGGACCGAGAACTGACCCCTGGGGCACGCCACACGTTATCCTTTTTAATGCGGAAGTATGTCTTGACAGTCAACATGTTTTCTACCCGTTAGATAACTTCTAAACCAGTCTTTAGTAACTCCTCGAATTCCGTAATGTTCTAGCTTTCCCAATAAAATTTCATGACTGATTGTATCAAACGCTTTCGACAAGTCTATGAAAATAGCTAATGTAGAGTCCTTAGTTGGTTTATCGTTGTTTTCTGCTACATGATCTAGAAGATGCATTAAGGGGTGTATCGTAGAGTGGTTCTTGCGGAATCCATATTGGTGTTTATGTAGAATATTGTGTTTTTGAAGGAATGAAAATAGCCTACTCTGCATAAGTTTCTCTAATAATTTCGAAAAGACGGGTAAAATGCTAATGGGCCTATAATTTGTTATTTTACTAGGAGACTCGTTTTTATGGAGTGGAATTACTTTGGATATTTTCAGCCTATCGGGGAAGATTCCTAATTTGAATGATATGTTGAATATGTGCGACAGTGCTCTAGAAGTTTCGGGGATGGTCTGTTTCATTAGTTTCGATGTGAGATGATCGACGTCAACATAACAAACGTGAATTTAAGAACAGAGTATAAACAAAGATAGACCATATTTATGTTATGTGTATTATTGATAGACAAATTAAAGTTGTGATCTGAACTACATGTCTATATATACCCCCTCGTGTATGCTACATTTGTAGATTATATAAGTCAACGCCTTCAAATTATTTAATTTATGGTATAATAGATTTTTTTAATTTTATTCTATTTCACCAAGACTTGACATGTATACACCTTTAAATGTGTTGTATTCGACAGTCATTTTCGAAACTTTCAAGGCCGCATGTGGTATACGATCTTGGGAAATGTTTGAGAAATTGCCCATATATTGCTTGAAAATATTTGAAATGATGGTTATTTTACCATACAATATAGCTGTTATTAGGTATACAATTGTAAATTTAAACAGTATACTGTCAATGAGATTGTTACATAACATTATATGACTAATTGTCATCGACAAACTCACTTTATAAGATTTAACCAAAGATTTATTGAATCTTTACAACCAAGTCACATTTTCGTGATTTTTGGGGTGAGGGGTAACATAAACCAAATTTTCTGAAACGTTGTTACATATTAACCACAGAAAATATATTCATTGTTTTCAGTATATATGTCCAAAACATTTAAGACCGAACATTGTGAACTATCGCAAATATCCTATGTGTAAATGACCATTTATTTGACCAAAATATTTTAAATGACGAGGATTTTCTTACATAATTGCATATTTTAGTCGAAAAAGTTGTAAATATCAACTTTGGTCATTGTGTGTGTAATTGCAATTACAGTATTTAGAAATGTGATCGAATAGTGTCCTTTATAGATTCTCATCCATGTTCTATCGGATGTTTATCACAAAAACATAATTTCATGATTTTTGGGGTGAGGGGTAACATAATCCAAAATATCTAAAATATGGTTACGAATTTGTCCTAGATGTTGTATATTTTGTTTGCAGTATACATTTCTGAAATTGTTAAGATCTTAACCTTTGATATGCACTGAAACAGTTTTGAGAAATTGTCTGTTTATTATTCCGAAATAATTGAAACGAGAATGATTTTATGACAAAATTTCATGCTTTTGTCCAAAAAGTGATAATTTTCAAATTTGGTCAGCCTGGATTGATAATATCTTCAAACTATGACAATGCCGGATGGAATGACGCCTTTAAAATGCATGTGCCTTAAATTGTATACCAGTTGGAACGTCATGGTGAAATATTTATTTAATTTGGCCGCCATCTTGGATTTATACTGGAAACAAGGGTTAATATTGATCAGAAACCTGTTTCTAGTTCACTTTCTGAAAGAGCACACCTAACTTGACATAATATAAAAAAATGGCACTTTTGGCCAGTCCGTTCCAATATGACAAAATTTTGTCGCTAAGTCACTACACTATGTGAAATAATATCACTTATATAAGTTGCTGTAACGTTTGTCCCGCGCTGCCCCCAATGGTTACTACTGGGACGCAGATAATCACTAGAAATAAAAACGATTCTACAAACTTCTGTAACGTTTGTTCCGCTCAGTCCCAAGGGTGACTACTGGGATGCATATAAAGCTGTGAAATAATATCACCTCTATAAGTTGCTGTAACGTTTGTCCCGCGCTGTCTCAATGGTTACTACTGGGACGCAGATAATCACTAGAAATAAAAACTATTCTATAAACTTCTGTAACACCTGTCCCGCTCTGTCCTATGGTCACTAATAGGGCGCAGATAACGATGACAAATAAAAATCTCTTCTATAAGTAGCTGTAACGTTTGTCCCGCGCTGTCCCAATGGTTACTACTGGGACGCAGTTACTACTGGGACGCAGATCATCACTAGAAATAAAAATTATTCTATAAACTCCTGTAACGTTTGTCCCGCTCTGTCCCAAGGGTTACCACTGGGACGCGTATACAGCTGTGAAATAATATCACTTCTATAAGTTGCTGTAACGTTTGTCCCGCTCTGTCCCGATGGTTACTATTGGGGCGCAGATAACCATTAGAAATAAAAACGATTTTATAAACTTATGTGACACCTGTCCCGCTCTGTCACAAGGGTTACTATTGGGACGCAGATATAACCACTAGAAATAAAATCGATTCTATAAACTTTTGTAACACCTGTCCCGCTCTGTCCCAAGGGTTACTACTAGGAAGAAGATAACGATGAGAAATAAAAATCACTTCTAAAGGAGCTGTAACGTTTGTCCCGCGTTGTCCCAAGGGTTACTACTGGGACGCAGATCATCACTAGAAATAAAAACGATTCTATAAACTCCTGTAAAGTTTGTCCCGCTCTGTCCCAAGGGTTACTACTGGGACGCATATAAAGCTGTGAAATAATATCACTTCTATAAGTTGCTGTAGCGTTAGTCCCGCTCTGTCCCGAGGGCTACTACTGGGACACAGATAACCATTAGAAATAAAAACGATTCTACAAACTTCCGTAACGTTTGGCCTCGCGCTGTCCCAATTGTTACTACTGGGACGCAGATAATCATTAGAAATAAACACGATTTTATAAACTTCTGTAACACCTGTCCCGCTCTGTCCCAAAGGTTAACGATGAGAAATAAAATCACTTCTATAAGTATCTACTGAGACGCAAATAACCATTGGAAATAAGTATGTCTTCTGTCAGTTTTTGTGACGCTTGTCCCGCTCTGTCCCAATGCTTTCTACATGGGACAAAAACATACCCCCATAACTTTCTGCTCACGTTTCTTGCCATATCTAGCGGGTGAATACGGCCCCTGGTGTCTCAGACTCAAACTTAATACATGTACTATCTAACCATGAATATGTATAAGTATTTTTTAGAGAGATACACATAATAAATATACCGCATTCTTATCTTAAACGGACATGGCTCATTCGAACCTCCAAATTTGGAGGGACGGATATATATACCATAGGTCGATAAATACACGAAATATTGATATGTCGGCTTCATATGCTTTGCAAAAACACTTGCCAAAGTCACAGCCATTTCCAGCCGTTTTCAGTTTTTCGCCCGAAGTTAGACAAACGCTCTTTATTTCTACCATATAAGGAATAGAATAACAAGGAACGCTCTTTTCTGTTCCATTTCGAGCAAATGGCTGTTTTTGTTTGGAACCCAAACACATTGTTCATAGTTGCATGTTTCATTACTTCAATGCGTTTTTTTGTGTTACAGCATGCTCGTATATAGAAAGGTAGTTAAAATATTTATCGACCTGTTTCGATACCGGGAAAAAATCAAAAGCGAATAATATTATTTGAATTTTGGAGCGCAAACCACCATGTGGCTTCAAGTTCTTATCCCGCTTCTTATCACCACCATATAATATTGCCGATTGAAAGTATAATTGTATATGACTGATCGGCAATGACTTGCTTCTCTATAGGCCGGATGAATTAATTCCGTTAACTTGCTTTAAATTTCAGACTGCAAGTGAATGTCACGCAACTTGCCTAGTATGTTGAATTCATGGCTTCTGTTGGGGGCGTCTGCAGATGTTGCCGCTGGGAGTTCCTGAATTGAGAAGAAATATTGGTTGTGAGCTGTGTTTTTTTTCTAGAATTCTGGAATCATTGAACAATATCTCGACAGTACCTTTTGTGTTTCTGTTTGAAATTTGGGAAATAATGCATTTAACGCTACGGTGATACTGAAATTTGCATGCGAGCTGTCAAATTCTATGTAAAAAATTGCCCTAACTCATGTGTGAAAATAATTGGACAGAACTCATATTCAAACTCGGCCTGTATCTTTAGCTGGCAAACACACATACCAGCTTTGGTTGAGATCGAATCCAAACAGGAGTTATCGGTCGGAAACCGAAATTGGTCAAATTCTAAGTCGAATAAAAGGTCACAGATCTCACGTCCCCCGAGTCGAGGTGACTTTTTGGGACGTTCGTTTCTAAGAACAAAAAATTCAAATTCTGGCAAAATTTTTCTCAAACTAGACGATGGCCTGCATATTCACAAAGGTGAGCCACACACCTAGTATCAAGAGATTATTTTGAAGATTGCTCAATGTATCATTGAGACAACACAAATGTTATTTCTAAATGGAATATAATAGAACTTTACCTGCGTCTTGTCAAATGAGAACCACGTGCCAAATATCAAGAAATTCTGTTGAATATCGCTCAAGCGGAAAACCCGAAAATAGCTGTTTCTACGTGGAAAAATGGACACAACTCTGTAAAAAATATTATCGGACAGTCACCAAATTCGAACTTGGCCTGCATCTTCTCAAATATGAACCACGTACCAAATATCAAGAAATTCGCTTGAATATTTCTCAAGTTACAATGCGGACAACACGAAAACAGCGATTTCTAAGCGGAAAAGTGGGCATGACTCATTCCAAAATAATTGGACCGTGACCACATTCGAACTAGGCGAGCGTCTTTTCAAGTTTGAACCACATACCAATCAATAGGCGAGCGTCTTTTCAAGTTTGAACCACATACCAATCAAGAAATGTTGAAATCTGTTCAAAATTAACACACGGACAACCCGAAAACTGCGATTTATAAGTTGAAAAAGGGGCATAACTCCGTGACCAAATTCGAACTTGGTCTGTGTCTTCTCAAATATGAACCACTTACCAAATATCAAGAAATAATGTTGAATATTGCTCAAGTTACCATGCGGATAAGGATGGGTGGACGCACGCACGGACGACATGCTGATTATAAAAATGAATCATCGGACCCACCAAATTCGAACTTTGCCTGCATCTTCTCAAATGTGAACCACGTACCAAATATCAAGAAAGTATCTTGAATATTGTATTGCTCAAGTTACCATGTGGACAACACGATAACAGCGATTTCCAAGTCGAAAAAGGGGTATAACTCCGTCAAAAATCATCGGACCGTGACCACTTTCTAACTTGGCCTGCATATTCTCAAATGTGAATCATGTACCAAATATAAAGAAATGATGTGGAATATTGCTCAAATTATCATGCGGACAAGGACGGGTGTGTGGACGGATGCACACACGGACGGACATGTTAATTATAGTCCTCCGAAATTGTTCGGGGTACAAACATTCGATGCGGCCTTAGCGTAGAGGATGCTGAGCGCTAGGAACGAGTCCAAACCCACATTCGAACTTGGCCAGTATTTTTAGCTTGGAAATACACATACCAACTTTGGTTCAGATCAAATAATCAAACTGGAGTTATCGGTCGGAAACCAAAAATGTTAACAGACGGTCAAATTCTAAGTCGAAAAAAGGCCGTAACTCATGGAACCCATATTCGAACTTGGCCCCTGTGTTTTAGCTGGGAAATGCACAGACCAACTTTGATTCAGATCAAATAATCCAAACTAGAGTTATCGGTCGGAAAAAAAAAATGTTAAAAGACGGACGGGCGGCTCGAGGGACGGACGGACAGACTTATTACATATAATACGACCTTTTTTTCAAAAGGGCTTCTAAAAATGGCAATAACTTGGCTAAAATTAGTCAGACCTAACTCAAAATCGCTGGTTAATATATGTACCAAGTTTTTATTAGTCGGTATGCGGGCGGGCGTATGGGGGCGGGAGGGCACCCAAATGGGCGCCAGACCGTTAGCGCGATAACTCAAACAAACGTCCACCGATTTCATTCATGTTTGGTATATGGGTCTGTTTCAACAATATCTCGATCGAGTTCGAAAACCAGGTTTGTCCAATTTATTGTACAAGAGTTACTGGACTTAGTTTGTCTAGTTTCAGAGATTTTGATCGTTCGCGACCGTTAGCACGATGACTCAAACAACTTTGACCGATTTAATTCATATCTGGTATATGGGTCTGTTTCAACAATATCTCGATGAAAATCAGGTTTGTCCAATTTTTTATACGTGACTTATGGGACTTAGTTTGTCTATTTTAGCGATTTTGATACTTCGCGACCGTTAATTCAAACAAACTTTGACCGATTCCAACGATATTCGGTATGTGAGTCTAGGATCACCTCTAGATGGGAGCAATCGAATTTGAATGATTTTCGACGAAAAATATGGCCACCGGTTGCCATCTTGGATTTTACTCTTTGCGTCACTAAATTCTTTAGCACACCCTACAGAGCATATCCCTCCTCCGATCATAACCAAACTTCATATGGACCTCGGGGTGTTCTCTAGATGGGTGCTTACCGTTTTTTGTTCGTATTATGTTAAACAAAACATGGCTGTTAGCGGCCATCTTTGATTTTACTCTTTATATGACTAAATCCGTTAGCAAACCTTACAGGTCACAATTCTCATCCAATCGTCACCAAACTTCATATGGATCTTCCGAATGATCTCTAGATGGGAACCTCCCTTTCCCCCCGAAATTTGTTAAAAAATATGCCGCCAACAGCCATCTTAGGTTTCAGATGTGAATTCATCAGCACACTCTGCAACCCACATATATTGGAGAATTGTTTTGAATCTGTACATGCTTGCTTGTGATCAGCTCTAGATGGGAGCTGTCAAATTAGAAAGATTTTCGATGAAAAACATCTATCTTGTTTTCACCTGAGTTTTGGCCCTTAGTTCTGAGTTATGGTTCTTTAGTCGTCTATTTTAATGATTCTCGGTCAGACAGATGCACTCTTATGGGCAAAAAAACTCGACCAAGCCATCTTTGATGCGCAAAACTTGTTAAAAATTTGCCAGAAAATGCCAGAATAGAGGCTGGGACAAAGTTCCGGACGGACAGACGAGAGTCATTACCACAGTCCTCCGACGGAATGTCGGGGTACAAATATATCATGGACGTGAACTAATTGGTATATTTAGACCTACACTTCTCAGGTCATGAACGTTCATTGATATTTCGCATTTCAGCCAATTTTTTCACTGATCAACACGCATGACGTGAATATTCTACAAGTTATGTATTCCAATAGAAAATAATCAGTACATTTCACGAATCAATAAAAAAATAAGTCTCCTCTCATGATCTTCAGAATATTTGAATAAATGAACTGCACCTTTGAAAAAATTCTGTTTTACAGAAGTTCTTGTTACCGGAAAACAGTGAAATTTTAAACATTTTTCATGCCATAAAAGTAAAGTAAATGAGTTTATAATATCCAATGGGTTGATGGTTCTTAAATATTGTTGTCACAGTAATCGCTTTCATCAAATTTCACAAAGAAATTCCTGACAGATTTTGAGAAAATATATTTTGAAATAGCAGGAAAGTTTAGCAAAACGTGCGTCTGACCCTTAAACTGCGTTCACGAGAATCTGCTGAATTGCAGCCGGCGAAATGATGAACGGAATTTTGAACTGCTGAACGGGCATGGTGGGCGGTCAAATTGTGCACCCATACTGTATTGGGATATAGTATACATATTACATTTACACAAAATACGACCGATTATCTTCGTTATAAATGAGATATACTAAAATCGGGAAATTTGCTAATCAGCATTTTAGGTTGTAACCTGCTGATCAGCAGCTGGTTCAGCGATTTTGGTACACCCCTGATATTAGCTATTATAAGTTACGGGACGCTTAGTGGTCCGATATGGTGTCATGTGAGGCGAAGTGAGATCAATATTAGTCGAGGCCGTAGGTCGAGCCTAATATTGATCTCGCTGAACCTCACATGCCACCATATCGGACCACTAAGCTTCCCGTAACGTATTTATTATGTCAGTGGACAAAATCCAGCATATCCCTTTAATTAATCGTCGCTGTAATTTATTTTAATTTGGTAAGAAAAATGTGTCGTCTATGGTCATTAACTTGGGTAACGTCACAGTGACGCGCCATGGGCGTTGAACGTCAACGCATTGAGTCAATGGCTAATCACCAGAAGTTGGACAACTTGTTGAGTTTGATTGTTAATTTGTGAGTCTTTAGAATTCCTCGAATACATCGCATGCAGCATTTGGTACATGGTACTATGTCTTTAACCCTTTACCCAACAGAAGGGCCCTGTGCCAATGCATTCTCTTATATATGCGAGGCGACCTATGGTCGACTCGCATATATAAGAGAATGCATTGGCACAGGGCATAACTGTAACTATCACAATGTGGTCAAGGAGCCGGTTCCAATGATATCCATATTTGTATGGTTCTATGTCTTTAAATTCGCAGAATATGATTTCCGACAGATATCACCTTTTAGGCGCCAAAAAACACCACAAATATCCCGAGGCGACATAGTTTTCTGAAAAACAAGATGGTGGATAAGCACCCACTATTGATTTCATATGGGGTTACTGACTTAATATGGGTTCATATGTCGTCACTATTTATCGACGCTGATTGGCTAATCACAATAACTGATATACTAAAGTGTATATCGTCGGTGTGCTTCGGAAATGTCGTATAATAAAATTTGCCGCCAAAACTAAATTTTACAGGAGAGCAAAAAAAACTAAACAATTCTTCTTCTGTATGACCTCCAACAATGTCGTCAGGCATGGAGACTAATTTATAGGCCCTCTATTCGATGGATATCATGGCTTATCGATATACTGCCTTATATGGATATTAGAGCTCATACGACATTTCGGAATTATAAACAGATTATACGACATGTTTACGACAATTCAGATCTATTGTTCGTGAATGTCCCACATATACGACAATTCGACACCATGTTTGAACTATGATGGCTATTAATTATTCACACAATTCCAATGTAGGGAATGCTCTATAAACATTGGATGACAATGAATGTGTGTTTCTGTAACATTTTACGATCATATCAGAATATTGGGGTCCTCAATTAAGCTAAATAATGGTTGTGTACCCACAATGCTGAGATAATGCGATGTTACCAATTCCTATTACATCCAATACGTAAGTTAGATATGTCCAATTACACTTAATTATGAAACTAACCAGAATGACAAGTGTATTATATAGCAGACGATGGACAACAACCCATAACCACTGCATGTTCATTATGGGTAATCCCGAAAGCGTGTACACATTCAGATGGGTCATGGTAAATTAGCAGACTGGCGATCATTGGTATTATCCACGCATTCATTATGAATCAGTTGGAATAATTGGAATGACGTTTTGTTCAAAATGAATGAAGTATTAATATTGATATGTTATTGAAACATAATAATAAAAAGAAAATACAAATTTAAACAATACCAATTTAAACAAATAATAATAAAGTATCGATAATCTGACACACACGGAAATCCTTCCTCGTGTCTATGCACTTAAAATTAGTAACATCAGTTTGAAACTATATAATCACAATACCATCGAAAGCATTATATTGCTCATGTCAGTGCTATATTAGCCTTTTTGTTTTAGACATGAGCTAGTCTATCGTAGAATGCATGGTAGTCAGATGGGATTATTTGCTTTAAATCCTGTATATCTCCGTAAATGTTTGTACATGATCGAAAACTGCTTTAAATTGCATAAAATGTGCCCATATTACTCTAACCTTAAACGCAACGGTGTCTATATGAAATGAAACGTTTGGTGGTTTGGTCAGGGCGAATATTGTCGAATAATGAACATATTTTATTCGATAAAGCATGATATTTTAAGCATGATATATTCTAATTAACTAGTTTACACAAATTACCATCAGAGGGAAATGAATGTTTTCATCTTATTACACAATATTGCGGTCACAAATTAATGGTTGCTAGGGTATACAAATCAGGTACTAATTCCTGTTACATAGCGTGTTGTTTTACAAAATTGGTTCATTTAACGGATATATTGGCAATCGTAATCATATGATTACGATTGCCAATATATCCGTTAAATGAACCAATTTTGTAAAACAACGTTATGTAACAGGAATTAGTACCTGATTTGTATACCCTAGCAACCATTAATTTGCAATGACTGATTATGTATGAACAAACGTCTAATAAACACACGATTGGTATTATTAGTATCACCAATGCATGGGCTCAAATGAGGGCGTATTTCATTGTCATTCTCAATGTGACAGTCAAAGTCTTATTGTATATTATTCATTAACTTTACATTTTGATCTCTGGTTACGTCATCTGTTGCAAAAAGCATTTGTTGGGATTGATTGGTACCAGTGGGTAACCACATAACAGCATACTACGTGTAGCAATCAGATAAACATCATAGCGATCGTATATGACAAAAATTACCAACCTTGCTGACATTAGACCAGGCGGATACACCAGAAACCCAATTTATATGACTTAAAATAATATTATGCTAACAACCTATGTATCCTGTTAATTGAACATCATAAGACTACATGAACAGCACCAACACGTCCACCAACTGGAAGTTATTTGTGTTATGGCTGTATTTACACTGCTGTAGATATGTATACAGATCTGTATGAAGTCACGTGTCGCGCATTACTGTGAACACAACATAATTACCAATAGTGAACGCGCGCTGATCAGTACTCTGGTAATTGACAATTCATTACGAGTCGTGTCAGTTTAGGTCAGACATAAAAATGGATCAACTATCAGCAGACAACAGCGATTTGGTATGTGCCGCATGTATTTAAAGTGCATCCTTATACCACTTGATAATGGTTCGAAGAAAGAATGCAAATCGCATAGGAATACACAATACACAACCGTGTGCACAAATAGAGAGGCACCCATATAGCTTTAAATGGCGATTCCACCAATATTTAGGATTTCAGGTGATCATCTATATATCTATAGGTCTCCTGTTTGACACCATCTGGGCGGTGGGCATTTTGGATATGTATGGAATGGATATCCACCCTACAACACCCTTTATTTGACAGTGATGTCTTTGTAAAGCTACAGTCGCTGGGCATTCTACGAAAACTGCGGAACAGCAAAGCAGGGCGGCGACGGATAACGTCTTGGCCAGCAAAACAGTCTAACGCCAACAACTTAATTCGAATAGATTTGACCGGGTTACAACCAATTGGCGCCTGTCTAACCAATGCTCAATCTGTTCGGAACAAGACTGGTGATGTGCGTGATATGCTAGATGACAACGACCTCTCCATAGCGATGGTCACGGAAACGTGGCTAAAGCTTGATGATGATGTTGTTATCGGTGAACTGCAGCAGCATGACAAATCTCTCATCCACAACCCTCGTGGGGCCCGTGGTGGGGGAGTTGGCGTCTTATTTAACAGTAACCTTAAGGTTAAATCGGAATCTACACAGACATTCAAGTCATTTGAATCAATTGTCGGATCTCTGTGTTTTGGATCTAGGTCTATTCGAATTGCCACAATTTATCGGACATACCCAAGCACAAAAAAAAAATTAACTGCTAAACTCTTCTTCAAGGAGTTTTCCGAATTTCTCGGAAACTTTGCCACTTCAAATGGACCATTTATCATATGTGGCGACTTCAACTTCCATCTCGATGTCGCTGATGATGGTGACGCCATTAAATTCCTGGCCTTCTTAAAGTCCATGGAACTAGTTCAGCTTGTTCATGTGCCCACTCATGTAGCGGGCCACACACTCGACCTGATAATTGTTCGGGAGTCAGAGAGCCACTTAGTGCAGAAACTGGAGGTGCATGACATAGCCCTTTCCGATCACTTCATGGTTAAATTCGATATCCGAATACCAAGCCCACAGCCGTTCAAACAGACCATCAAATATCGTAAACTGAGAGACATTCAACCGTCCGAGTTCTCGGAGGCATTAGTGTCATCAAATGATGCTATAACCCTACACCTGCCAGTTGATGAATCCCTCGATAAGTTTACTCGCCTCTCCAAGAGTCTCATTGATCGTTTCGCGCCAGAAAAATCCAGGACGGTATCCAGACAACATCATACTCCTTGGTTTAATCATGAGATCAGAGATGCGAAACGTGAACGGAGGAAACTTGAGCTGCGATGGAGGTCGTCCAAACTCAACAGTGACCGAACAAACTTTGTCACACAGAAAACAGTTGTCAACCAACTGATACACCAGTCTAAAGCAGCGTATTTTACTTCGATCATATCTGATAACAAAACGAAGCCAAAGGTTATGTCGGAGGTGATTGATAAACTTCTCCATCGTAAACCGAAGCCGATACTACCCGAGCATTCGTCAACTGAAATTTTGGCGAATCAATTTTCTGACTTCTTCGTCAATAAAATTGATACAATACGGTCAATTCTGGACAGTGTATCTGATAGTGGTACGATTTCGGACTCACTCGTTTCGTTGCCGACCATTCTTGATAGTTTTCGATCGATTTCATCTGAGGAGCTTACTAAGACCATCCAGCATGCACCATCCAAGCAATGCAAACTTGATGTCATCCCAACTGTGTTACTAAAAGCCTGTCTCCCTGCGCTGATGCCATGGATTCTTGATATAGTTAACACGTCACTTTCTACCGGAGTTTTCCCAACGTCGATGAAGCAGGCTCTTGTAACACCACTCATCAAGAAGCCGGGGCTGGATCCGGTGACGCTGAAAAACTACCGACCGGTATCTAATCTTTCCTTCTTGTCGAAGGTTATTGAGCGTGAGGTCGCCAAGCAAGTCCGCGACCACCTTAAAGGGGGTGGTTCAGCAGAAGTCTTCCAGTCCGCGTATAGGTCATTTTGCAGTACTGAAACTGCGCTTTTGCGAGTGCAGAATGACATACTGCAAGCCATGGACAAACAACAGGTATCGTGCCTCGTGCTCCTCGACTTAAGCGCAGCGTTCGACACGATCGACCACGCTGTCCTTTTAAACAGACTTTCCGATCGTCTTGGGATTGTCGGGACCGCATTGGACTGGTTTAGATCCTACCTACACGACCGTACGCAGAGGGTTGCCGTTTCCGGTTCCACGTCGAAAGCAGCTTCTCTTAAATTCGGCGTTCCACAGGGATCAGTGCTGGGGCCGTTGCTCTACACTATATATGTACTACCCCTTGGCGACATCATTAGACGACATGAATTATCTTTTCACTTCTATGCGGATGACACACAACTGTATATTCATTTTAAGCCGGATTTTGATTCTGAAAGTTCTACCAAATATAAGCTTGAACGATGTGTGGCTGATATTCGATCATGGATGACAATCAACTTCTTAAAATTGAATGCAGATAAAACTGAAATAATATATATTGGTTTGCGACAGCAACTTTCAAAATGTTCTAAACATAGTCTCAATATTGAAGGCAGTGTTGTCTCGCCATCCAGCACAGTCCGCAACCTCGGATATTTCTTGGACGAGAACCTGTCTGCTGAAAAACACATCGAGCAAGTGTGCAGGTCCTCGTATTACCATCTTAGAAATATCAGCAGGGTGTGGAATGTTATCGACGTCGAGACCACAAAACAGCTAGTACATGCCTTCGTTACAAGTCGTCTGGACTACTGCAATTCTCTGTTGTACGGCTGCAACCAGTCTATCTTGGACAAAATCGAAAATGTGCAGAAATCTGCATCACGAGTTATTTTTATGAGCCGTAAATATGATCACGTCACGCCATTATTGCGCGAGCTCCACTGGTTACCTCCGAGGGAACGGATTGAATTCAAAATTTTGAAATTAACGCACAAGTGTCTGAATAGCGAGGCCCCATCATACTTGGCAGACTTGATTTCTCGATATGTTCCTCCGCGGCCTCTGCGGTCTGAAAGTTCTCACAGCCTTGTGTTTGTACCGGGTGACCTCGTAACAGCTGGTGACCGGGCCTTTTCCGTGGCTTCACCATTTCTCTGGAATAAATTGCCTGCTCACTTGAGGGCACCCCAGTCGCTTAAAATGTTCACATCTAAACTTAAAACGCATCTGTTTCAACGTGTGTATCATCCGATCCACTGATGGTAGCCAGATGAGCAGCTCATTGTACATAATTGATATTTCTTACTATGTTCTAATCATCATTATATATGTATTGATGTAAAGCCTAAGAGCTCTATGAGGATTTACGGCTTTAAACTAAATTTATAAATGTATTAAAAATTCCAACTGATGATAATTCCAATGACAATGTTGGCCAAATGTTGGACAATATTGTTTTCTTAAATTAACTAGCAGTTTTTGACTGGCCACGGGGAGGGACCAGGACACAATCTTTCCAAGTGTTGGAAATTTCCAACCTGACACCCGCCCCATGATAAGGTTGGAAAACTTCCAGCTGATCGAAGTTCCAGCCCAAAATTTTTATAAAAAGTAGGATATTACGCAAATATTGGTCCGAAAACAATACCCCCCCCCCCCCCAATAAAATGTTTGAAAATCAAACTAAAAGATAATTTTCAACCTATTGTTGGTTTGGAAATTACAACTAATGTTGTGTCAGGTATGAAATTTCCAACTGTTGAAAACTTTGACCAAAGTTTCCATTCCCTGTCCGTGTTCAATATTCGAAATACACGGGTTGAAATGACAACGAACACTAAAACACATTCGCCAAGCCCGAGTAACAATTAATCAAAACAGATTTGCCTGTCGCAATACTTCGGCGATGACCGTGACGTACATCGGACACGATTTTTGCTCACAAGAACTAATACCGTTTTCTTTCTGTGTGCATTTCTATATCAACCCGTTTACACTAGTCTGCGTGTAGATCTGTGTACAGTTCTATTGCAATGTAAATGCACCCTATACCATTAAAGATGACATTCAGTTGATCGTTGATTTGCATTTTCATGATCGTGTCGTGACAGTTTGCCCTCTGTTGTCAGCATCAATACTCTAATCAGAATTATATGTTCTGATAGTGTGTTCTAATATCTTCAAAATGACTCATAAATCATTAATATCCAATTTAAATAAGATAATATGTATGTCAATACCATTTCCACTACCCATAACGATCGGGCGTATATGGGGCGCCATCTCTGCAAATATTCGTTTTCGGATATATCTCCTTGGATCCAAGCAGATATCTGCTCGCATTATGGAGATATCTCCTCGGTTTCAAGGATATATCTGCTTGGAATATGGAGATATCTCCTCGGAAATATTTTCAAGGAGATATCTCCTTGAAACCGAAGAGATATCTCCATAATGCGAGCAGATATCTGCTTGGATCCAAGGAGATATCTCCTTGGGTCCAAGCAGATATCTGCTCGCATTATGGAGATATCTCCTTGAAATATGTTCAAGGAGATATCTCCTTGGATCCAAGCAGATATCTGCTCGCATTATGGAGATATCTGCTTGAAAATATATCAAGGATATATCTCCATATTCCGAGCATGATATCTGCTTGGATGTATTTCGATCATAGATATATGTACTGTGGAGAAATCATTAATATTTCATGGCCGCGGTTTTCCAAGGAGATATCTCCATAATCCAAGCAGATATCTGCTAGGAATATTTTCAAGGATATATCTGCTTGGAATATGGAGATATCTCCTTGGGTCCAAGGAGATATCTCGTTGAAAACTATTTCAAGGAGATATCTCCATAATCCGAGCAGATATCTGCTTGGATTATGGAGATATCTCCTCGGTTTCAAGGAGATATCTCGTTGGAAATATTTCAAGCAGATATCTCGTAGTTGCGAGGAGATAACTCATAGGATCAAAGGAGGGATCTCCATAATCCAAGCAGATATCTCCTTGGATCCAAGGAGATATCTCCATAATGGACCATATTCCAAGCAAATATCTGATAGGAAGTGCAATTCCAAGGAGATATCTCCTCCAAACCAGGAGATATCTCCGAATTACGAGGAGATATCTCCGAAAACGAATATTTGCAGGGATGGCGCCCCATAGGCGTAAACATAAAATTTAACAAGATATTTCGTGAACGGTATAATGTTATATTAGGCTATATACAAATAATAAATATGTTGAATAGTGGGGTGCTGGGGCATGGGGCATGGGAACACGTTCAACCTGGTCCGCCATGACTGGCTGTGAAAGCTATAAACTGAAAATATGAGAATTATTGATCTAAATGAATATATACATAAACACAATTGAACAACTAGAATGCACTCAGAGAGATGCCAACGTGCGCAAAAATGTAATAAACAATAATTTAAAAAATAATTTCACTGTATTTTACTTAATTTATTTTATTTAATTTAATGTTAGCAAAAAAAGACAATTACCATTTCTCATTTCATCACAGATAAAAGGCAAATTACTATATTAATCATTTAAGTAATTAAAACCAATTCCATGTTGCCGAAAGGATGAGACTTTAATATCGATTACATTTTTTTCAGCCGCATATTTTCATTTTCCGATAATCAAAGTTGACCAAAGGAGCAATTATAAGAAATAATTAATACCATTTGTGTAAATATTGATAGCAGCCAATATGCAACAATAAATATCAATAATTAATCAATAACGATCATTTTATGTAATAATAAACTCTTCTTGAAAGCGGTGTGTGTGTCAACAAATGCGTTTTGTTTTGTGTTACGTCACTACGAGCATGCCAGTTTTAAATATAGAAACAGGGAATCCCGACAAATGGCGATATCGGCGACAAACAAATAATCGAAAACAACACATAAACACATAAAATAAACATAGCAAAAACGCGGCACAGTAAAAATGTCAGAACGCCACGAGGTTTTATGTCGTTTTTGGTGACGTCATGGAGTGAAACGGAGTAGGGTGACACCAACGTACGAATATGTCTGATCGCCATACTGTTGCGCGAGCGCACGTAATAATGTTTTGGAAATGACCGAATATGAAGCGATTTAGGGATAAAAACTCATCCCCACATTTTTTATAATATTATAAGTTAAATCAATCTGCTTATAGCCTCGTGTTCACATATTCTCAACAAACGACGCATGCAGTCCCTCCAAAGATGGAGCAATAATAGGCCTACACATACCGTCAGCATAACATATATGACTGATTTTTGCAATGGCAACATTGCAACCAACATCACATGTATTCAGTCTTTCGGTAATCTCGTTGGTATAACATTTAAATTGTTAAGTGCTCAATATGTCACCCTGTCTGACACCACTCGTGACAGACCGGAAGCATTTCGAGTATGTTTGTCGCCAGCGAAAATCACGATGACTTAGTAGCATTTCACGGTTGACTCGATCGAGCGCTTTACTTGCGTCCAAGAAGAACACGAAAACAGGATTATTCTTAGAATTATAATGCCGTATTGCTTCTTTTAATGCAAATATGCAGCCGTCCGTTGAATGATCTTTTTAAAAACCAAACTGCATGGTTGTCTGTGGTATATAACTGTTCAGAGCTTTTATTGAACAACACCACGCATTTCAAGTACTTTCGAAATAATACAGGATATAACGCCACCGGACGGCGGTTGTCTTTGTCGGCAATAATCCCAGCTTTATTTTCCAATATAGGCACAAGGGTCACTTTCAAAAAATTTGGGGAAAGGTGCTCATTAATGATTATACAATTTAAGACTATGGTAAGGCACTTGCGAAATAAAGATCAGACGCGCCCGGAGGGCGCGCGTGATGTTTATTTCGCTTATAAATCGGACGCCGCGCTTATAATATATTTATAACACCCAATCGGCCCTCGACAAATGATGTTATCAAATAAGACCCGGTGACCGACCTTTATATTTACTGTAAAGATCTTTAAGTCGTGCGCGCCTGTTCTATAGAACGATCTAGCTATCGTGATTACAATAGGCATATGTGCATTGTATTCACGACGCACACCTTGGTTGAACAACTATGCACTCCCGATTATTCAATTCAATTTAATGACTCTTCATCATGTTGGATATTACAGAGTATGTGGATAATTACTCGGGCCGATCGGCGTGTTATAATTGTCGATATAGACGCGCTGACGAAAATTGTTCTGTTCTTGTGTGAAGTCTCTTCTTTGTGTTAGGAGCACCCCATGCATAATGGGTAACATATTGATCTCATATAATTACGTAGCATACTTGTATATGTTTAGACTATTATGTTGAATATGATATAAAAGAGTCTTGGACTAAGAGGTTAAAATGTTTTATTTATTTATTTTGTTGTTGGTGGTGGTGGTGTTGTTGTTGGGATATTGTTGTTGGGATATTGTTAAAATAAGCCATGTCTATATATATATATATATATATATATATATATATATATATATATATTATATATATATGTGTGTGTGTGTGTGTGTGTGCGTGTATGTGTGTAATTATGTATGTATATACATATATATGCATGTATATACATATATATGCATGTATATGCATGTGTGTATATATATATATATATATATTATGTAACTCAATTTCATTACAGATAATAATCATGTACGTAATATTGGTACATCGTTATTTACAACATCTTGGATTCTTGGTTTCAACAACAATGACAAAACAGCATATATACCTAATGTATTTTTTTTTTTGGTTCGCTTGGAATCTTTAGATAGGTCTGTAGAAATTTGATTTTCCTATTCCGGACATAATAATGCAAAATGGATCGTAACTGATTATTGTCTGCATTGTATTTTATCTATGTCTACTTGTACTTAGATTACGTTCCAATATTCGGTACAAACCCTGGACAGTTCTAATTTGTATATAGTGTATATACGTTTTCTCATGTACCATGTGTAATGGCTGAGAATAAAGCATTACTTACTTAAAAAGTATTTGCAGCATAATAATGTCCAGCAAGATAGAGTTATGTCTCATATTCCGATGACTTAGAACATTAATTTTTTTCAAAAATCAATGTTTATCACAAAATAGGCATATGCCTGCTAACGGGTTATTGATTGTCACTACTCCGAATTGTGGCCTCGGATTTTGATGACTCCGTGTAAATCAAATTCAAGACCACAATCTTCATCATTGATCAGTTATCACACTAAAAGAGTTTTACTGTCGAAAGTCAAATGATCAATTTGTCTTTGAGTTACACGAGTCGTGGCCAAATTACTTCGCACTCGTCATGTTAAATATAAATACATGATTAATAAATTCAACTGTTTAACTTACAGCGACGGGGCGACCATGGTTCGTCTCGTCGTGAGAAAATTTTGGTTTATGTCACCGAAAAGTAGTCATTTCCTTGCACCTTAGATACTCATAAAGCAACCCAAAGCTACGTATATTACTCAAGTTAATCATTTCCATGGGTGCATTAATTCTGTTGATGGCACCCAGAGCATTGGTCATGAAATTACGCACGTGAGACCGCAGTCTGATTGAAGACTAAATAAATTATCAATCTACGTGTTACACTGTTTACAAATTTATAACATTCCGACAGGTATATAAAAACCCCTAAAGCATCTATGCACTGACCAATAATACCTAGCAAGGAGAATTGAATTAAGTATTTCCTAAAATTTCAACAGGTAAGCTTCCACGAAAATGAAACCGAAAGGATATATTCTGACAATCGTGAAACTATTTGTGCGCTGTGACGTCATACTGCAGAAGATATTTGTATAGGGGCGTACTATGAATGGTAACTCGGAACGCGTAGCTTGTTCAATAGTCTGCATTAGTCCAATAACTATAGTTAGGGCCACTGCTATAAACAGAGTGTTACCCCCTGTGTTATGAAATATAATTGAGTTTTGGCGGGAAATGTGAACACGTGCGTCGTTGTTTATGCGTTTGTGCTTGGGGCCCCACGCGGGTAACAAAACTATTATTGATCGTACTTTTACTTTATCTCCATTTTGGTGGATATGTTTTGCACGGGATCTCCGATCGTGCGTAGTTTCATCCACAGAAATCCCGTGCACAAAATATCCATACTCATGCAGCAGACCGGAATTCTATGATGTTACCGCGACATTTGCATATGTGTATTACACTGTATACAATTACAATTAACGTCTCTATTAATTTGACCGCCCACCAAACATTGCGTTGTAGTTTTGGCGCTTTTATTTCAAAGGGTTACACTGTACCGGTAACATATTGTGCTCAATTGACTCGTCTTTTCACCAGTATTCTGTATAACCCTCGTACTCCAGTTGCAGTTGGATTCGTTTTACGATATATTGCTATTGACTTTAGGTACATGTATGTCTCAAACATATCATCGGCGAGGGGAATGAGGCCATTACACGGACGCTCGGCCGTAGTAACTGAAACCCTGCATGTAGTTTATGCACATGTCCTATAAATTGAACTACGCATCAATGAGTAGTTAGTATATACATGTTTAATTGGAGGTTCTGATGGTCATACATGTACATCGAATTTCAAATGGGAAAGTAGGTTTAACACGTTTTGAATTTGTGTGAGGCCAGAACAAATTCCATGATCGTCTCTGATGAAGAATATTCTTTGTTCTTTGGGTCGATTGTTTCACTACGTTTTCATGTTGCAATGTATCAATGTGAGTCATCGTATATATTCATGTACAACCTTATTGTATTATATCATACTAGCTGGGTAGCCCGGGTGAAGAATGCGTAACGTATTAGTGGCCCTTCAAGTCATTTTAAATAATTATTAATCGTATTGGGTAAACAGCACCTATTGCATGACTATCCGAATAAAGTTACATCTATATTTTAAGTTGATAATAAACGCTCTGTATATATTACTAATTATTAGTGCTTCTTTAAGTCATTTGATGTCAGCTGCACCTATCCCGTGACAGTCCCCGTGTCATTTTATTCTGCACCAATTTCCCCACAAATCGGTTGGTCGATAATCAACGCTCTCTTTATTGATCATATAATTTATTAGTCCACATTTAAGTCATATGATGTCAAATGCGCCTATCCCACGACATTCCCCTGGTCAGGTGACCCATCTGTACAAATTGTCCTATATATCTTCTAAGCTGACAAGTAACGCTTGTTATTTCTCTTATTTGCCCCCTTTAAGTCGTATGAGTCAACGGCATCTATCTCATGACACGCTACGGGTCAATTTATCCCCGTGTTTAAATTTTCACAGTCCAAATTCCAACCATTTTGTTGGGTATATAATTAATTATTCAGTTAAATTAGTTAATAGTGCCCTTTTAAGACATATGAGGTCAACGGGCATATCTAATCAAATTCCCCGGGTCAAATTACTCATATGT
This sequence comes from Siphonodentalium dalli, assembly GCA_032622095.1. Classification (NCBI taxonomy): domain Eukaryota; kingdom Metazoa; phylum Mollusca; class Scaphopoda; order Gadilida; family Siphonodentaliidae; genus Siphonodentalium; species Siphonodentalium dalli. The sequence continues at coordinate 82,430,861 of CP136066.1, forward strand.
ACAAATGTTCAGCTCCGAGGATCCAACCATTTGGTCACCTCTAGCCAATATATATATAAATAATAATTAGTGCCATTTTAAGACACCAGATAAGAATAATGTTAATAGTAAAACGAAATTTGGTGCATGTACTCTCGTGTACAAAAGTGTGAATGTGCGGTATATGTGGGGGAGAAGAGAGACGGCTCTCGGAGAGGATCGACGAACACTCCCGGGACATAAGGCTGCATCCAGATAAGCCAGTTTACCAACATTTCATTGGGACTGGACATTCTATTAAGGACATGATTGTTTCGGTGGTAGAGATAGTCAGCGGAGAGAAGCAACTTTGACTTATAAAAGAGAATTCATGGATTTTAAGACACGACACACGAAACGTCAGAGGATTCAATTCCCGCGCCAGTGTGAATACGTCAGTGTGATTACGTCAATGTGATTCTCTAAAGTTATGACGGCCATTTTTGACGCACAATATTCAACCGATTGTCATTTAGATAAGTAATGTTGTAACATGTATCCGAAAGTGTATTTTGGATCATCACTGTGGAAGGCCTGTGGCCGAAAACTTTGATATTGAGCAGCTATTATATATCAGTATCAGTCGGTACATTTATATTCCCGTCCACTGCATGATCCATGTACATAATTATATGCAACATATATATATAGAGCCTGGTCGATAAACTAAAATTTTAGGGTCTACCTAGAATTTTTTTTTGACTAAGTTGATTTTTATGCTATTTTTAAGAGGAATATCTCCTCTATAACATATCCAAAAGCCACTAAAATCCGCTTTGAGCATTTGTTGTAATCCAAGATGGTGTCCACGATAGCAGTTGTTGTTGAAATATTCTGAATTATGTGGTAGGTGCACCATCTAATACCAAATTAGTAATAAAATACAACACGCATAAACAAAACGTAAACCATATCGGTAGAATGTCTGTCCAAAATGGCCGCCAAATTGGACAAAATTTTATGAAAATTACAATTTGTGGAAAATTGAATAGCTAGTCCGATAAGAGTGAACACGCCCTCGAATTATCCGAGGAAGAATGATTTCAGAGTTTAAGGCTAACTTTTGATAATAGATGTACGAATATCTCTCTAATGCATCTCGCCAGAGAGCAGACCAAAGCAGGGTCTCACACAACGGTTCAATCTGGACTTTTTGGGCACCCAGAAACAGAAAAATAACGCAGTTTTATCTGTACTGTTTATCGCGAATCATGTGATATATGTGTAATTAAACAGTTAAATGCGATTTAATAGGGATGTATTGATTCTGAGACCTTTTTCTAGAAACCGAAATATATGTACTCAGAGCAGTCCCACAAATGTGACAGATCATCATTTATTTTTAAATCTACAACATCAAACCTGTCAAAATTCACTACAAAAGAACAGTGTTGAGCTATTCACAGAGTAGTGGGTAAAATGTGTAGATCATATTGTCCATGTCTTAAAATAATAGTCATAGTTGCCTCCGGTCAAGTGATGAAACATGAATATTTCGCTTTGATCACATTAATGCATGGTGGTATACTATGAACGCAAATTATCAAAATACAAAGGTGTACCATAGACTATCTTCAATAAATTCTCAACTTAACCAAAATTGGCTATACCTGGAAATAAAACGTGCTTATATTCAATAAGGCCACATATATGGGAAACATACTACGTTTTCGGCAACTGCATCACGGCGCTTAACCCATCTCCCTAATGTTACACATACCTGCTACAAATAAAACCATAAATAGCATCATTGAGTGAATGTTCAACGCAGAAATAATAGCTTTAAACGCTGCTAACCTGATATTTAGCTCAAGTACGTGGGTGACAATGGCAAGATTTTTTAAAACAACAAGATGTTGAAAACTACTATTGCGCATTACATTGTAGCATATTTTCATTGTAAAGTGCCGACTGAAGCAATTTGAACAAAATTGTTTACTAAGAAACCGGTTTGGTAGCAGCATAAATATTGGTCTTAAATAAAATGTACAATGTATCGTCTCTTCGATCTGGTGACATGGGGTGCTAATCTAATGAAGAGAGGAGTGTTTCTTTACAGTACAATCAACATACGTGTATGGTTTATTATCACGGAGAGTGTTGAAAATTTCGGAAATGTAACTATTATTTACACCGCAAGGGTGTGCTCTTCATTTTCAGTGTTAAATTCAATAATTAACACAATCCAAACGAAACTACCACGCACTGTGCGGCGAAACATTACTTTGCGTGTTGCATGCCCGCAATAATTTTTGTTTGACCAGATTGTTGGATGTATTCTAAGCAGAAAACCAAAGCTTTAAAATCGTAAAACATTGGGATTAACCTGCGTTGCAGTGACCCATGAATCCGCCATATAGATATGTGTTACTGATATGCGTACCTTTAAAGATATTTAACAACATACTTGTAAATTACAATACGTAGTTTCACTTCTAGGTGGTTATCCAATATGTTACTTTCATCGTAGCATAGCTTGGAGTTGCGGCCATTTTGACAGCCATTTCATGGCCGCGATTGTACTATTTTTTGTCCTTGTTACTCTATTCGCTCCCGTACTCTAATTTCACACACACGGGTATATATCGGTTGGAGGAGTAATGCGTGCTAGTGTCGCTGGTGAGGGATATATGTAGAAAACCCTACTTTACAAGGCCGGAAAACATTGCACTTTTAAATCGTTGTAAAATTAATTGCTCACAGCGGATTTTAGCTGATTTTGGATATGTTATAGGTTAAACTGGTGTAAATAAGGTTCCGAGTGACATCTAGCGGATGCGGGAGGAATATATAGGAGAGAATAAAATAGACACTGGGCCCTAATTGGTCAATAGCCTTGTGTGCTTTTCACATGAAAAAATCATCACACCTCTTCCCTATGATTTCCCATAGGTAAAATAACCATTGGCACAGGAATTAACCCTTTGTAGTGAAGTTTGAATATTTTGGTGTGGTCTAAAATATGACTGTATTTTTTTATGCGGTTCTGACACTAGTTACGAAAACATAAGATTTAAAGGCGAATTCCCTGCTAGACAGACATGATTTTTTTGTGTAAAAAGTTTCCCAAAATGTCAATTTTTCAGATTTAAAGTAAATTTTGGACCCAACATTTATATTGCCAACACTATACGCTAAAACGTTAGCACTGAGGCCTATGGGAAACATTTACACCAGTGTAACCTATAGAGGATAATATATTATATTCCTCAATAAAATGGAATAAAAACCAATTTAGTCCAAATTTGTTCTAGGTCAAACCTTTTATCGACCAGACTAATACGTTACGTTATACACGAACGTTGTATAACCATTGTATGCATGTGGCAGAATTTGACAGGTGCGGGTGAACTACAAGTATCCCTGCAGGAGCGCCACAGTAAAATATAATAATGTCGGACCAATGACTAATCGGAAAGTCAGCAGAGATATCTTTTATCACAAGGTATTCGAAACAATTCCACACAACCTTGCTGTCAGCAAAGTCGTGGCTGTTTACTCAGAGGTGTGTATAGCGTTTGGTCATTATGTTAAATTCTATCATAAAGCCTGTAGACATGTCTACGAATTTGACATTAATTGACATATTATGATCCATGTGACCGAACCGGGATGTGATACACGTGAGCTTTATTCCCTTGTGACGATTCGTGTGTGCACTTCCCACGATAACAGCACACGGAACGTAATTGCGTAACTAACATGACCCATCATGAAAACATGTGATCCACGAACACTATAGCGACATAACTGAATTCAGCTTCAAATAGAACGCACTCAGAGAGATGCCAACGTGCGCAAAAATGTAATAAACAATAATTTAAAAAATAATTTCACTGTATTTTACTTAATTTATTTAATTTAATTTAATGTTAGCAAAAAAAGACAATTACCATTTCTCATTTCATCACAGATAAAAGACAAATTACTATATTAATCATTTAAGTAATTAAAACCAATTCCATGTTGCCGAAAGGATGAGACTTTAATATCGATTACATTTTTTTCAGCGGCATATTTGGATTTTCATTTTCCGATAGTCAAAGTTGACCAAAGGAGCAATTATAAGAAATAATTAATACTATTTGTGTAAATATTGATAGCAGCCAATATGCAACAATAAATATCAATAATTAATTAATAATTAATCAATAACGATCATTGTGTGTAATAATAAACTCTTCAAGCGGTGTTTGTGTCAACAAATGCGTTTTGTTTTGTGTTATGTCATTCGTCGTATTTGACCCGGAACTCGGCTGAAGGTTAGGCTATTCAGCCTATTGCGTCGAATTACGAAATCGCGTTTTGAATGTCTCTCTTTTCCCGCACGATAAAAAGAGGTCTTCGCACGAACCAAAAATGATAAAACTTCCCAATTATAAGTAAAAATACCCAAATGAAGGAGTCTATGTAGGTCCCGAAGGAGTCTATAGACTCTTTGATGTAGAGTTCTGATGAAAAAAATGTAGGTCGATCTATTATTGTCATAACTTTGACGTATTTTGACCTGGGAGAAAAAATCGAAATCGAGGCTCACTACGAGCATGCCAGTTTTAAATATAAAAACAGGGAATCCCGACAAATGGCGATATCGGCGACAAACAAATAATCGAAAACAACACATAAAATAAACATAGCAAAAACGCGGCACAGTAAAAATGTCAGAACGCCACGAGGTTTTACGTCGTTTTTGGTGACGTCATGGAGTGAAACGGAGTAGGGTGACACCAACCTACGAATCTGTCTGATCGCCATACTGTTGCGCGAGTGCACGTAATTAGGCTGGATTTGTTAATGGTGGTGTATATATACACATGTTGGGCTTACAATTATGATTAATAATCACAGATTTTAAGTTCTAGTCATGGGATTGGTCGCTTTCAAACGATGTTTGGTCGCTTTCAAATGATGGGACGTAATTCCGAAATGACGTATAACACCATGCGGTCAACAAATATAATTCAGAAATGTCGTATAACTTATACGACATTTCGCAAGCACAAGAAATTGACCAATCAAAACAATGCATAATAAGAACACGTCATAAATTTCTTCTAGGAGGGGCTTTCTAGCCAGGATTGAATTTTTCCCGCTGTAATCGATGACGTAGAATCCGATTCTGCAATAAAAATATTTCGCGCCAAAATGACAAAAATCGCAGTATACGACATTTCCGAAGCACACCGACGATATATATTTACTATTCGACGGGATTATTCTAGGAGGCACCACATATAGAGAAACAATTGAACTTCCCGAGGAGTGCAATCATATTGACATAAGCATAACGCGCGTCGGTTATCAAATATTAGGACGACATATATAGTGCATTGAGAGGACATATGATCCTAATTCCATTATAACTGAAGACTACGGAAACAAATAATGTGGAACGAAATGAAGACGAGACCTTATCGATAATCCAACCTTGCGGCATTGTGTTGGTGAAGGTCGAGCTACACTCGACATGTCACACAATTCCCGCACCCTGTTCTGCTGGATAGCTCGCCTTCGTGTCAAATAACTTCATGCTCACAATGGATACAGAGGTTGAGTTAATCGGAGCCACCGATACAATGGCCAATAGCAGAGGCGCCTGTGCGAACTGGTTGAGGAAGGTCCGGGATCCAGTTTACAGAAGGAAGCTCATGTCAACCATCTGGCTCTGGAGTGCTTTCGTTGTGCATGTGAGTTACTTTAAGGACTGTTCTCGTTTTTGATGCCTGAACTAAACAGATCATGCACTTTTATTTTAGAAGACAATGTCTCCAAAACCAGTAAGTCTTTCGATTGTGGGCTATGTTTGTTACATGTTGGAGGGAAAATTTTATAAGTATTTTATAAGTATATTCGTTACCCATCAAACTCGAATCTAAATTTTGTTAGGTCGTTTTGCGACAGAACATGGTAAACAGGACTGTTCGGTTGTCAGTGTGTTTGTTTCGTGGATGCCGATACCGACAATTAATACAGACACGTTTTGCCATATGTTTCACACGTCCACGTGTATATGGATAGTGTGTTGTTCAGTGTACTATAATTATCAACGAGTTGCTCGGCATTAGAGACAACTATTCATTTTCATTCGTTTCCGTTTGGGTGGACTTCACAACACTCGTTTCTGATGTATTCGTCGATATATATATATCTCAATTCTAAACATGATGTGAAACACTCCGGTAGGGTGATCAAATAGAAATGGAGAATAATCTTGTTCAAAGTAGTAATTTTTTTCAAATATTAAATCCAAACATCGTTATGCTGATATCTTAATTAAACGCGGTGACTGCAGACGGCGAAATCATTTTCGTTAGTTGTGAGATAACTACCCATTATAATCTCACAACTTGATTCAAACTATACGAATGTCCCAATATATAAAACCCCAAACTCAGATATTCGTGTTCGGTTCTCGAAACCTCACACGTCTTATTCTCAGCGAAGATATACACACAATGAAGATGGCTCCCAAATATGGGCAAGGGAAATGCCCATAACGAAGGAACCAATCCCGATGTGTATTGCCAAACGCCTCATCTAATATGCGTCCCAAATAGTATATAAGAGACAACCACATCCCATCACCTCATGCTTTTCCTATTCCACTTCCGAGCCTCTAATACGTAGAGGCTCGACTATTCTAACACTAGCATCATCGATTGTCACATTTGTATACACTGCTTGTATCTTATTCACGACGTAATAAAGACTTGTACCTATATATATATATATGTGTCCATTACCTCACATAGTATTAATGATGCCGTGAACAGTTCTGCGTCTCACATATACAGCATGAAGTCTCAGCTACTAGACGACCATCGCCAAGATACATACAAGACGACTACTGCCAAGATAGAGACTAGACGAACACTGCCAAGATACATACTAGACGACCACAGACAAGATACATACTAGACCAACGCATCAATCAACGGCCAACAAACCATACAATCTCAACCACGACTCAACCACGGGAACACAGCCTGATGATATTGGCAGATCCGGTGATGTACTAAACAACCTTCCACGTGATGCGCAACCTATACACGCATCATGTCATTCACAGGCAATAAAACACCACTCTGGTAGAAAACGCGCAACTTTTCACATTAAAATTAAATTTAATAAGGCGTATTTCATATGAACTACGAATTAAATAAATACGAATTAGTTAAGTTATAATGCAACTTATGCAAGCTAACTTCAAAACAAAACATTCGGCAAACATTTCGCTGCCCATGAAACATAGCCGTATCATGCAGTTAGAATGCGATACGAGGCATTACATATCTAGATATAACTTATGGTAACTTCAATACCTCACAATCACTAATTTTAGATAGTGTACATGATTTTTATTAGTTTTATATAAAACAGGTTTTACAAAGGCAGAAAAAAACGACACCTTCTCCCATCCCACCCCTTAGACATAGAGACAGGCACCCTGTCAGCTCACGGCATGAACTTGCCAAAAAGCGAAAATCTTTACCCATGCCAGTGGCATGGTCATTTAGCATATATATCAAACAGGGCACTATCTCGTTTCCCAAATCTCTAATTCAATTCTCGATAACAGGTGTACGTTGATGAGTCATCATCGACTCAAGCCTCGGAGCAATTAAACTCAATTAGCATGTAATATGACGACTGACACTCAGCGTCTTTGACCAATCGATCACGTGCGGCTCGTGCCAACCTGTCAATCATGGCTTCTGGCATGTGCCATCTACGCGTCCATAACATTGATGGGTTTTCCATATGGCAAGTGAAATTTATGGAAATCAGGAACTCAGTTTGCGTCTTCATTGCTTCAAATATGCTTGACTCAATAATATAATCCGCGACATAGCATACGCACGGCCGCAAAGCACACGCATATATATCAAGCACAGTCCCGTATCCATCTAGATGCCTCATCTATACATATCCCGACCCCAAAATTACCCCCCCCCCCCCTCCCTTCGCTCGGCCAGCACAAACATCACCATTTTTATAAATTAATCAATTAAAATGACCCTCGATATCGAAATCATTTGTGCTAGTTTCTCGCTGACATATAAAGTTGCGTCCCCAATCGTAATGTAAATATTTACAATTGATCATAGTTAAATGATATTTGTTATGGATAGTTAAATGATATTTGTTATGGGGTTAAATCGTCCATTTTATGGAAATTTCCCCCAAACTTAGTAGAAGGCGACATTACCCAGGCTGGCATAGCACCTGAGTACTAACTTATCAGTTTCACGCTCTCGAAAAAGTCCATAATACGTATATTTAAACTCAAAATTACTTGATATTCATTAACTAAGTTATTAGTATATCGCACGGCGCCTATCACGCGCAATTGCATTCAATTGGGAGAGCCCCCCCCCCCCCCCCCCAATAAAACCAGACCATCTCAAACATAATAGAATAGGAGAAACCCAAGTCAAGCTAACCTATCAAATTCTGCCTACGAGAAATCACCAAAAACAAAAATTTATTTCACTGCTCGCATAAATGTTTATATATATATAAAGCCCGACACACTAATTATCTATCATTCGTTCCGTACGCTTTTCTCCCTCGTCATATACAGGGACCCGGCCAATTTAACATGCCCATGCTTTCAAGTATCATATTTCTCATTACATTCATAGCAATTAGTTACAAGTGCTAAATGGGTCTCACACAATCATGCAGAGAATACTTTCGAAATTCGGCTCCATTTGATGCCAATGCAATCACGTGTTACCCATCAATTCACCACCAGGCTCCGTTTATGTCAGCGATTCGCTTCGAATGCTAAAGAGGTTACCCACAGAAAGACTGTACGATACAAACCCATAATGGCAGATCGCGTGATCAATGCCATACTCCACATGTCTATTTAAAAATTTAGTTTATTGGAAATTACCCATTATAATTCAAGAATAGATACATTAACCCAAACGTTACCGTCTTCATACCCGAGGAATAATTGTAAAATCACATGGAAATTAATATTGATTCCCAAAATGGCTTACCCGATTTTATATTAATTAATTAACCCTTTAACACTAGCATTTTTTTTTAAATCACAAATATTACCTCCGACCAATATACAGGAAAACAAATAAAACTTTTAAACAAACATTAGCTAACTTATATTTAAACTAACTAACCAGATACTGTTAGTCCTCAGCATATCTTCTATACGGTGTACCTACGATTATAGGACATTCATCAGTGTGCACTGAGACGACATTTGCTCTTAAAAGCAATATCAAGGTCATTATAGACAGAGCAACAATCCAATAATTCATTTATATTATTCATAAATATCTTCATATCTGACCAACCCGTGAATCAAACGGTTGGATACATGTATACACGAAGTTAAGAGTGTATACTCCACATATCATTGTAATATATACACGTCAACAATTTATTGGCATTAATGACATATTCATAACTGATCAACCCCGTAATCAAACCATGAACGCAAATATACGTCGCTGATAAAACGATTATAATATATGTATACACTAAGTCATAGTGTCTACTCACACATCACATTGACATATTTAATAATTGTAGAGTATAGAGTATAGAGTACTCATCTTCATGATAACAAAACTCGTTCTCATGATTATTAGGTCAATGCAATACGAGCGCATATACTTTAAGCCAGTCAGATGTCTGACAAATTGCTCGTGTAAATATATATATACTGATTGTGCTAAGGCACGACACACGATACCTTTACTCGCAATGTTCGAATAATAACATAACAATAACGGTAGGATTATACACCTACCTCAAATCACTGCATCTCACCAACCATTCGCTAAAGCATTACCGCACCCCTGCCTTACGCCGATAATCGCGAAATTATGATTTCATTAGAAATCAATTCATAAGCGACGAATTATGCCAAAACGAGACTGCAAAAATGTCAGACATAAGTACACAATAATACGATGCGCACCAGTTAACTACATACATTGATCACTCTCAGCCACCCATGAAAACACTTTATATGCACCTAACGTGCTAATAATCACATACTCACCCTATTATTGCCACAACATAATCATTAGTCACATATCTCATAACGCGCAGCCCCCCCCCCCATGCAAACATGTCAAATATCCCACGAACCTACTGCTACAATAACGCTCTTTATATATTAAGCGCACTCACGTGCTATATATATTAAACACAATTATACGCGAAGTGCATCATATACATATATCATCTCTATCACCAATAATAAAACACAACTTTAATATAACAAAACAAAAAAGACCCATAAATACCGCCACAAACGCTCTTTATTATAGAGCGATTGGTACATAAACCACGGCATTTCTCCCATCAACAACCCATTCCCCAATCCCTACCTCATTTTACGGACAGTTGTCCGACCTTATTTGAGGCCATGAAACCATAAATACCGCCACAAACGCTCTTTATTATAGAGCGATTGGTACATAAACCACGGCATATCTCACATCAACAACACTTTCCCCAATCCCTACCTCATTTTACGGACATTCGTCCGACCTTATTTGAGGTCATGACACCCTAAAACTGCCACTAAACGCCTTTTATTATATGGCGTGTGGAATATTAACCACGGCATGCATCACCCAGATATTCACTATTTCCCAATCCTAATATGAAAGTCCAAACGAAAGTCCCCCCCCCGCCCCCACACCCCCCTTCCCCCACAAAATTGTATTTCACCCGCTCTCAAGCAATCTCTCTTCGAGGCATCTACACATAATGTCCAATGATAAATTAACACACTAAACATCATCTAATAATCAGATTATAACTCAATACTAGCAAGTCCAGTGTGCATCGGTGCACAGTGCACACAGGGCTAAACTTGCTTTCCTCAAACAACAAAAAATAAATACAATAAAAATATGTTACACAAGTATCATATCAATAAATAGGAATATTTCAACATAAACTAATAACATAAACAAACATTACCCAGCCAATTTATCTGCCTCATAACATAACCAAAACTATCCATAAAATATGGGCAAGGGAAATGCCCATAACGTACATGTTAACGGCCAATCAAGGCCTAATTAACTTAACATGTAATATATAACACACGACAAACGTGTGTACACAGTTACCTATCAAATCCTCACATGCCATTCCCCATCCAATTCCCATGACACCCGAACGCCCTTCCACAAGAAAATCTCCAAATACAACGTACATGTTAACGGCCAATCAAGGCCTAATTAACTTAACATGTAATCTATAACACACGACAAACGTGTGTACACAGTTACCCATCAAATCCTCATATGCCATTCCCCATCCAATTCCCATGACACCCGAACGCCCTTCCACAAGAAAATCTCCAAATACAACGTACATGTTAACGGCCAGTCAAGGCCTAATTAACTTAACATGTAACCTATAACACACGACAAACGTGTGTACACAGTTACCCATCAAATCCTCATATACCATTCCCCATCCAATTCCCATGATACCCGAACGCCCTTCCACAAGAAAATCTCCAAATACAACGTACATGTTAACGGCCAATCAAGGCCCAGTTAACTTAACATGTATATAACACACAGTGCACAATCGTGCATAAAAATCCCAAATACATGTACAGAGCTAACTGAAGCTCACTCTTACATACATGTAACGCGCAATACACGGACCCCACATGCATCTATATCGTGCATAAAACAAAAATCCAATACACGTGAACACGAAATTCACGTACAAACTTCACCCAATACCGCCGCTTACCAAAATGTGCATATACAGTGCCAAAATAGGCTCACCATGTGCACTTTATCCCAAACGACACAAATATTGTCAGTCCTTAAGCAATATTTATCATATTCTTCCCTACCCCATATATTATTGTCAAATATACTTGCCAATGATTAACTGTCATTAATAACATATTCATATACGCCCTATATCGGATCTTATAACTAAATTTAACACATGTCCAACATCAGTTCATACTACCATTACTATTCATTAAGGCCAAACGATGTATAGAACCCACGTATATAGAAGCATCAAGTTTCTTCATCCAAATCCCACACATGTACAATCATCGAGTTGTTCCAATAGGACAACGGAATACAAATTTCCGATATAATTTGTCCAGGAACAAAATATCACGTCACGAACACATTTTGTTCAAATATATCAATACAATTAAATAGGAACATACACTTACCATTCATATACAATGCTACCGATATAGATCACCATGCAATGATAATATTTTGTATTTATATAAAGGCATATCCCCCTGTACATATAAACACACGCAACTTCACATATACAGCCAGACTTATATGACTCATCACACATGGGTTCGATAAGACTAAAGGACGCGACATTCGTATCTAATATCAATAAAATTGAAAGCTACTAGCAAATGCCAATCAGTTCGGCTATCGTCGATATGATATATGTCAAACACGCGCGCTCCAAATATATTTAATTATATATATACTTATATACTTCACCACATCATTTTCCATAAGGGGCATATTTCTACCCCAAATATCGTTACTGCGAAAATGTCTGAACAGCTGCAACAAAGCAACGCTATATTATGACACGATAGGCTGTGAAATATAAGCATCAAGAAACAGATCAATTAACATGCCACGAGCACCATCTCATAAACACGTGTTCTTAACAAGATGAATCACCAAACCAATACGCTACACTCCAGCCAAAAGGTCAACTTGACCCCAACACATTCATATCTAAAATTATAAATATGTGCAAACATTTACAGCAATGGTAAAAACGAATTGTCTCTCATCATAATTTATTTCACCATTTTATTATTGAATGCATTGTTATTATATGTACGTCTATTACCAATGTGCTACAATTTCAGCCTCATCCACATTACATGATCACCATTACCCCAGTTAGGTCCATAATTTTGATGTTACATAAGATTTTCCGCTGCGCTAAAAATCTTACACGGGTAGGGGACATATGTGAGATAACTACCCATTATAATCTCACAACTTGATTCAAACTATACGAATGTCCCAATATATAAAACCCCAAACTCAGATATTCGTGTTCGGTTCTCGAAACCTCACACGTCTTATTCTCAGCGAAGATATACACACAATGAAGATGGCTCCCAAATATGGGCAAGGGAAATGCCCATAACGAAGGAACCAATCCCGATGTGTATTGCCAAACGCCTCATCTAATATGCGTCCCAAATAGTATATAAGAGACAACCACATCCCATCACCTCATGCTTTTCCTATTCCACTTCCGAGCCTCTAATACGTAGAGGCTCGACTATTCTAACACTAGCATCATCGATTGTCACATTTGTATACACTGCTTGTATCTTATTCACGACGTAATAAAGACTTGTACCTATATATATATATGTGTCCATTACCTCACATAGTTTATCGCCGATAGATGCGTCCCGAATCGAGTAGTAAATATTTACAATTAGAGCGTAGTTCAGACGATGTTTTCCATGGAGTGGTACGGTCGATTTGCTTGAGATTTTCGGCGATGTTAGTAGAATGTTACATTTCTCCAGTTGGCATAGCGCCTAAATAAATATACTAGCTTATCAGTTTCACACACCCGAACAAGTACATAATATATCTTTAATGTCGAGGGAAGTTTAGACTTCTCGTGGGCCGTTATACCACTGCATGTGTAGTACACAAGAACATTCATCTAGCATTCATGGACATTGACTGAAGTCGCCGATGAAGCGCCATAGAATAAAAACATGTTTACAGCATTTATTACATTGATCTTTTTGGTGGGATTACGTTTATTTTGAATACTGCAATTGGCTTTGATCTCGTTGGCATAAATGTTCGTGGTTTGTCATCAAAAGGCTTTTTCGTCGGTACATGAATTCGTGGATCATATATCATTTGTATGCACATCAACAGGTCCTACAATAGCAGCTGCATGACATTAAATTATGTGTGTACTATTGAGAAATTAGACCCCAAGGTATTCCTGCGCTGACAGCACATCACGCAATCATAACCATAATAGCTACCATCTTCATTTCAAACGTTGGCCAAGTAGGTATCTATTGTATGCACGTGGTCACTAGTAATCCAATAGCATTGTAAACAAATAAACCAATTCATTGAGCATTGTTATACAAAATATCATAGCCGAGATTAGAGGATGCAGCATATCAATTTTGTATTCGGTGAATGAATGATATTGTATTGAAAAAGATTACGTTTCATCTCGTCTTCTGTTTGTATGCATACATTTTACGACATGTCGAAAACAGACGTAATGCCCGGTCTTCATTTCCATCTCGTATAATATATAGGTTTTTTGCTCAAGAGCAATTTTTTCGTTTTGCTGATTTCGTGGTTGAGCAAAACCAAGAAATAAACGAATAACATACCCCCAAGATTTAAAAGGATATCACAGTATGTGTTTTCTGGGGAGGGCGGGGGTCTGGGTTACTTATACAATACACACGTTTATCGAAGTCAGTTTAAAGTGATGTGAAACACTCCGGTAGGGTGATAAAATAGATATGGACAATAATCTTGCTCAAAGTAGTTATTTTTTACGAATATTAATCCAAATTAACAACACATGACTCTAGATGACTCTAGCTTGGAAGTGTTGTATGAAAAGAGAAATCTCATTTTGTACACGCCTAGATTTGTTCCAATTGTAGGGGTGGAGCACCGGTCAGAGAGGACCATCCTTCCTCGATTTGCAACTAATCACAAACACAGACACAGAGGAAGCGTCGTCCTACTACACCAGCTCCGCTGTGGGGTTCGTTGTGGGAGCAATAAGTGGCGGAATTCTAATGGACAAGTTCAGCCGGAAGTTGATGATCTTCATTGGGGTTGCCGGCAATGGCGTGGTGTGTGCGATCATCCCATGGGTCAGAAGTTACTGGGTCATGATGATTTGTCAAATGTTCATCGGTGTCGTGAATAGCCTAATCACTGTGGGTTAGTATATTCATATAACAATTGAAATCTCAAACACACATATACATACATGTACGGTGATTTGGCGATTACTGATACATGCTATGTGCCGTATGGCGGTATCGAGAGAGATTATATAAAGACTCTTCCACACGGCGTTTGCGGCGCGGCACGCCGCGCGATTCGTCGAATTAGAACACACTTGATGCAACTATAGTGCTTGCACAGGGCGTGCGAATCGCAGAAAATGCTGCCGCCGTATTATACCTTTGTCCCAATCCGGTGGGGTTGATCCGCACGTTTCAGTCTGTAGTTGTTCGGTAAATTCCGTTGTTTGCAATGTCGTTATAGAACGAAGACATTGGAAGCACATTATTTTTTCGGTACAGGTGAGTTTTGGATTGTTATTTTTTTTTATCGCTTCACCATGCACAGTCATTTTAAACAAAACTATGCGAATAACAAAAACCCCGGTGTTAAAAGGAAACATACGAGTAACCGTAAAAAACGCTGTCGCCGCAGAAAACGCCAAAAACGCATTTGCCGCGCGTATCGACAAACGCCGTGTGGAACGGCCTCAATGTAGGGTGCTTATATGAAGTACCAGAGTCTGAAATTCATGCGGAAGCTAAATTCTCACATTTAAACTTAATGCACATGTTTAAGATCACATGGTTATCGTTGCGTGGGCCTAGATCACAACATATAAATGTTAATCCGAGGGAATTCATAGACCACCATATACATGTATGTTCGAGCACG
Source organism: Siphonodentalium dalli (assembly GCA_032622095.1). Lineage (NCBI taxonomy): Eukaryota > Metazoa > Mollusca > Scaphopoda > Gadilida > Siphonodentaliidae > Siphonodentalium > Siphonodentalium dalli. The sequence continues at coordinate 82,446,601 of CP136066.1, forward strand.
ACTGGTTGACGATCATCTTTGACGCCATCATCAATGACACGAAATACTTATATACGTCTTTTACATACGCTGAGAACCAGGGACAAGAACCTACGGCACCAGTCATGTCTGTAACGCAAAGCGGTTTTGATTTTTAAATTGTTAAAAATATATATAAACGTATGTCTGACTGGATAATTAAGTATACACGAGCTGTGGAAATTCACACTGCATATTTAAAAATGAAATTAATCGTTAAAAACTCATATCTATAACTGAATAAGGAAATATGTAGCGATTGTGTCCCGAACATCAAACACACCTCAACAATAACTCCTGCAAAATATATATAACTCAACCACTTTCTCGGAAGTAGCTATATATCTTAACCTCGGAAGCGACGGTTTAGATATTACATTAGTGACGTATATATAGGTTCATGGCACTGGAAAATACTTGCCCAAATGATTGACACATATTTTTTCAACGTTCTGCATATAGACAAACATTCTTTATTGTCAGTGGGAGAGATGGGTGGACAGTGGGGAGAGGAAATGAGGGAAAGGGGGATAGTCACAGGACAGCGGGGGTTTAGACAGAGATATTATGTGTGGGGGGAGATTAACAAGTGAAAGAGCAGCGTGAATTTAGTTACTTATTCCTTATTCCTTATTCCTTATTCAAAAAATTTGGGGAAATGTGGCAAATGACCATGGCAACGTCTTAAGTAGGGCGAGACAAAACTTTCTGTGAAAAAAACATTTCGAAAAAAAGTTCCAAAATGCACGAAATTAGGCAAAGTCCGAAAATGAACGGAAATTGGCCGAAACAAGTGCGGTGCCATAAATGGCCACCTCGGCCAAATATTTTGGGCCGAACAAAATTTGGGTCGAGTCCGAAAAAGTGGGTCGAATCCCAGTTTTCGCTCTGCTCGGTCGGGAAAATTTCGGAAAATGTGGCAAACTGTCCACCTGGGCCGAACTTTTTGGGCTGAAAAGTTTTTGGGTCGAGTCCCATAAAGTGGGTCAAATAGAAATTCCCGCTCTGCTCGGTCAGGAAAATTTGGGGAAATGTGGCAAATGACCATGGCAACGTCTTAAGTAGGGCGAGACAAAACTTCCTGTGAAAAAAAAAATTCGAAAAAAAGTTCCAAAATGCACGAAATTAGGCAAAGTCCGAAAATGAACGGAAATTGGCCGAAACAAGTGCGGTGCCATAAATAGCCACCTCGGCCAAATATTTTGGGCCGAACAAAATTTGGGTCGAGTCCGAAAAAGTGGGTCGAATCCCAGTTTTCGCTCTGCTCGGTCGGGAAAATTTCGGAAAATGTGGCAAACTGTCACATATTAAAAAATGGCCACCTGGGCCGAACTTTTTGGGCTGAAAAGTTTTTGGGTCGAGTCCCATAAAGTGGGTCAAATAGAAATTCCCGCTCTGCTCGGTCAGGAAAATTTGGGGAAATGTGGCAAATGACCATGGCAACGTCTTAAGTAGGGCGAGACAAAACTTCCTGTGAAATTTTTTTTTCGAAAAAAAGTTCCAAAATGCACGAAATTAGGCAAAGTCCGAAAATGAACGGAAATTGGCCGAAACAAGTGCGGTGCCATAAATGGCCACCTCGGCCAACTATTTTGGGCCGAAAAATATTTGGGTCGAGTCCGAAAAAGTGGGTCGAATCCCAGTTTTCGCTCTGCTCGGTCGGGAAAATTTCGGAAAATGTGGCAAACTGTCACATATTAAAAAATGGCCACCTGGGCCGAACTTTTTGGGCTGAAAAGTTTTTGGGTCGAGTCCCAAAAAGTGGGTCAAATAGAAATTCCCGCTCTGCTCGGTCAGGAAAATTTGGGGAAATGTGGCAAATGACCGTGGTATCGGTAGGCCTATTATTTAATATAGACTATACATAATTGTTCTTACCAAACTGTGTTAATACTGTTATGAAATGTCGGGTTTGTTGAAAACCATCTTTACTTTCAATTCACAGATGAATTACATTGAGTCAATCAGATAAGAATAAGATATAAACATTGCCATTGGAGCACACAAAGTTCGTTGGAAATCGTCCAATTTCGCGCGGAACAAACTTGAATATATTGTATTCTGGTCACACAAACCAACAACCTTAATAGAACGATAACATATAATGTAAACAACACGAACTCTTATTCGGCAATTGTTTTCTCTAGACTCTGTCAATTCAACTAAATAAAATTATGCACAATCAATTAATTAAGAACAGATAGGTATCAATTTAAGAATAGGCGATATTTTGGTGACGTCACGAGTCACGTGTCAAACATGAATAAACCAGAGCTGGTAGGCAGAACGGTGGAAGCGTATGGAGCCCCGCATGTGACATGCCGAGAAATTTTACAATTCGTGCGCACGAATTGCAATTCGTGGGAACGGACTCGGTTCGTGGGAACGGACTCAGTTCGTGGGAACGGCCTCAGTTCGTGCGCACGAATTGCAATTCGTGGCCACGGACTCAGTTCGTGGGAACGGACTCGGTTCGTGCGCACGAATTGCATTTCGTGGCAACGGACTCAGTTCGTGGGAACGGACTCAGTTCGTGGGAACGGACTCAGTTCGTGCGCACGAATTTTAATTTAACACCGGTATCGAAATGATGAATTATATGAAGCCCCGTGGGTGACATGCGGAGAAACAAAATATTACAATTCGTGGGCACGAATTGCAATTCGTGCGCACGAACTGGGTCCGTTCCCATGAACTGAGTCCGTTCCCACAAACTGAGTCCGTTCCCATGAATTGCAATTCGTGCGCACGAATTGTAATATTTTGTTTCTCCGCATTGTCACCTGCGGGGCTCGATAGAATCGCAGTGCTTTCTCGTAGAAGATATGATCGCGTGTGTGATAATCTATGTATAAAAAAAACAAATAAAACCAGGGGGGGGGGGGTCTGCATTTTTTTCCGAACACTAGGGGGGGGGTTCAACAGCCCGGCTAACACAATTTTTCCTGACTTCGTTATTTTTTCCCTGTTGTCATTTTTCTTCAAAATAATGCGACAAAAGGTATTAAGAATGCTTCTATTATGTACTATGTATGAACTTAACTCTTAGTAGGGGTGTTGAGTTCATTGTCAGTTAGTAATGAGGGATGACATCAATGGGTAATAAAAAAGGTCAGTTTGCTAAGTGTTTTCATCAAAGATATATCAATTCACATTGACAAGGAAAGGCTCAGTTTTAATAGTTTAAAAAAAGGTCAGTTTGCTAAGTGTTTTCATCAAAGATATATCAATTCACATTGACAAGGAAAGGCTCAGTTTTAATAGTTTTAAATCATCTATTCAATGACAACCGGATACAAATGAAAACATAACACAATATAGATTTTTTAAATAAATGTAAACTCTATAAGTAAAATTATATGGGAGGCCCTTTTCGCATTTATTATTGGTTTGCGCTTAAGTTGGCTTGAGCGCAAATATTTGTGCTTAAGGCCAAAACAAAATGAATGCGTGTTTCCCGTAACCCGACCGACCATCTTGAAAACCCCCGACCCAAGTTCATTTTATTGATCTTATATTAAAAAAAATCAATATTTAAACCGACCGACCGCACTGATAACCAAACTATGTACGCGTGGTTCCATTTTATCTGATTCACCTCGCGAGAGATATCTTTGATATATTTATATATTTTTCGCAAAGCCACGTCACTCTTAAAGGTGGATTATCTCTTTGTAAACATGTATTATATAGTTACCGGGGTATAAAATATTAGATTTGAATCAAAGACTCCTGTCCGGAAATGCTTCTATCGATTAATATTAATTTTATTTCGAATATTTTCTGGTCTAAAAAGGCCTGTTTGTTCAGCTAACGAACAATAGTGGTTATTGTTAACCAAGACCATAAATTTTATTGTACAATTTTGTCACAAATACACGTCAATTATACTGGTTATCGCTTATATATGTGTAACAAAACAATACAAACAATCAATCTGGGACATATGACTTTCGGTGCGTAGCCAAAGGAACAGTCCAGTGCTCTATATCGCAATATGGTATCATCCGAATGGTCTGTTCTAAAAATAGTAACATGAACGGTCCCGATTTAATATTCGAAATAAAATCAATATTAGTTGATAGAAGCTTTTCCGGACAGGGATCTTCGGTTCATATCTATTATTTTATACCCACGCAACTATTTAAAATTTGTTATTTAAAGAGACAATCCATCATTAAAACAGAAAGTAAAATTACGACCGGACGCAATACCGGAAGATTACAGCTTATCGTTCCTCTTCGTTGACCGTATGCACGTGTTGATATGGACTATTGTTGAGTGTATTTGAGCAAAAAAGAAGTAGCCGGCTTTGAATTATAAGACATGCGCAGTAGGAAGCGACAGCGGCCAGGGAAATGAATGACTACTATCACTAAAGTAAACATTGTACCCCGACTCTGATATGAGAATTTCTTATCGGGGAGATATTTTTTTAATACTAATCTCTGAGGACACATAATTGTCATTCCCATTTTGATGGCATCAAACTAGATATTTTATATCTACAATATATTTACTGTTTGGTGAATAATTAAACTTATTTCGTAAATATATAATTATGGCTTGTTTGCATATATCAGTTTTATCACCAATTTGTTGGTTGCTCGGGTCATTGTATTGTGTTTGATGGTGGTTAGGCATGGCCCACTCGAGACTATACAAAAAATAAAAATGAACAAATAAAATAAAATGAAAAGCCTATCGCCCGCCCCAATTTTTGTTGGGCTGGTTACGGGAAACATGCATTCATTTTCTTTTGGCCTAAGCGTAATTGATAAACATGTGTCTATCAATTTATTTGCGCTTAAGCGCAAATACCTAACAATCTCTTACATCCCTCTGATGTGAATGATTGAGTCCATCTCATATTATATTATCATGGACCCACAGTAGTAGCCCCATACAGTCTGGAAAGTTGAAAAAAACCACATGCATATCAGCATAAGAGTCGAAACATGATATGACATGCGCTTAGCATGGCATATAGTCAGCAAACTGGAACTGATGATGGTCTTATCAAAACATTCTGGCATCTTTTTAACTCATTGTGAGTAATTTTAAAAAACCTAGAAATTCTACCTTTGGCATTAAAGACATGCCATGGTCATTTGCCACATTTCCCCAAATTTTCCTGACCGAGCAGAGCGGGAATTTCTATTTGACCCACTTTTTGGGACTCGACCCAAAAACTTTTCAGCCCAAAAAGTTCGGCCCAGGTGGCCATTTTTTAATATGTGACAGTTTGCCACATTTTCCGAAATTTTCCCGACCGAGCAGAGCGAAAACTGGGATTCGACCCACTTTTTCGGACTCGACCCAAATATTTTTCGGCCCAAAATATTTGGCCGAGGTGGCCATTTATGGCACCGCACTTGTTTCGGCCAATTTCCGTTCATTTTCGGACTTTGCCTAATTTCGTGCATTTTGGAACTTTTTTTCGAAAAAAAAATTTCACAGGAAGTTTTGTCTCGCCCTACTTAAGACGTTGCCATGGTCATTTGCCACATTTCCCCAAATTTTCCTGACCGAGCAGAGCGGGAATTTCTATTTGACCCACTTTATGGGACTCGACCCAAAAACTTTTCAGCCCAAAAAGTTCGGCCCAGGTGGCCATTTTTTAATATGTGACAGTTTGCCACATTTTCCGAAAATTTCCCGACCGAGCAGAGCGAAAACTGGGATTCGACCCACTTTTTCGGACTCGACCCAAATTTTGTTCGGCCCAAAATATTTGGCCGAGGTGGCCATTTATGGCACCGCACTTGTTTCGGCCAATTTCCGTTCATTTTTGGACTTTGCCTAATTTCGTGCATTTTGGAACTTTTTTTCGAAATATTTTTTTCACAGGAAGTTTTGTCTCGCCCTACTTAAGACGTTGCCATGGTCATTTGCCACATTTCCCCAAATTTTTTGAATAAGGAATAAGGAATAAGGAATAAGTAACTAAATTCACGCTGCTAAGTGAAAGGGCATTATGATCGTTATCCATTCATTTTTGGTCATATCGGTGGTCATTGTTGGATGTCTAGTTTGGTGAGTATCGCGAATAAACACTGCTGTACTTTTATTATATGTCGTCTGCTCAGTGAACCTGAAACCCCCTCCAGATGCATAATAGACCATTCCCATGTATACTTTGATAACTGAATGGGAGAACCCATTTAGTATAAAGGGTAAAAATTAAAATTAGAACAAGTCTATAATTATATGTTTTGTAATACAGGATGCAATGCTGAATGTCTGAAAATATGGGGAATGGACGGGCGGCCATATATGCAAACACTGCACTTCTCGTTCGCTATGGGTGGTGTGTTGTCTCCTTTAGCTACGACTCCGTTTCTTGCACGACTTTCTGCGAGAAGACATGGCAACGATTCGGCAGTGGATACACCTGGTATTCTGGAAATGAATAACTGGCACCACCAAAATAGCGTGAACAACACTACAAATATTGTTACGCGGGCCATGGATCAACCGTCATTGTCACAGTACATGTTTAATATCAACGGAGATGGTAATGTGAGTGAGCTTGTGACATCTAGTGCCTTGACTATCGTGGATACGAATTCCCGGTCGTACGAAACGTCAAGGTTACACATACCATACGCATTCACAGCAGGTCTGAGTTTTGTTGTAGCTATTCCATTTATCATAGAATTATATTTTGACCAGAAGACACATACGACTAAGACACAGCGCGATAATACAAGACCTGTTGATGAAGAAGTATCATTAAAACTACCAACACAATTGAAAACACTTGCACTTTTTCTGCTGGGAACACTTGTTATGATGATCATATGCATGGAAGAGACCACATCAGGTTTCTTATCGACATTCGTAGTGACGTATGCTGGGTGGAACAAGTCTGCAGGCGCCATGATTACTTCCACATATTGGGCGGCTCATGCGACTTCGCGATTCTTGGGAATATTCATCTCCACCAAAGTGAAACCTTCTAAAACTATCTGCATATGTGTGGTGTTGACAGTTTTGTCATTCGCTGGATTATACATAGCAACTGTACTCGAAATTGAGCCATGCATGTGGATATTCGTTGCACTTGTTGGTGGGTCGCTTTCATGTGTTGTGCCAAGTGTGTTTTCGTGGACACAAGCAGAAATCTTCACTGTCACGGCTAAAATCTCCGCCATCTTTCTCGTCATGCCGTTTGCAGGGCTCATCATTCTGCCAATATTGATCGGCTACCTCATGCAGGAGCACAGTCCACTTTACCTGCTGAATGTGTTGTGCGCGCTGGCTGTCTTAGCTCTCTTATTCTACTTCGTTATAGTTTTCACAGTGCGGACGCGAATATCAAAGATTATGAGAAGACCATATGACCAGAACGAGGCTACAATAGAACTAACTGGTTGACTGACATCCAATGGGTCAAAATGCAAGGCAGAGTTCAGTCCCCTGTTACGTTGTCTGGACACTGCCATCAGGTAGAGGATAGCTGCTATCCGTGATTAGGCGATACTTCTGCGCATGACTCGCCGGAAGTTATAACACCATAGAAACGAGAAAGCGTCATGCTCAATATACGTACTTGACTACTTTGCGTACATTTTTGTTACGTTACCTTGCTTTTTACAAATTTACATTTTCGACAGTTTTGGAAATTTAGAAACGCTAAAACGGCATTATTGCACTTAAATGAAAAAGTATATAATATCATAGAGTTGTGCGCTGTTTCGAGATATATGAATCATGATTCGATTGTCGATTCTGAACGTTTTCATCATACAGTTCGAACTTCTGTGTCAGACTCGGAGGCAATTTTGGCCAAGTCCATACCAATTACCATTGTTATAATTTTATTTTAGAATATAATTTTCTTCTTAATCACAGATGGGCATATTAATATATATTTTTTCCATCTAATGTTGTAATTACATTACTAAAACACTGAAAAAACCGCCCATTTTCAAGTTGCTGTAGTATTTTAAATAATTAACCATAAGATATGGTATTTGGCTCATTGAATCATTAATAATTAATTCTGCAAAATTGAGACAAACACGTATTTGAAGGCATACAATTCGAAAAATACTTAACGAATCTGGGAACGGTTTTCAGTTCTGGATTCAGCAAATTGGGTTTGACAAAATAGGCATGATATTTGTATGACATATGAATTTAATTTTTTGATACACATCCATGAATATCCATAAATTGATGATTTCAGCAAATTTTCCCAAATTTTTATCACAAAATTCACCTATTTTCTTTTTTTTCGATTTTTGTTTATGGAGGGTTTCTGTATTGGAGGCCCTTTTCACATTTATTATTTATTTACGCTCAAGCTCAAATATTTGCGCTAAAGCGCAAATAAAAATTAATATGCATTGATCCCCCCTGAATTAATTTTAAATGGCACAGGCCTAAACACATCACTAAAGTTTATATTTCCCCACCATATGAGGGAAACAATCCCCAAGTAACCCCAAGGTATGTTCTATGACCATGGAAATGGTATAGATCTGTGCAGGATATGTCCCTTTAATAAAACATACTTGAGCTCTGGGAGTGAGGCACCAATTCTTGGGACACCAGGGACAGAGATGCTGATATGCATACGGATTTTTTTCCTTCAACTTTCAGATGGATGTAAGGGAGTGCTAGGTATTTGCGCTTAAGCGCAAATAAATTGATAGACACATATTTGCTCTTAAGCGCAAATGATTTGTGCTTAAGCGTAAATGATTTACTACGCTTAAGCACAAATATTTGCGCTTAAGCGCAAATAAATAATAAATGTGAAAAGGGCCTCCCATATTTATGTGCCGGTACTTATTTCAGCAAAAACAAATTATGTTGCAATTAGTTACGGGCTTAGAATATTTTCTCATAAATGCACTGGAGTCTGGACTAGTGACGTGAATTAAGCGAATGAGACGAGCAGTTCACAAGTCAAAATCAGTTGGCGATATCTGGCTAGCAAGGGGATATTGCTGAGCTATTTAATTTTGATTATTATTTAATATATTAATAAATAATTGTTTATTAATTTTACTTGTTGCTTATGGGAGGCCCTTTTCACATTTATTATTTATTTGCGCTTAAGCGCAAATATTGTGCTTAAGCGTAAATCATAAATGCGCAAATCATTTGCGCTTAAGTGCAAATCATTTGGGCTTAAGCGCATATACCTAACACTCCCTTACATCCCTCTGATGTGAATGATTGAGTCCATCTCATATTATATTATAATGGGCCCATAGTAGTAGCCCCATAGAGACTGGAAAGTTGAAGAAAAAACAATCCATATGCATATCAGCATCTCTGTCCCTGGTGTCCCAAAAATTGGTGCCTCACTACCAGAGCTCAAGTATATTTTATTAAAGGGACATCTCCTGCACAGATATATACCATTTCCATGGCCATAAATAGGGAATTAGGGGTTACTGGGGGTTTGCTTCCCTCATATGTGTACTTATTTACTTGAAATAGGGGAAAAACCCTATTTTCATAATATCAGCATCCCTGTCCCCAAGAATGTGTGTCTCCATCCCAGAGATATAGTATATTTTATAAAAGAGACATATCCTGCATAGATCTATACCATATCCATGGTCATACAACATATCTTGAGGTTACTGGGGATTGTTTCCCTCATATGGTGGGGCTATATAAACTTTAGTGATGTGTTTAGGCCTGTGCCATTTAAAATTAATTCAGGGGGATCAATGCATATTAATTTTTATTTGGGTTTAAGCGCAAATGATTTCTGCTTAAGCGCAAATGATTTCCTCTTAAGCGCAAATATGATCTATTTGCATTTAAGTGCAAATGATTTGAGCTTAAGCGTAAAAATAAATAATAAATGTGAAAAGGGCCTCCCATAGTTGCTGGTATTTATTCTCCAATATCAGTTAGATGGCTCAACAATGGTTGTTTCATATGGGAGGCCCTTTCACATTTATTATTTATTTGCGCTTAAGCGCCCGTAACAAACTGTTCCACAAGCCAGAAGATTTTCAAACTTGAAGAGCCAAATGTCAACACTATGAAACATTGTTTACATCGATTATAGTTTCATACTATTTCTAAGTTAATATTGAATTGATGAAGGAATGGAGCTACGAATGAGTGACTCCATAATATTAGTAATTGACTGGCAAATTAATTGCACAAAGCTTTCAAACTTTGTATAATATGTAACCGCGTACAGAGAATGTCAGAAGGAGGCATCTTTGTTGAAGACTTATAATCAGTTTGTCCATATTCTGCCAAGATAAATGATATTAAACCGTTTGTAGAATTAAAGATCCTGTGACAGTGCATTCTCTTATATATGAGTCCCCCATAGGGAGCCCTGCATATATAAGAGAATACACTTGTTTACAAGGTCGAGGTAAATATTTTTAGGCCAATGTATTCTCTCATATATGTGAGGATCCCTATGGGAGACTCATATATAAGAGAATGCACTGGCACATGATCTTTATATAAGTAAGAGAATGCATTGGCACAGGGTTTACACAAAATTTCAAGAAGCCCCAGTCATGGAAGGGTTAATTATAAATGACCATATTGGCTCAATATTGGGAATATAATAACAAATTTAAATTGCAATATTGTAGTATTGTACATACATGTATCTGTTTCACTTGTGTCCAAACTAGACTGAGTTTTGGGTAAATAATGTGAATGACTTGTTTATTTTCAGTAAATAATACTAAATACTCCATTGGAATTAACCCTTTTATAACTAAACATTGTGGTGAATTGGTGATATGGGTGGGGTTTATCCACCAGACACCCCCTTTTTTTTTGTGGAATTTCATACCTGGTATATTTCAAACTAACTAGGCTATAAGTCGAACATTTTCTGATATTTATTGTTTGCATTTAAAGGGACTAAAATGCGTTTTTTTAACTTAGTAAAAAAAACATACATGTACCGGTACTGTAGATGATCAACGAAGAGCGCTTGTTATCAGCTCAGAAGATATGTGGGATAATTTGTGCACACAGAGATAAATTGACACAGGCAGTGTCATGGGATAGTTGATATTGACCTCAGATGACTTAAAGAGGCACTAAATTTACGAATAAAGAGCGTTTATTATCAACTTAAAGAAAGAAACTGTGGGAATGTGCCAAATTCCACATTTTCTGGAAAAGTATTTTAAAAGCTAGAGCAAAATTAAATAATTGATATCCATATGCTCTACTTTTCTCATATTAACATTAAGTATACTAGATTGAACAAACTGTTAAAGAATTACAAAAAAAATTGAAGAAAATTAAAATATGGCCCTATGAATGTTTAGTCTTGACTCTTTTCCAAAAAAAATCATTTTTGGTGTTTTTGTCTATTTTAAAAGTTTTGGTGCAAATGAAATAGAAAAAACAACAGGTATTTAATGCATTCATTTGAACTTTCCTCTTATTTTAAACACTTTAGTTTGAAAAAAATATCATCAACAATGGAAATTCAGTTAGTTTAATCTAGTATTCTTAAAATGTTACAAGAAAAGCAGGGCATATGAATATAAATTTATTGAGTTACATGATCTCAAATATGGCATTTCGTCACACAAGTTTTGTTTCATGGGCAAATTGGGCTATGTCCATACAATGGAAACACATTTTGTCTTCTTTATCATAGATTATTAAGAAAGAATGTTTTTGTACAATCTAGTCAGAAAATTACTAAAAACAATGAATTAGAGCTTCATTCTTTCTAGTTTTTGGAATTCTTAAACGTCGAGTATTGAATTTGGCTCCCAGACAATAATTCTCAATTAGATATATCTTACAGTTCCAGAATATCTGGTACACAGAAATCACCTCTATCTGTTATAATTAGTACTAGTATTCAGCATCAGTTGGAGTCTAAGATCAGGTGAGGGAGAGGCATGGATGGCACCACTGATGACCTCATGGAGAGATTGATTCAAGAACACTGATTTTCAAATTTGATTTATTATGGTACTTGCTATGAATTTGCACCAAATGAATCAATATGTACCGTAGTTAAGTAGTAGTACATACTTTTGAACAACTTATCAAGTATTAAGTAATTAAATTAAATATAAATACACGATCTGTCAATTGTGAATAACTGATCACAACAATTGACTCGCACTAGCTGTGGCAGACTTGAAATTTAATCCTGGATCCTGGATTGAGAATTTTGAGACTACTATGATGCAAATCATGGGGATGAGAAGTGAAAATGAGTCTGAAGTCAATCGCACCTATTCTCAAATTTCAAATTCAATAGCAATTTTTATGTCAGGCAATTGGAATGAACTCATATATTATAACTGGCAACTTAATTGCCAATGTATATATCGCTGTGCCAAACCTTAGCTTCTAGCAGGATTTATTGTACATGTAGGTCAATATGAGTCATTATGACCGCTCTCCCAGATTGCTGTAGTCAAACTAGAAGGGTACGTAGGCACTATGACTATGTTCATGACTGAACTAGATTTATTGTAGAATATTTGGCTAATAACAGCCTAGAGCTATGTGTTAATAAAATACTTGAATACACCTTCCACGTTAGGTTGTTTATTTTATACCACATGACATACTAGTTTTTACTACTTGGAACAGTCATTTTAAATTTACTAGTGCCAGTACTACTACTAGGCAGTAGGGGTAGTAACTGTAAATTCCACAGTTGTAGTTGGTACATTTTCATTCTGTTGCTATACAGTACACACTGTTGTCAGTGTTGAGACTTGAGTGTTGTTGTTGTGTTCCAGTAGTCACTTGCATAAATTTGACAACATTATAATATTATAATATAATCATAATGTCATTTATATTAGATCACTTCACTACTAGTCTTCAGACACTTGTGTTGTGGTTTTTTCTTGTGAGAATGTTCGCTGGTGTATAATCAGTCTGTGTCTAAGGTGTCACAGTGTTTACTCTCCGAGGTTGCTCAATTTCTCTCGTTGAGGGTACGTTCATACGCTGGCAATATTGCACTGCAAACTGCAAAAATGCCAGCTGCAAAATTGCCAAAACGGATTAATTTCTGCCCGCTGTCAACAAATCAGCGTTAGTAGTGATCAATGAACGACAGCCGTTTTGCGTGATTGATGAGATGTTTGCAATATATCAGAACACGGTGCGTGTTGGTATTCTTAGGCCAGTCAAAATAATGTCACTTGACATGTTGGAATGTGATATCGCCACGGCCAGCTCTCTCGATGGGATGCTGCTCATATATGAGCACACTAAACGTCACATAGACAGAAGATGGTGCGTCCGCACTTGGCTCAACGAAGATAACCGACGAATTCAAATCTTCCCGGGTATCATCCCAAACTCCAAACTTGTCATTCCAATAATTTTAGTCACATACTCGTTGGTCTTCATGTTAAGCAAAACAATAAGTTAAGAAAAACGGGGGGAGGGGACGTGGTGCTGATGTTAAACAAAACAAAGAAATCAAATAAATAGTAATACAAGTTAATCAAAAGCACACAATATATCGTTATTCAAATGGCATGAATAATAATATAGGCCCATATATGCTTTATCAATGCCAAAGACTAACATCCCATTATCCCTACCGTTAGACCGCACCCCACCACCACGACGACACAACCAGTCACATTTAAACCACTACAATTACATCGATATCGCAGTCTTGGTAGATGGTGTTGGCACGTATTCGAACCCCAGCTTGATCTGAATTGAGTGATATCTCAATGTGCCATTCTGATCGATACATGACCATTTCGATAACAATTTGAGAATTAAGTAAGCACATTTGAAGCAATGCATTGATACTCATAGTGAGTCCTGCCACCACCTCCACAATAGCTCCGACATTTATGACTCGGGAAGCATCACCTTTGGTACCATTTGTATCACGCCATATCATCATAAATTATATCCTCATATAACGGAGATCCACATGTATAATTATGTGTGCATGAGAATCACAGAGAACACACCCCGACCCCATTCGATCGTATCAAGGACGGTACAGACACAATCAATTATTGTTAGTGGCCTTGTGTTGTGGCCACCGGCAGAGAGGTATACACCCGTTATCATATACCACCGGTGATTGTTGACGACCAGCCACGACACAGCACGAGCTCGTCGGTAGCTGGCAAAAATGCTAGCTAACAAAACAAAACAAAACAACCTTTGCAGCTGGCATTTTTGCAGTTTGCAGTGCAATATTGCCAGCGTATGAACGTACCCTGAGACCCGAGTGTTGCCGCTAACAAAATTCAATAAAAAATGTCAACAACAATGTGAATGTCAACATCACGATTCACGGTCATCGTCACTGTCACCCGAACTTCAATTTAAGTCGAGTTTTTAACCAGTTTATCAGCCAATAGTCGTTGAAATCATATGGAAGGATGTAACGTTCCCACTCAATACCACATTCAATTTCGGTAAACTCCGATAATCGTATTCAAATGCGTGTTCTAATCAATTAAGTTCGAATTCAGCCAAATGAAAAACTTTGTTCGCGTCATTTTATTAAGTTCAGAAAATTGCATATAGCGCATGCGCGAAACGTAAACAGAAAAGCCGGTGGGAGTTCGGACTGTTAGAAGGAAGTTCGACCTATTGACAAAATACAGATCAAACTTCCCGTGACGTCACAACACCTAATCACGGATAGCAGCTATCCTCTACCATCACGTACACATATAGTGAGGAACTCACTCATGTCTTTATTTAAAGATGGATTATCTCTTTAAATAACAAATTTGAAATAGTTAAATATTAAACATGAACTGAAGACCCCTGTCCGGAAAGGCTTCTTTCAATTAATATTGATTTTATTTCGAATATTTTATTGGGTATTGGGCCCGTTTATTTGTCTATTTTTAGAACAGACCATTCGGTTGTTGCCATATAGCGATATAGAGCATTATGCTGTTCATATGGCTACGTACCGAACGTCAAATGTCCCAGATTAATTGGTTGTATTGTTTTATTCCATAGCTATAAGCGATTATGAGTATAATTAATGTTTATTTGTGACAAAATTACACAGTAAATTTTCCGGTATCTGTTAACAGTAACCACTATTGTTCGTTAGCTAAACAACCACACCTTTTTAGACCAGAAAATATTCGAAATAAAATGAATATTAATCGATAGAAGCATTTCCGGACAGGAGTCTTCGATTCAGATCTAATATTTGATACCCCGGTAACTATATAATACATGTTTACAAAGAGATAATCCACCTTTAAGACTTTTGTTGGTTACTATTCATTTTGCATTATTCTTAGAAACGGAACTGTCCATATATTCATTTGTAAATTGCTGGAGAGAACCAGAATTCATTCTAACCGACAAAACTCTTTAATAAAACATGTTATAACAAAGACACATGGCGGTTTGCGTTCCAAAATACACATAATATTATTCGCTTTTGAATTTTTCCCGGTATAGAAATAGGTCGATAAATATCTTAACTACCTTTCTACGATCATTATGTAACCCCAAAAGACGCATTGAAGTAATGAAACATGCAACTATGAATAAGGTGTTTGGGTCCCAAACAAAATACAGTCATTTGCATGACATGGAACAGAAAAGAGCGTTCCGTGCTATTCTGTTCCTGATGTGGTAGCAATAAAGGGCTGGAAATTGTTGTGACTTTGGCAAGTGTTTTTCAAAGCATATGAAGCCGGCATATCAATATTTCATGTATTTATCGACCTATCCTATCCGTCCCTCCAAATTGCGTAGACAAAGTTTGGAGGTTCGAATGAGCCATGACCGTTTAAATTACGAAAATAATGTCCGTGGTTAGACCAGCTTACCGAGGGACTGAACTCTTCCTTGCAGGTCGCCAATGAGTTAATTTTAATTTTCCGAATAAAAACTGAGCGGTCAAAAATTCGGATTTTTGCAACAAGAAATCCGGATCGTGCACATAATCTGACCGGAAAACACAAGAATCATATCATTTATCAGTGGTTCTTGTGATATTCCCTTGTGATTCCGGCAGACAAGTTCAGGAGTTCTGAATGTCTTTCGCCCAATGTGGAATATGGTGGTGATAACCTATATAATTTTGTATGCACACTCACCAACATACAACACATTACAGGGATATATTAAAGGTACTCAATCCGAACAGAGGGTCCCCATCTCAACAGATTCCAACAACAACAATCCGATCAGAGGGTCCTATATTACTATTTCTTTGGCTTTGGGGGTAAAAAATATTTAAATCGAGTCGAGGAACCCATCAAACAAAGCTCAGAGTTATTAGATATTGATTTTTGAAATTTGTTATATTCTCGAGATGAGTACTAATAATTGCCGTCAATTTCGTATCCTGCTCGAGATGTGTACACCAAAACTCTATTCAAACAGACAAGGATGGATAACTCTAAAATCAAGTGGTAATAATAACGCAATTTTGACTGCGTTCTGGGCCAGAAAGTATTCCCGATAATGAAAAATAATAGATTTCTAAAATCGATATCTAACAAATCTGAGCTTTGATGGGTGACTTCCTCGACTCGAATCAAATATTTTTGACCCCCGAAGCCATTAAAATAGTAATTGGGAGGAGTTTTATCGGATTGAGTACCTTTAATATAATTGTGTCCACGGGAATCATGTTTGAATAATTGCACCCACTTAATTTTCTATAGTATTTTGACATGAGCTTAAAGACATATTATGTACTTATTATGGTGCGTGAAACCGATCAGTTAGTATCCAGGCGCTATGCCAACTGAGGGAAATGTAGCATTCTACTAACATTGCGGAAAATGTGAAGAAAATCGACCATACCACTCCATAGAAAACATCGTCTGAACTACGCTCAATTGTAAATATTTACTACTCGATTCGGGATGCATCTATCGGCGATAAACTTACGTGAATGAATTCGCCATCGAGAGTCACTGCATTTAATTAATATACAAGAATGATGGTGTGTGTTGTCAATTTGGATATAATATCTGTAAAAAATACAAATTTGAACAAGATTATTCTCCATTTATATTTGATCAACCTACCGGAGTGTTTTACATCACTTTAAAGAGAAAATGTATTTTAATAGAATAATTACATTAGGGGCGGATCACTTCGAAGTCACAGTTGAGCGTAGAAATTTTGTCACGACACACGACAACGTCATGCATATAATAAAGTGCCCAATTTTTAACGATATATCCAACTCAAAATGCATTTTTGTGTTGATATATTCTATTGAGCTGTAATTATAAGGAATAATCTCTGTTTCCAAACATAATTACACAGTTTAAAGACATTTGCCTAACCACAAATGTTTATTCGTGATTAGGCAAATGTTTTTTAACTGTCTAATTTCATTAGGAAACAGAGATTATTCCTTAAATAAATACGTTGCTAAGGTTGTTTCAAAGGAAATACATCGCGCACTGTGAAGAATTGATTCGGGCGCGAAGCGCCCTATGTGCTCGAAAAGATCGAAGGATCTTATATCTTACCTTTCTATTTGTCTAAAGTATATGCTGATCTATTTCCAATATAGCAAACAATCTATCTAATCACAGCCCACGAACTTTAATGAGGGATAATGTGGCTGCCCGGAATATAATATACTAGCAGGGTTACCCGGCGTTGCCCAGGTTAAAGTGATGTGAAACCCTCTGTGGATATTTGGTGGGAATAGAGAATACTTTTGCTCTCAAAGTGTTACACATATTCTCATAAATTGTATATCAAAATGGCATCACAAAACATGATTCTTACACATGGAATATAAGTAGTGGCTCACCTTGTCAGGTCGGAGCGATTATCATTTCTTTATCGCGTTTAATCCGCCCCACTGACTACAAGAAGTATTTATTTATTTACAACTGCCTATACTGCAGACTTTATAGCATGAAACATTAACATCATTACATGTAGTTCGAAAAAATAAAAGACGACAATTGTGTTTTACATAGAGATGTATCAATCAATCAATCAATCTAGTTTATCATATCTTCATGAAGATGTTTTAAAGATATGTCCAGGTGCTCCTCTGTTCTGGTGCTATATACTGGCTAATCATTTTCAGTTTAAAAGAAATGATTTTATGCAGGTATAGCAGCTACATGTGCCCGAAACAGCGAGATTTTAAGTTGTTTGTGTTAGGCGATGAGTCTGTTCTAAAAAATGAAAGAAATCCTCTGTATCGGGCAGATATACCCTTGTCAAATGTCACTATTGGAGGGTCCTGAAAAGTCATGTGCTACGGACTGCGTTTTCCTTTATCTCAGAAGTAACCATATTTGACTGCACACTGTGACCACTATTTTTGAACAGGCCTGCTCTACATTTCCATATCTCTTGGCAATTGTAACTTTTTTTGTGGAAACTATATTGAATGGGACAGACTCAATCGTGTTATAATATATACATGAGCCATTCTAATATGCCATCCTCTGACGATTCAAGGTCCCTCAGTTTGAATGAATATAGGTGTATCTCTTAAATAGATTGATATAAATACACTTTTAACGCTTTCTTCTATGTATCTGTGTTGCTAGAACATTATAGGAATGCCCTGATTTCCATCCCCATATAAATATGACAGTTGAGAAGATATAATTGTTCAAGTGACTTAGTTCGGTCACCATTTGTCGAGATTGTGAAATTGGAATGCCAAAAATCTCCTTAGAACGACATGGAGATGGCATGGGAGATGACAATATATAACTTTGTTGGATATCGGCGAATTGAACAATCTTATAAATGCTAGTGAATCTCCTCTCGCCATCCATGACCCAAACGACCCCAAATGTGATTTAATTCATCATATCATTAGAGAAGAACGTGCATGAATTTGGTGGAATCAGTGCTAAATATATTAGTATCAACTTTGGTGCAACTCCCATCATGCATGACTTGAACCGCGCCATTTTTGTCATATTTAAACCACGTCTATTAGACTCATGCATGCATTATATAATGGAGATGATTATATATAAGTTTGGTGGTAACTAAACAAATTCTTATCATAGTTATTACCCCCCCCCCCCCATATTTCACCCAACGGCACCAATTTCGCGTCTTTGAATCACACGTTTATATTCCTCGTATCACGGAGAAGAATAATATATCAATTTGGTCGAAATATGCGCTAAAAATAGCCCCTCCCCTGACACCAAAAACGTCACTTTAGAATATTTTAACCCGAACCATTATCTTACTCGTAAAAAGTTACCCCTGTTAGACCGCATTGGTGCCATCTCGATTGTACCCTTAAAGTTATATATAGAACACAGACAGATATTCGCAAATATTGATTCATTGCACCATTTGAGAAGAACGTGTATGAAGCGGCGCCACTTTTGACACCATTAAACCACACACTTAGACTCGTTATAGAGAGGAATATATATATATAATTTATGAAAATTGGCGAGTATACAAATTCGTATCAAATTTAGGGCCACCATTGCATATCTCTCACCCAAAAGGCACCAATTTGGCGCATTTAAACCACACGATTAGATTATTTGTATCACGGAGAAGAATATGTATCAATCAGGTGGAAATCGGCGCTAAACATATTGTTTATCAATGTTTGTGTCCCTCTCACCATCTGGGCACCCCTGACTCGAATGGCCCCACCTTTGACTTCTTTAAACCACACAATTAGACTCCTGATATCATGGAGATTATTATTTGTAAGTTTGGTGCTAATCCGCGACTAAACAATTTTGTATCAAATTTAGTGCCCACCCCATCCCCATCTCCCACCAAAGCAGCACCAATATGACGTCTTTATGGGGACAGGAAATGAAATTTTCTTCTCTCAGTAGCAACAGCAGAGGAATTGCAGTTGGTTTCAATAGCTCCTTTGATTTTAAACTACATAAACTACATAAATTGCACTCAGATCCAAAAGGAAACTTCATTATTTTTGATATTACAATACACAACCAGAGGTTAACACTGGTTGCAATATATGGACCCAATAAAGAGGATCCAACTTTTTTTGAAAACATTAAAGAGAAAGTTATAGAACTCGGTAACCTGTCAACTATCTGGGTAGGTGACTGGAACGTAGTACAAAATTATGACTTGGACACGCACAACTATGAAAGACAAAACAATAGGAAAAATAAAGATAAAATAAAGGAAATCATGAAGGAACTAGAGTTGATTGATATATGGAGACATAAGAACCCAAATCAAAATAGATACACATGGTATGGTCCCAATAAAAAGTGTAGCAGACTGGATTATTTTCTGATTTCAAAAGACTTAGATACATTCGTGACAACAGCTAACATTGGGCCAAAATATAAATCAGATCATGCTCCTATTAACCTGGAACTAACATTCAATACTCAAAAGAGAGGTAAAGGTACATGGAAGTTCAACAATTCACTATTAAAAGACTCTGCTTATGTGCAGCAAGTAAAGGAAACAATAATTGAAACAGTAAATATGTATACATGTAAAAACAATAATGACAAGTATACAGTGGATCATCAAATGCTTTGGGAAATGATTAAATTGAGCGTTCGAGGAAAAACAATTGCTTATTGTGCAAATAAAAAGAAAACTTTAATACAAACACAGGAAAAGTTGGAGAAAGAAATCTTAAATAATCAGAAGGAATTTGATGAAACAAAAGACGATAAATACAAACAATCAATTGATAAATTAGAAAGTGAACTCCAAATATTAAGACAAAATCAAGTTATGGGCCTAATAACCAGATCCAGGGCAAAATGGTATGCAGAGGGGGAAAGAAACACAAAATACTTCGCTTATTTGGAAAAAAGGAATTATACTGAAAAACTTATCCTCAAAGTGATCCGTGAAGATAATAGTTGCACAACGGACATTAATGAAATTTTAGAAGAACAAAAACAATTCTATAAAAACTTGTATAAAACAAACGTGAATAATGAACAGAATGAATATTCCTATAAAAAGTTTCTGGATCAGAATAACCCTTTTATAGATAACAAAAATAAATTAGAAACAAAATCGTGTGAAGGTATTATAAATATGCAAGAACTGCAAACAGCATTAAAACAAATGAAAAATGACAAGTCACCAGGGGTTGATGGTTACAATACCGAGTTCTATAAATTTTTCTGGAAGGACATCTCAAACTTTGTACTTAATTCAATTAATGAAGCATATGGGAAAGAAGCAATGGCAATTACCCAACGTCAGGGAATGATAACATGCCTACCAAAACCAGGGAAAGATAAATCATATATAAAAAATTTAAGACCTATCACTCTATTAAATGTGGATTATAAATTAGCAGCCTCTACGATAGCTAATCGATTAAAAACACAAATTGGAGAAATGATAAGTGACACTCAAAAAGGTTTTTTAAAAGGTCGCTATATTGGGGAATGCACACGTATTACTTATGACTTGCTACTAGAATGCGAAGAAAAACAAATACCTGGTTTGATGCTCCTTCTGGATTATGAAAAAGCATTCGATTCAATAAATTGGGATTTTATACAAAAAACACTAGATTTTTTTGGTTTTGGAGACTCTATCTGTAGATGGGTTAGAACCTTATACAATGGCGCAAATAGCTTTATTATAAATAATGGACATCTGTCACAATCATTTCAAATAGAAAGAGGAGTAAGGCAGGGCGACCCACTATCACCATATCTTTTTATTCTTTGTATTGAAACATTCTCAGCTGCTTTTAAATATGATAGTAATATTAAAGGTGTTATGTTAAATGAAAGAGAACACAAAATAAGCCAATATGCAGACGACTCGATATTATGGCTGGATGGTAGTCAGTCATCTCTCAAAGGAGCTATTGAACTTATAAAAGAATTTGAAAAAGTATCTGGTTTAAAATCCAATTTTGACAAAACTGAAGCGGTGTGGTTTGGAACAAGGAGAGGTTATACAAAATCCTTAGAAACTGAGATAAATCTGAAATGGAATTTTCAAGGAAAATTTAAATCATTAGGAATCCTTTATGATCTAGAAGACCCACATCTAATTTCAGATAATTGGAAGAAAAAGAAAGAAAATATAGAGTGTATATTAAAGCACTGGGCCCTAAGGACACTGTCCCTGATCGGGAAAGTAACTGTCATAAAAATGTTAGTTCTACCTATCTTAATCCAATGTTTGACTGTACTACCAGATCCAACAGATAACACTCTTAAGGAAATGCAAGGCTTGTTATTTAAATTTTTCTGGAATGGAAAAAGAGACCGAATAAAAAGAGATATAATGATTCAAAACACAACAGAAGGGGGACTCAAAATTCCAGACCTTAAATGCTTTTCAAAATCATTAAAGGTTACATGGCTGAAAAAATTTCTGGACCCTCTTAACTTCTCAGAGTGGAAATTGATACTACTTGATAAGACTCACAAATACGGTGGAGCAGCAATGCTCAACCTAAATAAAGGCAGCTTAACACGCTTAGCAACAAATTTCAACCCTTTCTGGAAAGAAGTAATATCTACATATGCCCTGTTATCTCAAGAACCCAAATCAGCCGAGAACTATATGAGCCAACCAATCTTTCATAATCTCCACATTAAGATACAACATCAGCCAATCTACTTTAAAAAGTGGATAGATAACCAGGTCTTGTTCATTAATGATATCTTAAAACAGGATGGCACTTTTATGAATAGTAGAGACATTCAGAACATGTACGGACTGAAGGTCAATTACCTAACTCTTCAAGGGGTGATAACCTCAATACCTTCATTGTGGAAAAAAGAAATAAATAATGTGAACAGCAAATTAAATGATATTAAAAACAGTAAACTTTTACAAGATATTCGACAAATAGAAAAACTGAACAAATATCTATACTGGAAATATATTAATACCATTGTAACAAGCAAGCCATGCGGGCAATTTGGATGGAACAGAAAGTTAAATCTAGACCAGCCTGACTGGGGTGAAATATACCAAAGGCCATTTAAAATTACAAAAAATACAAAATTACAAGCCTTCCAATTCCAAATTAATCACAATATCATAGTTACAAATATATTTCTAGAAAAATGCAAAATTATAACATCTTAGTTGTGTTCATTTTGTGATAAAGAAATAGAGAGCACAGAACATCTACTAGTCAACTGTCCCGAAGTAAAACCATTATGGGAATTTTTTTTCAAATATACTAAAGCTGTATTGTGATCTGGAGTACTCACTAAAAACGGAAGATATCATATTTGGAATTAAAACAATGACAAACCCTATGCCGATAAACAATATCATATTATTGATAAAGCGTTACATATATGTAACCAGATGTATGAAAAAAGTCTTAAGCATTGAATCTGCATGTCATTTCTTAAAGCAAGAGTACCAAACAGAAATACTAGCAACCAAATGGAATATGTCTTTGAATAGAAACATAGGGAAAAAATGGGACAGTGTCCTTACAGTTATGTCCTTATAGTAAATTTATAAATAAAAAATAAACTTTCAAAGAAAAAAATTAACTTTAAAAAAAAAAGAGAATAGAAAAAAAGGATTGCAAAAAAAGAGCTATCACAAATAGAATCCACATAAAGCCAGAACTCTACAAGACCTATATCCTTCTCACATAAACAGCATTATACAGTCGAAAACATTATCTCAGAAATGTAGGGATATGTATATGTCCATATGTATTTGTATATATATATGCATATATATATGTATATATATAAGGGTATATATATATATGTGCATGGATATGTGTACGTATGTATGTAAATGAATGACACACTTTTTAGTAGCTTTGTGACTGTAAAAGAAGCAACAATGCCTTCCAACTGAACTAATTCCAACAACTTGGCATTGATTAGTAGTAATAATAAGAAACATACATGTATATGATCCATTTTCCATTCAATTTCTTTTGCAGAAAATATATGTATGTTAATATTTGAATGTAAATTGTAACAAAAAAATGAATAAATTATAAAAAAAAAATATGACGTCTTTAAAATCACACGATTAGATTCCTCATATCATGGATAATAATGTGTATCCATTTGGTGGAAATTGGCGCTAAAAATATTGTGTATCAATTTTGGTGCCCCTCTCCCTTTCAGTGCACCCCTGACTCGAATGACGCCACTTTTGACAGCTTTAAGCCACGCCATTAGACACCTCGTACCATGGGGATGAATTTGTATAAGTTTCGTGGCAATCGGCGACTAAACCAATTCTTATCAGATTTAGTACCCACCAACCGCCCACCCTAAATCTCTCATCCCAACGACACCAATTTGGCGTCTTTAAATCACACAATAAGATTCCTTGTATCATGAAGAAGATCTCAGAAGAATGTGCATCAATTTGGTGCAATTCGGTGCTAAAATTATTTTGATCAATTTTGGTGCCCCTCTCCCCTTCCGGGCATCCCTGACGCGAACGGCGCGACTTTTGACATATTTAAACCACACCGTTAGATTCCTCATATTATGGGGATGATTATATATAAGTTTGGTGGCAATCGGCGACAATTTTGTTCTGCCCCTCCCCCTTTTCTGCCCCTGACAACAACGGCATCACTTTAGAAAATTCTAACCCTCGCCATTATCTTTCTCGTAAAAAAGTTACCACTATTAGACCTCTTTTGTGCTATCTAGGTGGTCCCCTGTGAATTTCTATAGAACACAGACAGACAGACATTCGCAAATATAGATATAAATGCAGTTTACTAACACTACTTCTGATTGGCCAAAAGCCGTCACATGACAATCCTATCCGGGAAAATGTCATACTGGACTCCGAAAGTGTCAAGAATATAGTACCTGACATCACAGGAGTCCCGAAAGTCATTCGAGTCCAATATGACTTTCATAAAAGTTGTCGCGACACCGGGTGACGTCACGAAGTAATTCTAATAGAAGCGCAGTAACTGTATTGGGAAGTGAATCAGTGATATTGCGACGCGCGCGAATTGCTCGGTGGATTTTGGCAGAAGTTTTTTAACTTCCGTGTTTACTGTTGCAATTTTCAAATGCTTTCCGATGATCAAATGCAGGATTTTATAGACAATCAAGTGCCGACTGAGAGTTGAAAATTCCAACTTGATCTCCAACAAAGTTAATAAATTCCCATTTACATCTTAAAATTGCAATAAGAAATGTCAAATTCTACTGAAATTTCCGACTGGATATTCCGATTTTCCCACTTCGGACAAAAATGAGGAGGTGGGACACCCAACCCGGTCATCACGTCCCTGTGAAGACTACACGTACATCCTGTAAGTTATACAATAAAGTTATTATCAAAATGTCATTATACAATACAGTATACAGTACGTGTGTTTTCTTGTACTCGTCCAGGTTGTTGTAAAGTCACATTGGATTCGTACACGAAAAACACATACGGTACACAACATTGTATAACAAGATAAAAAAGATGCATGCATCAGATCACCCATGAACTATTTTACAAGATTAAATCACGTATATTTGGAAAATTTTATAAATATTATATATATGTGTGGAGTTCTTAGTCGTACGATGGCGACATGAGGTCCCGTCTGCAAGTGCTGTTATTGCAGACACCATATTGAAATTCAAGCAAGTTATGGGTTAATATCGGCACTTCTGCTTGGCTGCGGCCCCACCCGTGCGTGTGTTGGTGTTCATGAGATCCCACACTGTTCCTGTCTCTAAACTATATACACAATGGGGCAGGTTTGGGCTGATTCGGATCCGAGCTGTTCCCTGGCACCCTGTCTGTTTGTCTGGCTTCGGGCGAAAAATTGAAAACGGCTGGAAAATCGATGTGACTTTGGCAAGTGTTTTTACAAAGCACATGAAGCCGGCATATCAATATTTCGTTTATGTATCTGTGGTAGAGCACAGGGGTGGGTCTTAAGAGAACCATGTCGCTATCACAAACATTTGTAGGGCTCTGAGTCTAAACATCTGGCAGGGTCTATAGTAAACTGAGCCTACCTTTAAAAGTCTTCATCATGCATTTATTCAGATACTTATGCAAGCGGAACACAATCCAACATCACATCACAAGACACATGGATGACATCACACACATCTATATGGACAACTTGACTTCCAAGTTCCAACAACATCAAACAACAGACATCAATCCAGAGATCCAGATGACCAACGAAATAACCAACAGGAGTTACAGGACCCTAGCGAACAAATACATAGATTGTAGTTGCTGCCTAGTTACATATCCAGAATGGATATGAATAAATATGTGAAATGTGATTGTGACAAAAATACAACTTCCCTATTGTCGATATACACAACTATTTTGACACAATCCTAACTGTGACGAACAGTTAGAAATAAAACCTATATACTAGTATGAAAGGGAGATTACGAACGCAGCGTGCGATTTCCTACATCCCTACATTATGGGCAAATATATATTGCAAATGTGACGTAATTCTAAACTTCCAAAAACGAAGACAATAGTATTAAAATACAAGATATAATAACGGGTAAAAACATATAACAAATATTACATACCATCCTTTGGAAAGCATAGGTCTGTTATTAGGTCAGATGTCATAACGTAGTATTACTTGTTAAACTTATTACATTCTTCGAGCATGAAGAAATTAGGATAACACTGAGTGTTATACGATATAGCGATGTTTACACCTTGGTGACGAAATACGGAATGAGAAAGCGCGGTAAATAAGCTTACCTGTGATTGGCTAAAACACCTTAGTGTCCGACAGTTAGATCTAATACTGGGCGCTGAACTAGACAGAGGAAGACTTAAGCGGGTAAGAGATTGGGCGTAGATAGAAATAGGAAATAGCAAAATAGAGATCAGGAACTAAACATGGAACGGGGAATTAAAGAACGGAATAGCGCGAAATGGAATGAACCAAGTACGCGGAATGAAATGATTACAATGCGGCTATAAAATGTATATTAGTGAGTTAGGTTTAATAACTTAGTTAGTATACATGTGTAGCATGTAATAAAGGCATATACTGCTTTTGTATATAAAATAGCACTGTCACACTCTCCCCTCTGTTGACAAAATGACTCCCATGTCATTTAAACAAATACTGAAAGGAAATGTCGCAAATAGACATGACTTTCAAACTCTGCAACTGAATAATGGAAAATTATCATCTATAACATTCTCATACACAGAGATAACATTGACACCGACCTATCTTCAGAACTGAAATCAAATATCAGCATTATATAACTGCAACTTAATCAACAGTTACTGAACTGACTCTTCACTATATGGCGTAGACAGTAAACAAAGTGAATATATCACACAATACCGCTGAAATGGAATCACCACTGATTCACACTGGCTGGTCTATCTGAGAACTTCAATCATGAATACACAACAATCAACATAAATATGTTAAAATCATAATCATATATAGAAAGGAACACTTTATCGCCTCACAGAGTATATAACAAAAAAAATAGAATTCCTTGAAAACTGGTACCTCATATGAGTCGTAGCTCTACACTGGATCGTCAGCTGGAATAAGTGGAAATATCTCTGATCGTACGAAGATGATAAGTGATACCTAACAATACATCATATCAATACATAATTTATAAAAGAATCAATTTTAAAAACAACTAACACAACAGGACAATGCCTATGTCCAATGTATACACACATCATTGAAACTGACATATCAGTAATATGGAATCACTGAATATAAGTGAGTGAACTGAAAATGAAAATCTTATTCATCCAAGATAGTCTTCAGAGTGGACTGAAGAACATCTGGAGCTACCTTGGTGCAAATATGATTTTCCATAAGCTTACGCAAAAGGACCTATCGTGTCCGTCCGTCCAAATTACGTAGACTAAATTTGGAGGTTCGATTGAGCCATGTCCGTTTAAACTGAGACGGTGCATAATACTCGCACAAGTGATGTGTTAGGTTTTATGGTGATATAGTATAATTATGGTACTTTCGACCATGTCGTTATTGTTAAGCTGTGGCGAAGTTGACAAAATCATCTTCCCGAATCTCGCCTAATGTAATTTTATCCTCGGTCATATGTTTTCGTTATGAACAGAGTTATGCATCTTGTCCTGAGTAGTTTATATTTCACAGGTAGCTAAATCGGGTATTGCCAAAGGTAAATAAATGAGAACAAATGCATTAATTTGGGATTGCTCAAGTCTGGTGACAGTAAACAAGAATAAAACAAACATTAGTCAGCATGCTAAAGATACAAAATTGGATCACGATTGGATGAAATAATGGTGGTCAACAAACTCCAGTCTTCATTGGTACATTGTAAGTCACAAACTTGTGATTGATTATATCTCTTCCCTTTACTTGTTAATTAAGAGATAGATCTAAGGTTAGTAACCAAATTTGGAACTGTAATTTTAGAATAATATCATGATTTTGTAGTACGTTCGTGTAACTGTACGATGCTAGAAGTCGGGAAGTATGGCAAGAGATAGAGAATCTTAAGATAATAACATACATAACCCATGTTAGATAACTTTCTCTATTTATGACCATGAGAAACACTTGGGGCTCTGAAAAACACGACTACGGGTTAAGAATTTAAGTAACGGGTGCCCAGAGACGAAACACACACTAGGCTATATAATTAGACATGTGTCAGAGTGTTAATTTTTGAACAATTATTTCATTGTTTATCT
Source organism: Siphonodentalium dalli (assembly GCA_032622095.1). NCBI lineage: Eukaryota > Metazoa > Mollusca > Scaphopoda > Gadilida > Siphonodentaliidae > Siphonodentalium > Siphonodentalium dalli. The sequence continues at coordinate 82,475,191 of CP136066.1, forward strand.
ACATTGATTTGACTGTATCAGAGGTTCGTTTCTATAGTATTCGCATTAAGTTCGTTTCTTTGTTAGATTAGGCTTTCTCGCAATTCCGACCTTTTCTTTGTATTATTAATCATCTGGCTTTTCATATGCAACGTGTCAATTCTTGACCAAGCATGTGCTCATGCATTAATTACTGTTCATCGCACGTATTCTTAGCTTTACTTTCAATAATTAATAATGCCACTGTGTTGATCGGATATTTTATAATGCAAATCTTTTAATCGAATCCCGCGTCGTTAATTCACACATGTGCATGCTTTGTATATAAGAATTTGTAAAACTGTGATATGTTTCTTTATATTCCGGAACTCCGCTATTCAGTCACGTTTCACATATTACAACCGGAGTTCCGATTGTTTGATGTGGACCGCTTCCAACTATACCGGAATGTCCGTATATTTCTATTGTGAAAATAAATGCTAATTCCCCAGAAAGACTCAACTTTGATTCAACCCGAAATCAGCTCTATCAAATTGGTGAGAGAATCACGAGGCAGTGTTGCTATTTCCCCAACTGCAAAGCATCGTTCCCGGAAGAAAAGAAGAATGACGCCGCCGATACCCGAAAACATCATTAACATCCTTGTGACGTTCGAGCTTCTGAACCACCGACTCGACTGGAGCCTAAAGACGGAGAACGGAGACGTATCGCTGTCACTCAACTGGAAGACGGTAACATGAAAATGTAAGTCTGCATCAAACATACTCAGAGACATAATTCGCATGGAGGATTTTATCCAAAAGAAGGAGACGGAAAAGATATCAATTAATTGTACCAGTGTGGCTGTGACACAGTCAGATATGATCGTTTCGGATTCTGTGAGTACACAAACTCCAGTTATTTCAAAAACTGATATTGGTATAGCTGTTTCGCCATCGACACCTAGTGTTAATAGTGCTATCCAAACGATACCGGACTCCGTAGTTCAGAAACACGACTCGTTAACGGAGCAGCTTCCGGCATCATTACAATTCCAATCTAGAATCATCGACATCGTTCCCAAGAATGAATCACCGACAACTAAACCTTTTCAACATTCCCAATCAGTTAATGTGACTGAAAAAGTTGTTCGAAAACGGCTGCACAAGGACGAACCACAATACCTTATCAAATGGCGCGGACTCCCAGCCACTAGAAACACATGGGTAAATAGAGATGATTTGGATTTTGAAGCGATGTGCTACATATCAGAGTACCCAGCGATTAAGATACCGGAAGTTTAGTACCAAAACAGCTACACATAAATCAGTATCCAGAACCATCATCCATTGGTAGTGCTAAAAAAATTATTTCGAATCTGTACGGCGATATGTTCGACACAGGCTAGATAATTGTCCTCACAGTGATTTCGAGTCAGTGCGCCACAGCCTTCAAAAAGCGATGGAAAAAGGCAACGAGGACATTCGTTTAGTTCAATATGTCAAGTCATTCAGAAAAGGACAAACCTGAAAAGTCATTTTGAACAGTCATTCATTCTGCATGCAAGCAAAGAAATTGTGGGACCAATTTCACCCGGAGGAGAGTGTGGTGTCAGCATGCTAATTTTTGGACAATTATTTCATTGTTTATCTACATTGATTTGACTGTATCAAGAGGTTCGTTTCTATAGTATTCGCGTTAATTTCGTTTCTTTGTTAGATTAGGCTTTCTCGCAATTCCGACCTTTTCTTTGTATTATTAATCATCTGGCTTTTCATATGCAACGTGTCAATTCTTGACCAAGCATGTGCTCATGCATTAATTACCATTCATCGCACGTATTCTTAGCTTTACTTTCAATAATTAATAATGCCACTGTGTTGATCGGATATTTTATAATGCAAATCTTTTAATCGCATCCCGAGTCGTTAATTCACACATGTGCATGCTTTGTATATAAGAATTTGTAAAACTGTGATATGTTACTTTATATTCCGGAACTCCGCTATTCAGTCACGTTTCACATATTACAACCGGAGTTCCGATTGTTTGTTGTGGACCGCTTCCAACTATACCGGAATGTCCGTATATTTCTATTGTGTATATAAATGCTAATTTCCCAGAAAGACTCAACTTTGATTCAACCCGAAATCAGCTCTATCAAAGTTTAGTAGAGCCTCTTTTGAAGAGGAATAAGCTCTAACCTTTTTGGTATCTGAATAGGAATAAAAACAAGCTGTATGAGGGCAAAAGACGAATTGTTTTTAATGTACTAGGTCATTTCAACAACTTATCAACAACAACAATTTAGTAATTATTTTAAGAATACAATATTAATAGAAATAGGTTCACTCTCTGGTAGCTGAGTCTAACTGGACTAAGTTGGATATAATAATCCTGGATCTTTGAAGTTATGAAATGGCTAAACTAATTTGAGTTAACTAAAACCATAAGCAAATTCAAGGTGATAAGTTAAACTAACCAAATGGTTATACCATTTTGTAACTTGAATAGAACTAATTCACTGGCCTGAGAAATCATGGTTTATAGTTTATACCCAGATCAAAGAGAACAAGTGTTACGAAGTTTAGTCATGATAAATCAGTGTAAATGAACTTAAATATAAATATGAAGTTTATTTCCAGTTAGAGCCAATGTTCAATTACCAGGTGAGAGTGCAAGATTAAATATATGTTTATGAGGATGACCAAAGAATTGTTTGTAAAACGAACTGTTAATAGCATAAGTTATGTATTGATAAATGATTTGAACATAAATCTTAAATCAACCAACTAGAATTCTCAAAGATATGTACATAGAAATATACCCAGTATTAAATGGGTTTGAAACGAATCCCTATCCACATTTAGAAGAATAGGATCCCATTAAAATATGAATTGTGCCCGACGTCGCAGGCGTGGCTTGAACACATATATGTCTGATTCAATGAGAAAATGCAAAGATTTTTATCAATATAATTATTCAGAAAACACTTACATTGTAAACATTGAAGAATGATCTTCATGTGTAATAACAATGTAAGGTATAACTTTTCCCCATCAATGATACCCGTAAACGGTGCAATGAATGGGTTAAATGTTGTTCTAGGTGCTAATAATCATCTGAGGAATTATTCAATTGAAACGGCTGTATTAGACCGTAATACCACCGATAACCGGAAATGCCGAATATGAAAGTAAACTGAACACCGGAAGTGATGGCGATTTCCAAAATGGCGGATATGATATTAGAAACATATATGGCCAGAAATCGAATTTATGAATTAAGTACCCAAAAACTGAACTGTTCGTGTGATACTGATATCCATGCAATGTGCAACCATAGTACGACGTCAAAGGCACACATGGTTACCATAACGCTGTGATTAGCAACATATACGGCCCGAAATATAATTTATGCATTAAGTGCCGCAAAACGATGATACACATGGTAATTTTATATACGCAATTTGTTTCATAGAGAAATTATGGCATATATATTACATGCAGATCTAAATTCCATTATTCAGAGGAAATCCTCGTAAGATTCGTAATGTACAATGCAATTAGAACATTTTATTACTGGATTTTACTGTCCGTGACAATGGTCCTAATATTCGTAATGTATAAGCCGCGGCGTGCTAACAATGAATTTCCATGAATTATTGGTATCGATACAATCTAGATATTTTCACACAATAGACTCTTAATTCGAGCGACTATTCATAAATGGGTTTTTTGCGATAATAACTATGACGCAACGAGACTTCATTGTATAATGTTTTCACAGGTTTTAGAAATTTGCCGAAGGCTACCCATTTACGACATATGTTGTAATTAGCGCTGATTATGTCAAAGTCGATGCATTGTGGTATATTTCTCCCGCTATGCAATAATTAATCATCTGTACATGCCGTTACGAAAGCGTATCGAAAATGGTGAAACTTTGTACGAGAAATACTCAGTAACCCTTGGAACAAACGTCGCACTACCGACGAATCGAATTCAATTATTTGAATTAGATTCGTCGGTAGTGCAACGTTTGTTGCAAATAAATGCGAGTAGACGCACTACCGACGAAGAATGCGTGTGGTCAACACGAATTTAATTGCTGATGCGTCTGAGATCCGTGTTTGAAACAAACGTCGCATCACCGTCGACTCGAATTTAAATCGGAGAAATGCAAATGAGCTGCATAATGATATGCTAATGAGGGAATTCCAATTGAAACTGGAAAACACCAACGAGCATGACGTAATTTGGTGGTATTTGAATTTGAGTCGACGATAGTGCGACGTTTGTTTCAAATTAAATGCGAGTAGACGCACTAAATAAATATTTATTCCGTTTGGATATACACGCTATACTGCATGTGCATGGACGTGTGCAAATTTCACATCAACGATGGGTTGAAATTGTTCTTGTAATTTGATTTTCTCCAACAATGAATTATTGGGGAATTTGTTGTTTTTAGACCAACATTTGCATATAATCCTACTTTTGGTCCAACATTTTGACTGAAATGGCCATCAGTCGGGAAGCCTTGTCCTGGTCCCTCATGACCCCCGTGGCCAGCCAAAAAAACTACTAATTATATTCCTATGCTTTTGTTCAAAATTATGAACTTAAATGGTCATCAGTTGGAAATTTTCCAACCTTCGCGGGGGTGTCAGGTTGGAAATTTTCAACACTTGGAAAGCTTGAGGCCAGTCTAATGCTATGGATTTTTGGTTGCGGTTTTCATGTTCAAAGTTTTTCTCCCGATGTGCCCAACTATGATCGGATTTTCAGGTTCAGATCCCTGATTTTTCTTCTACTGGCAGAACCATGGTCCGCCCAGTGCATGATCACAGGCATGTGAAAGAACAGCCAAGCGGGTTGAAAATTGAATTACGCAAATTTATTATCCCCCCCCCCAACAGAGACTATCTAGCTATACGTCCATGTCCGCTATGTTTATTTTACCACATGGTTTTAGATAGGCATACTGACGCAATATAGTGTATACCTCGTTGACCTCGACTTGCTATTAAATTGTTAAAAAGGTACAAGTTCATGTCCGACCTAAAATATGTATCAAATACCTACGAAATAGCGATATAAAACCAATAATTTCCACTCCTCAGAATAGTAATATTAATTTCGTCGCTTGGAAGTCAAAAGCCACATTTTCTCACTAAATTTTACGTTTTAGAATTGATATAAAACTTCCTATTTTAGCCGTTTTGACCAAAACCCTATATGAACGCTTTATGCCATTTTAAGAAATTATTTAGATTCGTCTTGAATTAAATGCGACGTTTGTTTCAACAGACGAATTATGAATTAAACTCGAGTCTAATTCTAATTGAATTCGATTCGTCGGTAGTGCGACGTTTGTTCCAAGGGTTACGGAATCATGTGATAAGTTTGAGCAGGGGGGATTTATTAACTCTGACATTACCCCCTTACCGCGAAAAGATGACTCCGGCGTCTTAATTGAAATATGAAACAATGTGTTAAGACAGTAGTAATATGAATGAATGATGAGCTGCGAACATTAGGTGAAGCTGAAAGCATGTAAAAAATTAATGATTTTCTTTATATTCCGTTTGAGATGTTGCTGTCCATCCTCATTCAAGTGCACTTTGTCTGCATCCAAGACAGTGTGGGCGGGGTTATGTATGAAATTGGAAAGTCTTCTTAGTAAACGATAATGAGCTATATTAATTTCAGAGTGTAAATTGGAATGTAGCAGACAATTGAAGTTATCAATTTTCACATTGTAATCTTGAACTAGTCCAATATCGACAGAATCTATTTTGTCAGGTCCGGGTAGTCGGATTTTCTGGCGCTCGAGTACTTCGAGAACATTAACACGCACTAATTGTGAGTTTACATCTTCAGTCATTTCTTGTATGAAGTCAGTGGTACTTTGGTAAACTGAATTTGGCATCGCCACAGACAAGTCATTTCCACCACACATGATTTAAATGTGAGGTTGGAAGTTTTTAATTCGACGTTTTGTGTGTCGGTCAATTTTCTGAATACAAAATCCACTAATTCCAAAGAATTTAACCATGACACAGTCATTTTGAATGTCCAACGCTGTACGGTAATCGTTTTGGAATGGAATGAATCGTCGTTTGGTGTTGGACGTCAGAGCTCCACCACATCTGGATGTTTGTCTATCAAGATAAGTGGCAAAGCGGCAAACATGACTTGAGCCAATCATCAGTATTTTAATTTTTCTGTTTCCGCATGTGACTGAAGAGAGAGAAATGAAGTTGTGACTGCTTGTATTTGAGTTTGATTATAAAAAAGTAAATATGGAAGGAGATTCGGCTATTACTTTGGACAAGGGAGTGCAATTGATGATGAGGGTAACGTCTAAGATGTCTGGAAGCAATTTATCAGCAAGACTTAGTGCGAGCTCTCTGATAAACATATTTCAGGCAACTCATGAGGAAACGAACCATGCAAAGTTCTGAAAAGAAATCTTATGATTAGACATTGGATGAAAAGGAAAACAGATGTCATTGAACACTTGATGAACTTTAGTCCAGTGAATAACAGCAGTCGACTAGTTGGATGGTGAAGATTGTAACAAATGTCGAATCCGATAGTTTATATGAACTGTCGTGGTAAGTTGAATTCTTCATGGAAGTGTTGGATACATGCTGGTTGTCGTTGTTGTTCGTCAAGTTGTTGTTGCTCGTCAAGTTGTTATTGCTCGTCAAGTTGTTGTTGATCTTCTTGATCGTCCTGTTGTTGTCGTGTTGTAGTTGTTGCGACCTAGTTATAAGACTTGGAGTACGCATCTAAATACAGCTTTGTTCTTTATAGTCTCGTGATTCTCGACCAGTTTAGTAGAGCCTCTTTTGAAGGGGAATAAGCTCTAACCTTTTGGGATTTGGATAGGAATAAAAACAATTCGTCTTTTGCCCTCATACAGCTTGTTTTTATTGATATAAAACGTAGCAGGGGACTGAACTATGCCTTGCATTTTGACCCATTGGATGTCAATCAACCAGTTAGTTCTGTTGTAGCCTCGTTCTGGTCATTTGGTCTTCTCCTAACCTTTGCTATTAGCGTCCGCACTGTGAAAAATATAACGAGGTAGAAGAAGAGAGCTAGGACAGCCACTGTGCACAACACATTCAACAGGTAAAGCGGACTGTGCTCCTGCATGAGGTAGCCGACCAAAAGTGGCAGAACGATGAGCCCTGCAGACGGCATGACGACAAAGAAGGCGGAGACTTTAGCCGTGACCTTGACGATTTCTGCTTCAGTCCACGAAAACACACTTGGCACAACACACGAGAGCGACCCACCAACAAGTGCAACGAATATCCACATGCATGGCTCAATGTCGAGTACAGTGCATATGTATAAACCAGCGAATGACGAAACGGTCAACACCACACATATACAGATCGTTGTAGAATTTTTCACTTTGGTGGAGATGAATATTCCCAAGAATCGTGAAGCCGCGTAAGCCGCCCAATATGTGGAAGTAATCATGGCGCCTTCAGACGTGTTCCATCCAGCATACGTCACTACGAATGTCGATAAGAAACCTGATGTGGTGTCTTCCATACCGATGATCAGCATAATAAGTGTTCCCAGCAGAAGAAGTGTAAGTATTTTCAAATGAGTTGGAAGTTTTAATGAAACTTCATCACCAAACTTTCTTGTATGATCTCGCTGTGTCTTAGTCAACTGTGCCTCCTGAACAAAATAGAATCCTAGTATAAATGGAATAGCTACTACCAAACTCAGACCTGTTGTGAGTGCGAATGGGATGTGTAGCCTTGACCTTTCATACGACCGGGAATTTGAATCCACGATATCCAAGCTACTAGATGGCATGAGCTGACTCACATTGCCATCTCTGTTGAGACTAAACATGTACTGTGACAATAACGGTTGGTCCACAGCTCGAGAAACAACATGTGTAGTGTTGTTCGCGCTATTGTAGTGTAGCGAGTTATTTACCCCCAGAATATCGGGTGTATCCACTGTCGAATCGTTGCCACGACTTCTTACAGAAAGCCGTACAAGAAACGGATTCGTAGCTAAAGGCGACAACACACCACCCATAGCGAACGAGAAATGAAGTGCTTGCATATATGGCCGTCCATCCATTCCCCATATTTTCAGACATTCAGAATTGCATCCTGTAATACAAAACATTATTATAGACTTGTGCTAAGTAGAATTTTAACCTTTTATATACTAAATGGGCTCTCTCATTCAGTTAGCAAAGTAAACATTGGCTTGGTATGTTATTCATCTGGAGAAGGGGGTCAGGAAAATCAAGAAGGCGACAGATAACACAAGTATAGAAGTGTGTATTCGCGTTACTCACAATACTAGACATCCAACAATGACCATCGATATGACCAAAATGAACGGATAATGATCATTATGTCCTTTCACTGATCATGTCCCTCTCCCCTCCACACACACTATCTCTATATAACCCCTTCTGTCCTGTGTTCATCCCTCCTTTCCCTCACTTCCTCTCCTTACTTTCTACCCCTCTCCCATCTCTCCAACTGAAAATAAACAACGTTTGTCTATATAAAGAACGTTGAAAACAATATGTGTCAATCATTTGGGCAAGTATTTTCCAGTGCCATGAACCTATATATACGTCACTAATGTAATATCTAAACCGTCTCATCCGACGTACGGATAGTTTCTACCTGGAACTCATGCAGTGGTTGAGTTAGATATGTGTTGCAGGAGTTATTGTACTCACGTGTGAAAAGGGTTATGTGCGTTTATACGGACATCTATTAAATGGTTGAGGTGTCTTTGGTGTTCAAAATCGGGACACAATCCATACCTATTTTCCTTGTTCAGTTATAGCTATGAGTTTCTAATGATTACTGATGTTTGAATAAGAATTGTAAATTTCCACAGCTCGTGTGCTTGTTTATCCAGTTAGATAAACGTTTATATATATTTCAAACAAATTTAAAATCAAAACCGCTTCCATGGGTTAGAGACTTGATTGGTGTCATAGGTTCTTGTCCTTGATTTTCAGCGTATGTAAAAGCCGTATATAAGTATTCCATGTCACTGATGATGGCGTCAAAGATGGTCATCAATAATGACACTATTCCATGTTGGTTTCTTGTTTTTGGTTTATCAGAAATGTCACCTTATTGCGCAAATGCACCATAAATCTATTCGTGCTCGAACACATATGGTGGTCTCGGAATATCCTCGGATTAACATTAAAACGTTATGGATTACGCCCACCCAACGATAACCATGTGATCTTCAAAATGTGTGCACCAATTTTAAATGTGAGAATTTCGCTTCAGCATGAATTTCAGAATCGGATACGTCATATATTTACCCTGGGTTAAGCTCTTCCACAAGGCGTTTGTCGATACGCGCGGCAAATGTGTGTTTGACGTTTTCTGTGGCGACGCGGCGTTTTCTATCGTTACTCGTATGCGTCCTTTGAACACTCGGTGTTTTTGTTATTCGCGTATTTTTTTTTTAAAATGACTGTGCAAGGTGAAACGATACAAAACCACAGTCCAAAACTGACCTGCATCGAAAACTGATGTGCTTCCATGCAGTGTAAAACACGGATCCGCACCGCCGGATTTGGACACCGATGTAACCCTGCGACAGCGTTTTCTGCGATTCGCACGCCGAGTGCAAGCACTCGTTGCCTCCAGTGTGTTCTAATTCGACGAATTGCGCGCCGCAAGTGCCGTGTGGAAGGGCCTTTCTATCATTCGATTACCCCCATACGGTACATAACATGTAATGTAATTGAGATTCCATTTTCTATTTGAATAAACTTACCCACATTGATTATGCCATAAACGACACCGGTGAACAGTTGACAAATCATCATGACCCAGTATCTTCTGACCCATGGAATTATCAAACACACTACGCCATTACCGACAACCCCAATGAAGATAATCAACTTCCGGTTGAACTTGTCCATGAGAATTCCGCCACTTATTGCTCCCACAACGAACCCCACACCACAGCGGTGCTGGTGTAGTAGGACGACGCTTCCTCTGTGTCGGTGTTTGTGATTAGTTGCAAATCGAGGAAGGATGGTCCTCTTTGACCGGTGCTCCACCCCTACAATTAGAAAAAATCCGGGCGTGTAAATAATTATGGCGTCTCTCTTTTCATACAAACTTACAACAACAACGGTTTTCTCTTTAACCTGTCTTTGATGCTTTGGTGACAAATTTGTGTCGTATGAGTACCCCCTCCAGAAAACACATGTTCAACATAAACGTCATCACTCGAATATCACACGAAGATAGATGTAGTAATTGCTGTAAACATGTGTTTTTATTCTATCGTGGTTCATAAGCGACTTCAATTAAAGCCCACATATATAAAAATATAATATGCGAAATGAATGGTTTTGTGTGTTACACATCGCTATTAGCCAAGCAAGGGCATCGCTATGGTAAACTCAGGATGACGAGAGACAAACTATTTTAATGAAGTTTACGGAACTCAAACACATACGTGGATCTACAATCAACACACAACCGGAAGAGAGATATAAACTGGTTACGACGATTAGGGTCCACAATAGGACGTTCAGTTCCTATCAGTAAACACATAACACACTCTATTGCGTAGGGTCCACAACAGGTCAATCAGTTCCTATCAGTAAACACATAACACACTCTATGGCGTTGCGTCCACAACAGGACGATCAGTTCCTATCAGTAAACATATAACACACTATATGGCGTGACCACTTTTCTCTTCCAATCTGTCTATAGAGTCACGACATTGTAACAATATTCGTATGAAAAGAAATATTAGGTAATATAAACTCTTGACATAATGATCCACTGACACTGTCGCACACAACTTCACAAACCGAGTCTTTGCTGACATAACCCACCCGTGCGTGAGTTTTTATAGTATGTGTCTTGTATACTAAAATCAGGAAAATAATATCAAATTTCGATTGACTGAGCTTCACATCTCGAACACAACTTCACACGCAGGCATGACCCCAATTTTAGTCAGTGTTCATATGGAAATCGAACAATGTTCTTGGGTGGCTCGTTTGCGAAGTGTAACATTAGCATTGTCTTTGGCACGATATGGCCACATTCCGCGAAACTTCCGCATCTGTTGACAGGTAAGAACAGAACCACTCTCGAACTCTGGCCCACATAATATGTTGACCCATTCTCTTGGACTTGCACATTTCACATTGCTGGTCTCCAAGCTCTGTATACATGTGTTTGGTGTAGCGGATGGATTCACTGACTCGGTGACTGCATGAACAAAGTCCTTATTCACGCCGAATGATACCAAGTGATCCGATTCACCGGACGATATCAAATCGTAGACCTTATTTATATGAAATGTAAATGATCCTGTGTCCATGTCAGTCATTTCCAAGCCTTGGTCTGATACATCTGTCATAGCTGAGATACCACTGTCATCAACAGATTTGTTCCACTTTTCGCTTATTGTTTCGTGCAATACACAAACGGAGTGAGTCATATTTTGTGGTATTTGCGCGTTTTGAATGCTTTCAAACGTTTCTATGATGTGTGTCCCTCTGTCACTGTGTGTAGAAGGTTGTGACTCTGATTATTATCTGACACTTGTCCGTTGTGTTCGTGGTGACTTTCATGACAGTATGCGTAATGTCATGTTCGAGCTGACTGTTAGTTTGTGGCCTAATAAGACTGTCACCCACGTTCTTGTTGTCGACCTGTAGCACGTTCTCATCATATATCCCATAATGCTGACATATGGTTTTCCATACACCGGCTATTGGTGCAGAATTTCTAACAAGAGCACTTCTTGGGACAGCGGGACAGTATCTTGCAATCCCGTTTAGGAATATGTCCAGGAAAATGCATTTCTGTTGAGCGGTTTTATGCAAATGTTCTTGGACACTGATGTCATCATCTGTAAATCCTCGAAGAGGCGAAACTATACTCTTCTTCGTCCAAGATGTCTCATCTGTCAAAAACGGATACAGATTGTCATCCCTCAGAACTAGTTGTGTTAGTTGCTGCTTCCACTTTTTGAAGGAAGAACTTGTTCTCCGAAGGATAGACACCTCAGTCCACTTTCCGGAGAGTAAATAGCATCGTGTCGTTGGATTCCGATAAAATATCACTAAAATATAGTCGCTCTGCAACAACGGGCTTTTCCGTGGTCACCTGTGGCGAGTCGTTGCCGTGTTGTACCAAAACGCCCGTCTTTTGGGACTGTCCTTGCTTTATTTCGACATGCCGGAGGAATTAGGATTCGAAACGCTGCCACCACGCCATTAGCCAAGCAAGGGCATCGTTATGGTAAACTCAGGATGACGAGAGACAGACTATTTTAATGAAGTTTACGGAACTCAAACACATACGTGGATCTACAATCAACACACAACCGGAAGAGAGACGTGAATTTGACTTGAAAAACATAATTTCTGGCCCTGATGCCCTGGATATAAGTGAACATAACGATGAAACAATCTTACAAATACCTGATTGCCAATACTTTACTCCAAAAAGGTTTCATGACAATATAGATACTAACAATGATTGTTTATCAGTATTCCACTTAAATTGTCAAAGCCTCAATTCTCACTGGGATGACTTTAACACATTAATATATGAAATGCAGAATAACAAATCAAAACTTGGTGTTATTTGGGTAACTGAAATCTTCAGATCACCTGATATTATTGATTTCCCTCTAAATGGTTACCATCCCCTGATTAAAAGATGTCGCCCTGATGGAGACGACTGTCATGGTGGAGTAGGGATTTTCATTCGGAACGACCTATCCTATAAAATCCGAGATGATTTATCGACATTCATTCCACATGTATTTGAATCATTGTTTGTTGAAGTTGTAACTAATAAAAACAAAAACATATATTGTTGGAACTATTTATAGGCCAAACACAGCACCAAAGGCAGACTTGGACAAATTTATTAAACTTATGAATGAAAAAATGGTTCAGTTTGATAATGATCATAAAAAAACAATTTTAATGGGTGATTTCAACATTGACTTATTAAAGTATGGCAGACATGAAAAAACGAATAATTTTATCAATTATATCTTTGCTTCTAGTTTCTTACCAACAATAACTAAACCAACTAGAGTTACAGAATTTACTGCTACTCTGATCGATCAAATCTTGATTAATGACCACTCAGTTGATTATGAAACTGGCATAGTACTGACTGACTTAGCGGACCACTTCGGTTCTTTTCTCTGTTTCAAGAGTAAACAAAAAGTGAAATATCATGAAAAGAGACCCGAGATACAATACCATCGTATATTTAGTGATGAAAATATATCTTGTTTTAAAAGACTGTTAGTATCCGCGAACTATAATAATGTTGTTGGGCAAAGCTGCCCACACGAATCATATAATTCATTCATGGAAATCTACTTGAATGCCTTTGAAATAGCTTTTCCGCTAAAAAAGCTCAGAACAAAATCTATTAAACAGAAACCATGGATTACCAAAGGACTTATTAAATCTTCAGAACACAAAGCTAAGCTCTTTCATATAAAATTAAAGGAACCATGTGAAGTGAATGTAACTAAATATAAAGAATTTTGTAAATACTTTAATAGAATTAAACGAGCAAGTAAAACCTTTCATTATAAACATGATTAATGAATACAAATATGACATGAAAAACACATGGAAACTAATTTCAGAGATAATCCAAAAGAGATCTAAAAAATGGAATATCCTTTGTCATTTAATATAGATGGCATTGACAGATCAGATCGTAAAGATGCTGCAGAAGCATTTAATAACTATTTTTCTAACATTGGAGCCATTGAATCTGAAAAAATACAAAGTACAGGGGAACATTTTTCTTCATACCTACCTACACCATGTAATGAAACACCTTTCTTCCGCCCTACTACACCAGAAGAATTACAAAGAATCGTCTCTTCTTGTAAAGTAAAACATAGCACAGACTGTGATGGTCTTACTTCTTCACTAATGAAGAGTGTCATCAATAAAATTTCCAAACCTCTAAGCTATATTATTAATCTATCTATGGAAACTGGAATTATTCCTGACAACATGAAGATAGCACTGGTCATCCCTTTATTTAAATGAAAATTATCGCCCTATTAGTATTCTTCCTACATTTTCAAAAATCTTAGAAAAAATTGTCTGTTTAAGACTTGTCGAATTTATTAACAAGCATGATGCCCTCTATCACAATCAATATGGATTTCGTAAAGAACACTCCACAATTCACCCGATACTGAAGTTAATTAACGACGTGGGTTTAAATAATGATAAGAAAACAAAAGATTGTACACTCTCTGCTTTTATCGACTTCTCCAAAGCTTTTGATACAATAAACCACAAAATTATATTAAAAAAACTTGAAACCTATGGAATAAGAGGCAAAGCTAATCATTGGTTTAGAAATTATTTGAATAATAGATTTCAATTTGTGGATCTAGAAGGTATGGTTTCATCTAAACTTCCCATTACATGTGGAGTCCCCCAGGGATCTGTGGCTGGGCCGATTCTCTTTTTGATTTATGTAAACGATATGCACAAATCTACTGCCTTGTCATTGTTATCTTTTGCAGATGACACCACTGTGTACTCCTCAAACCATAACCTTGATTATTTGTATGACAACTTTAACAATGAACTTGCAAAACTAAGTAAATGGTGTCGAATTAATAGGCTATCACTAAACACTAAAAAAAAAAAAAAAATATGCTGATACAACCTAAAAATGGCCCATATATAGTTGGAAATCACACACTAACTATAAATGGAGAGCAAATTATAAGAATTGGAGTAGACTGTCAGGAAAAATCATTTAAGTTTCTTGGAATACACATTGATGAACACCTATCATTCGAACACCACGTGAAAGCTGTTTGTGCAAAAATTAGTAACTCCTTATAAGCTATAAATCGAGTAAAAAAAATCCTTCCGTTTGACTGTCTCCGTATGCTGTATCTTACATTAGTACACTCCCATGTTCTCTATGGAATTGAGCTATGGGGCAATGCCGGTACCCACAACCAAGTTGTTGTTTTACAGAAAAAAGCTATCCGAGCCATTAACAAAAAACGCTACAATAGCCATACTGAACCTTTATTTAAAACTAACAACATCTTGAAATTACAAGACCTTTACATGCAACGTGTATGCCTTTATATGCACAACTGGATGACTACCAACCTCCCCAAGTCATTTAATAACAGCTTTAGCATATACATACACCCGAGTATGAATACCAGATCAACAGGCAACATTCGAGAAACAAAATCACGAATTAAATTCACAGAACAATTACCTCTCCATGTTTTTTCCGAAAATCTGGAATAATCTTTATAAGGCTATCCAAAATATTCGACCTAAGTCGGCCTTTGTGAACCACATTTCTAAGACAAGTATTGGGAATTATTCACTGACTGTTAAATGCACAAACAGATTTTGTCCAGATTTTTCAACAGTAACACAGCTCACTCTGTATTTTGGTACTAAACAGAAAAATGAATACGTCAATATAAGTCGTACCTCACTTATTTGCGATATGGTTTCGGATTTTTGATTTCTTACTAACTCTCATCTTATTTTAATTCAATAACCTATTACTGTTGTCTCATTCACGTCGCACGTTCTGACAGATGCCTAGTTCAGTGCTATTACGGTGTAAATATATATATGGAAAATATATATTGATTTTATATATTTACTAATACATTGAAATATACCATATATATACTTGTTATGCTAATGATATATGTGCATGTGGACTTTCAGTATAACATTTTAATATTATCTTGCAAATTTAATCAAAGAATTCACTTATGGAAAAAGTTCGATGATATAAACGAAATAGCAAACAGTCCACTTGCACCATTAAATAAATTGAATGCTGTAGTAAACCGACAAATTCTAATCTAGACGAAATATTTAACTTAATCCTGAACAAATGGATAAACGACGATGTAACTAGCTCTCACATGTCATGACCGGATTTATTATTATCAAAACAATCAATAACAATATCTTTAATTTTAGGGTGGCGACAGGAAGACGACCCGATAGGTCATGTCCCCTCCACATGACTTGTCTATTTTTGTTATATTTACTTTTTTATGTACTAGATACTAATATGATTTGTCATGAAATAAACTATTCTGAAATAAACTATTCTGATATAAACTGGTCACGAAGATTATGGTCCACAATAGGACGCTCAGTTCCTATCAGTAAACACATAACACACTCTATTGCGTAGGGTCCACAACAGGACGATCGGTTCCTATCAGTAAACTATAACACACTCTATGGCGTTGGGTCCACAACAGGAGGATCAGTTCCTATCAGTGAACATATAACAAATACACTCTATGGCGCATGCTCACGAGAATTCTAATCTACCCTCGACATTAATGTTTAGAATTAAGATGTATCGACGAATACATCGGAATGAGTTATATAAATTCCATCCAAAAAGGCAGGGTTCGTTCGAAACGGATGAAAATTAATAATTGGTCTCTAATGCCGAACATCTTGTTGATAATTATAGTACCACTGAACAGCATACTATCCATATATATAGACTGGGCGCGGACATGTGAAACAGATGCGACAAAACGTTGAAACGTCTATATATTAATTGTCCCTATCGGCATCCACGAAACATACAAACTCACGACCGAACAGTCCTGTTTACAATGGAGTGTCGCAAAACGACGTGACAAAATTTAGATTCAAGTTTTGATGGCTAACGAATATATACTTATAAAATTAATATAAAATTGTCCCCCCCCCCCCACAACGTGTAACAAATATAGCCCACAATCCAAAGATGTATTGGTTTTGGAGACACTGTCTTTCTAGAATAAAAGTGCATGATCTGTTCAGTTCAGGCATCGAAACCGAGAACAGTCTTTGAAGTAACTCACCAAAACAACGAAAGCACCGCAGAGCCAGAGGGTTGACATCAGCTTGCTTCTGTAAACTGGGTCCCGGACCTTCCTCAACCAGTTCGCACAGGCGCCTCTGTTATTTGCCATTATATCGATGGATCCGATTGGCTCAACCTCTGTATTCATTGTGAGCATGAAGTTATTTCACACGAAGACGATCTATCTGTTATTACTACAAGAAATCCAGCAGAACAGGGTGCATGAATGTCATTCCACGTCGAGTATAGCTCGCGACCTTCAACCACTCAGTGCACATGGGTGGATAATCGACACTGTCTGGTCTTCAGTGTCGTTCCACATTCCTCACGCGGAGTTTTTGTTTGTAGCCTTCGGCCAAACTCCATTGGCCTTGGGCTTCAATGGAATTAAGATCAGATGGCCAAATAGACATGGCCCTCTCAATGCACTATGCCGTCGTTATACTTGATAACAGACGCGCGTATATACGTAATATTCGTTGTGTCAATATGACTGCACTCATCTGAATTGTTTGTCTATATGCGGTGTCGTGTATTCCTAGCATAAACCCGTCGGATGATAAGAATATCCACGAGATATCCAATATAAGTGGTGCACCTAAAATGTAGTGCCAAGTCTTCTCGTACGTATTAGCTTTACGTACGAGCAGACTTGGACTACCTAAAATGATGAATCAGCAGATCAGCAGCAGGCTATATTTAGTTTAGCTCATTTATAACAAGAAAACCATAGTCAGAAATGGTAACGCGCTCAAGATCATATATTATATACCCATGATTGTAATTATAGAATATAAAATATATTGGTTTCGCGAATGACCAACTCAGAATTCCGTTAAAATAACAATAACAACCAGAACCTAATTAACGAACCGGCGGCCGACTCGGCCGTCTCCGACCACAACCAACAGTGGGCTGCAGAACGAAAAATATCTATAAAAGTTGAAATATAAGACTTACAAATTATCTTTTTAATTTATTTTATTGGTAATTAACATATATATACAGCTTGTCACAATCCAAAAAGCAACATTATTGGCATAATAATGAAAATGACAATAAACGAAATTGATATTCCCAACTACACCTTTTACCGGACTCGGCCTCCTGGTCGCGCAGTTCGACTATTAAACCGGAAAAAACAATTATCTATAAATAAAATGCCAATAGGACCACAGCTATCAAACATTTGGAGAACAGTATACACGCGGTGCGCGCTAATGAAGATAGTCGGTCGGAGGTTGTGTAAATGACACGTGATGCCCAGTGATATCCCAATACAGGAAGGGGCCACAATTTGATCGCCCACGATTCCCGTCCATGCAGCAGTTCAGCGGCTGCAGTTAAACAGAATATCGCGAACGCAGTTTAAGGGTCAGACGCACGTTTTGCCTGCTATTTCAAAATAGATTTTCTCAAAATCTGTCAGGGAATTTATTTGAGAAATTTTGTACAGGCGGTTATTGTGACACAATATTAACCAATAACCCGTTATTAAAACCTCATTTACTTTACTTTTAATTTGACTGTTTTCCGGTATCAAGAACTTCTGAATTTTTTTTTTCTTTTCAAAATTGCAGTTCATATATCCATGATATCATATCTGAATATGAAGAAAGGAGACTTAATTTGTCTTGATTCATGGGATTTAATGATTATTTTCAATTAGAAATGCAACTACCCATAAATAATGTACTATATTTGAGAATGTTCATGTCATGTGTATTGATCAGTGAAAAATTTTGTTTCGATTAGTTCTGGGTCAATGGTTCATAACCAACTTAAAACTGACTGCTTTATTCTTCATTACAATATACATCCAAGGTTCGCACTGCCAATGGCCAAAATAATTCACATTGGGCAAAAAATATTTTCATTTGGCAAAAGTTTTGGCAAGTCACTTTTTAGTTGCTCAATAAAGTTGAAAATTATCGGTCAATCAATACCATTCATTTTAGGAAACTATTACAATAGAACTATATTGGCGGTGTTTTATATGATTTCGGAAAAGTTAACACCTCAAATAAGATGCAGTTAATCTGGTAATATTATTATCAATGGGTGGATGGATAACCAATATTTAGCTACATAGCTAATCCTCTTGTGATGTTCCCTTTTGATGAAGCAACTCTTCTACCTTTTTATTGTTCGGTGATTAGTTTATTGCTGTATTATGATAAGCCACAATAGAGATGCATGCAAGCATTATTATTAACTAACTGCTTTCCTATCGATATCAAACGTCGAGTGTTGAAACATAACACTCAAGCAATGTTGTAGAAAATGATATCATCAGGGATAACATTTGGCAAATTCTAATAGAATTTGGCAAAAAATATTTTCATTTGGCAAATTATTTGGCAAAAGTTAATTTCGGTCCAGCGCGGACCCTGTATACATTTAATCTCGAATTATTTTATTAAAAAAGGCAAAATGCGTCGCATACTAATTATGTAATATAACTGTCATGTGAGTTTCATGAGATTGCAGGTCTCCGCAAAAATACTCGGTATCGTTCCTCTGTGAGCGACTAGAGGATATCCACACCTCATCGAGTGGTCCTGACATTTGTTATGGTGTCGGAGATTCCTGCTGATTAGCTATATGATGTTGGTGGAACAACCCCATTCTGTGAACATACACTCAGAGTCATACTGAGTCTATATTAGATTCGTCGAAATGTCATTTCTTAGAAACGTACAGCCTTCCCCCAAATCACATCACATCGCTTTCCGTTTTAAAATCGTATCGATTGGACACATTTATCTTGGAGCTGCTAGTAGTGAGTTCTGATTGGCGCTACTGAAATCGAATCCCACGGTTCGAGAAAACAGAAAGTCTATGACAGACAAGAAAACCATAGTCAGACATCGTAACGCCCTTAAGATCATACTATTAGCCATATATACAATATAACAACTTTAATGTGGTGATTGTGAAAAATCTGTATATAGGTAACGCCTATGTAGCTAATTATATGTGATATTTTTTTCTAATTTCATTTGAAATAATGGTCTGAGTAGCGCATGAAATAGCATGCAGAATAATAATCGGGCAAAAATTTGCGATCTTCGTAACATGGTACAAGTACGAGCACGTTTCTAATCACATTTAGTATCCAATTACGCAAATACCGAGTATGTTTTAATCACATTTAGTCCACCACCTCCTGCGACAGGGTCAGATATACTTGCCAATATACACCATAGGAGGGTGTAATGCTGATCTAAGAATGGCCTCAGGTAATGCACTCCTGATATGACCTCTCATAAGTATTAATTAAAATACATGTATGGTTCCATGAGGTTAAATTAAAATATGGTCACACACAGAGAGGGTTAATTGAAATATGGTCCGATGAGGGTAAATTAAAATATGGTCACATCACGGTCAAATAAAATATGGTCCGATGAGGGTTAATTAATATATCGTTCAATGAGGGTTAATAAAAATATGGTCCCATGATGGTTTATTAAAATTGTACCTTGATTGTTAATTAAAATATCGTCCCATGAGGGTTAATAAAAATATGGACCCATGGGGGTGTGTAATTGAAATATGGTCCCATTAAGGTCAATTAAAATATGGTAACGTGACACAATTAAAGAATAAATATATGGTCCCATTATGAGGGTTAATTAAAATTAAAATATGGTGTCATCAGTGTTGATTAAACTACGGTCCCACTGGGGTGAAATACAATATAGTCCCATGAGGGTCAATTAAAATATGGTAACGTGACTTAATTAAAGAATAAATATATGGTCCCATTATGAGGGTTAATTAAAATTAAAATATGGTGTCATCAGTGTTGATTAAACTACGGTCCCACTGGGGTGAAATACAATATAGTCCCATGAACATTCTTCAATTCATATAGCATTCTGATATATCCTCGGTACACATAAATAAAAATGATGTTTATAATTAGGCCACATTGTATGTTCAACAACCAATGTGAAGGGTTAGTGTTGGAAATTTTCTTAATAACATATCTGTTCATAGCTCCGATATATTCCGCATACAAAGAAATGAGAAGTCAATATTTACAAACAGCACGACGGAATAACGTGGAAATTGGTTAATAATTACCATCCCAATTCATTTAGAATATAACATGGCGATATTTGTCGCGTAGAACTAAATGAAAAAATTCACTAACCGATATTAAATAACATGTTAAAACCGATATAAACAAACACCTCGTAGGATTCATGTTCGAATTAAATTTCTTATACAATCGTCAAATCCCCATGCAATATAATAGTAGATAGCATTCCGATTTGTGTCACGTGAAAATAAACGAAAGATGTTCAAATAACAATGCAACAAAGCAGGTTGAAGAACAATAGAAACGCATAACGCGCAGCGCGATAATGGTTAACGCGCGAATTCCCGTTAGAATTAATCGCCTTGCACTTCTTGGCATGCGAATAACAAACCATGGGTCAATCAAGCATGTCTCGAGCGACGCCCGCTGCATGAAATAATAATGTAAACGACAATAAACGAAATTGTAAATCCCAACTACACCTTTTACCGGACTCGGCATCGAGGTCGCAGTACAACTTCTAATGCGTCCCAAAATTCCGAATTTCCATAAATAAAACCCCCATGCGCCCATAGATTACCAAGAAACTGTAGCTGATAATACACCCGAAGGGCGAAATAATCAGACCCACTAATGGCCACTATTTATATGTGAGTTAACATATATGGACTAGAGTAACCCGAACCTGTTAGGAAAATTCCCGTTATGATTATCATGTTGCCATCTTCACGGATTTGGTTAGTCTTAACGAATCGTGAATTCATTATCTTTATAAAATATTCAAGAACACATTTTAAAAAATAGTTTAATCATAGACAATATATGTTGAAAGCCAACTATTACCAAGGTGGCTAATCCTGTCGTTTTGCAAACACCAGAGCATCTATTATTAAAATATTGTAAAGTATAATTTTGGTAAGGCAGCTAGCCTTCAATTAAACTCGGATGCATGCATCGTCGCGCCCCTTATGTACTGGTCAATCACCCGTGACCGCGTGAATTTGTCTGGAGTTATACCAATAGATATTATGATTTATGCAATTTCCCGGTTAAAATATCTACGGTGTCTCAGAGATACTATAGATACTTACCAGACGACGAAGCCTAAGCAGAATGAGGTCCCTGGAAGGTTAATTTTGTGATGCTAGCCAACTGTGCGAGGTAGCATCACTAAATTCATCTCTGCGGACCTCATTCTGCAAATGACAGACACACTAAATCAAGACATGAGAATGTGGGAATTCTATCATTATGGGTGAAATTTGATCCAATCCATGTCTGTGTAGAAACGTAATCGTCGTTTTTCATACATGCACCACATTTTCCCAGTATAGTAGATATCTTTCACAAAATCACCATTATGATCACGGATATGGGATATATTGTCCTAGTAAGGTGAACACAATCACAATTTACTACGACAGTTAATTGGTGAGCCGGCATATACCCCACTATATTCAGTTACAAATATCTTTGATGGAAAAAGTAATGTGTCTCTTTCAGATCCAACGTTCTTATCCGTGTGTTATACACCACAGCATGGATAATGCTAGAATGTGTGGCACATCCTTGACACATCTGCACATAATTAAACTGAGTGGGTTATATTTCGTCTCACATAAGAACCCCCGTGCGTAAATATCGAAGTTTTTACCGTATACTGGCAGGATATTGTCCATATCCGTAATCGTAATCGTGATTTCTCTAATGGTCTGTAATAACAGCCATTTTAAATTTATGGAATAAAATACTAGGGTTCGCTTCGGTGGCCGTTTGACGTCGGACGTTGAGTCTCAATGCGCACTCGCTGGTCGGGGTTCTAATCCAATCCAAAAAAAATGTCATTGTCTCAAAAACTTAATACATCTTCTATAATACTAAAATAAGACGAAGATGAGTCATGTGTCGGGACATAATATTATAGTATATAAGACGAAGATGAGTCATGTGTCGGGACATAATATTATAGTATATAAGACGAAGATGAGTCATGTGTCGGGACATAATATTATAGTATATCACGAAGATGAGTCATGTGTCGGGACATAATATTATAAAGTTATTATACAATGTTGTGTACAGTATGTGTTTTTCTTGTACGAGTCCAGGTTGTGGTGAAAAGTCATATTGGACGAGACACGCCAGTGTCGAGTCCAATATGACTTTTTACCACAACCTGGACGAGTACAAGAAAAACTCATACTGTACACAACATTGTATAATGACATTTTTATTATCCATCTGTATGTTTATCCAAATTTTGGAAATAAAACTTTTTGTGGTTATTTTTGTTATTTGTCGGCACTTAATTCTCTATAAAAGCCTGTACCGTATATTGATCATCAGAAAGCATGATTTGGAAAAGTAATCACGGAAGTGAGAAAAAACTCAATCCGGAAGTGAAACGTCTGCTAAAATCCATCAATGTTGCGCGCGCATCACAATTTCACCGATTCATTTCGCAATTGAGTTAATTCGTGACGTCACGGAGTCCAATATGAAAAGTCATATTGTACAGTCGGGAGTCCAATATGACTTTCGGGAGTCCAATATGACTTTTTCCAGGACTATCACGTGGCGGCTTTTGCCCAATCGGAAATGGTGTTAGTTAAGGGATGGATAATAATATAGTATATACTCGTGTTCGAGTATTATTGTATATTACCCAAAATGTGTAATAAACATCATCAATACCTGGACATGTCCTCTACACTCATAGGAATATCTAAATATCGAGCCACATGAATGACCGATACTCGATGTTCTCTGCTGGTTCTTTGTGATTTTCCATTTCTACACAGATAAGGATTGGTTCAAACTTTACTCTTTAGTAGTATATAATTCCTACACTTTCTTTTCTTTTTCTTTTTTTTGCCAACACCACACACATCAAAAGCACCGCCATCCGCATGGACTTGGACCACAACGCGATTGTCCGCACCAGATTGTTTTTTTCCGCCGTGCAGTGAAATGACAGACGCCGATTCGCGGTTGCGTGCTTCCGCGAATTTACGCGGATCTCCACGAATTTTTGCATGAATTACGCACAACGCGATCGGGTAACTTCGCCCAAATGCGCAATCGTCGCGAAGATACCCGATCGCGTTGTGCGCAATTCATGCAAAATTCGTGGAGAGTGTACTGTACATTATAGCACTCAGCCGACGATATAACGATTTAACACTTTCTATACTAAAGTGGCTGGTTTAGGTTTCATTACGAAATACTAATTGGTTGCCACGAAATACTAATTCGTGGCAAATACTAATTCGTGGCCACGAAATACTAATTCGTAGCCACGAAATACCTATTTTATCCTCATTCAATCAGATACACTTCATATAACGGCTTATATTATCTGGTACAGGCTATATCGAGTAGACGGTATCATCAGCTTACGTATCACACACAAGCACCCGTGTCATACACACAGTTCAAGTGTATAAATAGGACACCAATGCCATTTCTCGACCACTTGACCGATTTAGGTCAAACACATGGTGTTTTAGAGTGGCCCCCAAGCGAATCTAAATATTCACCCCTTTAACCCCACCGGATCCAAAATGGCCGCTGTCCAGATGGGTTCAAATAGGCACCTATATCTTTTCTCGGCCCTTCGACCGATTTAGGTCAAACAAAGGGTTTTGTGGGGTAAACAAAATCTGGCAAGGGGCAGTGAAATTAAATGGGTGCCATATTTCAACCCCTCTGGACGGTGGCCATTTTGGATCGGGTGGGTGAAAGAAGTGAATATTTAGATTGGCCATCCAGAGGGGTTTAAATAGGGCACCTATGCCATTTCTCGGCAATTTGACCGATTTAGGTCAAACAAAAGGGGTTTATGGGTAAAACCAATCGGTCAATGGGCCTAGAAATGGCATGGGAGCCATATTTGAACCCTTCTGGACAGAGAATATTTTTTTATCGGGATGTGGTGAAAAAGGTGAAAATTTAGATTGGCTTGGGGCCACCATACAACACCCTTTGCTTGACCTCAATCGGTCGAGGGCGGCGAGAAATGCCATAGGTGCCCTATTTTAACACTCTGGACGGCGGCCATTTTGGATCGGGTGGGATGAAAGGGTGATATTTAGTTTGGCTTGGGGACCACCCTACAACACCCTTTGTTTGACCTAAATCAGTCAAAGAGCTTAGATATGGCATCGGTGCCCTATTTCAACCCCTCTGGACGGCGACCATTTTGGATCGGGGTGGGGTGAAAAAGGTGAATATTTAGATTGGCTTGGGGGCCACCCTACAGCACCCTTTGTTTTGCCTAAATCGGTCCGTGGGCGAGAAATTGCATGGTTACCCATTTCAACCCCTCCGGACGGCGGCCATTTTGGATCGGGTGGGGTGAAATGGGTGAATATTCAGATCGGCTTGGGGCTACCATACGACACCTTTGTTTGACCTAAATCGGTCAATGGGCCGAGAAATGGCATTGGTGCCCCATTTGAACCCGTCTGGACGGCGGCCATTTTGGATCGGGTGGGGTGAAAGGGCAGTGTGGAAAGAGTGTCTTGGGGGCCACCATACAACATCCTTTGTTTGGCCTAAATATAAAACATTTCGAGTAAGGAATAAGAAATGGAAGTCACCTTACTGTAGAAGGTCTGTGCATTGGGGTGTCATAAATGTTCAGTTTGTCACACCCTAAAGCCGGATCATAAACCCATATAAAAATATCTTGGGAACTCAACTCCTGATACTTTACAGATGTTCGGAATAGAGAGGGGCGAGTTGCCACCAAACGATATAGTGATGTCACCATGTATCTGACAAAGGTTTGTGATATATTTATACACGGAGTGCCCATAGTGAGCGATACAATCATATAATCAATAATATCATGTTACATGTACTTGGCATAATCAAAGATATCTCGCAGAAACGTAGCCCTTATAGCCCGGACAAAGGTGCCATTTTAAAAATATATTGCCTGCTTTTTATGCAAAGAAATCATATCTATCTGCGTCCGTCACACCAATGCGACTGTCGGTCATATTTGTCACACAAATATTATTTCGTGGCCACGAATTAGTTATTTCGTGGCCACGAATTAGCTATTTCCCATGTCCTGAACCAGCCACCGTACTAAATACTCACTGCTGAGTAGTTATTCCTCATGGGATGTTCCGATTGTTTAACTTAATTATATTATCTAAACATTCCCTTCCAACAAATACAACTCCTTCTGCACTATTATTTTCCAATCATATATAATTATATATGCTCTTTTTGGCAAAAGTTTCGTACGTACCCTTCCTTTGTTGTCATTTGTCTGGCGAATCTCATTCGTCTATATATACTTAGTGGTAATCCGGCTTTACTCGATTGTCACAGTTATACACGAAGAGTGAACATTAATTGTGGTACGTAATAAATTGGATGGTGAATGTTGGGTTTCAGTCGCTGTACTTTGTAAGCTCGTCAAAATTAATGTAGGCCAAACTGACTTCGGAATTAAGTGTGGAACCAAAGCCTATAATGCTTATTATATGCCATAGTAAAGGTCTCAGCTCCATCGAAAGGTCCCTTTGTCGGTAGCACAAAATCTGTGAAAACACAGAATCCCCAATTGCACGTGGGATAGACTCCGGTGAAGTGACTATAATTATATGTACAACTATAGACTCAATGACTACGAACGACTGACATCTACAACAACGGTGGTATTGGTTATACTTATTCCAGTTCTTTATTCCTTATTCGAAACATTCGGACTTAAAATAAACGGCGCGGTATGGTGGCCCACTCCAAACTCCTCTAGCCCGTGCGGTTAAGATTGCCATTGGGGGTGGCAAAAAGGGCACCCAGCATACATTACCGTTTTGGTATAATATAAACCGATTTTGACTAAATAAATCCCACTTTAATGTTTGAGACAGTTGCTCACTCTTTTTCCATGTACATGTACACAATGACATAGGGGTCAATTATTGGCACCCTTCTCTTTCTCATATACATGAATGATTTGCCTAACAAATGTAAAGATTTGAAGTTGATACTCTTTGCGGATAATACCAATGCCTTTTATTCAAATAGTGACATGGGAAGGCTGTATGAGAAAGTAAACACTGAGATGAATAAAATGTGTGAATGGTTTTCAGCTAACAATCTATCACACAATTTTGAAAAACTAACTATATGTTTTTAACAAATATTGACCTTAAAAAGAAGAACATTCTCTTACCTGAACTAGCAATTAAAAGAGGAGTGATAAAGAGGGTAAACAATACAAAATTCCTTGGTATAAACATTGAAGAAAATTTGTCCTGGAATATTCATGATGCAATCACCTCAAAAATTTCCAGAAACCTAGGAATAATGAGGAAAGTAAGTGAATTTGTTCTAAGGGAAACCGTGAAGAATCTTTATTCCACGCTTGTTCTTCCTCATCTGACCTATAGAGGAGGGGCCAAATGCCAAAAGTGGTTGGATACCCCTACCCTCGGTAGAACAAGTTGAAACCAACTTTTTCTGGAAGGTAAATCCATATCATTTATGAAAATGATTCTTGGCCTTGCCGGAATTGGTGGCAGCTATGTATGGTAAGACTATTTGTGAAGGTACCCTACCGAAAAATTAGCCTGTTTTCAGCGGTTGACCAGCTATACACAATTGGTTAAAAGTTAAGCACATCACCAAAAACAGAACATTCTATTTGTTATTATTGGGTACATGGTGATACTAGATTGGAACGTTCTTATTTTTTCTGGTTTGTTTGAGATTTCACGACGTCATGGTAGAGAATGTAACGTTCTGCATATAAAAAATCATGACGATTCAGATAAACTGTCGCCCGTTAACTCTGTACAAAACTAGCACGCTCGACCTAGCTTATCACATCATATATGTTTGGAAAGACTAGTAGAGGAGCGGCCAAATCCAAAAAGGGCCTTAGTTTTCGAGATACCCCTACCCTCGGTAGAACAAGTTGAAACCAACTTTTTCTGGAAGGTAAACATATATAATTTATGAAAATGATTCTTGGCCTTACCGGAATTGGTGGCAGCTATGTATGGTAAGACTATTTGTGAAGGTACCCTACCGAAAAATTAGCCTGTTTTCAGCGGTTGACCAGCTATACACCATTGGTTAAAAGTTAATCACATCACCAAAAACAGAACGTTCTATTTGTTATTATGGGGTACATGGTGATACTAGATTGGAACGTTCTTATTTGATTCTGGTTTGTTTGAGATTTCACGACGTCATGGTGGAGAATGTAAGGTTCTGCGTCAAAAAATCATGACGATTCAGATAAACTGTCGCCCGTCAACTCTGTACAAAACTAGCACGCTGGATTGAGCTTATCTTGTCATATATGTTTGGAAAGACTGGAATATGTTCTACCGGGAGGAATTAAATTTATTTTCCTGATCCTACAAATATTGCAATAATAGGCAAAAACTTAACCCTCCCCCCAATGTCATAAAATGCTAAGTATAGCCATCGCCGGGGGTTAGATCCCAGAATGATAGAATAGCACGTATTATTTCCTTTTAGTTAGTGTAGAACACACATAACAAGTGTAAAATGCGAATTTCCAACCGTATGCACTATTAGAAGAGTATCTAAATCCAAGATGGCGTCCAATATGGCATTCAGTTTTTATGTTAAGACTTAGTGAAGCGACATACGAAAAATCCAGAAAAGGAACGTCCCCAGTGGTAAAATGTATATTATTTTAATGACCATATAGAATAGCATTTCATATGAAACATTAGTTTTACCAATAATACATCTTGTCAATTTGTAAAATAATAGTCAAAAAATTTATTCCGCCAGTCAATGTCATAAATTCGAACTAAAGTTGTCGCCTGGGATTGGAACCACGAATGATCGCATAATGTGCAGTATTTTATTTTATTTAATGTAGAATACACATGCAAATTGACCAGAGAAAATTGCCATCCATATTTGTTATTAGAAGAGTATCATAATCCAAGATGGCGTTCAATATGGCAGCCAATTTTAATTTTAAAACATAGTGAACGGCATACGACAAATACAGAAAAGGAACGTCCCCAGTGGTATATTATATATAATTTTACTGACTACATAGAATATTTCATATCAAACATTAGATTCAGCATTAATCCATATTATCACTTGATTAAATAATTAGACAAAAAACTTAACCACCCCTACAGTCACAAACTTCCACACAAATGGGCCGCTGGGGATTGTAGTACAGGCCAAAAAGAAATGAGCATACATTTTGGATTTCATTTGTGCTGAATACGATAAAGAAACAAAAGTTTGAAGTCACGCCCACTATTGCGCCATAATGGCGGCCAACATGGCAGTTAAGTTTAATGTCAACACTTGTGAACAACTAATACGATATGCGGGCAAAGAACGTCTCATATGGTATTACTTATGCGATGTATTAGCTAGAATGTGTGTTTCCATTATTAAATGGCAATCAACATATGTGTTATCTTCATAAATATGAGCAACAGTTGCTTTTATCAATCATAAAAACTACATGGCTCTGATAGCCAACCATTCAATTAACGTTCGGTGACTAAAGGTCAAACATGACTCCAGTGACGACATGTTCATAGAAACATAGAGACAGATGGATATGTGAAATACATTTATAATTCCCACATTTTCATTGAATATGAGTCATACAATGTGAACCTATGCATTTACAGCAATGGACACTTGAGCATGGCATGTCCAGTTTTTCTTGAGAAACGCAAAGGACCCTACTGGGTGAACAAGAACACAACTATATGCCAGTGGATTTGGGTTGATTACATCACTCTGACTTACACTCATTTACTTGTATCCCCCTAAAACACTAGATCAACGACGAAGGTGTTATGAATCCCGATCAGCAACACTGATATGAGGTCCATGTTAAGTGAAAATAACTTTCGAATATCTGTGCCAGTTTGGGGGTAGGTGGTTTATGTGTGGACTGAGTATATTGATTCCGCGGTACGATCGGCGCTGTCTTTCCGCCACCCATAAGAATACAATGTATGTCGTGATATGGCCTAGTCGCCATAGACCAAACCATAAACACAATTTGAATATCTATATATCAAGACTAATGACTAGTGTTTATTGTGAATTGCCTTATGCCTCTCACCATTTCAATTGTGTTTATATTTGCTACTAGCCTACAGTTTTTCATTACTTACCATTTTATCCATTTCAAATGCCACCTGACTCAAAAGAACCGTGGACAAAACAACTTTTTTAGTGACATTCTGGTTTGCTAGTGAGTTGCGTGATTATGAATATAATCTAACGGCAATCATAAATGGAACACTAACGTGCATGTTCAGTGAGATTATCGCACTATCACCTATGTATCAATAAAATGTATTAGCATGAGAGATATTACTACACATGTAGTCCGGACCCACGTCCCTAAGAACTAATACAGATATGATATCCACCGGAGATATAGAAGATTCAATTTCATTAGTCTAGCCAGGGAACTCAATATCTTCTGTTTGTAACATATATGCATAGGTATGCGGTGTTATTCTCTTATTTCACGCTGAGCCGAAACTCGGACGATTATACAAACCAGCAACCTCTAGATCACTATAACGCATATTTATAACCTATTTTTACGCTGATTGCATTATATGGACATTGTGTTATGCCATTAAAGAGCATTGTGTGTGTGTGCGATGATGACTTCCGTGTTACGTTAATAGGTAGTTACTATGATGTGTGAACTTTGATTGCTCGTGGACTCATATCCCACTTTCCCAAAAACCAGAGATCGATTAGATATCTTATTTGCTGTATTTCAAAATGTATGCCATTTTTGTCTTTTGCGTTACTGCATATAACAACAGTTAGTGATTCTGTTATTTAATGTATCATTTGGCCAAAACTATTGCAAGGCTCTCTGAAAATGTTGGTGGAAATTCAAAAGGACATGTTAAGGAGGACTGCACATTCAAGACTATCACAATATATTAATAGTGATATGATAGTCATATGGTAGTATTGAACATTACAACATCACTTCGTATCGCATCGAGTACATGATTATTTGTAACGGTTAATGACCATCCTCTATTATTACCAGTTGTCTACATATTGTTAATGCTTACTTACTTAACGTCTCAAAATGACATAAACTTGTCAAACAATAGTCAAAATGCGCACTGGAGATCGATACACGATACACGATTCAGCAAATTAAACTATTTAAGTCATTCTCGGAATTTCGCTAAGTGTGTTTTATTTTGGTTGGTTTGTCTTTCTCCAAATATTTGATATAAAGTTCCTTATAATTGCTAAACAATACAACCTAAACATTCAACAAATGCAAATTTCCATCCAGTATTAATCCTTGCGTCATAGCTAAGGGTGTGACATTTTGAACGTGATGTAGGATACTACCAAACCAATGGCAACATGAAAGACACGGTTTACCCGCCCGTAGGGAGCTGATCGACAGTTTGTTAAGTTTATTTGAGACAGTCATGTCAAAGGTTTATCCGAAAAAATGTTGTCTTACCACCATCACTCAAACACAACATATCGATGTCTAATATAAACACACATTTTGACCGGCTTTCGTATTCATTGTTCGCAACGTGTTGACATTAGAATTAGACGTCATGTTGGATTTTGGTTGTCTCCTAAGACCAGATGTGGATGCATATTTGACATTTTATGTTTCTTCGTTGTATTCAACGCAAAGTAATTCCTAACGATTTGCTTAATTCTTTGCATTCTGGACTATAGTCACAAGTGCCGCCATTATGTGGACGTTTGTGACTGGTGGTGGTTAAGTTTTTGTTTACTAATTCTCCAACTGATAAGATGGACTAATGGTGAAACTACTGTTCCATATGAAATATCGTCTATGTAGTCACTTCAATGATATACAATGCCAATGGGATGTCCCCTTTATAGTTCGTCCGTATGTCCGTTCGCTAAGTGGTACAATTAAAATTGGACGCCATATTGGACGCCATCTTGTAGTTTCATACTCTTCTAATAGTGAATATTGATGGAAATTCATACCTGTCACTTCGTATGTGTGTTCTACATTAAATAAAACAAAATACTGCGCATCATGCTATCATTCGTGGTTCCAATCCCAGGCGATAAATTTATTTCAAATTTTATGACATTGGATGCAGGGATAAATATTTACCTATTATTTTACCAATGATACCTTGGTCCTTGACCCGGAAACACAGCTAGAAGCTGTCCAAAACATTGTTATTGTTAATGTTATATAATTCTGCCACTAGAACCAAACAGGAAGTTTGAATGAAATAACGTAATACGGCACGTACTCAGTTGTGACAGATGTCCTCACCAAATCACGTATGCAGTCAATTTAACACATTCCCTTGGGCGAGGTGGATGTATATTATAAATATACACAGCGACGTTATAAGTCAGAAATCAAAATATCAAATTGTCCAAAGCTGAATTTGAGAATACTTCCGCATTCCTAGACATCTCGTCGAATCTCGGAAAGTCTCGAAATTTGCTCAAGGACTTCTTGTTGAAACATATCAATCAAAAATTAAAAATTCACCAAAGTAACAGCCACTGGAGCTACGTCGTTTGCTTCGTCGCATTCTCTGCAGGCGCTGTTTCTATATCATCTCGGAATTAAGATGATTTTCTTGGCGTAAACGTTGATAATTTGGAAAATAAACGGAGAGAAAATGTGCGCGACCCAACTCTCGGTGGTGCAATGCCCGCCTTACACTCCTGTGTGAGTCTCAGAACCCGTTGACCTGGTTGTGTTGTGCAGATGAGGAAGCAGCTGAGGCCAGACTGTTGGTGGTATGTCTCTGAAGGTTGAGTACCGAGTGTTATTGCTAGTAGTTATGTCTTCATGTGCGCACGGGTGTGGTTGAAAGCATGTATTTAAATTTATATATGTGATTGTGTCAGTTTGAAGGAGATTATTATTTGATAGCTTATACTGCGGCCACACAGGCAAACAACAAACAATGTGTAAAGGCAAGCTCCGTTATTACTTGCGCCCACCCGTACACATTGTATTTGGTGTGTGGGATAATTTTTATAAGTTTTATATAAAGTTAGCAGGTTAGTCGTTGATTGTTTGGAAGAGATATATAATTACTCAATGGCTTATATTACGGCCACCAAAAGGATATCTGTGCCGCCCGAGGACATTCATCAGCACCCAAGGAGCCATCTAGGGTCTGAGCCCGCTGCCCTATACGTTTTAATATTTGGTTAGTCTTTTTAGACGGTCAATATTGCGGATGTTGCATAAATGGGTTAGTACATACACAATAGATTGTTTATGCTGAGTTTCAACAGTGGGTTTTATTGAGGGCTTGCTTTACTGCAGAGAGGGCGTGGCCAATATCCTGTAAGGCGCCACCAAACACTGATTGCAACTAACTGTCAAAACACTGAACTACATCAATAGGTGAGAGACCGCCACCAACAACAATTAAAGCCTTTCGGCTTAGTGACCATATGTCAGATATTAATTATCACCTAGCTAGACGACCGTTAGACTAATCCACGACAGAAGTTAAATTTGTACTCGGCTTTTCTATATATGCCCAACACAGAATGCTTTTTACAAAATATCGAATAAAACACTTATTATTGGCCAGAACTCCACCAAACTTCGTATAGTAATAGTGTGAACATGAATACACATGCCTATCAACTTTATTCGTTACATTTCCCATTATTTGGACTTGTGTTTTGGACAAGAAAGTTTTTAAATGCCAATCTCTGAATATCATTCCACCTTTGATGCGGCCTATTTGGTTTGAGATTTATGGGTTTTGTTCGACTTATTTCAGCTTTTATTTTAAATTTAACTGATATTTTACAGTGATCAGCTAGCTGCCGATTGAATGCACCTACTTTGAAATAAATTTTAAGGAAATCAGAGTTACACATGCAATAATCATCAATACTAGATCCACAACAGAAACATTGAAGAGTGATATAGATAGCTAGATAGATAGATAGATAGATTTATTGAAACCAAATGCATGCATTTACATACAATGGACCCCGAGAGGTATGACTAGAACATAAACTGGTATATTTTAACAAAACAAACAAAACATATTATATAACTTGATTATAGTAATCCAGTCAAGTAGTTACACTGATTTGTCTAGGGTTGATAACTCTAAATATGTAAGTGTTTGAAATTGAATAGTGCACCGTACTATCAACTATATAATATATTGTAAGTCTGCACTCTGGCAGAGGGTGGAGCGAACAGGTCGTGATTGCTTCGACCTTATTAGTTCCTCTTTGCCAGAGCGTTGAGCACGGGTGAATTGTGTGGCCGCGTCCTCGGATGTAGCTGCCCTCGTGCTTAACGCCAGTGAGACGGGTTTGGATTAGGCTTATGGATTTAATCCCAGAAGCCGTGTTGGCCGCACCGCAAAAGGAGTTCGGTAGTGGACATTGCTAACTGGAGTCTCCAGTCTAGCAGGGGCTACCTGACCCTATGCCTGGAGTTCCGGACTCAAGATGCTGGCATCCAGAGATCGCAGGCCCGGGACACCAACTCTAAGACTGCCTCCTGTTATCTGAGTGGGAAGAAGGGGCCGCCCAAGAAAAAGACGCCTGCGAGACGAAGAAGAGACGCCGCCAGACGTGCCAAATGGAAACAGAAGAGGGGGTGACTGTTGATCAGCCGGTCGTGTACCCCTCCCCTTGTGGTTCAGCCGACGCCCAAGGTCACAGCCGGCACGTCGGAGTTGTCTGAGAGACGCCCAGACGACCCGACCTGCATGGAGACAGGCGACATCGTACCAGCTAGCAGGGACTCCGTTGATCTGCCGGAAGTCCCTGCTGTCGTCGTCGAGGCAAGCGGAGACAGGGACGTGGACACCACCCAGATGTTCCTGCCGCCAGCTTTGACGTGGAGTTGGACTGTCTTCCACCTCGGACACCGGAGTTCCATCTTATCCCGGTGTCCCCCAGCTCCACCACTACCAACAACAACCATGTCGAAGATTATATAGAAGAACTAGAAAAGAACTGGAGAGAAAAAGATGAAGAACGCCTGAGAGAAAAACAAAAGCAAAAAAGAGAACAAGAACGAATGCAAAAAGAACAAGAACAAAGAATTGAAGATATCATCCAACAACACCAACAACAACAACAACTGAAATCTCCACAATCTTCGACAGAAAAGCCTAACTCTAAGAAGAAGAGAAAAAAGAAACACTAATCCAAACAGAAAAATGCTATCTTTTTTTCTTTTTTTGTGTTTATAATAAAGGCAAAAAATGAGGGATTAAGGAGAGGTGCCTCTCGGCCCTTTCGAGAATCCCGGGCTAGCCACCCAAACCACTCACTCTATTCCGATCACTTCTTCCAAAGTGCAAAAGTTTGAGAGTTGTCAGGTCCCAACTATAATTGCAAGATTATTAATAGGAGTCAGTAGACAGGGTAACTACTTGACATGGATATGGATAGTATAAAAAGGTTCATAGAGGTATGCATTATACAGTCTGCAAGTGTATAATTATGGACAGTAAGATGTGACCATACTACTCGGTATATAGTATATATGATGCCATGAGTGGGTAGATTATATTATTCTGACATTGGTTTACTGTCGTCTCTTTCCAAGAAGCAGTTACACAAATATCGGCCTAGTAATTTTAGTATGCACTCATTTTCTGAGGTGAATAGCCAGTTGAACTTCTCCTGATTGTTGAGGTTTTTAAAGTTTATATTTATTGTATCGATTTCATCCAGAAACTGTTTTCGAAGATTAATGTATTTTTTACATTCCATTGTGAAATGAACCTCGTTCTCAACTTGTTTGTCGTCACAATTCAAACATTTTTTCTCGTTTGCCAGTTTTAGATTTTTAGCCTGTTCTGTCATATTATTAGTTCCTTTCTTTTTTGTTTGTTTTGAGTATCTCGCAGTTTCTATCTTCAGTTTATGTGCGCTAATTCTAATTTTGGTGATTACTCTCCTGAATTCGTATTTTTTAATTCTTGTAAGGTAACTCTCCCTTTGAAAACACGACTTCATGCTGAAATATGTGGTTAATTTGGTGTAAACAATATTTATTCCCAATACAAAACAAGATGAATATTTTACAAAAATGCTAATGGATGAGTATGGGTGATTGGAAAGGGATGAGACAACAAGCCTATTGTGGATTTTTTGTAAGTCCTCTCCCAGATCGCTTAAATTTTCCGAACTACATAAGGCCGTTCGGGCGTGTCAGACGGGAATTTTTCTGGTTTGTACTTTAAATGGCCTAAAATTCCTTAAAATCGACATGTAGTTTGCAATCAAATCGAAAAAATAAATTTTCGATATGCCGGTTATCATCATCATAACATGAAAATATAGTATGTGTGGAATGTGTCACGTTAAAATGAGCTATGTTCCTATTTTTCAGATGCCATGAAAACGGTAGGCATTTTTATGCATGTTTTCTCCGTTATCAACCCGAAAGGGTAGCATATGGGTACGTACAGTCCATTTAAACATGTGGCAACAGTTTTATATTGCCACAATCAATACACAATGGTGGCTATAGTCACATGCATGCAATTTTATAAAATACTCATGATTCTAGCTGTCACTAGCCATATGTTTAGGGTCAATGGCTACCCGTATATCTTAGGATTACCGTGCAATTAAAAATTCATTCCGAATCGAACACTCTCTATCACTCTATATGGTTTATAAACAGACAAAATTGGCCAATTTCTTATGTGGGGATATATACGTTTTCGAAAACAAAACATGTGGAAAATATTGATGTGGCGTTTGTGATATGCGACACACATATATTACAGTGGGCGTGGTAACGGAGAAAACACATTTTGGGTCTTTATGTTCCTAAATATTGCAAATCGTTGATACACACTAAATTTTGAAAAATATGTGACACAAACGTGTTCGGTTGAATTTCTAACTTCGCTGGAAACATATTAACTATTATTTGAAACTACATGCATGCAGTCCCATGTACTTTGAATGTGTATGTGTTTCCAGTAAACCCATATCATTGATCTATGCTGGTGCACACAATGCTGTGCATCTAAAAATAAGACCTGCATAATCATGCCATTCAATTTTATTTAATTACATAAATATAAGAATGTGTTAATATATGTCGAACAAGGAATACCTGACAATTCAAACGCCCGATGTAATATTAGCATGGACATGATGGTAACGGAGAAAAAACCTATATATAGTTATATACGACATATATGCAAGTTTATGAATGAGGAATATTTTTGCTATACTCAAACCGGTTTTGGACAAGTTTCCAAAACAAGACAGTCAATGACTGTGTGGTCGCTCACCAGACTGCAAAGAATGATAAGACTGGGACTCTGGAGATCACAACAGTGAGAACTTTTCATAATCACTTTAAAAGAAGTAGATCTAAACAGGATATGTGGCTAGAGAGACTTCACGTATGTATATTGGTGAAAATCCACCTTGAAATTACCAACTGTACACTACTGATCACCCCCTCCTCCAGCTCAACAAGTCCCCTCCCGACTGGGCTTCAGACTCCCAAGTCTTAGGTTGGAATTTCACAACCGACAATTCGAAATTAATTTTAAATAGCTAGTAGCCTTCAATTAATTTCCTGCCTATATAAATCAATATAATAAATGTCATCGTTACTAGTGTCATCACATTGAGTCTATATGTCTAAACATGACAAACACGTGAAATTATCACCGTTGTCAAAGACACCGTAATCCTCTCCGCAACATTCATGAAACCACTTGCCACAATCTGAGCACAACACCCATTCGTCGCGTTTACTGGGGTCGAGTGGATCATCATAAACCCATCCTCACTTCCCACAAGGATACGCATCTTGACAGTTATTTTCCGCACTCTTTTTTGAAGCTCGCTTGCCTTTGATGACCGTGGACCATTATAGACTCGCGAACATGTGGTTCAGACATCGTTGTAAACTTCCAATTGCATTTCAGTTCGGATTCACCATTTGAAGCTAGAAACTTTAAACAATTGGCGCAGAAACATGACGTTTCTCTGGTAGCGGTGCCGTTTGCGTGTTTGGTAGAAATAACCGCGTGTACCTTGAGTGTTCTAGGAACGGGTAGGACATCGGGAAAACCAATTACAGGGCGCTTTCGTTGAGGTGAATAAATGCGACATTAACCTTGGTGTGATTGCCCCAATCACAAAATGCGGCGGTGTTCTGTATCACACATTTACCGGTCTTCAATGCAACGTCAACCAACCTCTTGGAGGTCCCTCCAACTCCATCACACGGCCCCTTTCCATGACCTGCTTCCAATTATTGCCAGGTAGCTTTCACGCCCATCTTGGAATGATTACTGACAAGGATGAAGATATGTCTGTTTCGATATTGGCTGGTGGGTGAATCCGAAATGTATAGCGGATGTATTTGACACCAGGAACAATATATAACACCCTTTGTTTGACCTAAATCGGCCAAGGGGCTGAGAGATAGCATGGGTGTACTATTTTGAACCCCTCTGGACAGCGACAATTCTGGATCAGGTTGAGGTGTGTGAGGTATTTGGAAAGAGTGCCTGGGGAGGCGCACCCTACAACACCCTTTGTTTAACCTAAATCGGTCAACGGGACGCGAAATGGCATGGATGTCCTATTTGAACCCTTATGATCCGGGGTGGTGTGAAAAGGGTGAATATTTAGATTATCTTGGGGCATCCTTTGTTATACCTATATCGACCAAGGGGTCGAGAAATGCCATGGGTGCCCTATTTGAACGTCTCTGGTGTCCATTTTGGATCGTGGTGTGGTGAAGGGGGGCGGTATTTAGATTGGCTCCCTACACACATCTTTTGTTTGACCTAAATCGGCTGAGAAAAGGCATGGTGCCCTATTTGTACCCTTCTGGACGGCGGCCACTTTGGATCTGGATGGGTGCGTGATATATAAGATAGATAACTCTGGTCGCCAGATAAGAAATCCATCATACATAACCCAACAGAAACTCATCTGCAACTCAGAGCCCGTCTGTCTGTAGCAGTGTGAGCAATGGCAACCCGCACTGTCTCTTTGATTTTGCTATCCCATTTTGCCCGGATAGCCTGGCACAGTGTCCCACTTTGCCCAGTGCGGTGTCCTGATTTGCCCAAAGGCACGGTCAAAGTGGGACAAAACAAGAGGTTCCAAAAGGGACATACCTAAATGGTGTTTGATATCAATGATCACCCGATTATATGCGCCAATTAATTATATACCAATCAACGGCTTTCCAGATTTTTCCGGCGAAAATCCTATCTAAAATTCCTTGAAAACATTTGGTGTCCCGCTTTGCCCGGGTCTCCCCTATTTGTAATTAACCGGGTTAGTTTTTTGTGTTGAACTGAGTCAAACAAACCCAGACTGCCGAATTGCCGATATAGTATCGCCAAGGGTTCATATGTGCCTAAATAATGACCTTCTGATGTTCGCTGGTAACGGAGAAAACGGTAACGGAGAAAACCGCATATTGTTTACAACCATATACAAAAGTCTTGTGATATTAATTTCAACATGCTCACGTGATATTTTGGGCTTGATAGACGAGATTAGCAGTTGTAGTTAACTCGTCGATATTCTATGTTTTATGGTGGTAACGGAGAAAACATCCTTATAAAACTGTTTTGGGAGTGGCAACTCATCTCTTGTTATTTCTACATATGATTCATTTGTATTTAGAGCTATATGTTCCCCAGGTTACACGTGATACTGCGTTTCTTTGTATAAAATTAGGCACGCACAGCAAGTTGTGTCTGTCAGTTATGACGATTTAAATTGATGGTAACGGAGAAAACACCGTTTTCACTGACAACATACCATGGTGGGCTGCTTCCAAATATAGTAACGTTATAGAATAATCGGTTTTTAATGCGAGAATCGGTCATACAAGTGAGATAATTACATAGCACTTATATCCTATAGTAACGGATTACTCAAGTTTCTGAGCTCATGAAATCGGATACCCAATAACGGACATCCCAAAAACAGCCAATTTTGTCACTCAAACCTCCCATTTGTGAAATATAAGGAAGCCAACCGGATTTTTCTATGTGATATATATCTGCCATAAGACCCCTGTTTAATGATATGTTGCCATTGAGATGGCGGTCGGGACATGCATGAGATACACCCCTCGGACACGTATTTGCCATTTTTGCGCTATAAGGAATTTTGGGCCAAATAACTTATTGGTTATTTTGATATAGATCGCACTCAACAACAGATAACAAGAGATAAGATAAGAACTGGAGTGGGGTGTGATTAGGGAATTAAAGGTAACCAATGGGATGAAATGAGAGTAGTTAGGTTTAAGAAAGGTCAGAAAGATAGGATGGTCAATGGGGGCGGGGTAGTTTAACATTCGGCTGTAGAATTATATGTCAATTGTGTATAACTTGGCGTACAGAGACTACATGAGTTAGCTGGGCAGTCAGGCTTTCCGAATTATTACATTATGTATGACTTTATACTATATGACTCAATGGCAGAAGACATGTGACATAGTATTACGTTTAGAATCGTTTTGTACTAATTATGTATCTTTGTGCGGCCTCGAAAATACTATGATTTTCCCTAATGGAACTTTCGGGTGAACCCTCGAGTAGGGTTCTTTCTGATAATATTATGTTTGGTAGAGATGATAGCAATTCCAATCTTGATGCCTGGTATAAATGGCATTCTAACAGGTAATGGTGGGCTGTTTCAACAGCACCGCATGCACAATATGGGTCGGGCCTAACAAAATTGGTCATGAGTTCGAAGTTCAAATTACTACATTTTAGTCTCAATCGTGTGTGGTATACTTGGGATTTGCGACTATGGCAATGATAGTAGTATGGATGTGTGTATATACGATCGTCAGCAAGTGACTCTTTAAACTTGTCCAGGTTGGTACAATTTTTTACACACTCTGGCAGTCTATTCCAATCGCTTATTGTAGAGGGTAAAAATGTATCTTTATAAATATCCTTTGTGGCGTCCAATGGTAGTCGTATTGCATGATGTCTAAGATTATAACCGGTTTGGTTTTCAGAGTGACAAATATAATTTCGTAGGTACACGGGTGCTGTACTATTAACTATTTTGTGGAATTGTATAAGCTTTTGTTTTTTCCTCCTTGATGTGGTTAATTTGGCTTTAGTTGTATGCTCTTTTCTTTGTTCAGACCAGTTCGATAAAAAAAAGCTTGTAAAGTAAACTCTTTACAAGGTTACCAAAGCTATTTGAAGTCATCTTATTTTGAGAAATGACCCGTTCATTCACACCAAGATGGTTAAGTAAAAACTTAATTCTTTTGTACCAACTTGGTTCAATCTCTTTGATAACACTAACATCCTTACTAGATTTATATGCATTTGCACATCAAAGGAGATAGGGGTCATTCTCAAGCCTGTACCAAAAATTCAGCAATGATATAACTATGGTGAAGTACATGGTGCGCTGATGGAAACGGGCCCACTCGCCCCAGGGCCAGCTCGCCCCAGTCGACCTGGGCCAGCTCGCCCCGGGCCAGCTCGCCCCGGGCCAGCTCGCCCCAAGGGATAATGTCTTATTTAAGTTGGTTTTCGTTTGTGTCTTTTTGCTTGCTTTCTCTCTCACTCTCTCCCTCTGTCTCTCTCTAAGGGTTGTCAGGAGATAGATTGGATAGTTGGGTAGTAGTGATAATTATTTATTCGGATGATAACAATAATAACATAAGAACATATATACATAATAACGTGAATGAATATGTAAAAAGTACGAATGAATGCATATGAATGAATGATGAATCAGTTGGCCGCCGCCGCTCCTCTTGATGCTTTGCTCTTCAGATATAATCTCGCACATTTCTTCAGGAATGCACCTGTCGTCAGTTCTTGTGGATCAGCTGTGTATGAGTCCCACAGGGCACGGATCTGTTTTGCCTTCTGGGTATACGCCGTCCGGCTGTCGGTTTCCAGGTCGACAGCTAATACATTCAACTTTACAATTGATGCCTCCCGCATCAATAGCGGCACCAGCTTGTAAAATGTAACATCACTCCCATGGACATTTAGTCTTCGATGCCAGCCTGAAGAAAAAAAACAAATGAGTTAATAAACAAATGACAGTAATAAATTCATTTTGAAATCTGTTATATAATATCGAATTATTAATATTAATATTATCTCTGAATTACGCGATTAATTAATCAAATTAGTTAATTATTAAAATTATAGATTGTTGAATTTAATGTTTGTCACTGAATGTTGTTGAATATCATTAAATATACATGTTGAATTAAATATACACACCTTCGAGATCATTGTTTGTCCGCACGTCATGCCGAAAGATACTCCATTCCTCGATAGAAAACGTGCTAGAGTCGAGCCACTGCCGTTGAACATAGTCGCAGAGGGTGCGAAGACTGGACCCTTCGTCTGTTTTCTGGCTCAATGCATCGAAGGTGTCGCGGATATGTTGTGATGGCAGGAACGGTAATGCGATTATCTGCCGAACAAAGTCTGTAAGCGGCCCTCCCGCTCGGTAAGATGTCTGAAGTCCGACGTCGCCCACCTTCCTCAGAACAGCCTGGGACCAGTGGAAACAGCAACCTTTGATGGTAACTCCTGGGACAACCTCGCGAATTGACTGCCACAGCGCTGTTTCGAAGTCGAGCACCACATTGGTAACTGCAGGATGGTCTAATCTGGTCATGACTTCTTTGAACACCTTCACGTAGTCGGAACGTGTCCGTCTTGACATAAAGACGAACACCAATGGGAACTGTTTCCTTTTTCCATCCTTCTGCACAAACGCATGGATGGACAGAAGTTGACTCGATCTCGTGCTGAAAGGGGCTCCAAGAATCTGAAATGATAATAGTTTCAAAGAATAAATAAATAAAAATAAAAAATTTGAATTAAAATATTTATTTTTAAATTTGAATAAAATTTGAGTAATTTCCCCTGATAGTGCGTTGAAGTTTTTGTGTATCCGCTAGGGGGCATTCTAACAGGGAAGTAAATAATAAAAAGCAATGTAAACAATTCGAGTTCATTTCACATCTCATTCTCTCAGAGTAAACACGATGAATAGCCTAATCATCT
The DNA here is from genome assembly GCA_032622095.1 of Siphonodentalium dalli. NCBI lineage: Eukaryota > Metazoa > Mollusca > Scaphopoda > Gadilida > Siphonodentaliidae > Siphonodentalium > Siphonodentalium dalli. Next base: position 82,518,212 of record CP136066.1, read on the forward strand.
TCGCCATCATTCCGTTCGCCTACGGGCAAATGATGCCTGGTGGATATCACAAACTGAAATTAACCGAACTAAAACCTGAGTTGGTTAGTTTTGTCACGGACAGTTTATCTCAAAAATATTTTGAGGAAAGTGGACAGAATTTGATCGCTGGACAAAATGTTGTTCTTACAGCTGCTGAATCTCAAGTGAGTGAAATTAAACTTATTCAAATATGGTAGCACATTAATAATTGTGACCGTGGCTAGTTCCAATCATGGACAGGCTATGCGTGTGATGTTCCATATGAACTTCCAATGCTGGTTCGAAACTAGTTCTGCCTCTGGGTCAACCACAGAAATTGGAATCACTGACCTTTATGCAATTTTTTGAGATTTTTTTGGAGTTATAGGCATTAGGGTTCAGAAGAATGGCAGGTAATTTTCTGGAGATTCCTCCACCACCATTCACTTCGACCCGTGAATTGTAACAACAAAAGCATAAATCTCAGGGTTTTCGGCATATATAGTTAGAAAAAGCATTGATCTACATTACTACAATCTTACCGCGAGCATAGCATCTATTCGTTGATTTATTCCAGGTTTTATCGCACGTTAACAAATTTTTTTCACCTGTTAGCTAGGTGGTGCCGCCGAAGATAGCCGGAACTCCTCGAAGGCAAATCGAAAAATCGGGTAGTACGAAAACTGGTATTCGGAGCCGGAACATTGTTATCGGTCAAAACAATCAGCCCACGACAAAGGTCTATTAAAAGTATCAGGTTCTGCCTTCCCAGCTGGTCCATTAAGCGTTGTTTCATTGTGTAATATGGTCATTTGAGTGTTAAACAGAATAAAATGTCAAGAAAGGGATTTTGGTGTCATTAGACGCAGAATAACACATCCAAACTATCCAGAAATTCAAGTTGGCGTTCAACATAGCCACCGAAACTAATAAATAGCTAGGGCAAATTACTCACAAAGTCAAATTGACCAAACACGAATACAGTCTCGATATGGACATCTGATTGTTAACAATATGATTTGGGTGTGCATGGCTGAGAATGTGTCGACATTTCAAGATGGCTACCAAAATGGTCGTCGAAAATTGTCAAAATTTGAGTGATATCAATATCAGTATGATTAAATAATTAGCCAGTACAATTTTCCAACGTATTGATTCCCATTTATCGGGACAACAATTTTTCAAACAAAGCAGTATCTTCGTTAGATTCAAACCTGCTAGTCACACACTAAGAGGGCATTTTGCAATTATGGCGAGCGATGAGCTTAATTGTTTTCAAACATGTACGAAAAAAACAGATGTCAATAGCTACGTGCAGACATGATTATCGATGAACGATTGCCAGTAAACATATGGTCCCGGTGGTTCATTCAGCAAATTGTGTAGTGCAAAAAATGCGTGATATGACGGAAACGGGCCCACTCGCCCCAGGGCCAGCTCGCCCCAGTCGACATGGGCCAGCTCGCCCCGGGCCAGCTCGCCCCAAGGGATAATGTCTTATTTAAGTTGTCGTTTTGGGGTCGTTTTGCTTGCTTTCTATGGCTTACAGTCAAGTGATACCCGAGTCAAGTGATACCATACAAAGTGATACCCAATTCGGTCAACTGATACCCAAGATGTGTATCATTGAATTTGGAATGTTGAATTAAATATACACACATTCGAGATCATTATTTGTCCGAACGTCATGTCGGAATATACTCCATTCCTCGATCGAAAATGTGCTTGAGTCTAGCCACTGCCGTTGTATATATTCGCAGATACAATGGAACATATTTGTGGTTATGATGTCAGATAAATATTGCACTGCTTATATACGGTATGTGGTCGGCATATGAAAGTGATTATCTATCACACTGAAGCCATCTCATCCACTGAAGTGTGAGGTGTGATTAGTCGATTGGTTACTGTGTAAACAACCTGCTTCTATTGTTTTGATAGGATATGAATGGGGATATATTAACGGCTTCAAAGGGGTTCCCAAACTCCAGAGATAGTGAGATGAACTCAGAGAATAAGAGAAACTTTAATATCCAGAATGTGAAAACAGTTCATTATTGTTATTTATGAATTCGCCGGTTCGTCGTTCAAACCAACTAGTGTGATAAACTGCATGGCTATTATCTTTGCTAACAAACGTGCCTAAAGTAATCTAAATGTCAAAATTGATGGACATAACTCTGAAATATATCATAATCTGAACTTAAAGTCATTAGCTTCACTCCCGGTGGGTATATATTTCATGTCAGACAGAACTGTATCCGATATACCATAAGAAACGTCATAAAAAACTAGAAATAAAACCCCAAGGTTGCATATTATTGATGCGGTATTCGCCCCGTATTAAATTGTTGAAAACTGCGGTCAGAGTAAGAAATCTTCTCAGATACAACCACATTTTCGGCGCGAATCATCGCGTGGAGGTCATGGAATTATATTCGGAAGAAATCGGAACCGCCCGAAAAACGACGATCGGCTGGCACGCACGGTTAAGAGAACAGCCAAAACAATAGCCGACATGTCGATAACCGAAAGTAGATTCAACAAAACACAAACTAGATAATGTGATTATGTCTTGATTTTTGCATCGATATCTCATGTTTTCTAATTGAAATGTCGAGAATTAATTGGCAACTAACAAAGTGTACACACTGTGTATATGTTATATATGGATTGTTTGCAAATTTAGGCGTGAATGGGTATTCACAGCATGCAAAATACGATTGGCACACCTCCGAACCGATCAGCTGATCCAGGTCGTCATGCTTCTCATCGATTGAAAATAAACAAATCGGGGAATTCCTGCCCTTCTTATCAAACGTCAACACATTTGGTCGTATTTAAGATGAAGTTATCTGCAATGGCATTATTGACTTATGTAAATGGAAATTATTAGCAATATTTCAAACGCAGAGGGCGCATGAACCACCGATCGATCTATAAATTATAATAGCCCAATCGGGCTGAACTAGATCGATTGGTCTTCCTGGCATAGTGGTTGCTGCTGTAAGAGAGGGAACTCTAAATTTCTTAAATATTAAATTTTTATTTTCTCCAGATTTGTACAAGTTTATAATGAATATTACTAGTAAAAAAATATACCATTGTCTTTCATTAGTTTCAAAATAAATGAGAATTTTTTTTAACTGGTAGAAACAGCTGGTCGAAAGAACAATTTAGAGTACTCCCCTTATCCCAGATTCACTTTATAGTAGCTAATTACACTTAAGCATAAATTATTTATGCTTAAGCATAATTAACTTACGATCAGCGTAATACATTTGAATTACGCTTGAGTGTAATTGGGTTCATCAGCTATCTCACCTCTATGGGAGGAAGCCAAATTAACATTTAATAAATTTTAATAATTGAGCTAAAGCCCCCCCCCCCCCCCCCAATCAAGGAATCTCTAATTACACTTAAGTGCAATAAGAATATTTCTTATCGCGCTTAAGTGCAATAAGAAGATTCCTTATTGCGCTTAGAGATTCCTTATTGCGCTTAAGTGCAATACGATATTCCTTTTTGTGCTTAAGTGCAATAAGATATTCCTTATTGTGCTAAGCGCAATTAGATATTTCCTTATTGAACTTAATCGCAATTATATCTTCCCTTATTATATCGCTTAAGCTCAATTATATCGCTTAAGCTCTATTATTTATTAAATGTTAATTTGGCTCCCCATATACCTCATGTATATTGGTATAACCTGATGTAGGTTACTGGCATTAGTAATGCGGTTGCATCCATTTCAGCTTGAGGGGAGTTCAATGAGAGTGTATATGAATTACGTTTAAGCGTACTTCATTTACGCTTAAGCGCGGAACTCATTTACACTTAAGCATAATTAATATGAACAATGCTTAAGCAAATACCTAACTCCAACTGATTTCCTCTGTCTGAATAATTGAGTCCATCTCATAGTATATGGGGGAGTCTAAACCGATGTTTGATTGATGTCTTATTGCCAGAGTAAATTTGAGTTTAGAGGAAATCGCATGGGAGACAGCCTTTTCAAATATATTATTTATTAGTGTAAATCAATTGCGCTCAAGCGCAAAAAATATGTGTCTAATAATATATTTGCGCTTTAGCATAAAATTGCCATAAATGTGATCTATTATATGGGAGGCGCTTTTCACATTTATTATTTATTTACGCTTAAGCGCAAATAACCTCTATCATTTGCAATTAAGCAAATAGATCATATTTGCGCTTAAGCGCAAATCATTTGCACTTAAGCGCAAATAAAAATCAATATGCAATGATCCCCCCTGAATTAATTTTACATGGCACAGGCCTAAACACATCACTAAAGTTGATATAGCCCCACCATATGAGGGAAAGAATCCCACAGAAACCCCAAGATCTGTTTTATGACCATGGAAATGATATAGATCTGTGTAGAATATGTCTCTTTTATAAAATATACTATATCTCTGGGATGGCGACACAAATTCTTGGGGACAGGGATGCTGATATTATGAAAATAGGGGTTTTTCCCCAACTTCAAGTCAATGAGTACACCATATGAGGGAAGCAAACCCCAGTAACCCCTAATTCCCTATTTATGGAAATGGTATATATCTGTGCAGGAGATAATAAAATATACATGAGCTCTGGGAGTGAGGCACCAAATCTTGGGACACCAGGGACAGAGATGCTGATATGCAAATATGTTTTTTCTTCAACTTCGAGTCTGTATGGGGCTATTACTATGGGCCCATGCTAATATAATATGAGATGGACTCAATCATTCACATCAGAGGGATGTAATGGAGTGTTAGGTATTTGCGCTTAAGCGCAAATAAATTGATAGACACATATTTGTGCTTAAGCGCAAATGATTTACGCTTAAGCACAAATATTTGCGCTTAATGATTTATGCTTAAGCACAAATATTTGCGCTTAAGCGCAAATAAATAATAAATGTGAAAAGGGCCTCCCATACTATTTCCGCTAAATCGCATATGATTTGTATTTAAGTATAAATGATTTGCTCTTAAGTGCAAATGATTTACACTTAAGCGTAAATGATTTGCGATTAAGCAGAATCAGAATAAATGTGAAAACGGCTTCTCGTATAATCGCTTAAGCATAATTCATTTATGATTAAGTGTAATTAATCTATCAATGAAAATAAATGACCAGTGAGCTTAAGCGTAAATCAATTACGCTTAAGCACACTTTAATCAATTACGCTTAAGCACACTAGTCATAATTCTATTACTCATAGGAGTAATGCTTTATCTACATCATACGGTTAAGCGTAAGTGAAGTACGCTTTATATGTGTGCATTATACACCTGAGTCAGTGTAATACATTACGCTTAATTGTAATTCACCTACGCTAATGTGCAATTAGCTAATACATGTGAAAAAGGCTTTCCATTATAGTTATCATCCATCAGAATGAATAGTGCTTACTAAAGCTTGACAACAGAATTTGCCATTAAAAACATTTCATGGCCAATGAGCTAACAAATGTTCTGTACTGGCATATTGAATACCAATTATTTGTACTATTGTACAGGTATAATGTAATTAAACAGTTTTGAGTTACAAAAGTAAGACAACTCTTTCTGCACGGTACTGTGCTTGCGGCCAGATTGATGTAAAAATTCGGTCAATGCGCTTACAATTTTCTATAAATAGTAACATTTTGGAATTATTACCTCTCGACCACTGTTCGATTATAATCTTTGCCACTAACTCGACCAATGTTCTTCCGTTTGTGATTTCACGCAACAATTCCCTTTCTATTCCTTCCCTGTCGAATTGACTACCTATTGCGATGTCAATTTGTTTTTCGCTTTAATATTCTGATGTGCATGACGCTATTCCAGCGAACGGTCATCCTCCCTAGAAGCCATTTCTGAGAACGAAACCCGATTCAATCCCAATCGAGTCGGAAGTGCTCGGGCATTTCCGTGACTGCACAAGACAACGCATCGGTTTGTATTTTCGTGTTATTATGGTGAGATTAATCGGGACGATTGATGAATATAAATAGTTAGCCGAATGGCCGTATAATGTGTACAAACTGACTTCAGGATGGGGGATTTTGTGTATCTGAGTTATTTTATTCACTCTTCCCACAGAATGACGCAGGGAACTCAATTGTGAGGTTCAATTTACGTTTCACATCACTTTAAGAAATTAATATATTAATATATATTAACTTATTTACAACTTTAATACAAATGTAATACCCGGGCCAGCTCGCCCCTGAAAGGTGGGCCAGCTCGCCCCAAAAACGGCCTGGGGCGAGCTGGCCCTTATATGCTATCTGCATTCGTGCACGAAGCATATGTTATTCTGTGTGAACCAGCACATGTTTGTATTACTCTGTATTATATTTTTAAGTACTAACAATTTCAGCAACGTTTTAAAGGTGAAAAGTCCACCACGGCTATATCTGAAACGTTTATTTCGTATTTACACTGTGGGGTAATTCGATTGTTCGCTGTTGATTTTCAGACAACCACTGTTTAGTTTATGTGTATCCGATGACCCTTTCAATAATAGTTAATCGTCTCAATATGTTCCGAAAACATCAAGGCTACTTAATTTCTCATTCGATTGCTGAAATGATGAAAACGTTGACGGTCCGCTAGCCCATTTAAAACAATAAATGTCTCCAAATAAATGGTATTTGGTGTAGTTCCGCAAAGTTCATCTTTTCGAAGTATTTTCCATATGTAGTCAACATTAGTTGTTGTGTTGCATACAGACCGGGCTATAATTTGGACCAGATCACGCTTTTCCAGATTTTGATCCACACTGTCATGCCATGTGTGCTCCTGAATAGAAATAACTATCTGCTATGCTTTTATTTCTATAGTGCAATGAGCGGATAAAACAATTTGAATCATGTGCATGCAACAATAAGGTATATCCGCATGCACCATCCGAACTGCAAACTTGAGGAAATACTTTGTAAACATGTTTATAAATATCTCCAGTGATGTTACACAATTACCATTCATCTACCCATAACGGAGGGAGTAATCAACGCTGTAGTTTTATGATTGATTGATCGTTGGGTAGGAATTCCTCCCGATTATGGTGATCATCATAACATAACGGTCATTATTGGATACTCTGTCTTTAGTTATTTGTTGAATATGCCTGGTATAGGCAAATTTCTTCGGCACACGTTTTAAGTATCTGGTTCGGTATATATGAGATCAGGACACATGGCCTTATGGGGTTTGATGTTTCATAGCAATGCAGTTACATCGACGATACTGATCTCAGATTTGACCATTGCGTCGACTGGTTTTGTTTGGTCTAGTTCGGGCAGTGAGGTGTTATTTTCCGTGAAGGCTGATTGGAATTGGTCCAACAAGCGAGACCACTGAGTCGCGGCCGTATTGGATTCACCCAGTCCCGTTCCATGGTTTCAGAGATTCATCCAGCGCAGGTTCCGTGGTTTTAGTGATTTTGAATATTCATGACTTCCATATATGGAAATGCTACTCCCGAACTTTGACCTGTAGCACTAAAACCACATAACCGGGTCTGGTGGATCCAATAGGGCCGTGAGTTAGGCTGAATAGACACTCTCGTCGGTTTTCTGTGACAAAGACAAAGTTACCCAGGTTCCTGAAATTGTTATAAAGTTACCCAGGTTATAAGTTGCGGTGAGCGGAGGGGAATATTCGTATTTATAGGCGATTTATATAGATCAATCATCAAATAAGAGTGAATACTCCCTCATTGGGACCATGTGAGTTGTAATTATCATACATCGTCAGGAAAGACGGACATAATCCCCGCTCGAATAAACAGTGTTCTCTTGTTGTGAGGGTACACTTGAATGGCCGGGAACACGATAGGTATATAGTCAGATCGATTTTATATCCACAGCTACGTTTACAATACACTTATGGATGAAGTGACGCGTATGATGCAAATAAACCAGCTAGAATTCAAAGTATATAAGCGCACGTGGGTGTTGTGTGACTTTTGTGTGAATTGTAATGGGAAATATTCGCTCTTATGCGTGATTATATATCAGAATATGTTACCTGGTTTCAGCGTAGCATCATGCCAGCTGGTATGTCATATCATGCATTTTTTGCGCTACACAATTTGCGGAATGAACCACCGGGACCATATGTTTACTGGCAATCGTTCATCGATAATCATGTCTGCACGTAGCTATTGACATCTGTTTTTTTCGTACATGTTTGAAAACAATTAAGCTCATCGCTCGCCATAATTGCAAAATGCCCTCTTAGTGTGTGACTAGCAGGTTTGAATCTAACGAAGATACTGCTTTGTTTGAAAAATTGTTGTCCCGATAAATGGGAATCAATACGTTGGAAAATTGTACTGGCTAATTATTTAATCATACTGATATTGATATCACTCAAATTTTGACAATTTTCGACGACCATTTTGGTAGCCATCTTGAAATGTCGACACATTCTCAGCCATGCACACCCAAATCATATTGTTAACAATCAGATGTCCATATCGAGACTGTATTCGTGTTTGGTCAATTTGACTTTGTGAGTAATTTGCCCTAGCTATTTATTAGTTTCGGTGGCTATGTTGAACGCCAACTTGAATTTCTGGATAGTTTGGATGTGTTATTCTGCGTCTAATGACACCAAAATCCCTTTCTTGACATTTTATTCTGTTTAACACTCAAATGACCATATTACACAATGAAACAACGCTTAATGGACCAGCTGGGAAGGCAGAACCTGATACTTTTAATAGACCTTTGTCGTGGGCTGATTGTTTTGACCGATAACAATGTTCCGGCTCCGAATACCAGTTTTCGTACTACCCGATTTTTCGATTTGCCGAAGACAAATCGAGGAGTTCCGGCTATCTTCGGCGGCACCACCTAGCTAACAGGTGAAAAAAATTTGTTAACGTGCGATAAAACCTGGAATAAATCAACGAATAGATGCTATGCTCGCGGTAAGATTGTAGATCAATGCTTTTTCTAACTATATATGCCGAAAACCCTGAGATTTATGCTTTTGTTGTTACAATTCACGGGTCGAAGTGAATGGTGGTGGAGGAATCTCCAGAAAATTACCTGCCATTCTTCTGAACCCTAATGCCTATAACTCCAAAAAAATCTCAAAAAATTGCATAAAGGTCAGTGATTCCAATTTCTGTGGGGTCAACGACTCAACATACTTTAAGTTTACATAGCCTGGGGGCTCCATTAAATTAATTATGTATTCTGTAATTTCAGACTAGGGTCAACAGGTCCGAGGTCATTTTGCCAATGTTGACAATTCGAAGTGTCGAGTCGATATGAATTAGTCTTATTAGATTTGGGCGCGAAACGCGTTTATATGGATCTAAGTATTGTGGGAAATATTCATGAATCTTGGGTACTACTACTAGTTAATTATGACCTATGTCAAAGGTCATAATTAAGGTATATACCTGTACATGTAGAATACAGGGGCGTATCCAATGATTGTTTCGGGCCTGGTAATTACATATTTTGATTGCCAAAATAGCCCCACGAAGCTAAATTGAGCTAAATTTTTAATGTGATTTCAGTCTGTTCCTTCAGTTAAACACCTAACGCAAAATATCGCGCTGCGAATTTAAGGACTTTGCTAACCCAAATTTGATGGAGTCAAAATAATGGATTGTACATGTATGGGAGGCCAAATTCACATTTAATAGTTAATTGCGCAATCAATTGCGCTTACCTTACTCGTATTTCCACGTGACTGACATTACATTCAAAGAAGTTTTTTGAGATTCATTGTGATGAATAGAGCAACATTTATAAATATATAATCTTATTTCTATTTGTGATGTTGCCTGTTGGCTTGTGCCAGGGTGCACCCAAAAATGTGCATTATTCTGAGTTTAGTCAAGCGATGATAAAATGGCATCGTTCAATGATAGCGTGACTGACATTACATGAAAATATCAAGGCATAGTGCGAACTTGTTTTCAAATTAAATTTGTCTTAAATTTACAGAAACTCGTATGATTTTCTTTGTTAAATTTTCGTGGTAGATATTTCAAGATAATGTAAAAGCAAAATTTAAGCTTAGAACTAACATGAAATATTATTTGTTGTCCAAATTATGCGTGACTGACATTACACTAATTTCGTGACTGACATTACGCTATGAAATATATCAAATATTTCCAACAGTTTCCGATCCAAATGAGTAATTATTGCCCAACAATCATATTTTATGGGGTTTAAATGCATTTAATATATTTCATTACCATATACTGCACATGAACATGACATTGACTAATGTAAGCGTGACTGACATTACACAATTTTATCCAAGATACATGGTACTAGTAACTGGATTTAAAATTTAAGTTGTTTGACATTCAAATACTTTAATACCGGTATGAACACCTTTTTCAATTATTTTAGTTGGTATTTAAATTTGTTTATGGACACACTAATGTCTGTGTCAGATATTATGTTATTGAATTTGTGCCTAACATTAACCTATGAAAAAAAGAACAAATATTAATTCTATATTCTCAATTACCTTTTGTACAAATATTTCAAACAATAGCGTTTGGAGACCGGGGGAAAATGGGACGTGGTTTGCATAGGTTGTCTTACTTTGGCAAACATTTTCAACAAATATTTCATGCCTACATGTATGACATTTCAGTTGGAAATTTTCCCTGTATAGTTTGTTTACCAGTATTTAGTGAGATATATTTATACAAGTTGAATAAATAAATACTAGTAAGTGGATAAGAATCGTCATACTGTGGACTTTCTCGTAGAACAAGTTGAACAACTCATTGACCACATCAAAAGTCTGGGCACACTGTTCGTTATACTAGTACCTGGGGACATGAATTACCGAATATATAACCAAGCTGATAATTTTCAGCCCACTTGTAATTAGGGCTGTAACAATGCAGCAGTTCACATCGCAATGTTTATGCTTTGATGTGTCCGATAGTACATAAGATAGTAGTTATTGTTATATGTGTTCCCAGATCTAGGATACACTTCCTTTCCCCATTGATTGTAATGATATAGTCTAAGAACACACAAGCATAATTAACAAGATATTATTCTTAATTGGTTATGACTGGTAGGCTGGTACTACACAGGTAACTACCATTGTATAAGTAAGGGAGAATCAAACCAGTATCATTCTATAAGAAACAATAGTATGATACACGTCATAGACAATGGTATCATGGTATCTCAGACCTTATTTGGACGCATGATACACCATACTAGTATGTTCAAATAACTACTCATGTCGAGTAATACCGAGACACTCCCGCTCTGACCGCCGATCCACCAACTCCTCTGTTCATCTACCGATGCTTGCTGTTCTTATCAACAAAGACTTATACAAACAAAAAAAAGTTATCAAAGCTTATGGACTCCTTATTTTGTTCCTGTACACGGCCAATCTACCATTTTTCACTAGCTACGGGACACAATGCACTGTGCACCACGATGCACAATTGCTAGTTGTCACTGTATCTATGAATTAATTCAGGGATCAAGTTGCTCATTGCCCAAATGGGAACCAACCCGATTCGTGCAATTAGGAAGGGTAAATTACCTACATGTACTTTCTCTTTCTCATTGATGAATTTGATGTCAGTCTGGGAAATAAATGTTGATAAGCTGAATTCTTGAGTGTTGTTAGAAAGCATTTGATGAGTTTTTGACCCAAAAGTATGTTTTTGATACATTCAATGCTCACATACATCATGAGAAGAGTATTAAAATTGACCAGTAATAGATGCACCTATATGCAACAGTAGCAACTGCATATGTTTTCTTACAAGATTTTTATGTCTTCTACCAGAATAGGAACAAATTGCAAAACGTGACTGACATTACATGCTGTGACTGACATTACGCGTGACTGACATTACATATTTCAACTCTTGCTATCGGTCAACTCAGACATCGAATGGTGCCTATTTTGAACACAGACATTCAGGCTGAGTTATATTGAGTGTATCTCAGATAAGGTTATTATATTGTCATGCATCATAGTTTTATAACAACAATGGTGGTATTTTCGTGACTGACATTACATATAGTATGTAGATTTCTAAAAAATATTTTTTCCAAAATGGACATCAGGCACAGGAATATAAACCCAAGATCGACCTACATGTATTTAAATACTGAAATATGACAGGCCAATCTAAAATAATTGTTAATATTTGCTCAATTACTTACAAGCCACTTTGGGCATATATTTCAGTAGTACATGTGGGTTAACAATGGCATATGCATTCATCACTAAAATGATGAATATGACAGAGAGAAAAACTGTTTTCAATAACTTGAATACCGGTACCATAACTATCAGATTTTCAAACTCTTTAGCCAATATTCAAGATATAATTTTTTCACATATTTCATTCTCCGTCGTGGAATTGCTGGTTAGTTACGTTGCGGTTAGTACCCAGTTATGTTATGCAAAAGAGCAGTATTTTAATCCTACCTGTCATGTTTTATACCGCAAAATATACTGTTCACTTTGTAATAGAGCGAGAGAGAAATGTGGGAGTAGCCTCACCGGGCATCAAGGCATCTTACCACTGCCCACAAAGAATACTCATCGGCCAGATATGTAATCAGCCTTCTATATTTACACTGCAGCTGCTAATATATATTCCGATTACGTTATGCATCCGAAATATCTGCTGGGTCTTCCACAGTGAGTCTTTTAACATTTACGAGCACGTTTAACTTGGGATCCAAATTACTGGTGTTCTGTACTTCGTAAATTAATTTATATCTAATAAATTTACTAGTTTTAAAGTTACAGGTACTAGTACATGTACATGTATAAGGTTTGATAGCTTGGCACTTGGGCAGAAATGGAACAAAACAATCTGCCATTTCTACTCTCACACGATTCTATTGGCCGATATAACCTTTCGTTCAACCATAGTCCAACAAATTAGACTATTCGGGTTAAGATATATTTTCATATTTGGACATTTACGATTATCTTAACCCTTCTAGTCTAATAAAAGAGCTGAAAGCCAAGTTAGCACGAATTTTGAAACAGGTCAACACCAGTGACCACCGATATAACCCCTTCAAAATACCATTCTATCTGAAATTTTCTACAAATACATGAGTCTTACCTGTAGCGGAGATAGTATTCTTTATGTTCAAACATAGATTGTGATATAAACGTTGTCAGAATTACAGATTTGTTAGTTTAATCAAATTCAACATGTTAGGCATAAACTTTCCAATTGTTGAAACTGAAGGCCTACTTGACACCCATCCACTATAGCTTTCCTTGCGTCTTTGTACTGTATGTGGCTTGACAGCCAGTTAGCATTTTTATCTAGCGCTTATTACATATATACTTAATATATACATGTAGATGTGAAAAAAAATTATTCAATCCGAAAAATTATAAGGATATAGATCCCATAATGTCTATAAAAATCAGCCTGCTCCTACGTGGTCTGGAACAATGAAACTGCGAAATAAGTTTGGTGTGGCCTAAAAAATTTCAATGATTTCTGATCCTTTACGCATGCGTGTAATCTCAATACGGCGCGTAATCTCTCACGCAGACGATGTTGATATTTCTGACGTGTGTATTCTGATCAAATTTTAATGGATTAATAGTGACAAAAAATATTCTAGTTAGTTCAGTCATGATACTAAACATTCCAACAACAGGTATGTGTTTTTTATTTATGGTTTTATTTGTGTCATTGGACGTGAACAGTGTAAGTTAAAGGGGCATGCCCTTGCCACATAAATCTTGCGGCTTCGTAGCGTTCAAAGTTTTCACGTGTTCCATTAGACTGAAGGATTAAAAGGTCCATAAATGTCCAAATATTAAAATTCCTATTAATCCGAAAGTCTAATTTGTTGGACTAGTTCAACCAGTGCTAAGGGTCTATTCTCATTGCACACGCGCGTGCGATTAATCGCAGCGTTTTTTAAGGTGCGTGTTAACATAACACAGAGCGATTCGTGATCAATTACCTTCCTCAAACAACCACGTCCTATTCGTGACCAATCATCTTATGCAATCAACCTCGTCATCGAGATAGCCGTTACAGAGAATGGCATGGTTCACTCGGTCACATATACTATCCGGGTACAGTCATTCTCATAACTGATGGGCGATAAAATAATAAATGAAGTACAGAAAGGAAATGGCTTGGAAAGAAGTTTCCAACGTATGGCTAGCATCAGTGGTGATTTTTGTAGAATTCAGTCGAATTATATTACCTGTCAGTCTCGCGCAACACTGTACCCAAGATTGTGAATATATAGATTGATAGTAATGTACCGTTAGCATGTGCGATCACTGATGATAAGCCGCAAATGGCGATCAAATTGAAATCAATCGCTCATGCATGCGAACAGTGTCCTGGCGACAGAATTCGACCTGAAACGACGCGTGTGTGACTCTTAAGGTCGAATTCTGAGTCCCATCACTTATTCTATTTGAATGGTGGTTCGTCAATTATAGTACCCGCGTTGTCGCTGTTGCCAGCGGCTATACAAATGAGCACTCGGTGCTATATAAGGTAAAATGTTGAAAGATCTAATTCAACCACTTGAATCGTACACTTTTGATAATCTTGAGTGATAATAACAATTATATACATAAAACTCCTGTAATCTGGGTTGTGATCGTACTATATAGTGTTATATACGTTTCAAGCTGGAATAAAATATGCATATTTATGCCCAACTACATGGAATTGAACCCTCTATTTCTAATTATAATTAGCTAGATATAATTGTGTCCTCAAAACTTATGTCATTTTGATGGCATGGCTCTTTATACTCAACTTATACCTGAGTAAATCTAACTGAGGAAAATTAAAGTTAATGTGTCAGCATATATAGGCCTGTATGTGGTCACCCCCAACCGAAAGTACTTTATCATCCTCCAACCTACCCTAGACCTGTGTATGAATGTGTTCGTCAGACCCCCACCCCTATTGTGGGAACTCTTAGCGGTGGGAGGAAGGAATGCCATCGAACTCACAGATAGAACCGCTCGACCTTAAAAAATGCTGCGATTAATCGCATGCGCGTGTGTAATGAGAATAGACCCTTAAACAGGCTACTTTTACCTGGATTTTTCCCCTTGGGGGCTACCGGCCCCATTCCCCTACCCCCTAGCGGAAACCCTGATAATAAACACCATTGCGGTGGATTTACATCGTGTAGACAATAAACTATTAACTACATACATCATCCATCTTGTTTTGGCGACCTGGATTATTAGTATTTCTTATACAAGTCAACAATGTCTATGTTACCATGATTTGTCACTTGGCATTTTGAGCAATGGTCTTGATAGCGGTTGGCCGAATGTAAATACATGCATACATTTATAGGCGTAATTGTCTATTCAACTGATCATAATATATGTAAACTCAGCAACATAGCCCTCAAAATTGTGGTTTAGATTAAACTTGGGAGTCGTACTATTTTTCGCTCAGTTTTAAATTCGCGCACCGATGGGTGCGCGAAAAATAGTACTGCGCGAATTTAAAACGAGTAAGGTAAGCGCAAATAATTATGCTTTTAAAAGCGCAATCATTGTGCTTAAGCGCAATTAATTGCGCTTAAGTGTAATTAATTGCGCTTAAGTGTAATTAATTGCGCTAAAGCACAATTCATGGTTATATGTAACTAAACACCCCTGGTGAATAAATAGGTTTATCCATAACTTAACCGTAACTCCTATTGACATATCGCCTCTTGGTTTCATTGATTTGGATGGGTAGGGAGCTAGCCCAACTTCTTTATCAAAATGGCTGACTCGCAATAGTATCACCTTCTGTTTTAGTTGGAGCGACTCCGGCCGCACAATCATCCAACGATTTACAGCTCACCACAGATACAAGTCGAGTGAACCAATAACTCGAACAAGGATAATAGGAACGCAAAACGAATGCGTGTCCTATCACATCCCGCCATAAAACATGATAAATCTCCACACGTGGAAACCAATATCCCCCTACTCAAAAGTCCTTTACACAAGGCCAGGACCCATCACCTATCTTTTTAAACTCTTACAACAAGAATCCAACAACACATTGGGGGATATATCAAATGCTCACTAAAGCTAGCCAGTAAATAAACACATCTACACTCACATCATGTCACGTCTCAAACATTGACTCAGACATCGAGCACAATACTCAACCTCAGCGAAACATAATATAAAACTGGATTCTCCAACTAAGGACCAAAATCCAGAGGGCATGAACAGGTCAACCACCTTTTGGTGAATAATATTAATCTAAAAAAGAAATAGAATCAATGTGAAGAAATTTTTATGGAAATTCGATAATAAAAAAAACTTTCCAGAGAAGATGAGGCCTAAGCAGAATGATGTCCCCAGAGGGGGAATTTAGTGATGCTAGCTCGCTATGCTCTCCTCTGGGGACCTCATCCTGCAAATGACAGGCACACTAAACTCAGGCTTGTTTGCACCAGTGGTGATGTTCTGTGATTCCTATAGAATTGAAATGATTGACAGTTAAAATAATCTTGTTGCCAAATCTCCTTGTACACATGTAGTTATTTTGAACATGCACTTGCTTAAACTAATAATTTCCAATAGATATGCCTGTATACTCAATATTTACTGCACACATTTAGTACAGGGGTGATCACAATTCAGTACACTGTAATTGATCAGCTTAATGATTCAGCCCACCCCCTGCATGCAGTCTGGGGGATTAAATCTGTCAATACCACCCATGCACACACACCGAACAAAACACTTCACAATTCTCAAAGTCAGGCTTAATTCGGAGTATACATGTATGATATTCAGATTGTTATTATACCCCCACTTTCTAAGAAAATGGGGGGTATACTGGATTGACTGCGTCCGTCCATCCGTCTGTCCATCCGTCACACTTTCTCCCTCCGTGTGTCCGTCTGTCCGACCTCATAACTCGAACAACTAGGAACCTATTTCAATAATTTTTGGTATACATGCTTCTCACAACACCCTCTCTACATGATGCGGGCCAGGGTTGGCTCGGACTGTTTTTCCTAACATTACACTTCATTTTCGACTTATTTTGACTTTTGGGAATTTTGGGAATTTTTGTGTGTGGATGCTATCAAGTTAGGGTTTACGGATAATGCGGGTTGAATTTGCCACGGTGGGGGTATGCTAGCACCCGAGTGCACACCTGTTGTTGAGTATGACATCAGCAGGTGTGTAATAGTTCGAAGACTATAGTTAGCTTGCCTGGCAATGGTCAAAACTACTCTCTGACACTTGATCCCGCTTCATCCAATCAAAAGACAATATGATCCTCTGCGAACTCTAGGTATATAATAATAATCATTAGCACAGAATGGTAGACACCATACATGTATATCTCACATACTTTTTTCAGGTTGTAGCAGGGATAAACTACAAACTTCATTTCAACATCAACACAGGATCAACTGTGAGTATATTATACGATGTTAGACATAGAGGATCTCACATGAGTTTCTATTTTATACGGAATTTATCAACCGAGTTCACTAAATTCGATTTGAGCCGAGGTTTACCGAGGCTCAAATAGAATTTAGAGGACGAGGTTGATAAATTACGTATAGAATAGGACGAGTGTGAGATACCTTTTATCACATGATCAAATAAACCCGAAGCAACGCGAAATATTCATCGAAAACAACAATCATAAACTACAGCGATCGCAAGTTATTTGAAGAACGCCGTGACGTCATCGCACGCGCTGATATTAAACGTGTCTATTACCGATAATTATGAAACTGCTTTTATGGCCAAATTATGTGATAAATTGTAATCTGAGGCTATTGCAGGGAATTTGTTGTGCCCGGGAGGACATCTGTGGGACTGAGAGGACATCTGTGGATTTTGTGCTGTTTCTATTAGATCAACTGAAACAGCACAGATCCCAAAGATGTCCTCTCAGGTGGGGAAACTCTATATTTTTAACAGGAAATGTTTATTTCCCTGGCCACTGTGGCTTTCTACTGCACATGTTTTATACAGTAAGACTGCGTGGTCATATACAGCCACTATTTCTCAGCTGTTCAAAGCATTGTATTATTTTATGTATTATGCATGTATCTTACATTAGCGGTATAGAACTGTTTTCATTACTGTTTTACATTAGCGGTATAGAACTCTGTTTTCATTACTGTTTTGTTTAGGTATATTTATTTATAAAATAAATACAAATATTAGCTCATAATATTACATAATCTTCATCATATATAAAAAAATGAAATTTAAATTTTTTTTTATTTAACTTGCCACTCATGAGCATATTTGTGTTTTAACTCCCGCAAAAATCTCCCGGATGGCCATTCTCAAAACTTCACAGGTCTCGTCCCCAGTCATGGAATCTAATCAACTGGTTACTTACTAGTACCGGTAAGTACTAGTATTTACAGCGAGCAGCTGAGATGTTTCAAATTGGGTAACTTCTCCCAGTTTGGTTATTAGGGAGAAGTTGACTATTATCAGGGAGAAGTAACAATGCTTGAAGTTCAATTTACCCCTCAACATTACTTTTCTATGGTCCAATAAGAATTATGCAGCTCAAGTGCCCATTTATATACAGTAGGGAGTAAGAACACCATTATATTCATTATTTACCAGTTTGCTGCTGGGACATATTGCACAATGCATAATTATTACTGGTATATGAGAGATATGTCACTAATCCGTGGGACAAAAATATGGAGAAGTGGCACATTTTAGGGAGAAGTCTTTGAAGTAGCCCTCTAAATGTAGGTGGGTCCCTGGTTAGTTACTTTGCATGTGTACTAGTTGTGGTTGTCTATTATATCATGTGAAATAAATGAATGTGATAAACCCCAACAAATCAATTGAAAACCAACCATATATATTTCAGGTTGATTCATGTGTTGTGACGATATGGGAACAGTCATGGATGAATACTAGAAAAATAACGGACTCAACTTGCAAACCAAAGTACCTCGCTGGTGGCGCATACACTGTTGTGATAAGTGATGAGTTTAAGAAAGCTGCTGCATTCGCTGGAGATGCTATTAATAAGCAATCTAATGATGCTTATTACAACTGCGTTTTGGACATACTGGAACCAAAACAGCAGGTATATATCAGCCCTTGTGTCTGCAAATTTTCTCAAGATGCCCCCCCCCCCCATGGGTAGAATTGATTTATATTTTGTATGTTGGTCGCTCTGTCTAGCTAAGCAAGTAGTCCGTTCATCCTGGCATACAGTAATGCCCTAAATAATCGGCTTCTTAACCACAGCAGAATTATGGTTATTTTTCAGGAATTAGTCGGAAATATGGCTTGTTGCCATTCATCGGAAATAGTGTTGAAACGATTAATCGAAATCGACGCGATTATTAAATTAGTCGATCCCGAAATCTGCTAGTCGACTAGTTGGGGGGAAAAAGCACTACCTATCTGCTATCATGACTTCTTAAAGCCTTATTGCATTGTTCCTTTAATGATGCCACTGCCAGTCATGCACGGGCGGTGAACTCTATGACCTGACATGTGTCGCTGCCGACTGAACACTGAAAACTTCTCACGTGTAATACTAAAATAATGATGCAACAAAATGGCTTCAATGATATACGAAACATAATTCGCGACAAGTCAAGCTGGTAAAGTCAACTCAGTAACTGAATAGATTCTAGATCATTCTAATACCCATACCACCCCCCCCCCCCCCCCCCCCCCCGCGACATGAGGCGCCAATTCAGAGAGACAATAGAACACACCCGACATCTCGTTAGCGAGACTTACTAACAAGACTTGCCTATTTATTTCCTGGTTACCGGCGACAATTTTGATTAAATAAAATGTTTTATTCCACACCCAATGACGTGAGACACATGTATTCAATGGAATCCCAGCCATTGAATACATATTAGTGTATACCTCTAGTGGAATACAAGCGGGAACTATTCTTGTTGTCGCCAAGCAAGATGACGTACATTACGTCGATCATCCGCTTCCGGTGATCCCCCCATAATTACTGGTTATTTGTCAGACTTAAATAACAATAAAGGTAGCTATAGTAACAATGGAGGTGGCATTCATGGATTGAACTTATCTGACTGAACGGTGTAGAATAAATACCGAACACAACTTGCATCATAATCTCGAATCTTTTATCGAACTCGTTGCGGACGGCGCAAAAGTTATATTTGCGCCATCCGCAATTCATTCGATAAAAGATTCTCGATTAAGATGCGCGTTGTGTTCTGTCCATTTATTACCTGCATTCCCCAAACCGTTAAATTATATGGAGGTTGCAGGAGAGCCGGGTTTAAGACATCAAATTGGGAGACTCACGGGCAAAACGGGAGATTATATAGTTCACAATCTTTCCGTTTGAACGTTCTGAAACGAAGAGTTGGATACTCAAAACTGCGATGCCACATGGCCCATTTTATATGTCATATGGCCATAGAAACGGGAACTCTTAGAAGGGGTCCGACAAGTCGACTAGTAGTTGATTACCTCTGGCGACTAGTCGATTCCTTAAAATCGCTAATCGTTTCAACACTAATCGGAAAGCTCTCACTGAGTTATCCATCTTCATCCACAATTTTGACCGAGACCATCCTTTTGACGGCTTGTTTCTGGGCCACAAACAATTGAAATAACAAACTTAAAAAATTGATAACTGATCACTCTGAGCGTTGATGGGTAGATTCCTCGACTTGAATCAAATTTTTTTTTACCCCCGAAGCCAAAGAAATAGTAATTTAGGGGTATTTAATCGGATTGAGTACCTTTTAACTATCAGCAACAGCTATGAGAGCTTTCCGATGAATGGCAACAAGCCATATTTCCGACTAAATCCTTAAAAAAAACCCCATAATTCTGCTGTGATTAAGGAGTCAATTGTTTAGGGCAATACTGTATATCTTAGTCATGAATTAAAGGATCTGATTGAAATTTGGTTTGGTTCACTGACTGTAAAAATTGTGGCTGTGGCATCCAATTTAAATAAAAATAATTCTATGATGTAACCTGAAACTGTCTGCATTGACCAATCATTTATTTACCTTATTTCAACATTATAAAAGAAAAAAAACAGCCCAGCGATCATTTCAAACGAAGACAAGTGCTCGTGCATGTCAGTTGACGATTTGTCATTTGATTTTTCTTTGAAGAATAGAAATGTATATTGTATATCCCCCCTCAACATTGCTTCAACTGCACATGATGTCAGTCTGGACCACGTGTATCAGTCAGCAATTGTGCATTTGTAAGCGTCTTATATGTTTAGGTCACATTATATGTATATGCTTCCATACTTCATAGAAGGGTCGCCAACTGATCACTGAGTTGAGTCCAATTGTGGCATCGGGTGATATATGCTGATGATTTGTTTATATAGTCTACTAATTTGAGTACCGCCAACTACCATGCTTATCAGCGATACTCAACACTCAGTACTGTGAGAATTGTCCAAGTACTGACGCTTCCAGGACCTGTACTGGTACCGTTGAGAAGCCTGGCCATGAATCTCTACTCAGTCTCTACATAGCCATACCCATAGCGATCATACTCCACCAGTTCAATAGTTCAAAACCTGGGAACTTTGTTGTGACAGGGAAGTTTATGGCATTGAAAAAACAGTGCAGGTATTATATTTCTTAGTTAATACCTGTTCCTTAATAATGCACTTCACTGTAGGTGAAGGTTCCAACTCAAAATTCCCTGATTTAAGTGACTTTGTATGTGATTTTTACAATGTTTATTGCGATATCGGCTCTCAAAAGTCGCAAAAAGGCATGCAATCACAAGCTGCGACCACCCCTGCTCTGAAATAGATTATTGATGAACAAGTGTTAGAAATATGTTCCCTGCCATGTTTGTTCGATGTTATAAATTTACCTGTCAGAACCAGTCAGATCATCAAAAAGTTCCCAGATTTTGTACTGTGGAATATGATCTCTACTGGTGTACACATGTAGCCAGAGTAGAGATTCTTGGCATGATCCACCTATTCAGTATCTAATATGGTTTATTGATAGAGTGTGCTTTATGTGTCAATATGTGCAGTTTTCATTAGCTACATGTACAGTAATGCTCTAAATAATCGACTCCTTAACCACATCAGAATTATGGATAATTTTTCAGGATTTAGTCGGAAATATGGCTTGTTGCCATTCATCGGAAAGCTCTCCCGAGAGCTTTCTGAGTCAACTGAGTCGGAAATATGGCTTGTTGCCATTCATCAGAAAGCTCTCACAACAAGCCATATTTCCGACTAAATCCTGGAAAAATATCCATAATTCTGCTGTGGTTAAGGAGTCGATTATTTAGAGCATTACTGTATGCACATTCATGTTTCATTTTGCAGGTTGTTGCTGGGCTCAAGTACACAATGAAGTTAGTCATGGGTCAATCCAAAGTCAGAAAGAATCAGGGTGGATATTTTTCATCCACCAACGGCTGTCATGCTGATCCTTCCGCTGAGGTAAAACCTAATTAAATTAGTGTTCTGTTTCTTAGACACCTGCCTTCTAATTAGGGCTGCAACGATTCATCGTGAATTCAATATATCGCAATAAACTTTCAAACGATATGCGTATCGTATCATGTCATATGTATCGCGATACAGGAAACCAAGTAATGACTGAAGATGGGCTAGTGTCAAAAAGCAAAACCTGCAATTATCTCTCAAGATTACATGTATATATACTATGTATATTTGACTCATCTAGCCAACAATTAAACTCCATTTTAGTCTAAAATGAACTCTACCTCCAGTTATAGACTTGTTTCTTATAATTCAGGCGGTATTCATTTGGAAACACTAATTTAGTGTATCGTGATATGTATCGTATCATTGATCATGTATCTTGATTCATATTGTATTGTGACCAAGTGTATCGTTGCAGCCCTACTTCTAATAAAAATATTGTCCACTGGGTGCTTTTTATGAACCACCGAAAATACAAATAATAAATCATCCGGCCGCAAGGCTTCACAAGGCGATGTCCACAATCTCTGTCCACTGCTGGTCATAAATTTAGCTGGATCCATTTCAACTTGTGTGTGGATATTTCCCTTTGTTATATATGACAACAAATTTATTTTTGGTTTGTTTAAATTGTATGGACCTTGGTTGTGCAACAATTATTGCTTTGAAAATTGTATTACCGGTATAAACAATTAATCATGAAAAACTTATTTTTCACACCCAACAATATTTTTGATAATTTATGAGTAAACACATAAAACACTGTTTACATGAGAATAAAAAACTGCCTGCTGGACGTTGATGGTACAAAATGAATATAAAACCTGCCTGCTGGGTATTGTTTGAATCAAAAAATGTCTGAGACACAGATAACCAATTATAAAATCAAGTCTGAATTTAGTGTGCCTGTCATTTGCAGAATGAGGTCCCCAGAGGGTGAAATTAGTGACGATATCCCACATACATGTAGCAGGCTAGCATCACTAAATTCACCCTCTGGGAACCTCATTCTGCATGGCCTCATCTGCTATGGGAGACGTAGACTCAGATTTCAGTTCCCAAATGGTGAATATTGTGATGAACACCCATTGGAAACCTTGATTATGCAATGTGTCATCTGCCAATTTGGGGACATAGAGAAACTAAACTGAAAAAGAAATAGAATCTATGTGAAGAAGTTTCCATAGAGATTTGATGATAAAACAAATTTTCCAGAGAAGATGAGGCCTAAGCAGAATAGGTCCCCATAGGGTGAATTTAGTGATGCTAGCCCGCTATGCGGGATGCCATCACTAAATTCACCCTCTGGGGACCTCATTCTGCAAATAACAGGCACACTAAACTCAGGCTTGTTTGTACAGATGTTCTAGTTTGCTGATATTGAGTTGGTTTGGTTGAAGATATGGGTCAAGTATCTGCCAGTCATGATCGGCCTATCGTTAAAGCTTTCAATCAATCAAAATATTTATCAGAATGTCTAAAGTCTAATATCTCCTGAATTGATGTCCGTAAAAGGTTTATTGATCGACCTCTTCTGTCCAAAATCATCCAATCAAGTATTTATACTGACATATTTTTAAAGGTACCCCGTACTCAATCCAATTCGATGGTCCCTATATAATCAGATTCCAACAACAACATTTTTAGAAATGCTGCTTCAGTTACCAGAGTTGATTAATTGCCCAAAAATAATGCTAACCCCTGTCAAATATACAGTATAAAATTTGCTCGAAATGTGTTATTTATCAACATGTTGTTCGACGAAATTTGGCCTTATTGTCAACAGAAAAGCCTCTTGATTTTAGAGGTATCCATCTTCTTCCGCAATCTGGTCCGAGACCGTCGGCTCGTCGACTGTTTATTGTGCCACTAATAATTCTTGATGGTGAAAAATAATAGATAGCTAATAACTCTGAGCTTTGATAGGTGGGTTCCTTGACTCTAATCAAGTATGTTTTACCTCCGGAATCCAAATAAATAGTAATTGACGGGCGATTGATCGGATTATGCATCATTAGCAAATTTTACTCAGACAGTTTTCAACACATTTGAACTCAGTTACAGTATTGAATCTGGAAAATCTGTAGCTGGAGCGGGACTGGTCGATCAATCTTCCGCACATAATAATAACACCCCCCCCCCCCCCCCCCCCCCCCCCCCCCCCCAATTATATCCCACCAATTGAATTTATCCGAAAATTAAAAAATGAATAAAAAGTTACATGGATGGGGTTTCCTGACCATGGACCCGGGACTGAGAAATGGGAAATTTATTTTGTGTGACCTGCAACTGAACTTTCGCCATCCGGGTTGCTTTTCTTTGTACCTTTTCAAGTTTCTGTGATTGTCATAAAAAAAATGAGGCGACCAAACACTGCTACAGTATGTATACAGGGATTGGGTGCACCATGGACTGGTATAATGTTTTGAATATATTCAACTCACAATGTTTATTTGATAACACCCAGTGCTTGGTTAGCTTTGACTGCCTTATTTACCTACCTGTCTGGCATTTCAGATCATTACTCCAAGGTCCTTTTCGCATTCTGATTGGTGTGTTTGTGGATGCATTTCAGACCCTTTACCTTCATTAGCCAAGAACTGAAAGCTTTGACAATTGACCAGTCTGTTGATACAATATATGATCAAGCCTTGAAATAGTGTGTCTGACATTTGCAGAATGAAGCCCCCGGAGGGTGAATTTAGTGATGCCACCCCACGCAGCATGCTAGCATCACTACATTCACCCTCCGGGGTCCTCATTTTACTTAGGCCTCAACTGCTAGGATGAGATTAAAGTTCCCCAGTTGAAGTTGGTGATATGTTCACCCATTGGTTACCTCAATTATGCATTTTATCTTCTGCAAATTAGGGGATATAAAACTTGTGGTGCCCAATGCCACCATTTCATTTTTATATAAGGATTAACTGGTTCAGTGCTGAAAGCCCATATTTGGACCCTATGCAAGAGTGCTGGAAGCCCAGATATGGGCTTTGGCAATGACACTGTCTTGTTTAGTCAACTCTTGTTTAATTTAATAATTTAAATAGCGCTGTCAGGTAATATTTCAGAAAAATTGTTACATATATAATTAAATTGGGACATTGTGAAGTTTGAATGGATGCCGACCAATAAAATTGTCAGAAAAGGTGCGGCCGACAACCAAGCTCATAACCATAACCTAATCGGACATCCAGGCTCATATCGATAACCTACTTTGACAAACAGACAACCAGGCTCATAACCATAGCCTAATGAGACATCCAGGCCCATAACCATTGTCTAATGAGACATCCAGACTCATAATCATTGCCTAATGAGACATCGAGACCCATAACCATAGTCTAATGAGACATCAAGGCTCATAACCATAGCCTAATGGCTAATGAGACATCCAGGCCCATAGGCATAGCCATAGCCTAATGAGACATCCCGACTCATAACCATAACCTATTGAGACATCCAAGCTCATAACCATAGCCTAGTGAGACATCCAGGCTCATAACATAATCACAAATGTATATATATGGGGGTCAAATTTGAGAATATAGTGCAAATTATCAACTACGAGCATAAAATTCAATAATTTTCTGTTTGTTGAAATATATATACGCATTTTAATACGTGTATGTAGGATATTTAGCAGCGAACCAGTTAACTGTCATGTGGACTGTTTTTTAGCTCAACTGAGACGAAGTCTCCTGTGGAGCTATAGTCATCACTCCTCGTCCGTCGTCCATCCGTCCGTCCGTCTAGCCGTCCGTCCGTTCGTCAACAATTCTTTAAACATCTTCTCCTCTGAAACCATCAGACCGATTGGGTTTATATTTGGTGTGGATGTTCCCTAGGTGACTCAGATTTGTTCAAATGAGGTCACCAAGTCAAATAGTTTTGATGTCAGGACCATAACTATTTTTCCACATAGTAATTCTTAAAACTACTTCTTTTCTGAAGTTGTCGGGCCGATTGGGTTCATATTTGGTATGAGGGTACCTTGGGTGACTGTGGTTCAGATTTGTTCAAATGAGGTCACTGGGTCAAATGTGGGTGGGGCTATGGACATAAATCTGAAGAAATATATTTTTTTTTAGATTTAACTTATTGCTCAATGTAACCAAAAAAAACTAAATTATATATATTTTATTTTTAATAAATATTTTTTTTTATTAAATAAAATATTTTTTATTTAAATAAAATAAAAAACATTTAATTAAAATTTTGAAGAACTTATGACATTACATCTTCGGGGGGGGGGGGGTAGGTACCTCTAGCCTCCCCACTAAATTTGGTTGAAATCAGGGGTTTGGGAGAAAAGATGAACAGACAGATGTACAAAATGTTCAGTAAATTCCTTTTAATACTAGTATCTGTGCATTCCCATTACAAGCCAACTCTGCTCTGAACTGACAGACATGACACATGTTGTTTATAATCAGGGCCAGATAGAAATAAAAAATAAGAACTTCTGTAGCTACAATGGTCATTAATATCAGATTAAATTCATTTTCTCAGAGCTTTAAGTGTGTCTGGCATTTGTAGAATGAGGTTCCCAGAGGCTAGCATCGCCAAATACATCCTATGAGGACTTCATTCTGCTTAGGCTTCATCTTCTGGGAAGTATCTAGAGTCTCAAATTGACATTTTTAGCAGCTCTTTTCCCTTCTGTTCAGATTTTAAAATGCATAATTGAGGTGTTAAATGGGTGCGCATACTGTCATATGTCAGTAATGTCACCAACTTCAGCTAGAGAACTTCTGTCTGTCCCTAGGTCTCCCATAGCAGTTGAGGTTCCCAGATGGTGAATTTGGTGATGCTAGCCTACCTTACAGAATAGCATCACTACATTCACCCTTTTGGGACCTCAGACACACTAAATTCATGCTTGGCTGTTCCAATATTATTTTCTTAACCACTTAGCTATGTGACCTCATTATACCTTATTATGGACAAAAAAGTGTGGGGGTATATTGGATTAAATCTGTTGGTCTGTTGGAGTGTCCTTCCATCCATTGTTCTGTCCATCCATCCATCAACAATTGTTTTCTTCTCGAGATCTATATGAATTCCCTACCTGTATGTGACTCACATTCAGATTTGTTCAAATAAGTTCACCAGGTCAAATAGGAGGGGTGCCAGGGACATAACGTTTTCCCTCCATAGTAATTCTAACAACTATTACTACTCAAGAACCATCAAGTCTATTTAGCTTATATTTGTGTATGCAGGGTCCTTGGGTGGCAAGTTTAGATCTGTTCCAATGGGGGCCTTTTTGGAAAATCAATTAACTTCAACTCTTAAAAGCGAATGTTTATAATTATAAGATGAATAGATATCAGAGATGGGGATTCATGTTTGTTCAAATAGGGGCAGAGACCCAACCCACACTACCTGTATCTATGCTGTACGCTACTGGTAAAATAAGATAATGTCATATTCTTGCAGGGATGTCCCCACAGTATTGGGGAGGTGATTTACAGATTTGTTCAATGAAATGAAATTTTTGAGCTCACCTGAGACGAAGCTATAGTCATCACTTCTCATCTGTCACCTGTTCATCTTTCTGTCCGTCCATCAATCTGTCAACAATTCTGTGAACATCTTCTCTAAATCATAAGACTGAATGGGTTCATATTTGGTGTGGATTTTCCCTAGGTGATTCATATTCAGATTTGTTCAAATGAGGTCACTCTTTCAAATGGTTGTGAAGCCAGGGCCATAACTCTTGCCCTCCATGGTAATTCTTAAAAACGACTTCTTCTCATCTACCATCAGATATAGGGTGGGACCCGAGACATAACTGTATGCCTCTACTATATTGTAATACTTAAAATGTCTTCTCAAGAGAGGTTGGACTATTTAGCTTACATATAGTGTGGAGGATCCTTTAGTGACTGAGATTCAGATTTGTTAACATAAGGCAACATGTTAAGAAATGACGGGGCTATGGGGACTTAACACTTTTGTGTCTAATAAAATCATTAAAATACAAAATTCATTAAAACATCTAACTTGGAACTACTTGACTGATTAATCTGACATACATATATGCTGTTTTTGGGTCCATGGTTAATTGGGCTTCAAACATGTCTAAATAGTTTTATAAAAAGGTGCTTGTGAGATTGGAAATTTCCAACAATAGAGAAAGTTTGAGATGACAGTTGCCAATCTAAGACTTGGGAGTCTGGAGCCTGGTCGGGAAGGGACATGAGCTGGAGGAGGGGAGGGGTGATCAGTAGCGTACAGTTGGTACATGAAGCCTCTCTATCTACATAAGTGATTATGAAAAGTTCTAACTGTTATGGTCTCCAAAGTCCCAGTCTTATCAGTCTTGGCAGTCTGGTGAGCGACCCCACAGTCTTTGACTGTCTTGTATGGAGATGTAACCGTGAGGTAAGTGGACATAACTTATGTAAAACCCGAAGGGTTTTACATACAAGTTATGACCACTTACCTCACGGTTACATCTCCATAAAAATAGTCCACATGACAGTTAATCCTTATATTTATATACATTTAGCGAAAAAGCCACTTTTGTAAATGTATTTAAATCGAAAAGTGTATCATGACAAAAACAGCCCAAAATACCCAATAGCACCCTTGGCAAAAGTTAATAGGAACAATTTCTCTTCATATTGAAACCCGATGATGTATTAAGTCAATCCTGCGCGAGTCCAAATGCGCCCAAAACATTACGCGTTCGTCTTTCCAAACCCAATGACGTATCGATGGTGTTATGAGCTTGGTGTTGTGAGGCGTTGCGCATTCACCGAGAAATAACTGCAACTAGCCACGTGGGCGCCGACCAATCAGAATGCTGGATTTAGTGATGACAACACGTAGTATGTAAATATATAAAATATGATTTCCAGGTGTGGACATTGAGGAATGTCATGGTTCAGACTAGTGACAGTAGTAGTGTACCAGAGAATGTCAAACTTGAAATATCTCCAGATATTTTTTCTCTTATTAATAGAAATTGTAAATTAATCTTAAATATATAGTAATGCCCTAAATAATCGACTAATTAACCACAGCAGAATTATGGGTAACTTTTCAGGATTTAGTCGGAAATATGGCTTGTTGCCATTCATAATTCTTCTGTGGTTAAGGAGTCGTTTATTTGGGGCATTACTGTATGTATCTAAAACATGCATACTGATTGGTTGAGAGCCGCTAACTTTAGTTTTTGGATCCTCAGTATCTCATTCTGTCAGGTGAACAAATTTGAATGGAGCATGTTGTGATTGAAGACGCGAATAAAATATGTTACTGCACAGCCAGGATACGCGCAATCGAGTTCAACCAGAAAGTTGTTTACTATAGATACAATTAACAGGAAATTGTTCGGAAGCTGTTCACCATGGAAAGTACCTAGAGATGTGAGCACCGCAAATCTCACTTCATAGCATGTGATGTACAGTAATGCCCTAAATAATCGACTCCTTAACCACAGCAGAATTATGGGTAATTTTTCAGGATTTAGTTGGAAATATGGCTTGTTGCCATTCATCGGAAAGCTCGCCATGAGAGCTTTCCAATGAATGCCAACAAGCCATATTTCCGACTAAATCCTGAAAAATTACACATAATTCTGCTGTGGTTAAGGAGTCGATTATTTAGGGCATTACTGTAGATATAACATGCTTTTCGTGCAGTTTCTTTAAAAAGTTTTGGTGGATAGAATAAAACTAGAGATAAATGTACCTGGCATGCCAGCTTGTTCGCAAAGTCTTCATTCTTAAACCAATGAATATCCAACTGAGCGGAGTATGTTTATCTTCTAACTATACTCAATACCGGTACTTAGGATGCTAATATAATCATTCTAAAGAGACAGTTTAAAGGTACTCAATCCGATTTGACACTCCTAAGTCCTAAATTACTATTTCTTTGGCTTCAGGGGTAAAAAATATTTGATTCGAGTGGAGGAACCCACCCATCAAAGATCAGAGTCATCAGATATCGATTTTTTAAGTTTGTTATTTCTCGATATTTGTAATAATATGTGGCCCAGAAACACATGGTCAAACGGAGGGTCTCGGACAAAATTGCGGATAAAGATGGATAACACTAAAATCAAGTGGTAATATGGTCAAATTTTGTTATACTTTAGTGATAACATGGCCATATTTTGTTGAACAAAATGTTGATAAATAACAAGATTTGGGAAATTTGATACCATAGTTGACAGTGGTTAGCATTATTTTGTTGCAATAAATCAGTTCTGGCAACTAAAGCGTATTTTGAAGAAATGTTGTTGTATCTTGATGGTATGGGGGCCGTCTGATCAGATTGAGTACATTTAATGACCCTGGGAAGTCAAGATGATAGGATATTCCCCTCCGCTTCATATTCATAGATTTTATATGCTTTAAAAAAAATATGTTTTAAGGTCTTTGATAACACAGACTACATGTTTGATATTTTTCTTCAGAAAATGACATGTACCGTAAGCGTCTGGTATAAGAGCTGGCAGACACCACACTATGTCCTCTCGGATTCCAAATGTGTAAGTACTACTACCAGGCTATGAATGTAGCTGGTGGTTCTTGTGGAACATTAAAGATGGTCTGTCTCGTCGTATGACAAGTTTTATATAGTTTCCTGAGTATAAATAATAAATATGAATCGAAGACCCCTGTCTCGAAATGCTTATATCAATTAATATTGATTTTATTTAAAATTTTCTGGTATAATATCCGCACAATCAATATGGGATGATTTATGGCTCGCAGTCAATTTACCACTTGTGGAATCTAAAATTCTAAAAATAGTAACAAAAATATGTCCCACTTGATTACAGCATTATAAAAGAAATATTTATATAAAATCAATATTAATTGATAGAAGCATTTCCGCACAGGTGTCTTCGACTCATAGCTATTATTTTATGCCCCTGAAACAACTATAAATGTGTTTAGGAAGAGTTTGACCATCTTTAATTGCTATTGTAAATCTGTATATATATATAGAATATATACATGTAGCTGGTGTCATTGCTTAACCTGTTTATGAGGGGGATTTGAGCATCTATTGAGTGAGGCTCTGTCGAGTCCAATTGATGGCAAATCCCCTGAAATACATAAACAGTTAAAGCGACAGCGATAGCTACATATTTTATTTATCCTTCCCACATAACTTTTCCTTTGCAAAGGAAAATAGCACTCCCCTTTTTGTTATAGATGCATGTTCACCATCATGAGGTCATTTGACTCTTTCTATACTGAGAGCTTTCCGATGAATGGCTACAAGCCATATTTCCGACTAAATCCTGAAAAATTACCCATAATTCTGCTCTGGTTAAGGAGTCGATTATTTAGGGCATTACTGTACATCTCTGCTTGCTAGACAGGAAATCAGCATATATGTGAGTCTGCCATAGGGAGCCTCTAATATATAAGAGAATATATTGGCCTAATAATATTTACCTTGACCTTGTAAGCCAGTGCATTCTCTTATATATGTGATGCTCCCTATGGGAGACTCACATATATAAGAGAATGTACTAGCACAGGATATTTAATGCTGCACCAGCGCAGCTCCCATCATGAAAGGATTAGTGAATGATTCAATCGTAAGTGGAAGGATTTCCGTCGTAGGAAGTAACCGGTAGATGGACTGCGCATGCTCACGTCAATATCACAAGTCAAAAAATAATATCAAACACTGTTTGATTTTAGATTCGAAAACAAGTCTACTTGTGACATAATCACAGTCGTGTGTACGTAAAAATCGTGGCTGGAAATATTGCAGGGTAGTCAATCACATGCTTACGAACAACCTACGATATCATCATGTACGATGACATTGTAATCGTGTGAACAAACTATCCACGATTTTGTCGGGCCCGATTCCTCCACTTACAATTGAATCGTGGTCATCTGAATATTTACTTAAAGACATATTATGGGCTTGTTCGTGTGCGTTAAACTGATAAGTTAATACTTGTGCGATATGGCAACCTGGGGAATTTAGCATTCTACTAACGTCACTGAAAATTTCAAAGAAATCGACCATACAACTCCATAGAAAACATCGTCTGAACTACACTCAATTGTAAATATTTACATCTCGATTCGGGACGCAACTTTTGGGGATAATTTGACACAATTGATTTCGCCATCAAAAGTCATTGCCTTTATAATAATATATGAAAATGGTGGTGTGTGTTGTCAATTTGGATTAATATTCGTAAAAAATTACAACTTTGTGCAAGGTTTTCTATTTGATCACCCTACCAGAGTGTTTCTCATCACTTTAAACATATTTTCAGCGGAACAAAGCAAAAAGTGATGTTAAATAAGATTTTGTATGTCGTCATAACTGGAGGTCTGGAACCTTGAATGCATCTTTAATATATTGCATGCTGACACACTCGATTACATTAACCCATTCATGACTGGAGCTGTGCTGGTGCAGCATAAAAGATCCTGTGCCAGTGTATTCTCCTATATATGCGAGTCTCCCATAGGGAACCTCGCATATATAACAGAATTCACTGGCTTACAAGGTCAAGATAAATAGTGTTAGGCCAATGTATTCTCTTATATATGCGAAGCTTCCTATGGGAGACTCGCATATATAAGAGAATGCATTAGCACAGGGTTTATTGCAAAATTTCAAGAAGTTCCCATCATGGAAGGGTTAATACAGTCATAATTGTTATATTTTCGCATGATTTATCTAGTCGTTTTCTCTATTCCCTATCATTTAACACTTCTATCAGAATATTTTTCCACTTTTGATTCTAATAGATTTTAATGTAAATTTGTTTCCTCTTCTTTTCGTTCAGATTTAGAGATTTGCACAGATGCACTAACAGAACTAACATTATGCAGTTTATATGCAGACTAATTCAGAATATACCTTTGTTTTGATTTTTTGTGATTTTCGCAAGCGGTGATTCAGGGTACCAATAAACCAAGCTGCCAATTTATATGAAATGTTATAAATTTTAACTGGACCTACAGTAATGCCATAAATAATCAACTCCTTAACCACAGGAGAATTATGGGTAATTTTTCAGGATTTAGTCGGAAATATGGCTTGTTGCCATTCATCGGAAAGTTCTCAGTGAGAGCTTTCCGATGAATGGGCAACAAGCCATATTTTTGACTGAATCCTGAAAAATTACCCATAATTATGCTGTGGTTAAGGAGTCGATTATTTAGGGCATTACTGTACCATTCTTTGAAAATTCAAGTCTGATTTCTACTCATATAATTGTAAAGAGCTATACATGTATTGTTAGATACTGGTATTTACTCTTACACACCTCTTTTCAATCTCAATAAATATGGGTGTTTGCTACAATACCTTATTTGATATCTGAATTGTGAGCTAATGTTATAGCATGTGATGTATGTTCTCACAAATTTGTCACAGGAAGAAGGCATCAGTAACGTGAAAAATATCTTTGTGCGATTTATCTAGTAAATACCTACTTGCATATAGTATATTAACGAAGTATGACAATTACTTAATCCTTCCATGACTGGAGCTTCCTGAAATTTTGCGAAAACCTCGTGCCAATGCATTCTCTCATATATGCGAGTCTCCCATAAGGAGCCTCGCATATATGAGAGAATACATTGGCCTAACAATATTTACCTTGTAAGCCATTGCATTCTCTTATATATGCGAAGCTCCCTATGGGATACTGGCATATATAAGAGAATGCACGTCACATGGTCTGTAATGCTGCACCAACGCAGCTCCCGTCATTAAAGGGTTAATTCAGAGAATTTTGGAAAATTTGCATTGCGAGGCATTTGATACCAGCATCTGAATCAGCTGACGCTAATTAACCTATGATATTTAATATCTATCTATTATACATGGTCTCTCCTCCCAGAATACAATAATAAAAACAACATAATTATATCCTTCTGATGACTGGTTCTCCTACACAAAATGATCGCTTCCAACCCCTAAAGCCAAATAAATAAAAATACTGAATTCTCAGGCACCTCTCTCATCACCCAAAAAGAGGGCCTCATCAGAACATTTTATTTGCAACTTCATTCAGAATTTTCAGAAGTCTTTTTCAAATTTATCCACAATTAGAAATTTTGATAGATTTTGTTGAAGAAATAATCATTAAAATGCATTGGAGGATAGATTTTATGCATTGCTGGAAAATTGTAGAATTTTTTACCATAAAATTACCTAACTATTAATTTTTGGCATTCTTGGAAAATATTTAAAAAAGTGTTTACCTCATCCAATTTTCCGTATGTTATTGCCTGAGAACACAGGTATTTATTTTTTATGACCTGATCTATAGATTCAATGTAAAAAAAAAAAGTTATGGAAGAGAGACCACACATTTAACCTTTAATATTTTATTCTTCATCTGTTTTAACAGAACTTATTTTGTGTGATACAGGCTACTGGTTATCCTTGACTGGGCATAGAAATTTGACAAATATGTTCAAAAGTTAAGAGAAATTGCTCTTTTACTTCTATTGAATTTTCATGGTGGTAATAGTCATTATTGTTGAATGAACCATATTTTGTTTATTTTAAACCCCGAGTCTCAAATGTCTTGAAATACCGATCATATATAAACAAGCAAACTCAAAAATTATTTTATTGGAGAAAAGTGTGTTCAAAATTAATGTCAACAATATCTGTTTTTTTTACAGTTTATTCTGGTTTATCTAATTTTCATTTTGACTAACTTATGAAGTCGTTAACTTTATGTAGAGATTAATTGAGTTTGCTAAAGAAATTTCAGAGCAAATTGGTGGATATTTGTTGGGGAATCTAGCTGAATCCTCTTCTTCATGTAAAGAACTGAACCAAGCAATGACGTTATTTCAAAATGCTGCATTTTTTACTTAATTCTAAATTCAATGTGTCAAAGTTCAGGTTTATCAAGAAAAACTACTTTATGAGCTGAAAGCAACAGAATTCCAATAGTTAGTAGCCTCTGTCATATGAACCATCTCTTCATACTACACCCTTCACGTCTATGCATTGTCTTTGCACTGAGCTGTGTTTCCAGGTGTTATGGTTGTGCCTTGAAGGATATCATGTACATGGTATGGCTTATATGTGGAGAGTTTATCTCTATTCAATTCAGTTAAATTCTTTCGTTTCTCCTGTCTAATCGATATACCATAGTACTTGGACTTTTACAATAAACCTAAGTATTAAAATTGAAATAAAAGTGGTACTGATTATATGGTGACATATAGTTGACAGCGATTAAATTTGAACACCTTGTCAATTGATTTATTTCCTGACTGATTATTACCACATGTATTTAGATACTTTTGGTACATGTATTTTATGCATGAAAATATTCTACTATTAATAAGGCCAAATAAATATAGATACTTTGTTCTCTCATCGTTCAAAAGAGGGCCTCAGAAAATTTAGATTTGATTGGTTTCTGTTGAAGTTATAATGTTCAAAAGGCATTGGAGGATAGATTCTGTACATAGTTTGGAAACGTGTTGAATTTTTTACCATAATATTATCCACATATTCATTCTTTTCTAGAATTCTTGGGAATAAAAATAAAAATCCTCCCTCTCTCATCAAATTTCCCATATGTAATTGCCTCAGAACACACATATTTATCTCTAATGGCATAATAGTCAGTATGTAACAAGACAGTCTTCAGCAAAGGCATCACAATTTCCTCATATATTTATATTTTTGTATCTTCTGATATTAAATTATTTTCTCTTAACCTAATGCACCAAATTTATGTTATACTGTTGAGTCTCTTCCTTTAATATTTTACAGCTTTTTGATATTAAGATATTTTTTTTAATTGGTCAAATGATGAGCCAGTGTAATCAAATACAGTGCGACTTAAACATAATACCACTATTATGACAAGAGAGGAATTACTAAGAATTAGCAAAGATATATGACAATCTTCTGAAAATCTAAAAGGCACATACAGTAATCGCTGTCACATATACAGGAAATATGGCCTGTTGCCATTCATCGGAATGCTCTCAGTGAGAGCTTTCCGATGAATGGCAACAAGCCATATTTCCAACTAAATCCTGAAAAGTTACCCATAATTCTGCTGTGGGAAAGGAGTCGATTATTTAGGGCATTTCTGTATGTGCCATGGGTATTACTATTATAAATTAACTGAATATGCCACCATGCTTCGAATCAGTAACATTACAGCATCAAAACCTATAAAATCACAATCCTCAGCTGAGCTTTTGTGAATCTATTATTCATTTTTATCTTTCAAACTCCTTCACAATGTAGCTGAGTTTATAAAGGGTTTATTGACATTTTGATATGAGCATGAGGAAAATTAGAAACTGACAGTTTATCTTGAGTGACCTGGATAACCAAATGTGTAGCTTATTAACCCTTTCATGACGGGAGCTGTGCTGGCGCAGCATTAAAGATCCTGTGCCAGTGCATTCTCTTATATATACGAGTCTCCCATAGGGAGCCTCACATATATAAGAGAATGCACTGGCTTACACAGTCAAGGTAAATATTGTTAGGCCCATGTATTCTCTTATATATGCGAGACTCCCTATGGGAGACTCACATTTATAAGAGAATGCATGGCACAGAGTTTTCGCAAAATTTCAGGAAGCTCCAGTCATGGAAGGGTTAACCTGTCATTCTGTAAAAAATAGATGTGCTAAAAACTGTATCTGTCCTAGTCTGTATAACAGTCTATATAATATACTAGCATACTATATGTACAGTAATGCTCTAATTAATCGACTCGTGGAGAGCTTTCCGATGAATGGCAACAAGCCATATTTCCGACTAAATCCTGAAAAGTTACCCATAATTCTGCTGTGTTTAAGGAGTCGATTAATTAGAGCATTACTGTATGTGTTTACTAACATACTCTATCTGTATGGCCTAGTGTGTTTAACATGTACATGTACTTAATTTACTAAAATTGTGCTGTCTTGTTTTCTAATTTGCTAACAATAAAGTCTTTTTGAATATTAAAGACATATTACCTAATTGTTTTGTTTTAGTTTTTAACTTAATTTACTGACATATCCATTTAACTGCTTCTGATAACATCGCAAATCTTTTTCACATGAAGTCATTGCTATAATAGCATACTTGTACTCCTAACTAATCCACAAGCCTTGAAATAGGGTGTCTGTCATTTGCAGAATGAGGTCCCCAGAGGGTGAATTTAGTGATGCTACCCCGCATAGCGGGCTAGCATCACCAAATTCACCCTCTGGTAACCTCATTCTGCTGAGGTGTAAGCAGAATGAGGTCCCCAGAGGGTGAATTTGGTGATGCTAGCCCGCTATGCGGGGTAGCATCACTAAATTCAACCTCTGGTGCCTAATAATCATGACAAACCTAAAAATAGTGTTGGTGGGGATTTAGGCTGAAATTTATAATAGTGATGGCAAATTCACTCTATGTCTCAATGCCAAATAATAGTGATCGTTGGGAATTTTCTCCAAAATTAATAATTGTGCTGACACGATTATTAGACACCTGAGAGTAGTCATAATATTTTAAGGCCTTTATCTTATGGGTTACATTGCCAAGACTTTTCAGAGGAAATATTTATCATTTTTGTGTTGTGGTTGAGAGTATGTACATGTATCATTCAGCTTCTGATAGCAGGGTACTGATAACTGTATACAGACTCAGTCAGTATCAACTCCCCTATCATCTCTAGCGCTAACTGAATATTCCATTATTGGAAAATCCATGTTGCACCTCACAGGTATAAACATGAAGGCCATCTTCAGTGTTGTAATATGTCTGTGTGTTATGTACCATATTGTGTATTCTACCCTGAAATTTTCAAAGTCTATTGTAATCAACCGCATCTGTCTGTCGAGCCATCTGGGTATCCTTGTGTCCATCCCATTCCTTGTCCAGACCCTAACTCCAGATCCAAAATATCTGACCAAAACGAAACTTGGTACGATGAATAACCATAATATTATTGAGGTCAAGTTCGATTTTTGTCACTGTGCCATGAATTTTGACGGAGTTACATGTATGCCCCTGTTTATATGCTCATTTGAAAAAAACGGGATGCATTATGTTATTGGTCTGTCCATCTGTCTATGCATCTGTCCGTCCATTTGCATTAGGTTTCCGGATGATAACTTTAAGTAGTCTCAACTGAATGGAAGTCTAATAAGTCCAGTGAGATATACCAATGTTTAAAGAAAAAAAATGGACTGTTAACATTGGAAAAGGTCAAGGCATCGAAAATATTTTGAAAATCTTATTCAGACTAAAATATTTGAACTTAATACACATTTAGAGATGTTTGTAGAAAAATCACTGTAACAGTTTTGTTTACTTACCAATGCTTTCAACATGCAATATTTTGTTATTGGAGAACTATCAGTAATTAATATAAGAACAAAGTTTATCTACAGTAATGCCTTAAATAATCGACTCCTTAATCACAGCATAATTATGGGTAATTTTTCAGGATTTATTTGGAAATATGGCTTGTTGCCATTCATAGGAAAGCTCTCAGTGAGATGAATGGCAACAAGCCATATAAATCCTGAAAAATTACCCATAATTCTGCTGTGGTTAAGGAGTCGATTATTTAGGGCATTACTGTATGTGAAGGCCTGGGGTCCCTTTAAATATACCCAATGTATGCAAGGTCATGTAATATATGGTTGGAATCCAATTACGAGTCGTATATATTTGCTGAGATAATACACCCTAATTGCAATGGGGTGGTGTCTGTTTGCTTTTAGACATCCTGTGTGTACAAGTCCTTGGTTACCTACTAGTAATCATTGTTTTTGTGTCTCGAAACCTAATCATTATTTCCGTGCAGTTGATAGGTGCATTGAGATAAGATTTGTCCTTATCAAAGAGAATCTGATCTGATTACAGTCGGAAGTCGGGATTTTTTTTACCCTGTGCCAATGCATTCTCTTATATATGCGAGTCGACCATAGGTCGCCTCGCATATATAAGAGAATGCATTGGCCTAACAATTTTTTATCATTTTTTTTTAAATAAATGTTTCTGACAATTTTTAGGACATAAAATAAAAAACATCCATTACCCTGCAGGGAGCCCCACACATATATAGAAGCATATAGAAGAGTGTTTTCTGCTCATGTTTGTCTGGGGCTCTGTATGGGTGAAAATATAAAATTGTTAAAGAATACAAGAAAAAATTATTAAAATTGTAAAAAATTGTTGGGCCAATGCATTCTCTTATATATGCGAGGCGACCTATGGTCGACTCGCATATATAAGAGAATGCATTGGCACAGGGTAAAAAAATCCCGACTTCCGACTGGATTTGAAATGGCGGGTCACATATAGTGTGAAATTTAATTTGTTAGATATTTTTCCTATTTTGTTGGGACTGAATTTTTTTAACATTGAATTTATTACTATAGTATTGTAGATTCTGTATCATAACCTATTTGTAACTTAAAAAGCCACTTGTCCCTCAAATTCAATTTCTCAGGGGATATTTCATCTGTGATCAAGTTACCTTTTATTATACCTCCCACAAAGAAACTGGCCAGAGAAGTGATATACTGCCATGGACTCAGCTTATACATGTATACTGCCATGGAATCAGCTTATACATGTATACTGCCATGGAATCAGCTTATACATGGAATCAGCTTATACCTGTTCGTCCGTCCGTGGATGTAAATTTGTCTGAACTTGTATTCCTACATTTTCCAGTCAATTGTTTTTAAACTTGGCACAGACATTAACCAGCATGCGAACCTGCGATTATGGACTAGGCCAAATATATTTTTAATGAGTTATCCCCCTTTTTCGGAAATATGGGTTGTTGCCATTCATCTGAAAGCTCTCACCGAGAGCTTTCCGATGAATGGCAAAACAAGCCATATTTCCGACTAAATCCTGAAAAGTTACCCTTAATTCTCCTGTGGTTAAGGGCATTACTGTATTACAAGTACATGAAAAAATTGATTGACTTTGTTCTTATTTTTATTATTAATAACTCTCCAATAAGGAGATCACTCGTGTCAAAACCATTGTTATGTAAACATTACTGTTACAGTGGAATGTCCGACAAAAGTCCAATTAGTCCAATAAGACACCAAAGTTTAATCATAGTTTGACTATAATCATTGGAAAAAGGTCAAAGCATTGGAAAATATTCTGAAAATCATATTAGAACTTTCTACATGATTAGCGAAATTTGTTGCCAACCAAATCAGTGTAACAGTTTTGTTTACATAACACTGGTTTCAACACGCAAAATTTCGTTATTGGAGAAATATCAATAATGAATATAAGAACAACATTTATCTATTTATCCATGTTCTTCTTAGTGGTGATGTTTTACAGTCTTTTATATTTTTTGCACATTTATCCATTGCGAGTGCCTTGGGTCCCTCCCACTTCAGTGTATAGAGTATCAGGTAATATATATGCAGAATCAATGTTAATTGGTTGCATGACTTTAGCTTATCATGTACTTGTTTTAATTACACAATCTTGATGTGACTCCGGTATATACACATAATTTGAATGGATCCCACTCAGTGACATGCCTATCCCACTTATGGCATTAACATAACCTGATTAGTGCTCTGAAAGGGTCAGTAAGTGAGGTTCCCTCGCCTCTTATGTTGACATCTCACCAAGGTTGGTTGTCATTTGGTTCAGTGTTGGATCTAGTGTACCCTTGTACCCCGGCCACCCCTAGGTTGCTTGTTAACCTTATGATAACTTGATACTCATTGATGGGTTGTTATTTAATTCCCAATCATTTATTTGTATGCATGCTCAGTTGATAATCTATAACCCTTTCTTTACTACATACTCAGTGATGAGTAGTTCCCTATGGGAGTCTTGCATATATAAGGGAATGCATTGCCACAGGGATTTCGCAAAATTTCAGGAAGCTCCAGTCATGGAAGGGTTAATTCCTCCTCATTTAACGATGCTAATTAAAAGAAAACAAGGGAGATAACTCTAAACAAATTAATCTAGAAATACATGTACATCTATACTAAATGGATTCTTCCAGTCAGTTAAAAAGTGTACACCGGAATGGTCTATTATGCATTTGGAGGAATGTTAAAGGGGGAAAAAAGCAGACGGATAAACAAAAATGCAGAAGAAGCCCTATTTATTGAGGGAAATGCTTAGATAATAAGTTCAACAAACGTTTGTTGAACTTATTAGCTGTACATTTGCTATGGGATAACTACTCATCAATGATTCTTCAGTATAGAAAGGGTGAAAGTGCCTTAAGGCGTTCATGGTGGGTACAACTGAAAAATCATACAAAGTTTGTTAAACAATTATTCCCAAGAAGAATATAAAAAAAAAAAAAAAATTCTTCTTCTTATTTTCATTTTCAATAAACCTCCGGTGACGAGATTCCGCATGTTGAAAGCAATGTTTGTAAACAACCTACAGCAGCATTTTTTTTTGTTATCCGCAATGAACAATAATTACAAAATACAGACAACATTGATTATGGATATATATATTTGCATCATTGTCAGCACACAAGTCAGTGTACAGTGATGCCCTAAATAATCGACTCTTTATCCACAGCTGAATTATGGGTAAATTTTCAGGATTTAGTCGGAAATATGGCCATATTTCCGACTAAATCCTGAAAAGTTACCCATAATTCTGCTGTGGTTAAGGAGTCGATTATTTAGGGCATTACTGTACATAATTTCCATTGTATTAAAAACAAACAAAAAACATCATTTGTAACTATTTGTATAAATTTTCTGGCAAATACCGCAATGAGAAATATATGTTGACACTGTTTTAAGTTGATATGCGCTAATAATGTGGCAGTCAGACAGGTATTCAAACAAAAACTGTAGGTGTTCTTTTTATTATATGTGCCTTACTAATGCTTAAAGTTGCTAAATTATGCAGCATTTTCACTTTTAATAGCACAACAAATTAAACAATACACAGAAAGCAACACATGGTTGACCCAAATTTCTGACACCGATCAGCTGATAGGTAGCAAACCTCTTTCAAGTGATGATGTCATTCAGCAAGCTACAGTGAAATAACAAAATGCTACAATGAAATAACAAAATCGTATTGTATTGTAGCTTCTAAGAGATACATACGACAATTTACGTTTAGCTAATTTTCTGCAATTTTATAGGCAAGCATATAATAATTTGTTTTTATTTATTATTTGATCTGTGGAATTCAATACCGTTCTACTACCTAGCTAGTGCCAATCTCTACCAGAGCGCACCAGTCATACGTTCTTTCTGAGTAATCTAGGTGGGTAAACCCTGTATGGAGTTTGAGCGAGTGCCTTGAGCACATTTTAGATTTCTAGACAAAGAAAGCATAGGTGGACATAAAGATGTAGATTGCACATGTCATGGAAAATCCTGAACACTCGCATCAATGTTTTCACAGATCCTGGGTTTTTAGTCAACTTTTTTTCCAAAACTCGACTTATAGTTTGATGAGGGACGGTGGGCGGCGGACGGGCGGGCGGCGTGTTTTGCTTATAACTCAACCGTTTATTGACGGATTAAACAAAAAATGTGAGTACATATCCATGCACGTAAGCTGCAGACAAAAAATCGGGTTCGTCCGCATATTTATTACAGAGTTATGGCCCTTTGAATTTTCAGCTCATTAGCGCGATAACTTCAACAAAAGTTATCCGATTTGATTGAAATTTGGTATATAGGTGTCTCCCAAGAATATCTCGGATGAGTTCGAAAACTGGCCTGGTCCGATAAAATTTGATAGAGTTAATGTTAATGACAAATTAAGGGCCATAACTCTATCAAATTTTATTGGACCAGGCCGGTTTTCGAACTCATCCGAGATATTCTTGGGAGACACCTATATACCAAATTTTAATCAAATCCAGGTCCGATAAAATTTGATAGAGTTATGGCCCTTAATTAGTAATTTTTTCACAAATTTTCACCTCGTTAGTGCGATAATTTAACAAACATCATCCTATTTGATTGAAATTTTGATATATAGGTGTCTCCCAAGAATACCTCGGACGAGTTAGAAAACTGGCCCGGTCTGATAAAATTTGATAGAGTTATGGTCCTTAAGTAGTCATTTTGTACGAATTTTGAGCTCGTTAGCGCGATAACTTCAACAAACGTAATCCGATTCAACTAAAATTTGGTATATAAGTGTCTTCCAATAATATCCTGGACGAGTTCGAAAACCAGCCTGGCCCAATAAAATTTGATAGAGTTATGGCCCTTAATTAGACATTTTTCGTGAATTTTTAGCTCGTTAGCGCGATAACTTCAACAAACGTCCTCCGATTTGTTTAAAATTTGGAATAGACATACTTGCCAAGAATATTTCGGACGAGTTCGAAAACCAGCCTGGCCCGATAAAATTTGATGGAGTTATGGCCCTTAATTAGTCATTTTTCTATTTTATCTATTAATTAGTCTACCGATACTGATGCACACCAATTGACGGTAACCACCGGCGGTAAGCCACCGAAAACGAGACACAGCTTCTCTGATGCCACCTCTTGTTAACCCTTCCATCACTGGAGCTTCTTGAAATTTTGCAAAAGCACTCTGCCAATGCATTCTCTTATATAGGGAGCCTCCCATATTTTAGAGAATACATTGGCCTGACAATATTTACCTTGACCTGGTAATAAGCCAGTGCATTCTCTTATATGTACGAGGCTCCCGTCAGTTTCTGGGGTATAATATAAAAAAATAAGAATCAAAAACATCTGTCTGGAAAAGCGTCTACCAATTAATATTGATTTTATATCGATATTTTGTTATATAATACAAATATCAATTGGGCTATTATTTCGTTCTATTTTTAGAACAGGCCACCATGTTCGTTCAGGCTATCTCAGATAGAGTTATAGTTCTCCAACTTGCCACACTTCGTGAATCCATAATATTTCCCAAATTGATTATATATATTATACCAGAAAGTTTGAAATAAATCAATATTAATTGATAGAAGCACTTCCGGACAGGGGTATTTGATTCATATTTATTATTTTATACCCAGAAAACTATATAAAACTTGTTATAGGAAGAGATAGATCATCTTTAACCCTTTCCTTACTAAATAAGTTCTTCCATCTATTATTCATGCATCTGGATTGATTTTTAGGAAATATAAGCAGACATCAGACAGACGAAAGGA
This sequence comes from Siphonodentalium dalli, assembly GCA_032622095.1. Classification (NCBI taxonomy): domain Eukaryota; kingdom Metazoa; phylum Mollusca; class Scaphopoda; order Gadilida; family Siphonodentaliidae; genus Siphonodentalium; species Siphonodentalium dalli. The sequence goes on from CP136066.1 coordinate 82,562,792, forward strand.
TAATACAAGTGCTGATCGATGATTTCCTATACATGCAGCCCTCAAAATTAGGAAAAATAGATTCCACATGTTGCCAATGCATTTCCTGCAGCATTGCTTATTGCTGTGGCTAATTTCGAGGACTGCTATTAATTGGTGGGAAATGTTCAGATAATAAGTTCACCCAGGCCATTTATTGAACTTAATATATGAACATTTCCTACTCAAACCACTCGTCAATGAGTATTAAGAAATGGTTAATTTCTCCCATGTCTCCATCTAAACTGGTGTCTGCCTTGTCTCCCTCTAGACTGGTGTCTGCCTTGTTTCACTCTAGACTGGTGTCTGCCTTGTTTCCCTCCAGACTGGTGTCTCTCTTGTCTCCCTCCAGACTGGTGTCTGCCTTGGGGATCAGTTGGTAATGTGCATTAGGCCGACATAAGCCGTCCGACGATGGCGAAGCTGGTTCGATTCCTGATGAGAGCTGATTTGTGATCCACGAAAAGGGAAATCAACCTGGTTCGTGTATCTGGTGAAGTTTATCGGTAGCTTTCCCGGGGTTGCTGTTTATATACAATGTACAAGACTTGAAATAGTGTCTGTCAATCGCAGAATGAGGTCCCCAGAGGGTGATAAAATTTAGTGATGCTACACTGCACAGCGGGCTAGCTTCACTAAATTCACCCACTGGGGACCTCATTCTGATTATGCCTCATCTTCTGGGAATTATCTATAGTCTCAAATTAAAATTGTTTTTAGTTATCTTTTCCCTTCTGTTCAGTTTCTATATCCCCCGGGGTATCATCACTAAATTCATCCTCGTGGGACCTCATTCTGCAAATGTGAGACGCACTAATTCAAGGCTTGGTCATATATATATATACATGTAGTGATTTCCCGATGAAATTAGCCCTCTGCACGGTATTTCCTTCACCCGTATAACTGACAACATTGTAATTTGGCCTAGCCGCTGAAATGATGATAAAACCCAAATAAACAAGCATGAAGCATTCATCTTATTCCAATTGCAACATATATCTCTATTTGGTTAAACAAATTATTCACCATATTTTCGATACAGGGTGTAAAAGAAGATATTCTCAAGAAGGTTGATGAGCTTTTGAAGGAAGATAAGAAACCTGAGACGACCAATCTGTTGGGCGGTGACGGACATGACCTCTGTCATGGAGGCATGTTTGCAGAGTTTAAGGACAAATACAAGAAGACCTATGAAACCACCAATGGTAATTGTTTGAACTATATAGCAAGCAACCTTGAAATGTACTATTTTTAGAACATTTCAACATTTTGATTGAAAATCTATATTTTAAAACAATTTTAAGTGAAATATGTAACACAAGGTTTTTAGCTCACCTGAGACGAAGTCTCTGGTGGAGCTATAGTCATCACTCCTCGTCCGTCATCCATCCATCCATCCGTCCGTCCGCCCATCCGTCCGTCAACAATTCTTTGAACATCTTCTCCTCTGGAACCGTAAGACCGAATTGGTTCATATTTGGTGTGGATGTTCCCTAGGTGACTCTCATTCAGATTTGTTCAAATGAGGACACTGGGTCAAATAGTTGCGAAGCCAGGGCCATAACTCTAATTCTTACAACGACTTCTCATATTTCGCCTGGCCAAATGGGTTCATATTTGGTACAAAGGGTCCTTGGGCGACTGTTATTCAGATTTGTTCAAATGAGGTCGCTGGGTCAAATGTGGGTGGAGCCAGTGACATAACTTAAAAAAAAAAATTGTTTTGTTAAATTCAGATTTTTGGAATTTTCACCATACTCAATTTAACAAACAAAAAATAATTTTTTTAATCATTTTATAAAATTTGAAAAAAGTGACACCATTATAACATCTGTAGAGTTATGAAATTTTAATCTTTAATCTTCTGAAATTACAGAAATATTCCATTACCCACCCCCCCCCCCCCTCCCACATGGGCCAGACCCACCCCCATCCTGCACCCAACCAACATCCCTTCCAACGGATATAATTTCCAGCTTCCAACTTTAATACCTGGTCTATTAAAGTTGCAGATATCTCTTTGTGGATAGACAGAGAGAAACACAGGTCACTGACAGCTTGTATAAACATACTGCTAGCAATTTTAAACAAACTGCTTGAATATAGTGTGTCTGACATTTGCCTATTTCGCTTATATTTGGTATGAAATTACCTTGGGCAGTCTCTCTAGCCACATATCCTGTTTAGAGCTATTTCTTTTAAAGTGATTATGAAAAGTTCTGACTGTTGTGGTCTCCAGAGTCCCAGTCTTATCAGTCTTTGCAGTCTGGTGAGCGACCCACATTCATTGACTGTGTTGTTTTCCCTTGTGTTTGATTTATGGAATAATAAAGCAAACATCTCTACAAAAAGAGTATCATTGAAGATAATTCATTTTGTCCCCACATCCGGATGTAACTAGCAATCTGATTGGCTACAACACCACGTTTAAATCACCATGTCCCCCGTCACCCTTGACAGTGGGGAATTATTTAGAGAACATCGGGGGTATATGAGCACGTGAAACATCGGGGGTATATGAATGACCCTTGAAATGGCAGTTTCCACAAATCGTGATGTTGCTCTTGCATGCCGAATTTTATGTCACCTGACTCTGAATCCTTAGGTCAGCTACTGAATTATTCTTATTGGTGTGAATTAATCGGAAAACCTATGAAAAACACACTTAAATTAAGGAGACATGGTTATTGTTGTGGGGACAAAATTGTTATCTCCGGCAACATCGTGGGGTACATGGAGATTTAATACCTAGATGTTTCTTTTTGAACCCCTCGGCTCCGCCTCGGGGTTCAAAATCAACATCCAGGTATTAAATCTCCATGTACCCCGATGTTGCCGAAGATAACTAATAATATTATGTCTTTCTCGCAATCTGATTTGCTGCACACTGCTATATTATTTTATGATAGTACCCCAGTAGGATTCCTGCATGCCTACAATTCTTTTTATACCCCCACTTTCGAAGAAAATGGGGGGTATACTGGATTGACTGCGTCCGTCACGCTTTGTCATGCCGTCCGTCCATCCGTCCGTCTGTCTGTCGGACCTCACAACTCGAACAACTATGAACCGATTTCAATAATTTTTTGTATGCAATCTCCTTAGGACTGCCTCTCCGCATGATGCTAATTGTGGTTCGGTCCGACTTTTGTTTTTAAAGTTACGCCTCATTTTCGACTTATTTTGACTTAGAAAATTCTGTCCGACTTTATAACTTTAACAAATATGAACCGATTTCAATAATTTTTGGTATACATGCTGCTCACAACAATACCCTCTCTACATGATGCGGCTATGGATTAGCTCAGACTGTTTTTCCTAATATTACACTTCATTTTCGACTTATTTTGACTTAGAAAATTCTGTCCGACTTAATAACTTTAACAAATATGAACCAATTTGAATAATTTTTTCTGTACAAGCTTCTTGTGACACCATATCGATATTATTAGTCCGAATTTTTCTTTAAAGTTAAAAATCTTTTTTGTTGGGTTTACGGATAATGCTGGTTGAATTTGCCACGGTGGGGGTATGCTAGCACTCGAGTGCACACCTCTTGTTCTATTTATAGTAACAAACTCATTTCGCGAAATCGGGTTGCTGCCTGAAGATACGGCCAATCTGAAACTATTCCCTGTACGATACTTGTTTCAATATCGGTATATCATTAGATCTATTGGTGAATTGTAATGATCTTACAAATGTCCGACCATAGCTATCCAATGTATTTAATAGTTTGTCCATTTAGTTGGCAAGCGACCAGTCCTAATTTTGTAATGCCAGTAGACTTTATTTGTAACTTTCTTTCCGTTGCTAAAAGTTCGCCAAAATGTCTTTGCTAATGATGTATTTATAGAAATAAATGAGTGAATCATGAAGAGATGCTGTTAGATGTAATTAATAACAAGTGTTGTGCTCCCCTGCCATCGTCAAAAAAATGCCGTAAATTGTAAAATCTGAGGGTCGTGGACTATTCCTCCTCTCGGACCACTATTTGGACATAGTCAACTCCAAGCCATTCATTATCTATATAATAATTGTGCCCACATCCGGCTATGGCTACAACACCACGATCAAATCACCATGTTCCCCTTCACTCTTGACATCAGGGTTTCAAAGAATGTGCATGAAACATTTAGGGGTATATGAGCATGCGAAACATCGGGGTTATATGAATTATCCTTGAACTGGAAGTTTCCCCCAATCATGCCCAATTTCCATATGAATTCATGCTACAAGAAATAGGGGTACAGCTCTCACTTAATATCCTGTCTCCTTAAAACCTCCGTCCCTCTGATGTGTATTGCAAATCACTGTCAAACTATTGTAACTTACATGTATCTATGGTCATACTGGCTCTATTAAACTGTAATAACTTTGATAATAATACTTCGGTTATGTTACTTCCAGAGGAGAGTAAAAGATTTGAGATATTCTGCCAAAACATGAGGAAGGTCAGAAAGATACAAGAAACAGAGAAAGGCAGTGGCCGATATGGAGCAACAATATTTGCTGACATGACAGGTAGAGTATATGGGTAGCCATTTTATTAAACTAGAGGTGTGATGTCCCAATGGGAGTAAGGATACCCCCCAAACTCAAATGCCCTGCCAGACTGTTTTCTCAACTTTGGCTTTTTTTTCACTAAACATTTTTGTTTTAATAGTGTGTCTGTCATTTGCAAAACTCAGTCCACAGAGAGTGAATTTAGTGATGTTATCCCGCACGACGGACTGAAGGAAAAAAAGTACAGGGATGGGCAGTTTTTTTATTTTTTTTGTTACGGTTTTTGCATTTATTGATTTTTTAACAGGGGTTGCTAAAATTAGTAGGGGTGACTAGGGACCAGCGGAAACATCACTATATTTTTAGGCCTTACCAGAAACATATATTAAATCTAACACAAATTATTTGTCTCATTTTACTTTAATTGTTATGATATTGTAAATTATTCAAATTTCAGAGAAAGAGTTCAGCAGATACAGGAATGGAGGCAGGAAGTGGGACTTAAATGCCAACAAGAACATGAAACAGGCACAGATTCCCAATGTTAAAATCCCAGATGACTATGATTGGAGGTCTTACAATGTAGTTACGGCAGTCAAAAACCAGGTAGAATTTCTCTTTTTAACTATTCAGTCGATTAGATAGAAGTTACCTTACTGATATTTAAAAATACACTTTTTTTATACCTCCATTATTTTAAAAAGGGGGTTTATACTGGTTTGCACTAGTCCGTCCATCCGTCCATCCATCTGTGCATGTGCTCACAGATACACTTGTGGGGTGAATTTGGACATTTCAGGAGTTTTTTCAATCACATATACATGTAACCAAGATCTCGAACATTGATTTGGGTCTCCATTATCTCTGAAATGTTGATTAGGGTACACATGATTTCTAAATCTTGCCCAACAGACTGTAAGTCATGGTTTTGGATATAGGTCATCTGCTTCTATTCAAGCATTGAAATAGTTTGCTGTCATTTGCAGAATGAGGTCCCCAGAGGGTGAATTTAGTGACACTACCCCACACAGTGGGCTATAATCACTAAATTCACCCTCTGGGTACCTCATTCTGCTTAGGCCTCATCTTCTGGAAAGTATCTATAGTCTCGAATTAACATTGTTTTTAGTTACTTTTTCCCTTCTGTTCAGTATCTTTCTCCCCTAATTTGCAGAAGATAAAATGCATTATCAAAGTGACTAATGGATGCACATCACCAACTTCAACTGTGGAACTTCAATGAGATCCTAGGTCTCCCACAGCACATGAGGGCTCAGCAGAATGAGATTCACAGAGGATGTAGTTGTTGATGCTAGCCTGCCGTGGGGATAGCGTCAATAAATTCACCATCTGGGGACCTCCTTCTGCAATTGACAGACAGACTATTTCAATTCAGTAACAACAAATCAATATTTCTAATTGCCCATTTCCTGCCCATTTGGTAAAACAAAATCTTAATTTCATTAACACTTTCATGACTGGAGCATCCTGAAATTTTGCGACTCATTAGAGATCCTCTATAACAAGACAGGTTTGTCTAAATAACTACCTTTTATTAATCAATAAAGCAACAGGTAGTCGAAAAAATGTTTATGGACCTTCAGCTTTCTTGTCATTGGTGAAGCCCCTTTTTAGCTCAACTTACTTTGTAAGTTTGAGCTATTGCCATGGGTTGGCGTCCATCGTCCGTGTGTCTGTGTGTCCGTGTGTCCATCAACAATTTCCTTTGGCGCGGGCTACAGGTCGTACCTTAGTCCTGATCTTTATGAAATTTGTCATGAATGTTGACATTGACATGTAGATGGGAACGAGTCAGTTTGGGGTTTCATTCGGCCAAAAAATATGGCCGCTGGTGGCCATCTTGGATTTCAAAATCCATTAAATTATTCCCCTACCTAAGTTGAGCTGCAGTGTCATTGACACTTTCATTTTGTACCACCATCCCATATCTAGACCTGAAAAGCACACTAAGCATAGCTGTTAGCAAAATGGGTACCTCCCTCCGGAAATATTGGGTGGGAGGGTGGTTGCGTAAAATAATTGTTGACCGATTCGGATGGTAGTTTTACTTAATTAAGAGAGGCCATATGCTGTAATTATCCTGTGACCTGATGCCAGACGAAATAGTTTCTCTCTCAATATTGGCATGCATTGTTCAACGTTTTAGCATACATGTATACTCGTCGCTTGAGGGCAAACAAAGGCATTATCTCAGTTAGTTGACAATTGGTAGAAGTGAGGAATAGAAGCTGGGAAATTGAGTGATTGATTTCCATATCCCTCCGCGTGTACTGAACTGATCAGACATGTACTGTTCTGTACTGTACAGTCAGATCCATTTATAGTTATCACTAGTTTGCATGTTGATTCTGTTCCAATGCAACCTGGCAGGATAAATGATTCGCTGCCAGCTATGCTGTGGTATCTGTGTTTATCCATTAATTATAGCATGAATTTTTGTTGATCTTAATCTATTTGTTATCTTTTACAGGGATCGTGTGGATCATGTTGGGCTTTCTCTACCACTGGCAACATCGAAGGACAGTGGAAGATTAAGAAAAACAAACTCGTCTCACTCTCTGAACAAGGTTTGACCTAGTTTGTTTTGTTTCATTATCATGGTGTCAATTTAGCACAGCCTGTTGATAGCTAGATTAAATAGCATCTTGATTTTCTGAATCGACAGGTTTTGTTTCATCATAATGTGGGCTTAAATTCCTAAAAAAAAAAAAGTGTTTGAAATAGCCTTTGCCAAAGCATAAGAATAAATTTTCTATGAATGCCTTAATTTCGGCCCAATATCATTTGGCAAGAAATATTTTCATTTCACAAAAGTAATCTGTTGACTAGCACTGACCCTGACCATACATGTACATGTATCTCATTCACATATCCACAATGGAAATCTAATCACTCATCTATGGCTTTCTTCTAGAATTAGTCGACTGTGACAAGGTGGATGATGGATGCGAGGGCGGATTACCTTCCAATGCTTATAAAGAAATAATCAGACTCGGTAAGCAATTATTAATTATTTCTGATTAAATAATTTAGCTGCCAATTGATCAAACAGATTGTTGCCCATATGAGCTCAGTAGTGTGTACTAGTAACATTCTATCTTCTACATATGGTGGTTCTCCTGTGAATGACGCATTAAATTGTAAGAAATCTTGTGTTTTGATTAAAGACACGGTTGGCCTTGGCGGTGGGTATCCTGTGAAAATATCTCTACCCGTCAAAAACCGCCACAAACAGAAAGAACATCAAAATGTAGATAGACTTTGTCCGTATACAAATAAGAAATATCGCATAAACAGTATGTTATGGTAATTTGTTTGACCATTGTTATGTAAACAAAAGAATAAAAAGTTACTTTTCTGGTGTTTGTTTATATTATGATGGTAAACATAAAGAGCGTTCTTTGTGGGTGAATACCTGATATGGAACTAATAAAGAGCGTTTATGCCATTTGTGTGTGATTAGCCAGCAGCATTGTGCTGTCTTCTGTAACACAATCAGGCTCTTGCTTAGGTAAAATATAGTAGGTCTTTATGATAACATGCTGTTTACGCGATGGTCATGGTATATATGAACGGAACTGTATGCGTTTTAATGTTTTTCTGTTTACGGTGTTTGGAACAAATATGAATATTTTCGACAATTAAGGCCGCACGTGCCTTTAAGGTTATGCAGTTACAAATGAAAATATTGAAGGCAAATTCTATAACACGTGTGCTTAAAATGAACATTTATTATTATGAAATGTTGATCACTATGTTCCTTTTACAGGTGGACTGGAAAGAGAAAATGATTATAAATATGATGGCAAGGATGAGAAGTGTCACTTTAAGAAGGCAGAGGTCAAAGTTTACATCAACAGTTCTGTGGCAATATCAAAGAATGAGGATGGTATTCACACCTATATTTTTGCTTCCAGATAAATTCATATTATCACAACAGTGTGTTGATCCGTGTCATAGTATCACGTTGAGTTGAGGTGGAGCAGATTGCCGGTTCAAACGAGTTGCCGCAGACACCCAGTTTACAATAATAACCATAAAATAACATTTTTCTTACCGTAGTCTATTGTTAATGGATAAATAGTTTGTCATCATTAATTTGGCACATCTCGGCAATCTCCAAAGGAGTGTGATCTGATTTGATCTGGGGAAATCTCACTCAGTGTGATCCGACTATTTGGATTAGATCGTCAAACAATAGTGGTATTTAGGGAAGAATAGTCATAGTAATATAATAAATAATATATAACTAAAGTCCTTCAGAGTGGTGATCGCTCATTTTATTATATGACTATGACTATTCTTCCCTACATACCACTATTGTTTGATGATCTAATCCAAATCGTCGGATCACACCAGGTGAGATTTCCCCGGATCATATCAGATCACATTCGAAACATATGGCAGTTTTGATTTTGAACATACAATGTTTAATCAGTTAAGATATGTGACCCTATTAATGTGTAGTTATTCAATAACTTCATGAGACTGCAGTCAAATACCTCCAGTGTGGCCTGTATGAATAAGTTAATATTAATTGAATTTGCAGGAAGCTATTGATTGGTCAAGCAACGCATCTTTTGCTGTGCAAGTAATTTCATTGGCTGGATTTCTCCCGTTTGAAATAATTTTAACCATAAGAGTCCTTAGACCGTAAGTTGATTGAAATGAAACACTGTCTAATTTTTACTTGACTAATTTAGTATTAAAGTAGGAATTTGTGTCACAACGTTCACAAAGGATGCGATATGTATCGGTTGTTGATATCACAAGACTAAATTTTGCCAATACCAATATTTTGCCGATACCACATATATCGGGCCGGGCCGATCCGATAGCCGTTTTCAATAATCAGTATAGGTATCACTACTGTCTCGAATTAGTTCTTTGTTTGTCAATTTGTTGAAATTTGTTCCATCCGGCTTTCTGCTGATCATTATTGACTAAATGCTATATTGAACATGTTTTTTCTTTTCAGAAATGGCTGCTTGGCTGTACAAGAATGGTCCCATCTCTATAGGAATAAATGCCATGGCTATGCAGGTAGGTTCATGGCTATTATGCTTCATGATAATTCATAAGGAGAAACAATCCAACAATGTTCTTGTCAAGTTTACGCATTTCAAAATGAATTTGATCTCAGACAATTCATATGGGAGGAAACGATGGGAGGCTTTTTCATTTTATTAAACATTATGAACATCAAAATTGTGAAAAAAATAGAATAATAAAAGCCTACATATTGAATGTAAATAGAAATTGTCCTGCAGTACCATCATACCATTATATCTTCCGGCATAAGGCTATTAAAATTTCTAATTGTAGATGACTGGGATCATCTGAAAAAACTTCCGACTATCATTTGCATGAACCAATTCAGTTTCTAATTCCATAACATTGAACCCAAAATTTATTTCTCATGCTAAATATGTTTCTTTCACAGAAATTTGTGAAATCAAGTGATCGAATTCAGACAGTTTTGGTCACAAACTTTCTTCGGCATTGAACAAAAAAGAGCATTCCTTGTTAAGTCTATTCCTGTTGCTGTAGAAATAAAGAGCGATTGATTCACTTCTGTGCGAAATATTTAACATTGCTGTGACCTTGGCAAATATTTTTCTGAGCGTATGAAGCCCGTATATAAATATTTCATGTAGTTATCAATCTATCTTATATCTCCGTCCAAATTACGTAGACAAAATTTGTAAGTTTGAATGAGCCATGCTCGTTTAAATTGATTCTGATTTCTCTATTCTTCACAGTTCTATTTTGGAGGAATATCATACCCATGGAAGATATTTTGTAATCCGTCCAGCCTGGACCATGGTGTACTGATTGTTGGGTTTGGAAAGAGTGAGTATAGTACAAACATTTTGGTCAAGTCCATTCCAACCGGAATCCAGGTACAATTTCTTCTGTATCTTGAACTACCTTTCTATGAGCATTATATGTTCCAGAAAGATGCATTGATGTCATAAAAAAATACAACTTCGAACATGATATTTGGTTCCCAATAAAGTATTGAGACATTTGTATTCATTGCAATTCATGACAAACAGAAAAACACTTGACTTCCGGAAAAGCTATAATGTGTTATCTTAACATGAAACAATTAAAAAACTTCACTCATGGCTTTCTCTTCATTTTAATCATCAAAATTATGTAGTACCATAAACGTTTCATAGTGAAGACAGCTGTAGATGTTCTTCCCATGGACAACGTGCAATTTTTACAAGACCGCTGATTGAAAAAATCAAATCGACACGAACGAAATTATCTCAAATTTATCAAAAAATATAAAAAACAAGACACATATTTTCAACACTATATTGACATAATTTTGTGGTTCGAACGAGCCACATCCATTTAAAAACAAACTGAATGAGAATCTGAGTCTAATCTTGGTATGTAATTTATTTCAGAGGGATCAGAGCCATACTGGATAATCAAGAATAGCTGGGGCCCGACATGGGGAGAGAAAGTAAGTACATGATGCACTGGTGTTCTGTTGATTAGACATAACTTTGACATCAAACGTGAAATCCTTGGGAATTCTTAGTCATCAAATTGGGAGTTTCAGGGTGAATCGACATTTTAATGTGAATTAAATCAGGCCTACAAATATGGTGCCGGTTATTTGCAGAATGACGTCCCCAGAGGGTGAATTTAATTACGCAACCCTGCACAGCGGGCTAGCATCAGCGAATTCATTCTTTTGGACCTCATTATGCATTGCCTTATCTGCTATGGGAGATAGACCTAGATTTAAGTTCCCAGATGGTGAAGATGGTGATGTACACCGTTTGGGCACCTCAATTATGAATTGTGTCATCTGCCAATTTGGGGATATAGAGAAACTAAACTAAAAATGTTTCTAAAGAAACTAAAAAATTATTTAATTTGATAATAAAGATACTTTACAGAGCCTAAGCAGAATGAGGTCCCCAGAAGGTGAATTTAGTGATGCTAGCCTGCTGTGTGGGGTAGAGCCACTAAGTTCCCCCTCTGGGGACCTCATTCTGCAAATGTACGGCACCACAACAACAGAGTCAATCTATTTTTTCATGTACTTGTTGATGATAGTTGTTTTACAGACTTTTATGTTATTTCACATGAAGCCTGACTTTGAAGGCCTTAAGTCCCTTTTACTTTGGTGATCTAATAAGTATGCAATCACGAAATTTTGCTGTTAATATTCATTATTTGTTTATATTTGCAGGGATACTACCTGGTGTACAGAGGAGCAGGGGTGTGCGGCCTCAATCAGATGTGTACATCTGCTGTTGTTGATTGATGAAATTTGTTAGATGAAAATTAAAAAATAATTTGTGCTTTGATTAATTTCATGAAGTTACGACTATAAAGTTTGAAAACAAATTCTGTATCATATGTTGTACATTATTGGCTTCAAAATTTTTGGTTATTAACTTAAGCTAAGCACAGGTTATTTCTTATAATTTAATCAGCCCTGAGACCCACCGACATACAGTAATACCCTAAATAATCGACTTCTTATAACCACAGCGGAAATATGGCTTGTTGCCATTCATCGGAAAGCTCTCAGTGAGAGCTTTCCGATAAATGACAACAAGCCATATTTCCGACTAAATCCTGAAAAATTACCCATAATTCTGCTGTGGTTAAGGAGTCGATTATTTAGGGCATTACTGTAATTAGAACACATGGTCTTAAAACAAGTGAAAAACTCTGAATATTTTTTTTTAAATCGTTGAAAAAGATTGCTGCTGTCACCCAGACATTTTATAATTGATTGCTTGAATTGAGTCATCATCAATTCGTAGTACTTGCAACTGCTAGTATAGGTGTTGTTGATTTCACGGTACTTCTGCACCAAACATATATGGGAGTTTGACAGCACAGTGGTTAGCATGGCCGACTTGTGATGGTGTCAACACACTGGCATGTTTATTGAGGCTCCCACAACAGTGGCTTTGTCAGATTAAGCAGATGTGGCTGTCACATGCTGTTCAAATCTCGTACCAAATTGTGACCCTTGAGCAAAATTTTGAAAAACTAACACCGTCATAACCTCTGCCAAATTTGGTTGAAATCTGTCCAGGGGTATGGGGGAAAAAATCTGAACAGACAGACAGATCCTACTATTTTATATATATCGATTACTAACATTGAAAATACATTACTGACATGGATAATCAAAACTTAAATGGAACATCGAAAAGTATCGGCTACTTTTACATGTGCTCTGGGGGCATGCGGTATAGGTTCACCATTCACTCAACACTACGTTGATTTCAGAGCCAATCAAAGCATCCAACTTTGGAAATTAAATGTTTTTTAATCTCATGCATTCCAGTATTGTGTCAATTGGCAGTTTATGATTAAATTATTGTGATATATTAATGAAAGCAAGTCTATCTATATTTTTATTTGTATATATTTATCTTTTGTTGATATGTGAAGCAGGGACCAGCCTAGAGGGCGACTTAGGAGACATCTCCCTAAAATGTGCCACTTCTCTCTATTTTTGTTCTCGGGAGAAGTGACTTTTCCATCATATACATTAATGCTCTAAATAATCGACTCCTTAACCACAGCAGAATTATGGGTAATTTTTCAGGATTTAGTCGGAATTATGGCTTGTTGCCATTCATCGGAAAGCTATCATATGATGGTAATATTGGGGTGTAAAGTGAAGTTCAGCCATTGTTACTTCTCCCTGATAACAGTCCACTTCTCCCTAATAACCAAACAGGGAGAAGTGACTTCTCCCAATTTGAAACCTCCAGGCTGGTCCCTGATGTGAAAAAAACTGTTTCATATAGTATAATGTTCCTGGCGAAATATTCATATCAAAGCTACAAGTGTATCTACAATGCCGTTATTTTTGTGCCATAGTTTTGAAACATAAATTTATTACAGATTGCAGAGTCACCACCATGAACAAGTTTATAGAATACTAGCTTAAACAGGCTCTCTTCGGTGTCCGTGGTCTGAATTAAATTTGTCATGCAAGTTTGCCATCAGGAAAGCTTTCAAAAGAAGATCCAATGAAATTTTCGTTTTCCATTCTAGAGTTATCCTTCTTTGTTTAATAGATATCTCAGACATGTGTCGTCAGATTACAATGCAATATTCGTATGGATGTTCACTATTAATAGGGATTTCAGACGACTGTTCGGTTGTTCACCATTCGGATGACTTCATTTGGTTGTGTTTGCATTCTATAGCTATCCCTCTTTGTTTATTTAAAATTTGGTTTCCATCCTGCCAATGTTTCAAGGGAGCCTTGCATATATAAGAGAATGCACTGGCTTACAAGATAAATTTAAATATTGTTAGGCCAATGCATTTTTTTATATGGGCAACTCGCATATATAAGAGAATGCATTGGCGCAGGGTTTTCAAAGTAAAGGAAACCCTGATAAAGTTGCTGAGAAAACAGACATGTAATAAATATGATTGACTGCTAGCACATTCTGACTATTTTCAAGAATTTTGCGATGGCACATTTCCGATCAGAGTATAGAATGGTTAGCTTGTAGTTTGCTTTATAGTTCAGACAAGTTGAATGAAATATCCATATACAGTCAAACGTGAGAATTCCTTTAAAATCTCAACCCTACAAATCTCTATTCATATTTGAAAGTATCTCGCGGTTGAGTAAATTTTAGAGTACTATATTCTGTCTGGATTTTATGTTCGAGAGTCAATGTTCTTGCTCAAGTAGTTTTGTATGTGTTTCTTGTCTGTTTGAGAAGTTGTTGGTAGCTATTAAATAATAAATATCAGAAACTGGTTTTTTCCTTTGTCTGAAATTTTGCTTGGGGAGGGGAGGGGTGTAACGCCCTGCGAATCAGGCATTTTCATTTCGAATCTAATCTCAAATCGAATCAGCAAAATGATTCCGAATCACATCGAATCGAATCATTGCATCGGGCTGCGGGCATAATATAAATAGTGAAGATGTATGCCAATATCAATGTGCTCATGAAGTACTTCATAACAATGATCATCAGTATACAATGTAAATATCTATAAATGGGTCAAATGCATATATAACCAATTAAGTGAGCATTCTTTGTGGTCGTCTAATATACAATAATGAAACAGTATCAGAAGCAATATTGAAGACAGAAAGCAATCGCATTCACAAGTTTGACATATATATATATATATGGAAGTTTGCTAAATCAGTTACTTGTGTTGAAACGATTAACATTTTTAAGGAATTGACTAGTCGCCAGAGGTAATCGACTACTAGTCGGACCCGTGTCTATGCCCATATGATGTATAAAAAGGGCCATTTGGCATCGCAGTTTTGAGTATCCAACTCTTCGTTTCAGAACGTTAAAACGGAAAGCACGTGAACTATATATTCTCCCGTTTTGCCCGCAAGTCTCCGAATTTGATGTATTAAACCCGGCTCTCCTGCAACCTTCATATTATCTCATGGTTTGGGGAATGTAGGTAATAAAACATTTTATATAAACACAATTGTCGCCGGTAACCAGGAAATAAATAGGCAAGTTGTGCTAATGAGATGTCGGGTGTATTAAAGGAACAATGCAACAAGCTCTAAGAACTTAATAGTATTAACTGTTACAGATTACGTGATAATATTTCCATGCAATGGCACTGCTGTCATAGCACTCAGGTAGTGCTTTTTCTTGACTAGCATATTTCGGGATCGACTAATTTAATAATCGCGTCGATTTCGACTAATCGTTTCAACACTATCGGTTACATATAAGTCTTACAATGCTTCGGTGGTTTATAGTATAGCTCAGTCGATGACAAAGTTATGTATATGTATTGTTATCACAATACATCTTCCCGAATAATCAATGTGGTCTGTTGAAGTAATGATAATACAACTAGTGCCAATGATTCAATACAATTCGAATCAGGACAGCAATTACGAATCAAATCGGATTAGATGAAAGATTCCAAATCGCATAGACTTGCAGGGTCCTGGGGAGAGGACGGACGGACATATTATTCCATCATCCCATTTATAAAACTTATTTGAAATGAAAGTGTGAATGACACTGTAGCTCAACTTAGGTAGGGGAATAATTTAATGGTTGACAGTAAATGGAGGGATGTGGTCTGTAGGGTGTGCCAAAATGATTTAGTGATGCAAAGATTAAATTCTAAAATGGCCACCAGTGGCCACGTTTTTTTGCCGAATGACCCCAAAATGACTCGTTCCCATCTACATGTCAATGTCAACATCCATGACAAATTTCATGAAGATCAAACAGATTGGTCTATAACCCATGCTAATGGATTTTGTAGAAATATTTAGTCATACAAAGAGTAAAATCCCAAATGGCCATTGGTGGCCATATTTTTTTGCCGAATGACCCCAAAATGACTCGTTCCCAGCAAGAGGTCACCCCGATGATCCATATGAAGTTTGGTGATGATCAGATCAGGGAATGTGGTATGTAGGGCGTGTCAATAGTATTTAGTGATGCAAAGAGTAAAAGCCAATATGTTTTTTGGCCAAATGACTCGTTCCCATCTAGAGGTCATCCGATGATCCATATGAAGTTTGGTGATGATCGGATCAGGGATGTGGTCTGTAGGATGTGTCAAAGGATTTAGTGATGCTAAGAATAAAATGCAAGACGGCCGCCAGCGGCCATGTTTTTTGGCCGATTGATCCTAAAATGACTCGTTCCCATCTACATGTAAATGTCAACATTCATGACAAATTTTAGGATGATCACACAAACAGTACGGCCTGTAGCCCGCGTCAATGGATTCAATTTTGAAATCAAAGATGGCCACAAGCGGCCATGTTTTTTGACCGAATTACCCCAAAATGATTCATGCCCAATGATGAATAAGAAGTTTGGTGATGATCGCATCAGGGTTGTGTTCTGTAGGATGTGTGAAAGTATTTAGTAATGCAGAGTAAAATCCAAGATGGCTGACGGTGGCCATGTTTTTTGGCCAAATGACCCCAAAATGACTCGTTCCCATCTAGAGGTCACCCTGATGATCCATATGAAGTTTGGTGATGATCGGATCAGAGATGTGGTCTGTAGGATGTGTCAAAGGATTTAGTGATGCAAAGAGTAAAATCCAAGATGGTCACCAGCGGCCATGTTTTTTTGGCCGAATGATCCTAAAATGACTTGTTCCCATCTACATGACAAATTTTATGATGATCAGACAAACAGTACAGCCTGTAGCCCGCGCCAATGGATTCAAATTTGAAATCCAAGATGGCCACCAGCGGTCATGTTTTTTGGCCGAATGACCCCAAAATGACTCGTTCCCAATCCCATTTACATGTCAACATTCATGACAAATTTAATAAAGATCAGACCAAAGATACGACCTGTAGCCCGCGCCAAAGGAAATTGTTGACGGACACACGCACACGGACGACAACCCATGGCAATAGCTCAAACTTACAAAGTAAGTTGAGCTAATAATAGGGGTTATTTGTGCAGTGCTCAAACACAATTTTTTACACTGAAGAACAAATCATTTGCATTAAGCATAGTTATTTAAATTCACCCATACTTTGAGATTGACTCACTTATTCAGAATCTGAGGGAAGTCAGATGGTGTAAATTGGTGTTAGTTATTTACGCTTCAGCACAAATAAACTGTTAGTTAAATGCTGGCAACAAACGACTAGTAGTATTCATTTTTGTTATGGACTGAGATTTCCCCAAGCGGCATTAGGGGTATCATTCCCCCAACCCCTTGCGGAAAATGCTGATATAAACCAGCTTTCTCAGATTTATTTCCTTCCTTTCCCTCTTCATGTCCAATGTGCTTAGGCTTGTGTGCAATAAATGATAATATACAGAGATCATCAGGGTAGAAGTAAAACACAACAAATTATGTATGGTGGTCTATTTTTTATTCTATTGTGTTAAAATGAAGTATGAAGGTACCATTGGAATGAGGGCGTGTATCAGCAATTAAGATTGACATCAAGGTGATGCAGTGATACCAACAAAGTGTGAACAAACTTCCATATTATGCCAGAACTACATTAAGCTATCTTACAATCTATCTGAAAATAGAAGTGCAGCTGTAGTGCAATTTTTAAAGATTGAGTCACTTTCATTACTAAATTTACGGGAAAAAATCATTCACAGTAAGTCTGTGCCAAATCAGTTATTTGCAAATACAAACTTTGGAAAACAGCTATTTTTCTATTTTAATTTATTTTAGTGAGTTCATATTTTTAATAGCTTACATGTCACATTTGTATTGTGGCACAATTTTTCAGAATACCAACAGCATTTAACAGTGTGAGTAGATTTAAAAGAAAATATTGCAGTTAACGCTATCTGGGAAGAGAGACCACAATTTAGGTATACAAAGGATTGCTGTTATTCGATATCTTGGTTCTAGAATAAAGTACTAGTAACCGGATCTCAAAATGACTATTAAGAGCCACGCAAAGTCAATTTCCCCAATTCTCAGGCCTGAGCACATGGTCCTCAAACCCTGTGTGTGCAACTTTTTAATTTGAGTTCAATCTATGGGGGAAAGTTTTATCAGTATGATTTATTGTGGTACGTTTCTATACAAATGAGCAGAATGGAGATCGATCAGACCCTTTTCCCCCCAGTTCAGATTTATGATTCATTACTGTAATTGGTAACAATGTTCAAACATTTGTTAAACGTGTAATTTGCGATGGCAATTCAGTCCAAATTTTTTTTTTTTTATACTTGATGAGGCGATGTTTTCAGACAAATCACATGGAATCTGTCAACTGTGGCGTCTGTTTGGGAAATAATAGCCACGGGCAACTCAAATTAAAACCCGGGAAAATAGCCGAATCGGAAGTGGAATGCTTCATTGGTGTTTGCCTCAGAAATAAATAATATATATAAATTTGCGCACGCATGATTTTCAAAAGAATTTTGCCCAAGAATACAGGAAATTTAATTGCATTGGCTAACAATTTTTATTTTAGTTTACCAGCCTCTAATGGGCAATCTGTCTGCAAATGAATCACAACAATAACATGAATATTTAACACATGATGTAAACATAAAATATGTATAAAACGATCCGCATGTGAGATATAAATGAGTGACCACTTACAGATATTTACAAGTGGCATGACCAGATTAAATAGTGAATACAGGGACCAGCCTATTACAGTACTATCAGCATCAGCATTATACAGTAATGCTCTAAATAATCGACTCCTTAACCACAGCAGAATTATGGCAACAAGCCATATTTCCAAGGAGTGGTTAAGGAGTCGATTATTTAGAGCATTACTGTATATCCGGAAACATTGGCAGTAATGAGTCCTGAGGTCTTATCTTTTCCACCATGAAACTTCTTGGTCTAGTATGGTCACTGTACTCAACAAGTTCAAATTAATTGCCAACAGTGTAAACTGTCGGAAGTGGCATGCCCATTTGAATGTCTTTAAATGAGTCAAATTGGTTTTATAGATCCTGAAAGATTATTCGAAATAGATTCCATATGACCCATTTGAACAGGTCATAGGGCAGGTGGTTCTTTTATCAATTGAGAAAAGGTACGTCAACTTCCAGCTATTTGTGTCACGACCAATTAGGTACACAAAACACATGTTCAGCCCTTGAAATTGGCATTTTTCTTCTATGGCATTGCTTTAGAATTCTTTTGCCATAGCGAATCTCAGGGGTTGTAATGTTGACAACAATCTAACATGGGCCCATTTGGAATTTTGGAACAAACATATTTATGAACTAAATTGTAAATTTTTATGACCAACCCCAGATAAATCGCTCAGTGAAACATTTAGAATAAACTTTCAACATTTAATGTTAACCAATCTTAAGACATTCCAATCAGGCCAATCTCTAACAATGACATTAAATGCTGCACAAGTCATATTATAAACCAGAAATTGCCTTGAAATCTTATGATATTTACAATGAACAAATAACTGCCTTAATATTTGCACATGATTAGTTTACATATGAAATAAAACTTGAGTGACTAAGCTGAATGATCGACTAATACCAGCAGTCAAATCAGCCCAAGGGCAACAGTCAATCCTATAAACTATTGATTTACACTTGTTTGCACTAATTAAAATTGTAAAAATTAAGAGTAGATTCAATATTAACTTGGTTTGTTATTGTTATTTATTTCCAAGGTCATATAGAAGACAATACATCATTTAGTGTCAATATTTTACCCCTAAAATTATTGCAACTGAGGGACGTACATTTGTAAAAATACTTTATAGGAAAGAATGTAGGTAATGGGGGGAATCAAAGATTACATAACTTTCCATTCATCGTAAACCATACATTTTGTGTACTATTTCAGAAGACTAGACCCATAAGCATATTGCAGAATATCTATGTGTCTGAATGAAATAATTCATCTGTAAAGAATGAGTGCAGAAATGGTAATGATTATATGAAATACATGTACACCAATTTCCACAAGATCTCCAGTGATAACTTCTGGTCTAAACTGTTTCAAAATTATCACCAGAGAAAATATTTAAATAAAATGGATATTTCTTTTTTCAACTGCTGGCATTTTTTGTTATGGTGAATAATTTAGCAATCAGCCATTGCAATATAACCCAAATTTGATGAATGATGCTGAACCAACTCCAAGATCATCAATCAGCAAGTCGATGTGATGACTGGCAGCAGTAAGAGATGATTATTTACAATTTGCACTAGACATGGTTCATCGCCGCTGGTTATATCCGCTGCTGCCCCACTGTTGTCCGTAGCTACCCTGATTCTGCTGTCCATAGCCACTTTGGTAACCCTGCTGACCACCCCAGGAACCCTGCTGACCACCCCATTGCTGTGCTCCGTAACCTTGGTTGCCATAACTTCCCCACTGAAAATAATTATTTTTATTAATTTCTAAATTTAGAACTGGGAAAATTCTCGGTATTAAGGAATGTTTCCTTCCAAGGTTGGAATTTTTCAAAATGTTTGCCAATTTACTATTTCCATAAAAAATATCTCCCTTAAAACAAAACAAAAATTAAATTAATTGTAAATGTTAAAGCGAAAAATTTCTGTACACATTTGATAATTAGTTTTTAATCATTGCTAAATTGCCTTTTCAAACACTCGACTAACCACTAACGATAGCTGAGAATCTATCAAAATCGATAAATATATCATGTTGACATAAAATTTAACATTTGGACAGAGAAAAAGTTGGTTGATTTTGATCCACAAAATTTGGTATCTTTCAGATTGATATGCCCATTTTCATTGATACTCACAAAATTGACATAGTGGTAAAGTTCTTTTTATTATGTCAATCCTTCTTAAATTGTTATAATAGGTGAATAATACATTATACTTACACTTCCTTGGGTGCCACTACCGTAACTGCCACCTGGTTGGCCCCAGCTACCCTGGTTACCACCCCAGCTGCCACCTTGATTACCACCCCATGACTGTGGCTGATAGCCGCCACCACCCCGACGATTATCATAACTACCTTGTCGGCCATATGATCTATCCTGAAAATCAATGGAAATATACTATTTAGTATAATGAAGGAATATCATTTAACAAGACAGTCAATGACTGTGGGGTCGCTCACCAGACTGCAAAGACTGATAAGACTGGGACTCTGGAGACCACAACAGTCAGAACTTTTCATTATCACTTTAAAAGAAGGAGATATCTAAAGAGTTAAATCTAAAACAAAAAATTTGGAGTTATGTCCCTGGCCCCGCCCACATTTGACCCAGTGACCTGATTTGAACAAATCTGAACCCCAGTCACCCAAGGATCCTTCATACCAAATATGAACCCATATAGCCTGATGGTATTTGAGAAGAAGTCACTTTAAGAATACTATGGAGGGAAAGAGTTATGGCCCTGGCTTCGCAACTATTTCAAGTGAACTCATTTGAACAAATCTGAATGTGAGTCACCTAGGGAACATCCACACCAAATATGAAACCATTCGGTCTTATTGTTCTGAAGATGTTTAAAAGAATTACTATGGTGGGAAAGAGTTATGGCCCTGGCTTCGCAACTATTTGACCCAGTGACCGCATTTGAACAAATCTGAATGAAAATCACCTAGGGAACATCCACACCAAATATGAACCCATTTGGTCTTATGGTTCCAGAGGAGAAGATGTTCAAATAATTGTTGTCGGACGGATGGACGGACAGACGATGGACGGACGAGGAGTGACGACTATAGCTCCACCGGAGCACGTGTAGGGTGGCTGGTTGGTAATTAAATCTCTTATCTCCGCCCCTATTTGAACAAACGTGAATCCCCATCTATGAGATCCATTCATTTGGTAATTTCAGACATTAGATTTTAAGAGTTGAACTGAACTGATTTTCCTAAAATGACCCCAAATCTGAAAAAATCTAAACCCCAGTCACCGAAGGACCATCCATACCAAACATAATCTAAATAGTCCAGATGGTTCTGGAGAAGAAATTGTTTTAAGAATTACTATGGAAGGAAAGAGTTATGGCCCTGACTTCTCACCTATTTGACCTGATGAACTAATTTGAACAAATCTGAATGTGAGTCACCTGGGGGACATCCACACCTAAATATATAAACCCATTTGGTCTTTAATACGTATCTGGAGAAGAAAACAATTGATGGACGGATAGAGACATAATGACAGATGGATGGATGGGAGAACAGTCTGACATAGAGACTGACAAATTCAATCCAATATACCCCCCCCCCCCCAAGTTTTCTTTGCAAAATCAGGGTATAATGAGTTCAACTGGATACTGGTGGTTAAGAACATAATATTCGAAACAGACAAGCCTGAACAAATTGGCTGACATTTGCAGAATGAGGTCCCCAAAGGGTGAATTTAATGACACAATCCTGCAATGCGGGCTAGCATCACCAAATTCACCCTCTGGGGACCTCATTCTGTGTAGGCCTCAACTGCTATGGGAGACATAGCATTAGATTGAAGTTCTCCAGTTAAAGTTGGTGATGTGCACCCATTGAGGCCTAAGCAGAATGAGGACCCTGGCTAGTGTATTTGGTGATGCTAGACTGCTGTGCAGGGTAGCATAACTAAATTCACCCTCTGGGGACCTCATTCTGCAAATGCCAGATAGAAGACAAATTTAATCCAATATATACCCCCCCCCCCCATGTTTCTTTGAATATTAGTCGTATGATTTCATCTGGATAATTGGTGATTAAAACAATAATATGAAATGGCCAAACCTGAATTTAGTATGTCTGACATTTGCAGAATTAGGTCCCAAAAATGTGGATTTAATGACCAATAAAACCAAGGAACAGATTGAAGTCCTACAGTTGAAGTTTGTGATACACACCCATTGAGCACCTCAATTATGCATTTTATCTTCTGCAAATTAGGGGGACATTGAAACTGAACAGGTGGAAAAAAGTTACTAAATCAATGAAGTCCTACAGTTGAAGTTGGTGATACACACCCATTGAGCACCTCAATTATGCATTTTATCTTCTGCAAATTAGGGGGACATTGAAACTGAACAGGTGGAAAAAGTGACTAAATCAAACTGTCAATTTGATACTTAGGATACTTCCCAGAAGATGAGGACTAAGCAGAATTAGGTCCCTGGCGGGTGTATTTGGTGATGCTAGCATGCTGTATGGGGTAGCAACACTAAATTCACCATCTGGGGACCTCACTATGTAAATGTCAGACACACTATTTCCAGACTTGAAGAAATCAAAGCCATTCACAGTATCATTGAATGTCAGTCATCACCTAACATTGAATGGAAGCACCAGTTTGTTGTTAAATTGCTACAGATATGTTTAGATTAGAATAATACATGTCATCTGGCCAGTTTATATAATTAATGACCTGTACCTTTACAGATATATATGTCTTGTAATGACAGATGGTAAACTGGTCTGAAGCAAGCAGTATTCAGCAAGAGGATCGGGTGACCACACTATGATAAATTGGCTT
Organism: Siphonodentalium dalli; assembly: GCA_032622095.1. Taxonomy (NCBI): domain Eukaryota; kingdom Metazoa; phylum Mollusca; class Scaphopoda; order Gadilida; family Siphonodentaliidae; genus Siphonodentalium; species Siphonodentalium dalli. Next base: position 82,586,259 of record CP136066.1, read on the forward strand.
TTTCAATAATACAGGCTTGAGTGTCCTCTTAAAAATTAATAGTGCATAGCAAAGGGGTGTGAATTATAAAGGGCCATAACTCTGTTAAAATATATCGGATCAAACCCATATTTTAACTTGATCTGTATATAAGTGTCAAAAATTCATATACCAAATTTGGTGTTGATCAGATGAAAAATGTTTGAGTAATCCTGTCTTGGATGAATTCTATATCAAAACAAGAGTGGAAGGGGTTAAATAAACAATACCAAAATCCATACAGATGAAGCACATGCTAAGAAAAATCTAGGTAAGAAATATGAGGCTGTGATGTGTCCTAAACAAAAATTAAAGGTAAAAATGCAAAAATTAAATTTTTTGTTTTTAAAGTTATGTCCCTGGCTCTGCCCCTATTTGACCCAGTGACCCCATTTGAACAAATCTGAACCCCAGTCACCCAAGGTATCTCTGTACCAAATATAAGCTAAATCGGCCAAATATTTTTTTAGAAGAAGTCATTGTAAGAATCACTATGAGTTATGGCCCTGGTTTCTCAACTAATTGACCGGGTGACCTCATTTGAACAAATCTAAACACCAGTCACCCAAGGACTCTCCATACCAAATATTAGCTAAATTGGCCCAATGGTTATGGACAAGAAGTTGTTGTAAGAATTACTATGGAGGAATAGAGTTATGGCCCTTGTTTCGCAACTATTTGACCCAGTGACCTCATTTGAACAAATCTGAATGAGAGTCACCTAGGGAACATACACACCAAATATGAACCAATTCGGTATGATGGTTTAAGAGGAGAAAATGTTTTAAAAAGTTGACGGACAGACGGACGGACGGACGACGGACGACGGACGAGGAGTGATGACTATAGCTCCACCGGAGACTTTGTCTCAGGTGAGCTAATAAACCACACATATGAGCATGAGAAGTTGGCGATTTTTTTCGACCAATACCTATAACACAAAATGTCCCGATGTGTGTTTAATAGCTATGATTGTATCAGCTGCTGGTCCATATAAGACTGGTTGTGGAAACTCAGAAGTCAATAATGAACTATTTCCCAAAATATTGCTGGGTTTATATCATTAGTTTCATGTCTTCAATGTAGAGTTTAATTGTAAACACGTAAAATATCCTTTCATTGATGATACATGTTCTCTTGTGTGCCAAATAAACACACATGTACGTTTTTTAATTTTATGAAAAAAATCCAACTTACACGATGTTTATTCAGGTATGCACGTTTTTTTTATTAAATTTATGGCTTGTGGTGGAAGTCCATATAACAGCTGCCAGTGCAAATAAAATACCAGAACATCGGTTCTAAAAGTGGCAGTCACAAGAGAAACATATATCTTATATAAGTCTGGGCATTTGAATAATTATTGCCTTTTCTGTGAAAATTGATAACATGCAATATACTTATATTCCGCCTTGCACTATTAGTTTTGTCAGAAGTTTCCACCTTGTACTTATATTCCGCCTGCAATTTGCTTACGTTTCTACTCACATCTCGCTTCTTGTCTCTATCGTCACGGCCACCAGATCGGTTGTCACGGTAACCACCAGATCTTTCACCTCCTGAAGAAAAATCAAGAAACAGTGAAAAGGTTATAATGACAGCTTGTCAAGATGTCCCACGAAAAAGGGGAATTTTGTACTGTCGGTTTCATAAGAACAAAATATTCTTTTTGTATGTAGTACTATTTGTTATATTTCCTCTTCATTTACAACCTCACCTATGTCAGTAGCATTTAGTTAATTTAAGCATCTCATTTCAGTACAGTAAGAAGCCGTAAGATATAAAGAAATTGCACCTCAGGTCAGGGTTGGCCGATTTAAATCAAGCGATTTAAATCAAATTTTTTTAAATGATGATATAAAGTCAAGAAACTGCAATATCTAACAAGGTTTCTGTAAACTAAAACGTAAATATGATTAAACAATATACAAATTGGATAATAGATATGAAATTCTACAGTAATTATCAACCCTATAGAAACTACAGGCATACTGCATGGTACCGTATTTACTGTTCCAGCAATGACCTGTTCCGCTTTATAGCATTGTTGCTATGGTTTGTAACTACACTAACATTCAGCATGTCTCACTATACACTGTTTAATTTTATTCCCCCCTTTCTCATTGCCGTAAATGTAAATGCTAACTGAGAAGCTCTACCATATACTCTGCCATCTAACTACTCTAATTGTCTAGTGCCTATACTTGATATATAGTATAATTACCGTATGTCCTCAAGTCACGGAGAGCAAACATGATTGATAATATATTCAGTTTGCATCTAAAATTGACTAACTTTATTAATAAAAGTTTAAGCACAGGTCTACCTTTCCAGATATCACAACATTGGAACCCACATGGACCTAAGTGTATGCATAAAGCACATGGTCGCTATATCTATACTGCCATGATATTTGTGTGTGTGTCATTGGTACACAAAAAATAATAAAAAATAATACAATCACAGAATTCTGATTAATCCAGCCTTGGATAATAATAAACAACACCTTTCAGAACCTTCATTTATCAGAGAAATTGCACAATTACATATTTTCATAACAGTTCGAAAAAAAATATCAAATAAATCGATTTAAATCAAAAAAATCTTGATTTATTTTTAAAAAATCAAAAAATCACCAACCCGCTATGCTCCGAGTAATCGACTCTTTAACCACAGCACAGTTATGGGTAACTTTTCAGGATTTAGTCGGAAATATGGCTTGTTGCCATTCATCGGAAAGCTCTCCACGAGGAAATATGGCTTGCTGCCATTCATCGGAAAGCTCTCACTGAGAGCTTTCCGATGAATGGCAACAAGCCATATTTCCGACTAAATCCTGAAAAGTTACACATAATTCTGCTGTGGTTAACGAGTTGATTACTTAAGAGCATTACTGTATACTCCCACGGTGCCAAATTGAAACATGGGCAGGATGGAAACCTAAGTTAAAAGGAACAAAGAATAATGCTAGAATTGAAACGACGTCATTGGGAACTCTTTTGAAAGCAGTCATGATGACGAACCTGGTTACCAACTTTCATTCTGACTCGATAACCCATGGATGAGATATCTGCACGGATGGACCAAAAAAACCCAAGATTTCCAGATAAACAAAAGATAACTCTAATATGGAACACGGGAACAGCATTTGCCCCTCACTCGAGAGAAGTCATGACGGTGAACCTCCATACCAAATTTCATCCAGATCTCACAAGTCAAAGATAGATAGGCAGACAACATGCCTGAGTTTAGCGTCACTAAATTCACCCTCTGGGAACCTCATTCTGCAAATGACAAGACACACTAAACTCAGGCTTTGAGGACAAAGTCAATCCAGTATACCCCCCATTTTTCTTTGAAAAGTGGGTGTAAAAAGAGTGAAAATTGTCACATTTCTTGATCCAAGAAAGGAGGATTGATTCAAGAAAGGAGGACACTTTTATGAAACATTTTGATTAATTGATCAAAGTTATTATGAGAAAAACCAAATTGTCATTGATTAAAATATTTTACGTATGTGTTCTTGCAAAAAAAAAGAAGAAGATGAATAGGACGTTTACGACTCGACTCGATTCGATTCAGGTCAAGGATTTCTCATCAATTCAAATCTCGAATCGAAACGTCACTAATTAAAGTCATAACAATAAGTTTGGAGCGGTTGGTTATTGCAGCGTTATTTTATAGTAGTGAGTGACCTACCATAGCTGTTTCTGTCTCGGTCATAACCACCTCCACCACGTCCGCCTCGGAAACCACCACGTCTGTCATCATAACTACCTCTGAATGAATCACGACCGCCTGCAAAGTATAAATGCTGAAATCTATACATTGTTCATAACTCAAGAGGGACAACCTTCCTTTCTACATTGGTGCATTATCAACTGCACCACAGATAACATGGACCATGTTCTCACAGATGATTAAAGTTAAACCATTCAACCTCAGATTCATTAACACAGCAGGGTGGGGGGGGGGGGGATATCGCTACTAATAGAATTAATATTATAGCCCGTGAAAATACCACTAATAACAGAATCATCATTGTTATAGCTCAGGGGAAATACCACTACCAATAGAATCATCATTACTCCAGCCCATGGTTGTATTCATGAATTCTCGAGAAATTTATATCCAGCTGGAAAATCATCATGAAAATATCACCAATGAACCATGTCATAATATTCCACTTAGAATACCTCCTTATTACAGAATTATTCATAGAACACACTCCCAATATTATTATATGCATGAAATGTCTCATTGTAATTCTGAACAAATCTACAGAAATAATGACTGAGAAACACCGTTCACTGTGTGGGGAAAGACTAAACAAGATAGGCAAATGTCATTTGAAAGTGGAGACGAGAGGCCGATCACGATCAGCAGATGTTTAACCCATACCTTGGCGATAGCGATCAGCTATTTTTATAAATCCTTACATCAACCTTTTCATAAGTTTCAACAATTCACACATAATATAGTGATCGTGTGAAAAATATTTAGTTATCACATTGTGTCAACAGGATTGCTGGAGGATGTTAATATTTTTAAGCAAATAAACCAAATGACCCTCACTATGCAGGTTAGGGGTGTGTTCTCGTCAACTATGCCAAGAACTACATGTATAAACATAATCAATTGAAATATTTGAGTTATCAACTCAGATAGAATGGGGTTAATCTTACCCAAACTAATGAACTGATAAACACAAAATACAAAGCACGTCATTGGATTTAAAAACCCATACAACAAGTCAGTCTCAAGAATACCAGCACCATTAATATTACCCTGGAGCCCAAATGCAATTGAGGGAATTTCAAAATAAGACATTTCCTCTAATGATGAATATTCAATTGGTGATTTATTGAAACCCTTAAGGAACCTGGATCAAAGTGAAAGGGATAATATTATATCTGTCTATCGCATAATATGTGTCTATGGAATGGTTTAATTTTAATCCCAAATCCATGCAAATCAAAAGTGGATCACCATCAACCTGGACATAATATAGGAGAATGATCAAATGAAAAGCATCAAAACCATATGATGTGTGGAGAGGGTTAATCATTTTCAATGACATCATATCATGGAACTAAGGAATGTGTGGATTAATTTTTGTCTAAGATAAGACAACAGTGTCTGTAAACAACATGTTTCAGCAAAGGGGTTAACTTAATATTTCACAGAAAACAGAACTCCACCAGATAGTCATCAATCAATTTGACATTATGATAAACAAATCCTACCAGCCAGTGGTACCACTATCAGGCTTTATAGCATGTCATATCTAATGTCCATAGTGATAATTAACTCATTTCAATAACACACATGGTCTGTGAGATATGTTCTCTTAAAATTCCCAGCAGTAATTACTTGAATTATAAAGGGTCATAACTCTGTTAAAATATATCAGATCAAACCCATATTCGAAATATGAGGCAGATCAGAAGAAATATGTTCAACTTATTGCTTTGGATAGCATGTGTGTAAAGGGTTAATTATTTTCTAAACCGATCAACCAATCAATACCAAAAACTATACAGATGAGGGGCGTGTCATCCTAAACCTACATATCAAATATGAACACAATCTGAGAAAAAATACTTCGGTTATAGCATCGGATTTTTTTTTTTTTTTCAATTTTATTTTTGAAAAATGGGTCATAACTCCTTTAAAATAAATCGGATCAAACCCATATTCGAACTCGGATCTGTATTTTGGGCTCTGAAACTCGCATACCAAATTTGGTTCTGATCAAATAAAAATTGTTTGAGTTATGACAGCATGCATGAATTCGAAGTTGAAAAAGGGCCATAACTCCGTAAAAAAAACCTCGATCAAACCCATATTTGAACTCGATCTGTATTTTGGTCTGAGAAACTCATATAAAAAATTTGGTTCCGATCGGATAGAAAATATTTGAGTTATCGCACCATGCGTAAAGTTTCTACGGACAGACAGACGGACGGACAGACGCACGACGAGTGGTCATGATTGATTGATTAGGTTTTTTTTTTTTTTTTTTATGTCGCTTTAGCCACTAAGGCCATATCACGACATTGCCAGTTTTAATGGTGGAGGAAATCCGCACACTTACGGCTAATCTAACAGTGATTTCAATGGCTGATAAACTCGTCGACCATGTGCGGCAAACCACCGGCCATCGGCAAGTAACTGGCAACTTTCCCAGATAACGATTTCGAGTTACAAAGTCCACGATGGAAACATGTGGATTTGAACCCTTATCGCCAGCGCTGGAAGGCGAAACGGCTTGGAGTTGTACCCCTAACCGATTGAGCCACCGAGGCCCCCCGAAATGGATGGGCGATGTTGCCGATTATATTGACAGTAATATTAATGAATTATTAAAATGGGTGTAGTGGCCGAGTCGTAATAGATTGGCTTGACCTTGTGAAATAGGCGCTTAGTGTGTCTTTAAGGAGTGTATATGAGGTATTTGAGGGTGGTTTAGCAGTAGTGTCGCTTCATCGTCGAGATAATTAATCGTACGACGAGTGGTCAATCCGGACCTAGACATTATGTTTACCATACTACGGACCATACTATGGTATGGGTAAACATAAAAAATGGAGAATTTTACTTTGTAACCAATCAATTATCATAAATCATTCCCAAATCTGTTAGAAAATGTTTAAAAGAATTTCTAGAAAATAACCCACCCGAGCCTCAGATTCGTTATCACAGCATTTTGATTCAGAAAATACCACTACAAATAGAATCATCATTGTTAACTCGGGGGAAATACCATTAATAGAAATTTATATCCAGCTGGAAAATCGCCATGAAAATATCACCAATGAACCACTTAGGATACCTCCTTATTACAGTATCATTCATGGAACACACTCCCAATATTATTATATGCATGAAATGTGTCATTGTAATTCTGAACTACTCTACAGAAATAATGACTGAGAAACACCATCCTAACTCAATGTGGGAAAGACTAAACAAGATAGGTAAATGTTATTTGAACGTGGAGAAAAATGGAGAATTATACTTTGTAACCAATCCATTATCATAAATCATTCCCAAATCTGTTAGAAAATGGTTAAAAATCGCAAAGAATTTCTAGAAAATAACCCACCGAGCCTTAGATTCGTTATCACAGCATTTTGATTCAGAAAATACCACCACTAATAGAATCATCATTGTTAGCTCGGGTGAAATACCATTAATAGAATTATCATTACTTCAAGCCATGGTTATATTCATGAATGAGAAATTTATATCCAGCTGGAAAATTGCCATGAAAATATCACCAATGAACCACTCCCAATATTCCACTTAGAATAGTTCCTTATTACAGAATCATTCTACAGAATCATTCATGGAACACACTCCCAATATTATTATATGCATGAAATGTGTCATTGTAATTCTGAACTACTCTACGGAAATAATGACTGAAAAAACATCGTCATAACTCGGGGAAAGACTAAACAAGATAGGAAAATGCCATTTGAAAGTGGAGAAAAATTGAGAATTTTACTATGTACCTGTAACCAATCCATTATCATAAACCATTTCAAAATCAGTTAGAAAATCGCAAAGAATTTCTAAAAAGCAACCCACCGAGCCTCAGATTCGTTATCACAGCATTTTGATTCAGAAAATACCACTACAAATAGAATCATCATTGTTATAGCTCGGGGAAAATACCACCAACAGAATCATCATTGTTATAGCTCGTAGGGAAAATACCACCAATAGAATCATCATTAGTATAGCTCGGGGGAATACCACTACTAATTCCTTACAGTGGAGGGGGGGGGCGGGAATATATAGAAACATATGAAGAGTTCTAATGTACCAGTTTTTTTTCAAGACAGAAATTCTAACAAATCCAATGTGAGAGAGAGTGAACAACATAGGGAATTGCCATTTTAAAGATCATGGAGAATGTTAGTATGCGACAATAAATTATCATAAATTACTTCCAAACCTGTAAGAAAATGTTCAGAAACCGCAAATAATTTCGAAAAAGCAACCCACCGAGCCTCAGATTCGTTATCACAGCATTTTGATTCAGAAAATACCACTACAAATAGAATCATCACTGTTATAGCTCAGGGGGAAAAATACCACTAATATATAAAAAAAAGTTCTAATTTAACAGATTTCATCAAGAAATAAATTCCATGCGGGAGAGACTGAACGAGATAAGAAAATGCCATTTTAAAGATCAGGGAGAACGTTAGTACGTGACCCTGACCAATACATTATTATAAATAACTTCCAAACCTGTAAGTAAATGTTCAGAAATTGCAAAGAATTTCGAACAAGCAACCCACGAGCCTCAGATTCGTTATCACAGCATTTTGATTCAGAAAATACCACTACGAATAGAATCATCATTGTTATAGCTCGGGGGAAATACCAACAACAGAATCATCACTGGTATAGCTCGGGGGGAAAGATACCACTAATATATAAAAAAGTTCTAATTTAACAGATTTTATCCAGTGTTTTATCAAGAAATAAATTCCATGCGGGAGAGACTGAACAAGATAAGAAAATGCCATTTTAAAGATCAGGGAGAACGTTAGTACGTGACCAATACATTATTATAAATAACTTCCAAACCTGTAAATACCACTACACTCTACTAACTCCTTACAGTGGGGATGGGGAATATATAGAAATGATGAGTTCTAAGATAATGCCATTTTAAAGATCATGAAGAACATTAGTACATGACCAATACATTATTATAAATTACTACCAAACCGGTTAGAAAATGTTTAGAAATCACAAAGAATTTCTAAAGAGTAACCCACCGAGCCTCAGATTCGTTATCACAGCATTTTAATTCAGAAAATACCACTACAAATAGAATCATCATTGTTATAGCTCGGGGGAAATACCCAGCCCTCTTAATTCAGATTGATTGGTTCGGCATTCTGCTATGGCAACCCTTTTCTGTGGCCCAGTTTGCTTTAGCAAATGGCTTTGGCATTGCTGATTGCGGCAGCCAATTATGAGGGCTGAATACCACTACTAACAAAATCATCATTGTTATAGCGTGGGAGGGGGAAATATCACTACTAATTTAACAGATTTTATCAACATAGAAATTTCAACATTCCATGTGGGAGAGACTAAACAAGATAAGAAAATTGTCATTAGAAAGCTCATGTAGAACGTTAGTATGTGACCAATACATTAGGCCTAAAAAAAAGACGTTTGTTTCTGCTAACGAGCTGGAAAAAAATAGGGACGGCAGGCAGGCAAAACTTTTTTTTATGAAGTATTTTTTCTTTTTCTATATTTTTAACCATAAGTGTATAATACTTGATATGAGCCCACATTATGGACTTCTTAGTCTCAAGGTGGTCGACCCATGGAATATAGAAACAAAAAACTCAAGATTCAAAGTTACAGATGATATATATTTCTTTCTTCATAAGAATATCAAATGCATTCCGCTATGTGGTGATTTCCATAGTATCATGTTTGATACGTTTTTCCACGATCTCTCCATCACCGCAAACAAACTCGATATGGTTTATGTTGAATGCTGACAACTCGTTAACTTTCATTTCAACATTTATGTTGAACGGTGCTGACTCAGCGATTGTACGGCACCTCCCTTCAACCTTACTGAAGTCAGTCTTACCCGGGTGGATTAAAAAGAAGAGTTCTTCAATTATGGCTTCGTTGTCTATCAGTCTGATGTCTTTTTTGCTTCCGCAGTGGACACATTAGTCCAGATAGATAGCCACAACAACGTGCTGGCCTACTGAGGTAGCCATTGTTGCTGTTGTTGTAGTGTGAATTATGTTTACTTTCCAAAGCACTGGCTATTTTCAATGGGAGATACGTATCTATTTATAGTATGTGGGTATTTCCACTGGAAGCGACCGCTGTGCTTTTATCTCTGTTAAAATGCGAGAAACATTCACAGATATCATTATTTTTTTTAAGTCAGTTTTTCTATCGCAATAAAAAGTAGCACTTTTAAATTACTTCCAAATCCGTCAGAAAATGTTCAGAAATCTCAAAGAATTTCTAAAAATCAACCCACGAGCCTCAGATTCGTTATCACAGCATCTTGATTCAGAAAATACCACTACGAATAGAATCATCATTGGAACAATTCTGGGTTGTATTGATGAGATAATTACTCTAGAAACATAACATATTCTGCATCAAGCTAGAAAACCATAATATTCTCACTTTGAACCACTCTTATTAAATTAAACACCCTCTCAACATTGTTTCTTGAGGAACATTTGAGGAACACACGCCCAATATTATATGCATGAAGCATCTCATTGTAATTCTGAACTGCTCTATGGAAATAATGACTGAGAAACACTGTCCTAACTCTATGTGGGAAAGACTAAACAAGATAGGAAAATGTCATTTGAAAGTTCATGGAGAATGTTAGTACGTGACCAATATATTATCATAAATCATTTCCAAATCTTTTAGAAACTGTTCAAAATCACCAAAAATTTCTAAAAAAAACAACCCGAGCCTCAGATTCGTTATCACAGCATTTTGATTCAGAAAATACCACTACGAATAGAATCATTGTTATAGCTCGGGGAAAATACCACCAACAGAATCATCATTGTTAGCCAAGGGAAAATAACACCAATAGAATCATCATCGATATAGTTCGGGGGAAATACCCAGCCCTATTAATTCAGATTGGTTGGCTTTGGCAACCCTTTACCATGGCCAGTTTGCGTTAGCAAATGGCTTTGGCATTGCTGATTGCCATAGCAATTGTGAGAGCTGATTATACCACTACTAAATAGAATCATCATTGTTATAGCTTGGGGGAATGCCACTAATTGAATCATCAGTGTTATAGGTTGGGGGAAATACCACCACTAATTACTTATAGTGAGGAGGGGGAATACATAGAAACATATGAAGAGTTCTACTTTAACATATTAGATAGAAATTCCAACATGGAATATGGGAGAGAATAAAGATAGGAATTGCTGTTTTAAAGATCATGCAGAACATTGTACATGACCAGACCTGTTAAGTTTTGAAAATGTCAATCCGTGAGATTTTTGCGGGAGGTATGCCCAAATATGTTCATGTTCCAAAAATAATTTTTATGATGAAGATTGCACAATTTTTATGAGTTTCTATTTTATAAATATATAGACCTAAATAAAATGGCAATGAATGTCCTGTTGGTAATTGTAATAGAGCTGCTCTGTGTGGGAGATACCACCATTTATTAAAAAGAAAGAAGCAGATCACACTTCGTAAAAATACTCAGAATTCCACCGGAAACAGCCGGATATGCGTGAAACCGAAAGTACAACATCGTAATAAACGACAAAATGGACTCGTCTTACGGTTTAACCCACAAAAGAAATGCACACATTCCACCATTTATTAACAAATTTTAAGAAGCAGAAACTTTGTTTAAAGTTAGTCAAAACGAATCCGAGTTACACAGGTGACAACTGGACATGTATGCGTGAAACCGAAAGTACAAAATGACCCGTCTTAAAAGTTTTACCCGCAAAATAAAAGACACATTCCGTTCTCAATGCATACCACTATCAGTGAACTTAAATCATAAAGTATCCATTACTTATGTTCATCAATGAGGCCTCACAATACAGCTGCACACTTGTGATTAAACGTATTGTTTTATTTCGTTTGCAATGCATGCCACTAATCCGTTACTAAGAAATGTTCATCAATGAGGCCTAACAATACAGAACTTTGCACACTTGTGATTATACGTATTGTTTACTAAAACAACACCCTCCATACGTGTGGCTTCACCAGAGTGTGAAAATCAATTAATATCAGTCACAGTTCACCACAAATTGAGTCTTCAATCAAAAGTTACCGACGATACATTCTGTGAATGTTAATGTGTGGGTATTTACGGTACCGGAAATAAGGAAGTCACTGTCATTTGGGGAATTCCCGCAAATGCACGAATTTAAAAAATAAAAAAAACTTCGTTTTGGGATTTTCAATGTGGGGTTTTGACGAATCCGTGAGAAATTGGGGGTTATCCGTGTTTGCGGAATTGCCGTGGAAATCCGTGAGTCTCACGGACAATCCGTGGAACTTAACAGCTCTGTACATGACCAATACATTATCATAAATTACTTCCAAATTTAGTCAGAAAATGTTAGAAATCGCCAATAATTTCTAAAAAGCAACCCACGAGCCTCAGATTCGTTATCACAGCATCTTGATTCAGAAAATACCACTACGAATAGAATCATCATTGTTATAGCTCGGGGAAAATACCACTAATAGAATCATCATTGTTATAGCTCGTAGGGAAAATACCAATACGAATAGAATCATCATTGGAAAAACAATTCTGGATTGTATTGAAGAGATAATTACTCTAGGAACATAAAATGTTCTGCATCAAGCTAGAAAACCATAATATTCTCACTTTGAACCACTCTTATTAAATTAAACACCCTCTCAACATTGTTACTTGAGGAACATTTGAGGAATACACGCCCAATATTATATGCATGAAGCATCTCATTGTAATTCTGAACTGCTCTATGGAAATAATGACTGAGAAACACCGTCCTAACTCGATGTGGGAAAGACTAAACAAGATAGGAAAATGTCATTTGAAAGTTCATGGAGAATGTTAGTACGTGACCAATATATTATCATAAATCATTTCCAAATCTTTTAGAAACTGTTCAAAATCACCAAGAATTTCTAAAAGACAACAACCCGAGTCTCAGATTCGTTATCACAGCATTTTGATTCAGAAAATACCACTACGAATAGAATCATCATTGTTATAGCTCGGGGAAAATACCACAAACAGAATCATCATTGTTAGCCAAGGGAAAATAAAACCAATAGAATCATCATCGATACAGTTCGGGGGAAATACCCAGCCCTATTAATTCAGATTGGTTGGCTTTGGCAACCCTTTACCATGGCCAGTTTGCGTTAGCAAATGGCTTTGGCATTGCTGATTGCCATAGCAATTGTGAGAGCTGATTATACCACTACTAAATAGAATCATCATTGTTATAGCTTGGGGGAATGCCACTAATTGAATCATCAGTGTTATAGCTTGGGGGAAATACCACCACTAATTACTTATAGTGAGGAGGGGGAATACATAGAAACATATGAAGAGTTCTACTTTAACATATTAGATAGAAATTCCAACATGGAATATGGGAGAGAATAAAGATAGGAATTACTGTTTTAAAGATCATGCAGAACATTGTACATGACCAATACATTATCATAAATTACTTCCAAATTTAGTCAGAAAATGTTAGAAATTGCCAATAATTTCTAAAAAAAAGCAACCCACGAGCCTCAGATTCGTTATCACAGCATCTTGATTCAGAAAATACCACTACGAATAGAATCATCATTGTTAGCTCAGGGGAAAATACCACCAACAGAATCATCATTGGAACAATACTGGGTTGTATTGATGAGATAATTACTCTAGAAACATAACATATTCTGCATCAAGCTAGAAAACCATAATATTCTCACTTTGAACCACTCTTATTAAATTCAACACCCTCTCAACATTGTTACTTGAGGAACATTCAAAATGTACCAAGTTAGGCTGTAACATCGATAATAAATTGAGATCAACTCATGGAATATTCCGAGTGATCTGAACATCGATGCAGAACAAGACCAAGACTGGGAAGGGGTTATATTAATCTTAACACCCCCTTTTTTCATATCTGGACTGGGTTTTTTTCCAAGTCGCACTAAAATTTTCAGGTTGGTCGGCTAATCGGAACTCACTTTTGTTTTTTGGCCTAATGTTGATAGAGTCAAGGTAATACGTTGAAAATATTTTCAGTGTGGACCATAAGGCAGTCTACTCAACAAGGGCTTTACTAGTAGACAATCTTTACCAGAACGTACAAGTCATACTTCCTTTCTGACCGTCACCGGCTGGCTAACAGTCTTGTTTTTCAGCAACTCGATCCCCCCAAATTCAAATGTCGCATGTGCTTTGAGAAGGAATCCTCACTAAAGACTTATTGACTGAACAGATATTCAGAGCAGTACTGTGGTAGTTTTGTTGGCTATTTTTGCATGCTACTCAGCAAATTGGCAGCCAATTATAAACTTGTGTTTGACTTATAAACACAGAAAAGAGTAAAGTCACAACAATGTCAGCCAGTAATGTTCACTTATTAAGCATTTGTATCCACTTTGAGAAGAAAGTCTAATATTCTAATGTACTTTCAGTTCCATGAATTACAAACTAAGACAAGTTATTTTGGCCGTTAGACTGGGTTCCTTGCCCAATTTGGAACAAAATAACCAAAAAGTATTTTTGTGGCAGATTTTGATTAGATGATCGGAATTGAAGAAAGCACTATTTTGGTCAGTTCATTGGAAACAGGGATAAGTCTTCAGTCGGTTGGGAAATTGATAAAACAGATATAAAAACATCACAAGGGCTGAATTGGAGACAAATATTTATCACCAACATACCTGAGAATCCTCCTCTAAATCGTTTCCTTGGTGGGCAGGCTGCCTTGCCCTCTTTGACGTAACCTTCTAACAGTGTAGTCAAGTCATCACCTTCCAAATCAGTGAATTTAACTTCATCAAATATAGTGCCTTTCTCGGGCAAAGTGAAGTTAGCTGAAAATATTTCAGAAAGAATGAGAAATAGATTCTATGAGACAAGATGACAGTCTGCTACAACAGGCTGACATCTGTGTGGTTACTACGGTTAAAAAATCTCCCACCAGCTATTTTATCACTGACAAAACTATTACATGCAGAGACAGATCGTGCCGATCTTACAAAGCAAACTGTTAACTGCTGGAGTATATAAGCATGAGATTGCCGAAGCCTAACCAACGAAAGAGAAGATATGTATTTTGGTGGAAGAGGAGTTAAAAACAAACCCTGAGTTAACCAGGGAGCAGCGGCGCCGCCATCGGTTACGACAGCTATTCGCCTCATACCTTTCATTTCTAGTATAGCCTTTGTTGGGACTTCTTTTCCTTCCTCTTTCTCTCGCTGTTCAGTGCGTTTTTTAAATTCTTCCTCCGATGGCACAATCACGACAGCTTTACGTTGGAATCCCTCAAAGGGAGCCATTTTACGTCTTCGAGCAGATGCGTAAACATTGGTCTATTTGGTAACAAAGAATAATGACATAATAATTAGCGTCATCCATCATGTGGAACTCCATGAAGAAGTGTCCACGTCGCAAACACATGTATCTAATACATGTCAAATAAAAGTTTATGTATTGGCAGACTCACAAAACCCTGACGAACTAATAAGAGGCCAAATGCCATAAGGGCGCTGAAAAGGAACTTACATGGTTAGTACAAAACAGTGACAACTTACCTTGCTGGATCTTGGAAAAAGACTTGAGATAATCCACATTTTCAGAAGCAGAATTTCTCACGAGATAATCGACTATATTTGCTGGTGAAATGTTGTTAATCTTAATAACAATAGTAAATAGAAGATCAAAGTACTGCCTATGTCACTGCCATGTGGTCTGAGTATATATTGTGAGTCAAAATCCAAGACACAGACTGGGAGAGATAACTTTTCTGCAATTGAAGAATTATTACACCCAAACATGCTTTAACAGGTACTAAATCTAATAGAATTGTAGAAAGTTGCATTTGACGATTTGTGGCATAATCTTGGCCAAAATTAGTTATCATTGTAACCTTTAGCAAACTACCCCTTTGAACTGTTAAATATGCTTTAGATATTTATATCTGAAAAAATTAGATATAAATAAAATTAAACTTTTATTTGCAGTCTGATGTGGATTCTGGCTTCAAAATTGCTAAGATTATCTGAGAATATGACAAAATGTTATTAACTGAGCCGAGACAGGTTGATATTAAGAATGGGACAAAATTGTGCGACTCAATATGAATGACAATATGCAAGTCGCAATACAAAGCACATCTCTCACTTAACCCGAATAAATACAATTGATCATTCAGTAATAACAATATAGTCTTCACACTGACTCGGGTAAAATATAAAATCAAACGATATCTACATGGCCGATAATATATTTCGGTTTAAAAAATGAGTCTACAAAAGTCGCCGGTTTATCAATTGGTATATCAGATTCTAGTGAAAATGATAGAGAAATTGTGTCAAAACAAATGTGTGACATTCAAATTCTGTGATTTTGAGTGAACCAGATATTCTCTACTTAATTGGGCCAATATACGAATTATTAGCTACTTGGAAGGTGTTCAGAAGTTTCACTGCAAGTTTGCTTTATCTGGTTGATGTTACACTAAGGGCGACAAAACTCAAAACAGAGCAATACCAACTAATTCCTGGTTGTCATGTTCCAGAAATCAAAATAGGTTGACTGTTTTATATGGACTTTACCAGTCTTATAAAGACATGATTAGTGATGAACAGATTAACTGGACGGCAATCTGAATCGGCCGATAATTGGGTTATCTGGTTATAAATCGTCATGAACAGTTGTTGAACACTTGACATAATTATGGTACTTCATTCCCCATTCTTATTTCGTAGGTCACATTTTCTCTTCATTGCTTGATCATAAATGTTCCAACCTATTATCAACTATTTATTAATTTATTTTTTGCTTTGTTATTTCGTAACAATGTAACTACATTGTGCAGCTAGATCAGGAGATAATCAGATTTATTGAATCTACTGCTACTATTATTTTGTGTCTAACTAGTTGCGGTGAATTTGGTTTATATTAAGTGTCAAAATTGCATCACGTTTTGCGCTATAATGCCGATTATTACATTTTACAACTGGGTATCATCTGATGGTTGTCTCCTCATATCGGATCATCACTAGACTTGATGAGGTCATAGATATTAGCTTCTAAAGGAGCCCCTTTTTTCTTGCAGCTATTCTTGATCAGTGATTTCACAATGACAGTTCGAAAGCTTGGTCTGGACCAATCTCAAACTTGCAGCAAATTATAGAAAACAAATACATGTTTTTCAGCACTATATTGACAAGTTCCGTGTAGGTTTGGTTCGTATATTCCTCTCAAATACATTATTAGAAGATTCAAATGGGCCATGTCCATTTAAATACATTATGGCTTAAATCTACCTGAGAAGACAAGTTAGTAAACTTAGTATCTGTAATTCAATCAATAGAAATAAGTAGATATAAAATGAAGGTGACACATGGCATAGTAGGTCACTTCTTATTCAATCAATGATTCAAGAATACATGAAGTTGTAATGTACTGACAGAATACAGGGTTTCCGCTGAGATCAGATGGCCATCAGATTAGGGCTGCCCACCTCACGATTCGATAGGTATCACGATTTTTTGCAACGATACGATACGTATCGCGATACATTCCAGACTGAAAATTGGACCAGTTTACAGCTTTTGATTGTTCTGTTGCATTAATAGCCATTATGTGTACTATTATTCAGCCATGTGCTGGAATTATGACCACACTTTGTTATACCATCTCGGCACCCTGTACAGTTATTTGGCAATCAAAGAATCCTAAGGCTGAAGGGATCACTCTCACCAAAAAAAGTGCTGAAGGGTGCACATGTTTTGAGATATCCTTCGGAGTAACCTTTAGTTTTTGCGTCATGATTTCTGTTTGAGGATAATTCATTTATGTTCCAATGCCGGAAAATTTAAATTAACTGAAAACAAACTGCTTCAGGGCATCAGAGTGATCAGACTTTCAACTTGAACGCACGAAAGTGCTTCCACGCCGGCGATTTCAACTTCGCCAGCGCCCCGACAATTTTTCGAGTTATCCCACCAGGCCCGTCTCCGACCGGCTGAGAACTTTTATCATGCGATACTTCCGACATGTTAATTTGTTATTGATTTTAAATGTCAAATATATTCAACTGACCCTCGCGATAGCGGAAGAACAAATTTGATTGGTTAACAGAAAAGGAAAATACGGAGTCATTGCAGTTACAGCCAATGAAAAGTGTCCTCTCAGAGAGCATGGGCGACAAAAATGCGGATCGAAAACGTACCGGAATAATTACGAAACGAACCGCGTATCGCACCGCCGGTAAACATCGCGATTCACCGAAACCGCGGTGAACTGTTGCAGCCCTACATCAGATTACTCCTGAGGCGAATATTCAGGTTTTTGTGTGGACAACAACTAGCCATTCCCTCGACATGAGAATAATATTTGTTGAATAATTTGCATATAAATCTAATCCATACTTTAATTACACTCTCTGTACCATGATTGCAAATTGTCATACAACCCCACTCGGTATCGTCTGTAGTCGTACGTATACTATATACTGTGCCACAGGTGAGGGTCGAGTAGTCTCTAAGGAATCAAAACAGAATTGAATTCTCCTTTTCGCAAACCTCTACATTCTGTATATTGTCGTATTTTAAAAAAGGTAAAGGGTTGATGAAATAATTAAATAGTCTGTATCCAATAAGTTACATGTCGAAGAATGGAAGTGTGCAGAACAGAGTGCATTTATCGCCATCACAATTGAGGCAAGGACGTTTACTATCTGTGCAAATTAAATTTAGGCAGGCGAAGGCGGGCGGGACTCAAAATGACAGGCTTGGGTGTCCTTTGGCTCCAACTCCATAATGGAGAAATTAGTGTTTTGTTTATTCTGGAGGAATACTTTGTTCTGGTTATTCTTGTTAACATGACTCTTGAGATTGTAGCTCACAGGATATGCACTATACCAAAATTATGTTGTAGTTTCAAAGAACTTTGATATAAAATATCACATTGTGTGTGTATGTACACTAGAGCCCGAATCCGCCATCGTACGCCGCCGCCGCCAGCCATATTGGCTACAAGCCGCCGCCAGCCATATTATTTCTAACGCCAGCCACATTTAAAAATCTCCGCCGCCGGAATTGTAAAATGGCTGAGCCGTGTGCATGGGCTTATATGTCAAGCACAACTGTTCTGTGAATCGCAAAGAACTAAACCGCATTGCCTAATATTGGTATACTCGCATGGACACAGCATGGTTGTTATATTATCAGAACACCTGGCCCCTTAATGTGGAATAGACTATCACAATGCATGCTTTCATATAACTGAATGGGCGCATCCATTCTGTATTGAAAGGGTTAAAATATAAATTGTTTATATCGACAACACCCAGTCTCAGACATCACTGGCATTTGTCAATATATACACATAAGAATAGAAAATAGTTTGAAATATTATATATCATTACTATCGGGTTCATCATTCAATGATGCATGCATATATCGCAAGAAGGCAGTGGTGATAGCAGTCTGAAGTCGACAGAAGTCCCAATGTAACTACTTATACCGATTAGATAGTAGGCCTATATCCATGCCAATCCTTCGTGAATTTTCGCCATAATGGAAAAGCCCAACATCAAAAGATTACGTGTGGTCTGGAATTATACGGGTTCACCATAAACGCTAAAAAAAACGGCGTCTATAACCGGTAACAGGGGATTAGGAACATTTCGGAAACGAAAATACGCTGAATGATAACATCTCAGCCGGCTGAGCCGCCATATTTAGTCAGCCACGAACGTCGTGACTGAGCCGGCTTAGCTAGTTAACCAGCCACGAAAATCGGTTGAGCCAGCCATGAAAACTATTTGTCGTGGCTTCGGGGTCTAATGTACACTATGCTCAGTCGACAAAACTTTTAAAATTCAGCAGTTTCATGTAAGCCCACTTTTTGCACATGCCAATAACACTTTTTAGCATAGAATGTAACAAACTGCATCCCAAAACAGATAGTCATTAGTGAGTGGTACGAAGCCAGTCAATGGACACTGAGGAGGCCTAGCGGAAACCCTGCAGACTATCAAAGAAACCAGAAACATGAATCAAGAAAAATCTCTCCCAGTCTCTGTCAATCAAATCCAAAATCATGCAAATGAGACCATAAAGATCAGTCAAAAAATATCATAATAAATAGAGTATATATTAAAATGTTGTCGTGGAGACCATGAAGATCTCTGATCCACAAAAATAAGTCATCCTCAATCCATAATGTGTGCAATTTCCACCCATAAAGAGTGGTTGGTACTGTGCACAACAAACGTAGCAATATGACTTGAGTCACTAGGACACTGCTCAACATACACATCAAAGCGATTATCTGGTGCCACAAGGACACTCGCCGATTCTCACAAGATTCTCCAGTGCCACAAGGGGTCAAGGACACTCGCCAATTCTCACAAGATTCTCCGGTGCCATAAAGACACTTTCCGATTCAGAACGATCCTTCCCACTTACCTTACAAAGCTGGAAGATAAGACTCACATTTTAAAGATGCTTATTCTTGTGAGAAATCAACAGGCCAAATAGATTGATCAATCCATTACAATGACCTTGAATAGTGATTTTTTCCCCCACAAAAATATGCATCTTTATCAGTTCATACTTACGTCCATCTTCTCAGATCTCAAGTGACTTTAATACCTTTGGTGTTTTGTGTGTGCAATCAAAACAGGGAACTTAATTAAGCCAAAGAAAACAATGTATTTTAGTCTGTTAAATCTTATTTTTCCTTGTAAATTGCAATTTCTTTCATTTTCTGAGTCAGCTATTTATTCTTACTTGTTAACGTTAGCCACAACTTCAAGGCATAATTATAAGAGGTTTGTGAATTTCAACAAATGGCACCTCCTGTTTAAAGTGATGTGGAATACTCCCCTTAGGCGTTCAGAATGGAATAGCAAATAATCATGCCAAATTTATAGAAAAAAAAGAGTTATGATTCTCAGATATAGCCGCATCGAAATAAATGGCTCTCGTTGGACCATTTTATTTCAATTTTCGATTGGCCAAATCGGTAACACGAAAATATGAAACTGTCAAATGGAAATTAGTTATGTTTCAAATATCAAATAGGAACTAAATACAATGGTATATGTGTGGGTATTCACTATTCAACAAAAGACCATAGGGAATGATAACTATCAGGTATAGTCATCACAGGCTGTCCAAAACCCCACATTTCTTGGTCAAAAGTGAAGAATATTTAGATAAAAGCAGCAAGTTGGATATTGACCTTTGCACAGTAAGTAACACCCTGCTACTCTCGGGATCCAAATAATAAAAGGGGGCGGAATAATAGTACAGGGGGGGGGGGAATTGCTTTGAAATTAAATAAAAGTACGGGGCGCAATAATAGTATGGGGGTATAATGTAAAAAACAATTATCTACTACATGTACAAGAAATATAATTAAGGTTGATTGGAAGGAGTGAAAATTGGTGACAAGAAATTTTCATCCTAAATCATTACAAATAAATTGTTTTTCAAAATTTATATTCATGGTATGAGGCATCTGGACACAATTACGTCTCAAAAATTATCTCATTTGCTTGAAATATTCAAGAGTTGATGTTCTGGTGTCACCGTGTCAACCATGTGCTCAGTTTCTCAGATTTTATTTTTCTTCCAACTTCCCCCCCCATTACTAGTATGATTTTCAGTTGTGTTGCACAAAACAACCCATTTTTAACATCACAAATAAAAGGATATCTGAGGCTGAACAAACTATGTACAATTCTATGTGTTTGCTCCTTTTAAGTTATATATCAGCAATCTAATGTATTTATATGTGTTATTATCATTGTCAATAAATTCAATGAGTGACTGTTAACTCTAGTACGGTAATTCACTCACTGTATAATTCAATTGATTAATATATTTAGGTTGAAACTTGTATACTAGTAGTGTTATAGTCCAGAATCATACTCAGTTTACAATTTTACATTAAGCCTAATTTGATCATTTATAGATTTTTTTTTCGAAGTTTTACAATCTATTTTACATTTCTCTCACCAAATAATGCATTAAAAGTAAAAATAGAAAAAGTATGAAACTGTGTTCTTTAAATATCTCAACATTAAAGGAATATACTTTAATGCTTCTCATGAAATTATTTGTATGCAGAAAACGCTCAGTCAAACTGGTAACTTTCAGCGCTTTTTTGGGGGTTTTCGAGGCACATCGTTTTTCAGTATAAATTGTGATAATGGAACTGATTTTGGGGTTAAAAAAAACATTTTAATTGTAGAATAAGTCCTGTGATCCATGGTCGTGATATTGACAACATGGTGTAATTTTTATACCCCCAGAAATTAATAAACGTAGGGTCCCAAATAAGCAGCGTACGGGGGGACTTCTCCTTGAAAATAGTTAAGAGGATCCCGAGAGTAGATAGAGTTTTCCCCCTTGCTATGCTATTGCTATTGATGCTATATGCCAAGGAAACGGACAACAGTACAGTTTGAAAAGGGATTTTGATTAGCCATGTTTATGATGGTTATTTGGAGTTTTATAGTCTATCATCCAATGTGGTACATATACTCTCTAATTAGTCAGTGAAATAAGTGAGTCAAGAATGATAGTTTGGAAGATCATTTTTATCACTTTATCTTTTCGTTTTGAATGTATTTGTCATTCTTTATATTAGATTAAATTAGATTAAATCCATTACAAAGTCCTCCCTACATTTTCTGGACCTGTGAAGGTATAATAACCCATGCTTACTATGCCAGTCGACAGGCAGAACAAAAATAAAAAATTAAAATAAAACCCTCGCGACTGCATTTATTTAAAAAAACATTGCCTGAGAATCACTATCTTTTCTTTTGGCCTTAATTATTTTCATTAATTTTAGATTCAAATATAGGCAAAAACAGTGTCATTGGTATCAATGAATTACATGCAGTGAATATTGTTGGCAAATTCATTGCCGTATGATTATCACCCAATAATATGTCCTGATTAAAGCAGTGAATAAAGCAGTAAATATTTTATACATATATGAGTGGTTCAAAGTTGTTTTCTCTGAAATTGTTGTCAATCTTACATTATTGGTAGATTCTTTCAGGGCCAATAGTGTTTTGATTCTAACTTGTCTGTTTGATTCATTGAAATAATTACACAATATATGTTTAAGTACTCAAATTTTAACAATAAAATATCACCAAGTGAAACCTGTATCTCTGATAGGATTAGGAAATACTATTTTGGTTGTTCAGAGATTTTTATCTCACTAGAAACATGACTTCATATGATGTTCCATCATGGATGTTACATCTGAAGGAACTGGTCAATTTCCTACAAATATATAATCAGTTTCAGCTGTCAAACATGAACTGTAAGTAATAAATATTTATTATGGTGGTAAACTAAAAGACTGCTATTGAATAAATGGTATTCAGAGACAATCTGCTGGCAAACTGAACATGCAAATTGCTGTGAACTAGAAAAAGATTGAAGACAGTCCCCTCTTGATTGCACACACATGCTGGATCCAGATGACTGACCGGATGAACGATGAATACTTACTTAACATGAGTGAATGAGTGTGACTCTTAAGATGACATCAGATTGTGGAATGCTCGTATTACCTGGTCAAGAATGTAGTTCTTCTTCTTTCGTGCTGCAATCTCGATCATGCGATTAAGACATTTCGTTGATTTATCGATGAGCACATCCCATCTGCCAGCATAATTCTTCTTCCTTGGCAAGCCCATCACCTGGAAAGAATGTACCAATAAGATGATCAGTACAAGTGCAGCCCTCTTAATCAACTAAAGCAACCCTTTGCCATGGCACAGTTTGCTTCAGCAAATGGCTTCGGCATTGCTGACTGCCATAGCCAATTATGAGTAGTTGAAACGATTAGTGGTTTTGAGGAATAGACTAGTCGCCACTGACTCGCCAGAGGGAATCGACTACTAGTCGGACCCCTTCCGAAACTTACCGTTTTGTGCTCATATACGTATATAATTTGCCGTTTGTTTTGAGTACCAGTAACCAACTTTGCATTTTCGAACGCAAAGCAAGACGTGATTTAACACTATTTGCCATGATTATTTGGCTTAATATCCCAGGTATATGATGTTTTATGACAATCAAATTACCATCCAGTTGATGTATGTATCTAAACGGTGGTGACAAACACCTGATCGATCGCGAAAACGCTACGGATTACGGAGTGGAAGCGCGTGCAACAATCAGAAACCGGTGCATTATTCTATGTTTTGTGTAAAAATGTTCCTTTAAAATTGATATGTTATGGTCTACCGGGCCGTACCGGTTCTTACATACAATCGAACATCGTTGCTTTCGAACTTGCCCAGTGTGCTTGTCACCGATTGACTTCACAAATGGGCGTACATGAAGAAATGCAAGATATTTTGGAGAAATGAACTTCATCTCCGACAGAGTCAAACAAAAGTTACAAAATAAATGTTATAACGGCTGTAGTGCGTACAAGCCTTTTATGCTCGCAGATGTCATGTGCATATATCGGACACGGAATGTGGTAAAGTTCCCTGTATATAGAGTCCGCATATATTAAAATGGTCCATGCATTGCGTACATAATGTTGTTCCTTGTATTCATTGCAAGGTCACGATATGACATAGCTTAATCACGGACAGTCATTTTTCCGCCAAAACGCACGCGTTTTCACTGTTTGATTTGATCGCGTACATAATTGTCTCTCGTGCATGGTACATTGTAAATATATATACAATATATACAATTTTACTCGCGAGTCCCCGAATACACAATCGATCGTGTCAGTTTCAGAAATAAAACTGCGCAGACCGGCGATGTTAATAGTACATTTCAATGCGATGTCGTAAGTTCTATATTTAGCCAGATTCCAGGAATTTGCATCATCCAGATTACGTTTCTGGGAACAGCTTTGTCACCGCCCAATTCCGTGAAGGATTTAAGTTTGAGGTGCTAAAATACATTGTAATTTTTCACAAACACAGCCCATAAACGACGTGGGATTTCCGAAGTGACTCGCCAGTTTAGTTCGAAATACGCGACGCTATTCGATGCATAGCATGGCCGACCGCGGGTTGGCTTTATATTTATATCTATAATACAATATATCTAGAACGTGCGATCGTATACGCTCACCCATGCATCAGTTGATGCATGCGGTGGTTGTAAAAAATATCACACAATTTTACAAATAAACTTTAAAGGTATACTGACATAGTGCTTCAATAAACTATAATATATTGGACTTGTTATTAAACTTAAAACTTATTAAATAATGTCACCTCGCAACTAACTCGATTGAAGTTGAGTCCTGCACACCTGCAAACACGTTGACCAGT
This sequence comes from Siphonodentalium dalli, assembly GCA_032622095.1. Lineage (NCBI taxonomy): Eukaryota > Metazoa > Mollusca > Scaphopoda > Gadilida > Siphonodentaliidae > Siphonodentalium > Siphonodentalium dalli. The sequence continues at coordinate 82,611,383 of CP136066.1, forward strand.
TATCACACTCAGATCAATTCCGTCACGCCGAAATAGACACGGTTGCGATAGGCGCTGATTCTTTGAAGTTGATTATCAAAGCCGGCCGTCTCAACTTCAAAGAATAAGCCGCCGCGGCGCCAACAAATACATTGAGTTGAAGTCATTGGGTTTCGCGCTCGTGCATGACCACCAAGTACTGAAAGCAGTTATCGCATCAAAGGGACAACAAAGAAGGCTTTAACAAGCTAATTTCGATTGTGTATTTCGATAGCCTGATTGTTTAAATTGTCCAGTAATTCGGTAACGGCAGCAACGGCACTGCTCTCGCCATGGCATAATGGTGGTGGGTGTGTTCCGACTAGTCGACTAGCCGATTTCGGAATCGACTAATTTAACAATCGCGTCGATTTCGATTAGTCGTTTCAACACTAATTATGAGGGCTGAGAGTAAGTTTGGTAATCTAAAATTCAGCTGGCAAATTATGCTCACAACAAGTTTCAATGGAATTTCTTTAAGTTGAACTCTGATGGGTATTTCACGTGGGAAAAGTTTTAAAAAGTTCAACTGACAGCCTACAGTCGTTTGTTGTTAAAACAGATAATGGCCTAAGACCGTTTGTTGAACCGGATGATTCCCTACAAATGACTGAACAACTGATTGCGAGAATCCATTCAGTAATCAAGCATGGAAATAGTGTGTCTGTCATTTGTAAATGAGGTCCCCAGATGGTGAATTTAGTGACGCTATCCAGCAAGGCAGACTAGCATCACCATATTAACACTCTGTGGACCTTATTCTGCTTAGGCATCAACTGCTATGGGAAACCTAGGACCAGATTGAAGTTCCCCAGTTGAAGTTGGCAATGTTCACCCATTAGTCACCTTGATTATGCAGTTTACCTTCTGTGAATTAGGGGGATATTATAGAAACTGAACAAAACTGAAGTAGCTAAAAACAATGTTAATTTGAGACTTCAGATACCTCCCAGCAGAATGAGGTCCCCCGAAGGCTGAATTTGGTGATGCCAGCCCACTGTTCAGGATGGAGTCACTAAATTCACCGCAAATGACGGACACACTATGTCCAGGCTATCAGTAATAAAAGAGTTAACTAACCTTCATTTTGTCAATGATGTTGTTTGTTCCGAGAATATTGTATTTGTTCTCAGGAAACTCCTTTGTGTGTTTATTGGCCCAGTATGTCTTTCCAGCACCTGGTAAACCAACCATCATAATAATCTGAAATCAATGACATTTATTATTATTTTACTGCAGATTCAAATTGTTATTTCACAATTAAAGGGGCATAAGGCATTCACAGAAAGCAAATGTGAAAAATCATAAAACTTTGTTCAACTTTCTAAACTAAGGAGAAAATGGAAAAATAAATAGACTTTGTTCCTATTTTTTATCATAGCTAATTCTTGGCGTAATAGCATGTATTAAAACCTGTGTTATGTAAACATTGCTGTTAGAGCCAGCCATTTTATCAAAAACATTGGAGCACATTGTGATCAAATCATGAAGGTGTACATTACATGTCAGAGAAATGAAAACTATTCCATTTAATGATAACATGTTTGTTAATAAAATGAATTACGCTGTGAGTTTTGTTTACATAACAATGGTTTGCAAAATCACGTCACTGGAGAGCTATCAATAACCAAAATAAGAACAAAATCCATCTATTGTACCCCCCCCCCCCCCCATTTTATTCTTGGTGAACTTTTGATTTTTGACAGGTAACCACTGCGAGTGCCATATGCCCACTCAACTATGATTGTCGAAAAAATTCACAATATCATTTGTACCCGTTCGTAACACAACTTCTGAAACACACAAAAATGTACATAATCAGTCCATCATTTGTCTAAAATTAATGACTGATAAACAAGCAGGAATAATTCAGTCAGAAAATCACTACAGAACTTTATACAAAGGAATCATTTGAACTGTTAATTATTATACAAAAATTACTAGCCTTGAAAAAGTTTATTTGCTATGCTTATTTGAACACCCTGGAAAAGTACACACTCATCGAGTGGGTAACTTTTCAATAATAATGAATGAGAAATGATGATGAGAAATGAATTACCAGGGTAACTGAGACATTCATCTGACAAAAAGAAAGATGGAAATAAATAAAGTTGGGTTCTAAAATCAAATAAGCTGAATGAACATTGACCATTATCAATTACAATTGTTTTCCCCACATTATTAATTTGCATTTGATAGTATACCTCGCATTCCTCTTTCTTAGCTGGAGGCGAAGAACCCCTCACTCGTGATTCAGCATCAACAGTTTCACAGAAGACATAGCCCTCCTTCAAGGGGAACCAAGGTTCTTCCTGTAAATGTTAATAGACATGCTTTGTAAATAGGAATTTGGCATCTCAAATTAATACTTAATTTGAGGTAAATAATACTACAAAAATGTGCTGCCCAAACCAAGTTAAAGCCACATGGCAGTTTGCACTCCAAAATACATCTATATTATTCGCCTTTTGAATTTTTCCCTGCATCGAAATAGGTTTAAAAACACATGAACATCCTTTCTACGAGCATTATATATCTCATAAAGATGCATTAACAAAGTCATCAAAATACAACTTCGAACACAATGTTCGGGACTCCAACAATATTATCTTTTTAGCATGAGATAGGCAGGTTTTTTTCTTAAAACTAACCTGAGCACCATAGTTGATATGAAATTCAACATTTTTGCTGAGGACGTGTGGGAAGATAGCCTGATCACCAAGAGTTGCTTTGTCGATCTCGTATGCAGTGCCAAGATCATTGCCGTTCTTAGAAAAAGATATTGTTGGCTGCTCACTGTCCAAGTCCTGTGGAGGATAAAGGAAAGCATAATCTTATCACAATTTTACCACTACAGCAAGATGGCCAAGTTGAGCATTAATGTTAACCCGCTCTACCCAATCATGCAGGACTCGAGATGTTCTGAAAAATCTACTGATCACAGGAGACAGATGGTAGAAGTAAAACAAGCAAAAAACATTGAGATTATTACTGCCAAAAAAGACGTGAAGTAATCAAGAAATTTAAGTTATCAAGAAATAATCTTAGCAACAAAGTGTGTGGCAGCCAATTGTTTTACAGTATTCCATGGATTGACAGCTTATGATTAAATTATATATTGACTATTCAAACTCAAGAGGAGAAAAGTGTAGTAAAATCTTGAATGACGCTTCATAAATATTTAAATATTGAAAGGAACAAATCAGTATGAATACTAACCAGGTAGCCTGTTATGACATCACCAGCTGTAAACTTTTCACCAAAATCAACGAATTTGCAGTCCGTTGAAGCTTTTCCAGTTCCTCCGTAACCCCACGATAGTGGTTCCTCACCAAGCTGCATTGATGTACTATCTGCAGACCAGCCGACCCTGCATACATGGGGGTTTGTTTCTTCCTCTGGTAGATGGTCGACAAGCAAATTTTCCAACATCTGCAATAGGTTTCTCATAATTTAAACTATTAAAGTATATATCATAAATTCATAATAGCTTGTTAGTCATTCAAATGCTATCAAATCGAGCAGTTTATAGCACATTCTATGATATCTAAGAGGATTCTGCTTCAGGTAAAATAATAACAATATGACAAAATTGGTGATCCAATATTAATTCACTAAATGTCTACACGCCTACATTTAAGGAAGAACAGTATATGAAATCTACTAATTGTTCCAATTGAATCACATGAACAGACTAAAAATCAATGTGAACTGAATAAAATCACTACATGACTTTGAAGACCCATAACTTCATATAATTTTGATGAAGAAACAAGTCACATCCCTTCATTTCTTTACTATTTATTTTTAGATATAGCACCTTCTAACTATCAAAACTTCAAACAATCTAAACTTATTTTTGTCGTTAATGCCAACCATGTTACTGACCTTGACTTCAAAGGCTACTTTTCCGGCTTTGACTCCATACATGGCTCGGCAACCAGCCCACATGAATGCAAAACCTTCGACTGTTAGAGGATGTGCTTTTAATCCATCATCCATGATTCGCAAGTTCAAGTCAGCATTAACTGTAAGCAATAAGATTAAACCATTAAAATCTGCATCCCGAACAGTAGAACAATTTCCTGTCGGAAGTATAAACAACCTGATATTAAATTGGAAATACAAGTGGTACATGTATTGAATTCTCAACAAAACGGTGGCGAAGGCAATCTTATGCATACTCCCAGGTGCCTAATAATAGTGCCCGCACACTTATTAATTTAGGTGAAAATTCCCAATGATCACTATTATTTGGCAATGAGACATTGAGTGAAATTGAAATGACTGTTGAACCCGCATTTGAAATGACAAAAGCTATATTAAAGAGCCTGGTAAAGCCGAGATGAATGTGTCACAATTAATGAAAGTTAAAACAAAGCTGGATCTCAAGTTAAAATTGACAAGAGTGACAACTATAGCCTAGGGTTGATTAATATACGCAGGTTAAAAATACACCGCATTTATTGGAATAAATCAAGAATAAAGCCAAAAGATTTGTACCTCAATATATTAATCAAAATTCAAGTCAAACAAGAGATGGACTGTTGCCCATTGCATACCCCCCCCCCCCCAACATGTGGCATACCGCCTAGTGTGGGCAAACCTATAGTATAACCCATGACTGAGATACTCAGGCAGATGGACCCAAAAATCAGCATTTTCAGATAAACAATAACGAATAACTCAACGGATAAACCCGAACAAAACAATTGAACACTCCATTGAATGTCCTCATACCTCAATTTTATTGAGATCTGAGCACAACTGTTCAATTTATGACCCGAACAGACATCGGACAGTATACCCTCACACCCCATATTGTTCCCGGGATCAGTCGATTCGGTCGAGCAGTTTTCGTGTCTAACATAATACAGACAGACAAAAGGTCCAAAATATATAATAGACTAGCAGGTTAGCCCGCCACTGGCGTGGTTGGTCAGAAACATGAATTTTTTAAAATTATTTTTATTCAATGACTTAATTCTGCCTTTTTTTATTTAAATTTTTTTTTTTCAATGAGTCAATTCTGCCTTTTTAACCAAGAGAAATGATGGTACCCGTCCCTAGGGCGGAAATACTGACCCGATGAAATCCCCCCCTCCTAAGAACGACAGACATAAGAATCACACAACATGCATTTTTTGTTTTTCAATGAGTTAATTCTGCCTTTTTAATCAAGAGAAATCATGGTACCCGTCCCTAAAAGAGGTATGATTCGATGAAAATCTCCCCCGTTCCTAGGAACGACAGACATAAGAATCACATGACACGCATTTGTTGTTTTCCAATGAGTTAATTCTGCCTTTTTAATCAAGATAATTAACCCCCGCAGTGCGGAGGACGGTGATTTTGATTATTGGGAGTGGAGAATGAGTGCTCAGAGCTTCTCCAAAACGCTGCACGACCATTCCTGTGGGTTTTTACCCTTAGATGGGAAGTTTGGTCTCAATCGGTGCAGTCGTTTTCGATTCTATAAAGTACACACGCACACACATATATTTATATACGGAGTTCTCAAAATATATAGTAGATGTTCCGGTCAACAAACCAGGTAATTAATATATCAACACTCACATCTATCGTTTTTAAAATCGGTTCCAGCTTCCCAGCTATCATCGTCCATTTCGACTTTAATTGGACTCCTCCTGCAACAGATGAAGATTTGGCTTCAGAATCTATATTTTGCAATCATATGTAGATTAGTATCTGTCCACATATTTTGTTCATGCTGATCACACTATTGTAATTTAAAATCATGATTATGCTTAGTATTTGTCACATTTCCCATTCCAAACTTTTGATGCCGACAAACAAACCTCCTATTTTCTTAAGTGGTGATCTACAATTTCAATACGCTTTACTGGGGCATATACCAAACTATTTTTAACTCCGATACGTAACCAAAGTGAGTTTTATTTAGGGTTTATTTTGAAGCTCAAACTACCAAATCGCTTCAAAGCACACATAACGAGAAGTTCATGAAAACGAACCTCTCGTCTAATCCATCAGTGCCCTCCATAATTTTGAGCCTGGTCTGTTTGGATTTGCCTGCGCGACAGCCTCGTCTGATTTTCTTGTAACTATTTGTTAGAAATAAGGACACTTTCACAACAGCGAACATGTGCCTCTCATCAAAATTCTTTCTCTGGTCATTTACCATATTTGCCATGTAATCAACATTCATAGTTCAAAATAAAGTGAAATAAGATGTTGGCAATTTACTTCCAATCATATTCTAAACTGTATGTAAATGCAACAAGAGCATCGATAGGGTGTGGCCAAATACGCCCTTTAGCCATTTTGAATTGTACTACCGCAAAATAAATATCTGATATACCCGATTTCAATGCCAAAATACGGTCAACTTCCAAGTCGTAAAAGGGTCGTAACCCATGCGAAAATAAATGGACAGAACCTATATTCGAACTTGGCCTGTAGTTTTAGTTGGGAAACACACATACCAACTTTGGTTCAGATAAAATAATTCAAACTGGAGTTATCGATCGGAAACCATAAATGTTAACAGACAGTCAAATTCTAAGTCGAAAAAGGGCCGTAACTATAATTATACAATTAACACACACCAGTGTGAGTCTTGACTGCACAACGACCCAGAGAACATTGTAAATACATTGATTTCCTTGACTCACTTTCTTGGAGATCTTGACCTTTTCCTATGACGTTCTCTAGATCGGGAGCGAGATCTTTTTCGTTTCTCTCCCCTTTTGTCCTCATCATCTGAAAAATTACAATATTAACACATATTAATGGAAAATTCAGAAAAAACCAAGAGTCAATGACTGTGGAGTTGCTCTCCTGACTGCAAAGACTAAAACCATCAGTACTTGTCAAAATGACGTAAGACAAGTAGTACTAAACAGTGACATAGCCAGAGGATCCTTCGTTGAACATGGGGTCTTCACCTTTAAATATCTAATTGCATACCACTGACAAATCTCCAACCCCCAGTTACACCCTACTATTTTTAAACAAGACAACCATACCAGTCCTTTTTAGAAGTTCACAAAATTCCTTTTGCACATCCCTCTCTAAGGTTGAAATTTTACAACTGGTACTTCAAGCTCTCCAACTTTCGGAAAATTGCAAGTGCATACGAGTGCAAGAGCAAATGCTCCAGTCTCCAGGGAAGGACTGCTTTTATGTCATCAGTCAGTCAAAACTAGTGAGTTATAACAAGTCACATTTCTTATAATAAGTTACATTTTCTGCTCAGATTTTTCAAAATAGAAAATATCTTGAACTGGACAAGCAGTTACATTATGTCTCAGAAAATATTATCCTCTTATTAACTTTCATTTAGAATGAAGATAAATTTAGCTATTGTATTCTCAAAACAAGAAATACGTTTCACAATAGGGACACTTTAATGAAATTCTAAAACCATTAGGTTAAAGGTACTCAATCCGAACAGAGGGTCCCCATCTCAACAGATTCCAACAACAACAATCCGATCAGAGGGTCCTATATTTACTATTTCTTTGGCTTTGGAGGTAAAAAATATTTGATTCGAGTCGAGGAACCCATCAAACAAAGCTCAGTTATTAGATATTGATTTTTGAAATTTGTTATGTTCTCGAGATGAGTACTAATAATTGCCGTCAATTTCGTATCCTGCTCGAGATGTGTACACCAAAACACTGTTCAAACAGACAAGGATGGATAACTCTAAAATCAAGTGGTAATAATAACGCAATTTTGACTGAGTTCTGGGCCAGAAAGTATTCCCGATAATGAAAAATAATAGATTTCTAAAATCAATATCTAACAAATCTGAGCTTTGATGGGTGACTTCCTCGACTCGAATCAAATCAAATATTTTTGACCCCCGAAGCCATTGAAATAGTAATTGAGAGCAGTTTTATCGGATTGAGTACCTTTAATGAAAGTGTCAATGACACTGTAGCTCAACTTGGAAAGGGAATAATTTAATGTATTACAGTCAATGGAGCCATTAGGAATGTGGAAAGTTTAATATCCAATACATGTTTATAGACATGAAGAGAAAAGTTAAATCCAAGATGGCTGCTGTCGGCCTTGTTTTCGGCCGAATGACCCCAAAATGAGTCGTTCCCATCTACATGTCATCGTTAACATCCAAGACAAATTTTATGACGATCAGACTAAAGGTACGACCTGTAGCCCATGCTAAAGAATTTAGTCATACAAAGAGTAAAATCCAAGATGGCTGCTGGCGGCCATGTTTTTTGGCCGAATGATCCCAAAATGACTCGTTCCCATCTACATGTCATTATTAACATTCATGACAAATTTTATGATGATCAGACTAAAGGTATGACATGTAGCCCGTGCTAAAGAATTTAGCTGGCGGCCTTGTTTTCGGCCGAATGAACCCAAAATTACTCATTCCCATCTACATGTCATTGTTAACATCCATGACACATTTTATGATGATCAGACTAAAGGTACGACCTGCAGCCCGTGCTAAAGGATTTAGTCATACAAAGAGTAAAATCAAAGATGGCTGCTGGCGTCCAGGTTTTTTGGCCGAATGACCCCAAAATTACTCGTTCCCATCTACATGTCATTGTTAACATCCATGACACATTTTATGATGATCAGACTAAAGGTACGACCTGCAGCCCGTGCTAAAGAATTTAGTCATACAAAGAGTAAAATCCAAGATGGCTGCTGGCGGCCATGTTTTTTGGCCGAATGACCCCAAAATTACTCGTTCCCATCTACATGTCAATATTATCATCCATGACAAATTTCATGATGATCAGAAGAACAGTACGACCTGTGGCCCGTGCTAATGGATTAAATTTTTAAACCCAATATGGCTGCTGGCGGCCATGTTTTTTGTCCGAATGACCCCAAAATGACTCGTTCCCATCTACATTCCAATTTCAACAACCATGACAAATTTTATGATGATCAGACTAAAGGTACGACCTGTAGCCCGTGCTAAAGGATTTAGTCATACAAAGAGTAAAATCCAAGATGGCTGCTGGCGGCCATGTTTTTTGGCCGAATGACACCAAAATGACTCGTTCCCATCTACATGTCATTATTAACATTCTTGACAAATTTTATGATGATCAGACTAAAAGTAGGACCTGTAGCCCGTGCTAAAGGATTTAGTCATACAAAGAGTAAAATCCAAGATGGCTGCTGGCGACCATGTTTTTTAGCCGAATGACCCCAAAATTACTCGTTCCCATCTACATGTCATTGTTAATATCCGTGACAAATTTTATGATGATCAGACTAAAGGTACGACCTGCAGCCCGTGCTAAAGAATTTAGTCATACAAAGAGTAAAATCGAAGATGGCTGCTGGCGGCCATGTTTATTGGCCGAATGACCCCAAAATTACTCGTTCCCATCTACATGTCAATATTATCATCCATGACAAATTTCATGGTGATCAGACGAACAGTACGACCTGTGGCCCGTGCTAATGGATTAAATTTTTAAATCCAAGATGGCTGCTTGCGGCCATGTTTTTTGTCCAAATGACCCCAAAATGACTCGTTCCCATCTACATGTCATTATTAACATTCTTGACAAAATTTATGATGATCAGACTAAAAGTACGACCTGTAGCCCGTGCTAAAGGATTTAGTCATACAAAGAGTAAAATACAAAATGGCTGCTGGCGGCCATGTTTTTTGGCCGAATGACCCCAAAATGACTCGTTCCCATCTACATGTCATTATTAACATTCTTGACAAAATTTATGATGATCAGACTAAAAGTACGACCTGTAGCCCGTGCTAAAGAATTTAGTCATACAAAGAGTAAAATCCAAGATGGCTGCTGGCGGCCATGTTTTTGGGCCGAATGACCCCAAAATTACTCGTTCCCATCTACATGTCAATATTAACATCCATGACAAATTTCATGAAGATCAGACAAACAGTACGGCCTGTAGCCCGTGCTAATGGATTGAATTTTGAAATCCAATATGGCCACTGGCGGCCATGTTTTTTTTCCGAATGACCCCAAAATTAATTATTCTGGTCTAAATGTTTATGTCAACAGCTATGACAAATTTCATAATGATCCGACGAAAGGTACGACCTGTAGCCTGCATTGTTGACGCCTTACGTACACACGTACACACGCACATAAGAACACACGCACACACGTACACACGGACGACGGACGACAAAGCCATGGCAATAGCTCAAACTTTACAAAGTAAAGTTGAGCTAATAATTAAATGCTTAGAAAACAATGGCTCTGAAGCAAACAATTTCACAGATTGAGGTGATATTGTTTTATCAAAATCATCATCAATATGACAATAATATCCAGCCATTTTACAACTCTCAAAATTAGGTCAGTGAAATAAGCTTAGAAGCCAATATGGAATTTCAAGCAGTTCAAAAGTAATACAAAGAAGAAAAATACCAATTTCAATGGCTGCTTTTATCAAGATCTTACATCCTGTCTTCATATGAATCCAAATGCTCCAAGAACATGATGCATTCCATCAGTCCTTCAAGTCAAACTTACCAATATCATCTACAGTTTCAAACTCTTCTCCCTCTGGGGGCCCTTCTTTGTCTGACCCATCGTCTTGCTGTTCCTCGACTGCCTCCATTGATTCATCATTCTGATGAAAGAGAAACAGATTCTACTGATCGAAGGATAATAATATGGAGATGTATATCTTCAATTTCTAGTAGACACTAATATTTACTTAAAAAAATTATTTTATTTAATTATCGATTTTATATAGAATACACACATAGTGATTCTGAATACCAAATTTATACAAGTGGGATTGAAGATTTACCGCACAAGCAGAAGCTTTAGCGAGTGCAGTAAATCAATCCCACGAGTGGTGTTAATTTGGTGTTCAGAAACACTGTGTATTATTGTTATACTATGATCGTACTGATAACTTATCAGTGGTAAGAATGTTATAAAGCTAGAACTTAAAACAATAAATGGTCAGCAGACCACAGTGTCCCCCGAAAAAGTGGCAAGTCGATGTCGCTTTGTTGAAGAAATTAAAAAAAAATATTGAAATTTTCTAAGTTGAAAAGGGTTAATACCTCCGTAAAAAAATTATTTTTCCGTCATCTATATAGATGTTGCACATCTCCAATATGTGGGTAACAATACTCTGAAGTTTCAAATATCTACGATCAAAACTGTAGGAGGAGTTAATTACACCAAGAAGGTACTACCCTCATACAGAAAATTATAAAAAATGTTGAAATTTTCTAAGTCAAAAAGGGTTAATAACTCCGTCAAAAAATAATTTTTCCGTCATCTATATACATGTTGCACATCTTCAATATATGGGCAACAATATTCTGAAGTTACAAATCTCTAGGATGAAAACTGTAGGAGGAGTTGATTATACACCATGAAGGTACCCTCATACAGAAAATTCTAAAAAATGTTGAAATATTCTAAGTCGAAAAGGGTTAATAACTCCGTCAAAAAATATGTTTTCTGTCATCTATATATATGTTGCACATCTTCAATATATGGGCAACAATATTCTGAAGTTTCAAATCTCTGGGATGAAATCTGTAGGAGGAGATGATTACACAATGAAGGTACTCAAAAGTGTGACGGACGGACGGACGAACAGACGGACCCCGTTTTTATAGTCCCCCAAAAATAAATTTTTCGGGGGGACAAAAATATTTGTCAACACTTCAACTGGGGTATCACCCCGTTTTTCAAGTCAATTACTTTGAGGATAGCAGTATTGAACTCAATTAAATTGTCATTCGAGCCATTTATTAGTTCAGATAATGTACTTTTTATGGCAGGCAGTTATTCATTTGGCGTTGTGGGAAAATAATAAGCACTGATAACAATTGTAACTTTTTTCAAGTTTGCTATTTTTATGGTCGCCAGATCCATAAACCAAATGATTGAAAAATAATTGCTTTACACCTATTAAGACATTCTGTCACACTGTTAGCCTAATATGTATCCAATGTTTGTGATCAAATGAAAAACCATTGTCAAGACCGATACTTGGGATGCAATTCATACCCCATTTTGGACAGGTTCTGATTCTGGTTCCGGTTCTGATTCAGCAGCCACTTCTTCGACTTTGGGTTCTTCAGGTGCTGGCTCAGATGTGTGCGACACATTTGCTTCTTCAGTTGTGGTATCTAACTCAACAAATGAAGCTTCTTCTTCTGAAAAGAAAAATATAGCTAACAATGACTACTAGTACTTAGGCAGTTGGCATGGCAACACCTTCTCTATGCTATGAACAGACATTTCAGTGTTGCTGAATGTTAAGATTTTAATCGCCTTTTGACGATTTACATACATGTACAATCTTGTCAGATTCCCATTGCAAGTGCACAACCCTAACCCCTAATCCTATTGACTGAATAATGTAGGAATAAAAGCTTGGACAAAACTATGCATGTTGCAAAATTTTCCAAGTTGAAAAAAGGGGATAACTCCACAAAAAAAATGAGACATCATAATCGAAGGTGCACAGGTACCCACGGTGGTTGATGGCTGTGCCGTGTTTCACGGAAAATGGTTTAAAAAACGACTGAGAAAACTCCAGTCAATTTTGAGTCCACGGAGGGACGGACAAGCCGATTGCAGTAACCCCCCCCCCCCCCCCATTACGAGCTTTCTGTTTTTTCATTGTATTGACAGAGCTGATCAACGTGATGCAAAAACCCTTCCTCAGTCAGATGACCAACATGACCTTTGCCAAGATTTGGGCTGATACAAGTGACAACTTTTAAGCATACTCTCGAGTTCCGAATAATCGTACATGTACGCTTATTATTTTCGCGATAAAATTCCCACATGTACGTTGCTTATTCGCCCCTGTACGCTTATTTAATTTTCGACACATTGCACATTGAGATATGTGAACAGATCGTCAATTCTCCGTTTCATATTGAAACAATGAAAGAAGATTGTCGCCAATTTCGGATAAACAATAACACCGGTAAGTCAAATGTTTGAACAACGCAAAACCACGTGGAGTAAACATCATGTGCCACCCCCGCCTTGATCGGAAAATGAGCTAGTCCATTCTCGATATTGTCTCATTTATAGAAACTCTTCCGCGTTGGTGGGTTACATTTCAGTTTCGAGGGTGTGCTTAGGCCAAAACAAAAATGATGCGTGTTTCCCGTAACCCGACCGACCGTCTTCAAAACCCCACGACCCAAGTTCATTTTATTGGTTTTAAATAAAAAAAATCAATCTATAAACCGACCGACCGCACTGATAACCAAACTATGTACACGTGGTTCCATTTTATCTGATTCACCTCGCGAGATAAATAATATCTTTGATATATTTATATATTTTTCGCAAAGCCACATCGTCACTCTAACGGAAAGTCAAATTTAATACGATCTGATGCAATACCGGAAGATCACGAGTTATCGTTCCTCTTCGCTGACCGGAAGCATGTGTTTTTGTTGATATTTACATTAAACATCAATGTTTTCCGCGGTTGATTCGAATCGAACCGATTCGAACAAGTTCATCTCAAGCGGTCGCACATGGGTCGATTCGAAGTCTCTGGGTGAAAATGGAGACGTGTTCTCTTTAATATTTACAAGCTGTATAACCACAGACTACAATCGATGCAATCAGGTTCCTTTTTCGGTGTCCGGTTCGGAGTTATATCGTCCGGTTTGATAGCACAAAATACACTGTTTTCGAATGTCGTTCTCTTTCTCAAGAATTGACAAGTTACTGAATCCGATTTTTGGCGCATCAATTAGAATGGTTTTTCGTCACAAGAACACAACAATGATCGGATTGCCAGATACGTGTGTGACGCACAAAAATAAGTTTTTTGCATGTCCTCTTTTTAAGTCTATATTCCTGTGAAATAGTAAGTCTAGAATATACAATAAATGTCACGTTTGAATGGAAATATGTTCAGCTATTCAAAAAATAGTTTCTGAATTGTCAACACCAAACCACCTTCCATTCCAAGGCTTATAACCACCAAAGAGGCAGCGTTACGTGTGTGACACAAAAACGTTACGTGTGTGACGCTGTGAAATTGCTATTAGATTATTGGAATTCAATACCCTCAATGATATATAATTTGGCCAATAAGAGTAGTGTGATCATGTACATGTGAAAGAGGGCATTAAGTTGGGTTAGATATATCCTGGGTTTTAAATTTATGTAATGTTAAAAGTTTTTTAAGTAGTGGACAAAAATGGTCATGCAAATGTTTAAAATTGTACAACCATGACCGCAGTTACAAACTCAGCCGTCAGGACCATGTAAAGGTACTCGTAATCCAATTAATTTGCACTATGAGCATGGGATAGGTTATCGAATTATTGATAATCAAAAGATTCTATAGTTTGACAATCAACTTAATATTCATCAACATGTACATCTAATTCACTTATAAGTGATCCATGTGGAAATCCACAGAACATACTCACATATACTCACATCAGGTAGGAAGGGGTGGTACAACTGATGTAAAAACATATTCTGGGGGTGTTTGCGTCATAAAAAGGGCTAAATTCTCCTTTTCACACCTTTTTAATTTTGAGATATAAAGCCAACACATCATCTCAATAATAGTTTAAATGACATTCACATTGCAGAAACACTGTATTTAAGTACCCAGGACCCCATGAATGCTTTAAAGGGGTTACTATTAACCCTGGTCATGTCTGCATTGAGTTTAAACTGAACAGTGCCTTATGCTTAAGACCCATCAATGTGCCCTTATTGCGCACAATTACTTCAGAATGATAAAATGAATGAATTTAAGATAAAAACATGTGTAAAATACATTTTCTTGATATTTAGAAGTTTCTTCAATAAAATAAAGCCAAAAATAAACCTGAGTTGTGTGGTTTGTGACTGGTAATGGTTGATTGTATAATGTCACACACGTAACGTTATGTGTGTGACAGATATCGGAAGCACTGCAAAAGTCGTAAAAAGTATTAATATCTTATTTTATGATGTTCAGTGCTTCATCCAAACCATGGAGTCACAGAATATAGAAAACTACGATGTATGTTCATGTAGTTTTTGAAAAATTAAAACTTTAATGTTAAATCGTTACGTGTGTGACAGATGATTAGTCATGGAGATGTTGATGAATAAATGTTCAAAATTTTGAAAATGTGGGTATGTTTTATATTTTTTTTATTGGAAAAATATACACAATGTATTGCCGCAAAATTCTAATGTTTACTATCAATAACCTTCATGTCACAGCTAACGTGGCCACTCTGATAATTATGCAAAAATAACAGAGTTGGGTACTACTATTTCAAACAAACCAAATATATTCAAACAGGTAGGCAACAATATAGTTTAATACCATTTTTGGAAAGCTGAAAATCTGTACTTTTGAACGAATCAAGTGCCAGGATTACTCTAGTGATCCGAATAACCGTACCCGTACGATTGTTAATTTTGGAGAAAAAATCCACCCCCTACGATTCTTATTCAAGCCCCTACGATTATTTAATTTTGATCACCCATACTCCATGAATGATCGCATTATTCGTAGTTTTTAATCAAATGGCATGCATAAAACGGAATACGGTCAAAGAATTCGCGCAACCATCTGGCATCGCAATATAATCAATGATTTGATCGATGGGAAGTAACTCCATCCTCGCACGTGTCGCTATTTTGCAATTCGTGCGACCCTATTGCAATAGACAGACCCCCCTCTGCGGGTATTGTTTATCGTTCAGTGAGGCGAACAAAGGTGACAACGCGTTATGTCTGTGTTTTTTTTACAATTGACGCGTTATTAACTAAGAAGTTAATCAACGTCTGGTAGTGTTCAAACGACTCTGGGATTCTGGAGTCGACTAGTCGAACATCAAAAGTCGAGTCGACGTCGACTAGTCGGCCAAATACATCACCAACCTTATACTAATGAAGCACATGTGAAAGAAAATTACAAATTCCGTGCCATCATCACACTATTTACACTCTACTGTGATCGGAGAATTGAATCACGTGACACGTCACGTGGTTTTGTTGCAAATGAACCGGTGCTCTAGAAACCCACCGATCGCAAATAAAATAAACGATACTCAGTCTCAGAGTCAGCTCAAAATAAAAAACAAAACAAAAGAAAACGTGCACACACACTGTGTGGCACACACACTGTGTGACACATATTATAATTATTAATGATTATATATACGATGTGTACATAGGCCTACTTTGTAAGTTGCCATAACTTCCGTAAGGCGTACGTAGCAAGCAGAGAGTTAGACTCAGTTAGTGTCGACGAACACTTTTGTGGAAGCCCCTCCCTCTTTACCTGTGTTGGTTAGAAATGCGCACTACGAATTTTTGCGTCCGGGGTATAGGGAGTATGAAATGTGCGCGAGCGTAGAAACTAAATGACGCAATGCAAAGACCACGTGGCATTAACCTGGAACATGCGTGAGACGTCGGTCAAGTACGCCGCGACCTAATATTTACTGTTTATGGACCACGTACTTTTTAGAAGTCAAATATAGAGTTACTGCTCTTGTAATGATAATGGTTAACTTGAATTATCGCATTGGCGAATTTCGGCGTAGTTCCATGTCAAGCTCGACATTGGGACATATGTTTGGACTTTGGAAAGCTTCTTGAACATAGACTAGCTATCTTTGCTGCTTTTCTGACCCACATTTAGTGAAACCATGCATTGTCAAGGCCAGCTGATGAGATTAGATACTGTATTTCGACTAGTCGACTGTGGAAGTTAGAGTCGATTACCCGAAAAACCAGCGTCGACGATTATTTGTTGACTAATCGTTTGAACACTAACGTCTGGGGCTCACGTTTGAAAGTTTCTTTAATTAGAACACAATTGAGTAGTTGGTGGACCGATTCCGACCAAAGAAAATTAGATTTTTCGAGCCTTGTGCTGGAACTGAAAATTCGTATGAAAGTGTTGACGCAGTGTTATCCGTTCAAATCAATGACATTGAAAAGGTTCTGCAAGAACCAGACGTTGTCCGTGCTGGGTCGAGGAGTGTTTATTATAAGTTTTTGTTTGATAATTAAATCAGTGTTCTTCAATGATCTCCTTTTTCATTGACATTTCCACCCCCTACTATTATTCCGACCCCTACTATTATTAAAATTTGGCAAATTTTCCACCCCCTACTATTATTCCGACCCCTACTATTATTCGGATCACTAGAGTATTCAGCATGTTTGAAATTTTGCCATTTTTTACAATTTTGGGATACCTAATGGTAGAATGACCCCAGAGCTTTTGCTCGTTAAGGTGTTTTCGTTTAGTTTACTGAACTAGTATGCAAGCAGTACTTGTTGAATGCATCAGAGCTTTATTGCAAAAAAGGTACTCTTGTGTTAACCATTCGTCCATTGCATATCACACATTGGCGCTCTCAGTAACTTATATATTTTTGTCAACCGAGAAAAATAATTAGGGTAGGTCAGGTTCCATGGCTGAATAAAACTTTTTTTTGCCTGTCGGCCTAAAATTAATAGCCATTCAGAAAATAAAGTGGTGATATGAATATTATCATAATTAAGGTATAATAAAATGAGTTAAAAAAAAACAATTAGGAATTTAGGCCTATCTCTGAAATTCTGATTATTTTTTTGCTTCTAAAAAATACATATTTTGCAGCAAATAATTTCAAATTGCCTCTGCTCATGTTAAACATGTGGTTATGGTCAGATCTGATCCTAATGAATTCCTTATTTATTGTACATAATTATTACCATCTCCTTCTGCTGATCGTATGGCCTCTTTCAGTCGTTTTGCCAAAACGGCTTTTGTTCCTTTTGTGTCGAGGCCGCGACTTTTTAGTTCTTCTTTTAGCTCCGCCACCTTCATCTTTTCTGGGTCAATGTCACTCATTTTGTTTAATAAACTGCCCTTTTTGTGTGTCCGCTTAAAACCAGCAAGTTTAGTGGTATAATGCCAGAGTAAACGTAGTAAGTTTACAAACTAGTTTATTCCTCCCTGCGATCAAATCTAAAATGGTGGCCGAGAGGACGCACATGTAGGGTTGATTACAAAATGTTAACAAACAGGAAAATAAAACGGACCGGTAATGTTTCCCTTTCATTTCACTGTGAGCTGAAACAGACAGAAACTTTGACACACGTGAAGGGTCTGTAGCCTCAAACGGAAATAATAGCGATTCAGTGGAAATTGTACATTTATCAGCATTTATCAATGAATATTCAGCACCATTTAACACGTTGAGTGCCGGAAATCAATTAGTAATCTCGCCAGTTTGCCAAATCGTGGCAAGATAGATAGGCCTACCCGTAGTAGAACATAATTTGGCTTCAATGAAGCAAGAATTGGACGACGTCGCGACTTTAGATGACAGAAACGGCGATTGATAGTACTACGAGATAATTCGTAGCCGGCAATGGCGGAAGGAATTTAGGTATTCCCACCACCAGTGCCAACTACGAGTTATCTCGTAGACACAATTGGACACGTTTGAGCAACAAATATGAAGTAGAATGTAACCCAAACAAGTTATTTTGGTGGTCAGCATATTTATGGAGGTCAGGGGCGTAGCAAGCTAATTTTATTGGGGGGTATAACCATTCATCGCGAAGCGATGACCCGACGCCGAATGGGTCGGTGGGGGAGATCATGAGAGGGGGTCGCCCCCCCCCCCCCCCCCTCTGGATGGGGGGGGGGTCCGGGGGTCCTTCCCCGGGAAAATTTTCTGACATTGGAAGCTTAAAGTGGCTCTCTGGTGGCTTCTGACCCATCTGACATTGTTTTCCCACCCACTACATTACCATAGATTAGATCAACATTCTTATCATTTATCAATTGTAATTTAATTTCATAAAATGGTAGGCCGATTGAAAGTGTAATGAACAAATAGGTATATGGGAATTCATGTTGTGTTATTATCTAGTCATTAATGATGTGAAATTACTCCCATAACTGGGATCAGATATTCAGAAAGTAAATATGTCACAAACAACCATGAGAAAGTAGACTACATGGATACACACATCACCATGGGTATGTATCGTGTGGTATTTATCGTGTGGGTATGAATAGTGTGGGTATGCATCGTGGGTATGTATAGTGGGTATGTAGAGTGGGTAGGTATCGTGGGGGATGTATCCTGGGTATGTATAGTGGGGGTATGTATAGCGTGGTTATGCATAGTGGTGGTATGTATTGTGTGAGTATGTATAGTGTGGGTATGTATATAGTGTGGGTATGTATAGTGTGGGTATGTATAATGTGGGTATGTATAGTGTGGGTATGTATAGTGGTGGTATATATTGTGTGGGTGGGTATGTATCGTGTGGGTATGTATAGTGTGGGTATGTATAGTGTGGCTATGTATAGTGTGGGTATGTATAATGTGGGTATGCATAGTGTGGGTATGTATAGTGTTGGTACGTATAGTATGGGTATGTATCGTTTGGGTATGTATAGTTTGGGTATGTATGGTGTGGGTATGTATCGTGGGGGTGTGCATTGCCGCGATCGTCGGCGATACTTCATTAGTTTGCCAAATATTTTTTACTAACCTTTGGAAAGTATTGGGGGGGTAAATACCCGCTTGCCCCCCCCCCCCGGTTCCTACGCCCCTGATGGAGGTATGTCTGTCCTTGTGGTGGTTATAGCTCGTTATATAGTTATATTATGGCTGATGCACGCTGGAGCAAATTACTTATATGAGCATGCATGGCTACAGACGGTGAATCCGACGTGGAATCGGGTGAACTTGTTTCCTGTGAGGATGAGTTTATTTCGTCCATGACTACGAGCATGCATCTTTACGAGCATGCATCTTCTGTTATTTCGGGCATTGCAAGTTATCTCCCATATAGCCTGATTTAGGCCTATGCTAGGGTTCCAAAGTACAGCCCGAAATAATAGTGTAGGAATAAATGTCAGCACAAAATTAAAGCAACGATGCAACAGTAGCCAAATAGAATCCTGTACATTCAGGAGTGTGCTACATGTAACGATTCCATTATAATCCATCCGTCTGGAAATAAGTTACCCTTGTCCCAAACCTCTATGCTACACAAAAACATTTATCCGTACATACACGTGGAACAGCTCGATGAACTGCATGACGTCTAGAGTACGGTTTTTGTTTTGATTTCCATTGTCCAACACGTTCGGACGAGGGTACAATGTAGCTTTGGGGAATAGTTCCGCTTTACTCAGCTTTACTTGAATTATAAATAATAAAATACCTAGCCCCCAAATGGAGCCGCACAGTGTAGGCCTATTCCAAAAACAACTGCTGTGTTCCCTAATAATGAGATAATGGTAGCATCAGCGTGCGTAACGTCATGGATTATCAGCTTATTTTGTATTGGATGCGTCCATTCGCACATGCGTGAGAGGAAACATATTTGGCAGGCCTGTGTGACGTGTGTGGGTGGATGTGCGAAGTTTCAATGTGTTGAAACACAACGATGTAACCATTCCTCGAAACTGCCTTCGCATGTTTGTAGCCTACATTGTGAATATCCACCCCCCCCCTGACTGTGTTTGCAAGGGTGCATGCACATTATCAGTCTATTGAATACCAAAAACCCAGTCCAATTGCCCACACATGACTGCCTCTGGTGGTCACTCAGTGAGACAGTATCAGCTGTATTCACTCACAACTGGATCATTTTGAGTAGAATATATGTGCTCATGGTGCTCACCTCTGTTGAACAATGCAAGGAGAGCCAAACTATTTATTTTATAAAATCACTGTTCTGATGTCCCGAGGCGGGTTTTCGTGGTACATCGACCTATTCCACTGCTTCCATTTGTCAGTTACACGACATGGAAACCACTACGAGATAACTCGTACTGGCAACCTGCGAAGGTTGCGTACTACGAGATAACTCGTAGTGGCACTCAACGTGTTAAGGCAATGTTGAAATTAGAGTTATAAATTCTTTGTGTAATTTCGTGACTAAGGCCAAAGTTAGTCACAGTGACTCGATGCAATGAAAGATATGGATTAGTCAACGTCACTCCAAATGCTTTTTACTAACCCTATAATTCATATTGACCTGCTCATTTTCTCAGAATGTATATACAATTTAAGGTGCCGACTGAGTATACTTGGAGAGTGTGCATATATACATATTGGCCTTCATAGTGGTCGATATATTTTTTTAGAACTGTACGATTCTTCCTCGAACAAACAAATCGCGTAAATTAATTATTTATTTGACTAACTAAGCTAGTCGTATCAATTTAAACTAGGTCATTATTACTAACATTTATTTGACTAAGTACTAAGTTAGTCGTATAAATTTTAACTTAGTCATAATGACTAACTTAGCTGATGACTAAGAACAAGTTAGTGGCTAAGGATTTTTCTCAGTGCTAGACCTGTAGGCCTACTTAATATGACAAGCACTATCATATTTAGATTGTTTTAAAACTAACTCATGGGGGCTATCAAAATATATATAAAAATTAGGGTAATATATAAAGCGATGTAATGTGGACTATATAGCTATGGCCTATACGGGGAATATGGACATCCCATGATTTGACTCAATTTGTTTGAGATATACATTTCGCCATGCATTCAATATTCATGTAGAAATAGAGAGTTGCAACGCTTTCTACAAAGCATGTTGGACGCGGCTGTTCGTGATAGTGGATGATTCCAGGGAACATAGAACATGGCGTAGCTTAATCTTCCCAACAAATCGGAGGTAAAAACATTATACAAACACAAGCTCTGAAGAGCGTTTGACCGACTGTAAAACAAAAAACATATATAAACAACTGTACACATTAATATGGCATCAGATGTACAATAGGATTACTGAGTCACGTCGCTACCACATTGGACCAAACAAAGCCCGTTCCGCGCATTCGGTGCTATTTACAGATCAAAGTTCTGAAGTAGCATTCCATATATGGAGTTTTGAATATTCATGAATTCCATATATATATCTACTAGCCGATGAGCCCGACGTTGTCCGGGCTATTCAAAAACCAAATTTCAAGTCGATAGCTCTACCCGTTTCTGATATCTGGTCTGCGCATGTGCGAAGCTGGCGTCGCACGGGCTCGGCGACCCGATAAAATTCGTATCCGGGGCAAGATACATTCACATACCAAATTTCAAGTCGACAGCTCTACCCGTTTCCGTGATCTGGTCTGCGCATGCACGAAGCTGGCGTCGCACGGGCTCGGCGACCCGATAAAATTCGTATCCGGGGCAAGATACATTCACATACCAAATTTCAAGTCGATAGCTCTACCCGTTTCCGAGATCTGGTCTGCGCATGCGCGAAGCTGGCGTCGCATGGGCTCGGCGACCAGATAAAATTTGTATGCGGGCAAGTGACATTCACATACCAAATTTCAAGTCGATAGCTCCTCCCGTTTCCGAGATCTCGTCTGCGCATGCGCGAAGCTGGCGTCGCACGGGCTCGGCGACCCAATAAAATTCGTATCCGGGGCAAGATACATTCACATACCAATTTTCAAGTCGATAGCTCCACCCGTTTCCGAGATCTCGTCTGCGCATGCGCTGCACGGGCGTCGCACGGGCTCGCCAATACGACAACGACCACCGCCTGGTCAAACTACACACACGTACCAAGTTTCGTCCCGATCGGTGGAGAATCGTAGATTTGTATAAAGGACAGACAGACAGACAAACAGACAGACAGATTGTATCAAAATATATATGAGACTAGCCGATGAGCCCGACGTTGTCCGGGCTATTCAAAAACCAAATTTCCAAGTCGATAGCTCCACCCGTTTCCGATATCTGGTCTGCGCATGCGCGAAGCTGGCGTCGCACGGGCTCGGCGACCAGATAAAATCCGTATCCGGGCAGATCCGGGGCAAGATACATTCACATAGCAAATTTCAAGTTGATAGCTCCACCCGTTTCCGAGATCTCGTCTGCGCATGCGCGAAGCTGGCGTCGCACGGGCTCGGCGACCCGATAAAATTCGTACTCGGGGCAAGATACATTCACATACCAAATTTCAAGTCGATAGCTCCACCCGTATCCGAGATCTCGTCTGCGCATGCGCTGCACGGGCGTCGCACGGGCTCGCCGATACGACTTCGACCACCGCCTGGTCAAACTACACACACGTACCAAGTTTCGTCCCGATCGGTGGAGAATCGTAGATTTGTATTAAGGACAGACAGACAGACAGACAGACAAACAGACAGAGGTCTTCAAAAATAGATATGAGACTAGCCGATGAGCCCGACGTTGTCCGGGCTATTCAAAAACCAAATTTCCAAGTCGATAGCTCCACCCGTTTCCGATATCTGGTCTGCGCATGCGCGAAGCTGGCGTCGCACGGGCTCGGCGACCAGATAAAATTCGTATCCGGGCAGATCCGGGGCAAGATACATTCACATAGCAAATTTCAAGTCGATAGCTCCACCCGTTTCGGAGATCTCGTCTGCGCATGCGCGAAGCTGGCGTCGCACGGGCTCGGCGACCCGATAAAATTCGTATCCGGGGCAAGATACATTCACATACCAAATTTCAAGTCGATAGCTCCACCCGTTTCCGAGATCTCGTCTGCGCATGCGCGAAGCGGGCGCCGCACGGGCTCGCCAATACGACAACGTCCACCGCCTGGTCAAACTACACACACGTACCAAGTTTCGTCCCGATCGGTCGAGAATCGTAGATTTGCATAAATGACATACATACAGACAAACATACAGACATACAGACAAACAGACAGAGGTCTTCAAAATATATATGAGATTATATATTTTGGAAGATCTGTGTGTCTGTGTGTCTGTGTGTTCGCGATGAACTCGAAAACGGCCGACCCGATTTCGATGAAACTTGGTATGTGGGGGTATTTTCGGCCGGGGGGGGGGGGTGACATAGGCCTATTGATTTTCAGATCCGAGGTCAACTTTTCACGTGCCGAGGTCAAATCTGTTTTACGCTGTGTTACGGGACTTTCATTTGAGTTCGGTGCTTACAAATCGATTCGAAACAGCGCGAATAATAAAATGCCAGTCATAATAATGACACTGTGTTTCGTTGTTTCGTGTTTCCTCTTTCCAAAGATATATAATGCGTATGTATCCGTTTTAGTTATCTGCCTCAATTATCAAGAAGAAGTGGTACTATCTTCCATCGGGATAAAAACAATACGTAACTTCTATGACGTCGTTAGAGGTCATAACGTTAAATCACGTTAACGCTTAACCGGCCGATGCATTTGACTGTTTCAGACGTCTTGGCGATATCTCGGGCACCGATGGTAATTTATCTTTACGTTGAAACTTGATAATTAATGAGCGTGTGTATATGAGGCGCGTTTATATACTTGAGTGCAAATCAAATCGGGTTAAACTGGCGGATTTGTACGAACGAAATTTGATGCATAGGGTATCTCGGTATCCGCTGGGCCGATTTCCCGATATCCGCTGGGCCGATTTCCACCATTTTTGGGGTGTTGGTGTTTGACCCCACCTGACCTTGACCTTCAAAATGGTCAATTCAAGGTCAAAGCCCGGACGAAGTCGGGTCACCTTCTAGTCTCATATATATTTTGAAGACCTCTGTCTGTCTGTCTGTCTGTTTGTTTGTCTGTCTGTCATTTATACAAATCTACGATTCTCGACCGATCGGGACGAAACTTGGTACGTGTGTGTAGT
Organism: Siphonodentalium dalli; assembly: GCA_032622095.1. Taxonomy (NCBI): domain Eukaryota; kingdom Metazoa; phylum Mollusca; class Scaphopoda; order Gadilida; family Siphonodentaliidae; genus Siphonodentalium; species Siphonodentalium dalli. The sequence continues at coordinate 82,636,007 of CP136066.1, forward strand.
TTGACCAGGCGGTGGACGTTGTCGTATTGGCGAGCCCGTGCGGCGCCCGCTTCGCGCATGCGCAGACGAGATCTCGGAAACGGGTGGAGCTATCGACTTGAAATTTGCTATGTGAATGTATCTTGCCCCGGATACGAATTTTATCGGGTCGCCGAGCCCGTGCGACGCCAGCTTCGCGTATGCGCAGACGAGATCTCGGAAACGGGTGCACATGGAGCTATCGACTTGAAATTTGGTATGTGAATGTATCTTGCCCCGGATACGAATTTTATCGGGTCGCCGAGCCCGTGCGACGCCAGCTTCGCGTATGCGCAGACGAGATCTCGGAAACGGGTGCACATGGAGCTATCGACTTGAAATTTGGTATGTGAATGTATCTTGCCCCGGATACGAATTTTATCGGGTCGCCGAGCCCGTGCGACGCCAGCTTCGCGCATGCGCAGACCAGATCTCGGAAACGGGTAGAGCTATCGATTTGAAATTTTGTTTTTGAATAGCCCGGACAACGTCGGGCTCATCGGCTAGTCTCATATATATTTTGAAGACCTCTGTCTGTATGTTTGTTTGTCTGTCTGTCTGTCTGTCATTAATACAAATCTACGATTCTCGACCGATCGGGACGAAACTTGGTACGTGTGTGTAGTTTGACCAGGCGGTGAACGTTGTCGTATTGGCGAGCCCGTGCGGCGCCCACTTCGCGCATGCGCAGACGAGATATCGGAAACGGGTGGAGCTATCGACTTGAAATTTGCTATGTGAATGTATCTTGCCCCGGATACGAATTTTATCGGGTCGCCGAGCCCGTGCGACACCAGCTTCGCGCATGCGCAGACGAGATCTCGGAACGGGTGGAGCTATCGACTTGAAATTTGCTATGTGAATGTATCTTGCCCCGGATACGAATTTTATCGGGTCGCCGAGCCCGTGCAAAACGCCAGCTTCGCGCATGCGCAGACCAGATCTCGGAAACGGGTAGAGCTATCGACTTGAAATTTCGGGCTGGGTAGAGCTATCGACTTGAAATTTGGTTTTTGAATAGCCCGGACAACGTCGGGCTCATCGGCTAGTCTCATATATATTTTGAAGACCTCTGTCTGTCTGTCTGTTTGTCCTGTCTGTCATTAATACAAATCTACGATTCTCGACCGATCGGGACGAAACTTGGTACGTGTGTGTAGTTTGACCAGGCGGTGGTCGTTGTCGTATTGGCGAGCCCGTGCGACGCCCCGTGCAGCGCATGCGCAGACGAGATCTCGGAAACGGGTGGAGCTATCGACTTGAAAATCTTGCCCCGGATACGAATTTTATCGGTTGAAATTTTGTTTTTGAATAGCCGGACAACGTCGGGCTCATCGGCTAGTCTATTATATATTTTGGAAGATCTGTTTGTGTGTGTGAGGGTGTGTGTGTCTGTGTGATCGCGATGAACTCGAAAACGGCCGAACCGATTTCGATGAAACTTGGTATGTGGGGGTATTTTCGGCCGGGGGGTGACATAGGCCTATTGATTTTCAGATCCGAGGTAAACTTTTCACGTGCCGAGGTCAAATCTGTTTTTACGCTGTGTTACGGGACTTTCATTTGAGTTCGGTGCTTACAAATCGATTCGAAACAGCGCGAATAATAAAATGCCAGTCATAATAATGACACTGTGAGAATCTTTCGTGTTTCCTCTTTCCAACGATATATAATGCGTATGTATCCGTTTTAGTTATCTGCCTCAATTATCAAGAAGAAGTGGTACTATCTTCCATCAGGATAAAAACAATGCGTAACTTCTATGACGTCGTTAGAGATCATAACGTTAGATCACGTTAACGCTTAACCGGCCGATGCATTTGACTGTTTCAGACGTCTTGACGATATCTCGGGCACCGATGGTAATTTATCTTTACGTTGAAACTTGATAATTAATGAGCGTGTGTATATGAGGCGCGTTTATATACTTGAGTGCAAATCAAATCGGGTTAAACTGGCGGATTTTTTACGGACGAAATTTGATGCATAGGGTATCTCGGTATCCGCTGGGCCGATTTCCCGGTATTCGCTGGGCCGATTTCCACCATTTTTGGGGTGTTGGTGTTTGACCCCACCTGACCTTGACCTTCAAAATGGTCAATTTAAGGTCAAAAGCCCGGACGAAGTCGGGTCACCTTCTAGTATATATATATATATATATATTTATTTTTTTTTGGAAGATCTGTCTGTCTGTGTGTGTGTCTGTGTGTGTGTCTGTAATCGATGGACTCGAAAACGGCCGATCCGATTTCGATGAAACTTGGTATGTGGGGGTATTTTCGGCCGGGGAGTGACATAGGCCTATTAATTTGCATGTGCGACGTGACCTTGAAATCGGGTCATTTCAAGGTCAAACGCCCGAATATCACGGGATTTCGATGAAACTTGGTATGTGGGGGTATTTTCAGCCGGGCAGTGGCATAGCCTATTAATTTGCCCGTGCGACGTGACCTTGACCTTGAAATCGGGTCATTTCAAGGTCAAACGCCCGAATATCACGGGATTTCGATGAAACTTGGTATGTGGGGGTACTTTCGTATGGAGAGTCTCATAAGCCTATTCAATTCAAGGTCAATTCGCGAATTTTGATGGGATTTCCACGAAATTTGATGCATATGGTTACTTCTGTCCACTGAGTATTTTTGACGGGTCAAATCGTGACCCCGACCTGACATTGACCTTCAAAATTATCAATTCAAGGTCAAATCGGGTAAAACAGGATGGATTTCGATGGGTACTTTTGTCGGGTACTTTTGTCCGGTCAGTGTTTTTGGTCACCTTCTAGTATATATATATATAACTAGAAGGTGACCCGACTTCGTCCGGGCTTTGACCTTGAATTGTCTATTTTGAAGGCCAAGGTCAAGTGGGGTCACGATTTGACCCGTCCAAAACACAGTGCCCGAACAAAAGTACCCGACCAAAGTACCCGTCGAAATCCATCCGGTTTTACCCGATTTGACCTTGAATTGACCATTGAAAGTCCCGTAACCACAGCGTAAAAACAGATTTGACCTCGGCACGTGAAAAGTTGACCTCGGATCTGAAAATAAAATAGGCCTATGTTACTCCTGGCCCGAAAATACCCCCACATACCAAGTTTCATCGAAATCGGGTCGGCCGTTTTCAAGTTCATTAATTACACACAAACAAACAGATCTTCCAAAATATATAATAGAATTCATGAATATTCAAATGCTCCATATATGGAATGCTACTCCAGGATTTGACATGTAGCACTTAAACCGCAGAATGGGGCTGGATGGATCCAATGTGGTACATATAGCGATTCAGTTATAAATCTCGCTTATTAAGTTTCTGCCCGAGTAACGCGTTTCAGCCCACCGTGTTCGTTTCGTACTGATTTCCGGGTCAGAATTTTAGAAAACATGCACGCTAAGATTGTTTTCTATTTATTTATGAATACAATAATTTAATGATACCGTGCTAAACTCAAGAATTTTTTTCGTCTAAATTCATAAAACGCTATTTCTTGTTTTAATTTTTATGATTTAGAAAATATAGTTGGGATTTGCGCGTCCATTTTTTGCGCAGGTAGCAACCACAACAAACAACATGGCGGCCACCGATGAGTCGAAAGAAAACGCAGTCCTACTTTATACTTAAATTTGTGTTCTTGCAGTTCTTTATACTAGTCTATTGATAAAATAATCTAGCATATTGTACATCTGATGTCACGCCCTTGTAAAATTAAATCATAAATTCATATTTATTATAAATCATGGTGAAAAATCGGAAATGTTGACATTTTTGGAGTCTCGTCTCTCGATCGAAATATCATATGATGATATGGTTGTGGTAAAGTTAAAAATTAATAATAAATAAATATTATCACAACAGTGTGTTGATCCATGTCTAGTATCACGTCGAGTTGAGGTGGGCAGATTGCTGGATCAAACGAGCTGCCACAGCGGCACCTCGAAACAGTGCGCAGAACTATACGGAAGTGCGCGGTACAAATGAAACAGTTATTATGCACAGGGGCAGGTGGGGGTTGATTTAATTTTAACGTTTTAACTTGTATTTGAGAGATAGAGTGGAGTGGTAGAATCTACCGCGCAGTGTTTCGAGAAAAGCTTACTGCGCAATATCTTCCGCGCATTGTTTCACGAAAAGCATACTCGTGGTTTCGGATAAGGGACTACACTGACTTAGCCTACATGTCTTATTAGTAATAGGCCTAGTATAGCGGTAGACTGATTAGAGGTGACAGCAAATTACTAGAGTTTAATATTTCCCGGTTTATTTTGGAAAACGGAACCGGGACATTTTTCATCCCTGGATCCGGGAACCGGGAAAATTCCCGGTTTATTTGTTGACATCATATTATGATAATAACTTACTGCCGAATGTCAAAATATATACACAACATGGTTTTAATGCAACATCTCTTTAATTACTTTTAAAACTTACAGTTGAACAACAAAGTAACACACGAATCTTGCCGCATTCTTGCGCCATTTAAACAAAAATAAACACATGATTGATTTTCACAGTTCATAGTCAAATCGTACTGTAGTTTAGCGTACCGTACCGTTAATGTCATCAATTTAGCAGCATCAACGAAGACTCGATCACCCTTAAGTGAAAGTTCGTTAAGCAACCGTCTGTTTTACGTAGAAGTTTTGCGATAGAACTTCCGTAAAAACAGAAGGTTGCTTAAAGAACTGTCACTTAATAGTGACCGAATCTTCTTTGAAAATTTGCCAGCACTTGAGAAGCTACTCTCGGACTCCACAGATGTCGGTTTCCCTGTTTTCAGGGCTTCATATAGGAAAGTTTTCCGTCCGCACGTTGTTCGTTTCGTACAATTTAAACTCTGCAGCGAAGTTGTGTGTGGTTCGCTGCACGTTTCCACCTGTGCGAGATTTGTGCAATGATGAAGCGTCAAATTCGTCATCTTAAGCGACCTTCACACAGCTTCGCAAACTCGCAACGTTCGGTCAACTTCGGTGCAACCGTGCAAGGTCATTTGAAATATACAACACTGTCTAGACTCTAGATCAAAGAAGTCCCCGACAAACGGAAAAGCCACGTCAGTAATGCCATCATATCGCAGAATCGCATTGATGTGTTTGACCTCAAACGGCGAGTGAGACAATGTTGTCAATTTCACTGTGTCTGTTTATATTAGTAACACACTAACACTATCATTGCCGGCCATTCCAGGGTGCCCCAAAAACGTTATAATTACGTGCAGACTGCAGTTAACACTAGATATGACGGTAACGAATCTAACGATAAAACGATATACATGATTGTGCTTAAAACGTACATATACACAATATTAAATACACTATGTTCCGACTCAAATCGCATCACAATGGACGTTTTACATTTCCCGGTTCCCGGTTTTGAAAATCCGGATTTCGGGACTTGTCAATTGGAAATCGGGAACCGGGAATTCCCGGTCCCGAATTAAACTCTACAGCTTACTGCATGTCACTGTAGAAAATGTGTGAAGTTAAAATGTTGAAACAACACAACCATCAATGGCATCATGTAGTGATTATTGAGTGATTAAATCTGCAGGGTATAACCCAAGTATGAAGTCGACTCTGACAATTTCATACCCAAATGACCCTATACATCAAGTGTTCATATATAGCCTAGAAAAATTGTGTTCCAAATGCAGAATCAAATTAAATCCACTGAAAACGCAACTAAAGGTACTCAATCCGATCAGAGTGTCCCCATCTCAACATATTCCAACAACAACAACAACATTTTGTTGAGAGAGAGATAAGAGGTGCCATATATGCAATTTATAATTTATCACGTAACTGTGGCTATTAATCCGACATCGCGCATTAAGTTTTCTGGTAACAACTGCGCAGTAAGCTTTTCTCGAAACAATGCGCGGAAGATATATAGCGCAGTAAACTTTTCTCGAAACAGTGCGCAGTAGATTCTACCACTCACTTTCTCTAATAAAACGTTAAAATGATCTTGCAAATTCGTAACAGAAGACCTTCTACTACTATATTTCATTAATATACATGTTTTAAATCAACTCCCCGTGCATAATAACTGTTTTGTTTGTACCGCGCAGTTCCGCGCACTTCTGCGCAGTTCCGCGCACTGTTTCGAGGTACCCGCCACAGGCAGAGAGTTTGATCTGCCCACCTCAGGCTCAATGAGACGTGATGCGACGTCACGGGTCAACTCACTGGGCTCTGCTGTGAGTGTGATAAAAGGTTTATTATATGACGCCCAGTTTACAATAATAACCATTTAATCTGATTTAATTACCAATTGTTTTCACTTTAGAAGTTTAATTTTATCATTTTCATTTTCAACGGATAAAATAGTCCATCGTCGTTAATCGGCAAATTTATGCATGTAAAACCAACACTTACATAATATGTGGCGATTTTAACTGCCCAGACATCATCTGGGAGAATCTGACCCTGACAGTACAAAATGGTGCACCAGACAGGGAAGTTCATCAGAAATTGTTAGATGTATCGGTATGAGGGTCATTTTCCCCCAAACTGGTCAATTTTAATGTACATGTAAAGTGTCACAACTCTTGAATACATGTATCAATTTAATTGTCCCCCGAAAAATTTATTTTTGGAGGACTATAGAAACGGGGTCCGTCCGTCCGTTCGTCCGTCACACTTTTGAGTACCTTCATGGTGTAATCATCTCCTCCTACAGATTTCATCCCAGAGATTTGAAACTTCAGAATATTGTTGCCCATATATTGAAGATGTGCAACATGTATGTAGATGACGGAAAAATTACTTTTTAACGGAGTTATTAACCCTTTTCGACTTAGAAAATTTCAACATTTTTTATTATTTTCTGTATGAGGGTACCTTCATGGTGTAATCAACTCCTCCTACAGTTTTCATCCTAGATATTTGAAACTTCAGAGTATTGTTACCCACATATTGAAGATGTGCAACATGTATATAGATGACGGATTTTTTTTTTTTTTACGGAGGTATTAACCCTTTTCAACTTAGAAAATTCAACATTTTTTTTAAATTTCTTCAACAAAGCGGCATCGACTTGCCACTTTTTCGGGGGACACTGTGGTCTGCTGACCTTTTATTTTTGATTGCATCCATGTCCATATATCCATGCCCATAGCTTCCTATTTTAGGAAGCTATGGGTTTGTAGAACATGAGAGGATACTCATTAGGCCAAAGAAAAAAGATAGTAGATGTTTCCGCACATCGACCGACCCTAAAAACTAGAATGCACTCAGAGAGATGCCAACGTGTGCAAAAATGTAATAAAAAATAATTAAAAAAATAATTTCACTGTATTTTACTTAATTTATTTAATTTAATTTAATTTAATGTTAGCAAAATTAAAAGACAATTACAATCTTCAATAATTTTATTTAGGGGATAACAGTGTGGTGTTTTGTGATTTCGGAAAGGTACATGGCGAATATACTGTGGCAAATTTAGTTAATGGGCGACGGCGGAGCCGGAGCCCATTAACGGGTATTTGCCACAGTATATTCGCCATGTACCTTTCCGAAATCACAAAACACCACACTGTTATCCCCATTCTAATGCTCTTCGAACTTAAAAATGTTATTTAGACAAACAAATGGCTCGTAATTATCAACGAAATGTGCGACTTTTTTTTTTAAATTTAATGCGCTAGATAAAATATAGTCCCCCAATTACCATCGCTCTTATCGTTAAAAATACTGATAAACATGAAAAATTGCCACCTCAAATAGAAATAAATATGCACAACAATTAGTTTCTGCATGTACCTGATGTCATTTTCAGATGTTTACCACTTACAAATTGCGGTTTTGATTTTACCGCGATCTTGAAGTTGAATTGAAACAATGGGAAATTGTTTACTCAATGCGATGTATTTCACGCGGTTTCATGTCAAGAAATTTGGTCAAATGATATCGAGACACTGACATTGGTGGGGTATAACGTTGTGGTGTTTTGTATACATGTATACAGGGCGAATGTACTGACTGTCAATTTTCGACAAAAGCCACATCGCTGGTTTGTTTATATAGCAACGAGCTAGTAACAGAAGTCAGTGCCAAGGGCGTCAACTCTATAATCTACACCGTAACGTCACCGGCATGTACTGTGTAAGGGTGATGTCATGGTGTGAAATCGGTAGGGTGATACCAACGTACGTACCTACGAATCTGACTGATCGCCATACTGTTGCGTGAGCGCACGTAATAACAGCCGACCCTAAACTTTTTATTGAAGCCAAAATTTTCTTAAATTTAGTTTTTTGTTTTTTTGCTGTTTTTACCACCAATGCTCATAAATTTGATGATCATTAGTGTGCAAAACACATGGTTTCTAACGTATGCCTGAAAAGTAACCATGAAGTGACAGCTGTCACAAAAGTTAAAACCACAGGTGTGTGATGGGTTGTGGATTGATGGGCATGAGTTTTTGCAATTTTTATTTCCTGAAAGTGGATCTAAGGCCTGTTTTATGCCTTGTTTGTGACTTATGGAACATATGAACACTATCAACAGACATAAAAAAAAAAAATCCTTATCTACTTACCCTAATTTGTTGGCTCCATTAGCGGAATTTTGCTGCGGAAACATACAATCTTCTTTTTTTTGGCCTTACCTACAGTTTCTGTACAAAAAGGGTTCGGAAAAACTTCTTATTTGAGGAATGAAACAAGTGTGCGTCTTTTTGGTGATGATCTGTTGATACATTTATCAATGGTTATTTTGCTCAATCGCTGTATTAAAATGATCAAGTTCATTTTATGATACATGTAGCATCATGGCATAATTGCTGTTATAGGAATGCACTGTATAATTTTGTCACTCTTCACCAAGGTTGTAGCATCAGTTGCTTCACCGAAATTACACCAGTGATCTCTCCAAAACAATAATTTCTCAGAACGTTATGTGCAGGCTGCAGCGGACCATTGATTAGTGAATAAATAATGTTAAAATGGCCAAAGAAACATGGCAAATGAAAAATCTTGTATTTTGTTTATACCAAAAACACACAAAATCAGAAAAATGTCATTTCGTGTGACATTGGTAATACCAGTATCGTCACTGAAATGACCATCACCCGAGGTTATAATTCTATTGTATTTTATTTTTCTGGCAATCAAGATGAATGATTTTATTTTTCTGGCATTCAAGGGATGATATGGGGGATTTTATAATAAATAGACTAAGAACATTACGTACCGGTATATCTGACAACCTCAAATCTGTGTCTCCAAAATGTAACCAATAGAAAGTACATATTATTTTGATGAACATTGTTCTTGTTTCCTCTTATTCAGGGCTATACGCTGATATAGTCACAGACGTTATCTCCCCGAAGAACCATGATGTCAATAAGCGAGATTACTGAGTCGCGGCCATATTGGATTCATCCAGCTCCGTTCCGTAGTTTCAGAGATTCACCCAGCCCTGGTTCCATGGTTTTTGTGCTACAGGTCAAAGTTCTGGAGTGGCATTTCCATATATGGAGCTTTTTGTTATTCATGACTTCCATATATGGAAGCACTAATACCCAGGAACCGGACCTGGTGGATCCAATATGGCAGCGAGTTAGCGAATGGTGTATCAAATGTACATGCAGTAACAAAACACCATGGCGAGCTGTCATAGCAAGATATGGCATTTTTCTTTTCCGTCACCGAAATGACAATGCAATAATGAAAATTCATGACAAATCAATTATTCGAAGATCATTGTGGACAAATTAATAGTGTACATGTACAAATTCATATATTATATACATTTGGAAAAAAATATAAATTTAAGAGTCGGGGATTTTTTTACAGACCCCAAATAGCAAATACATTCTTTTTTTTAGACCTTAGATGACTCATTATCCTATATATGGAAGTGGTTATCTTGAGCAGTTATCTTCAGTTTATTTATATTTCCACCCCCAGATTCCCTGCTTGCTGATATACAGAAGAGAATAACAGATGCTTTTGACATATTTGACCATGAAAGCAACAAGACCGTTGACGTGCGGTGAGTCATATGTTATCCACCGCATAGCCTTCTTAATGCATTTGATGGTAGTAGTATCTTTTCAAAGGAGTATTTTAAATAATTTTCAGTGATTTAATGTAAAGAAGCAGTTTGAGTTTCTGACAGCCCTCAAAATATGGTGCCAGACATATGCAGAATGAGGTCCCCAGAGGGTGAATTTAGTGAATGTACTTGCCAGTAATTTCCTTATTTGGTGTATGACGTAATTATGTATGCTATTTAGAACATTTACTACATACACTATCATAGTCAAAATCCTTATTTGGCATGTGTATGTTTGGAGAACCCATGAACTGGATTAATAACAGTTAATTTGCAAAAACAATTATATTAATAGGGCCACATTTTATGTCTGATCACCCCAATCACGAAGTAACGTACATTAGCTGGATTTTGAACTGACAATGGGTAGTATGGGTTAATTAAAATGAGACTTGATGTGCTTTGATTGAGACTGCTGTGCATGCTGCCATGAATAAAATTATGATCTTCTTCAGACTTTGGCTGGATTTTAGTGTTTGTTTATGTACAAACTTTCTGTAACAGGATTTATGATTGGTATCAGAACAAAGTCTGTCTACATTTTAATATTCTTACTGTTTAAAGGGGTACTGTACGCCATTTTCATTAAATTTCCGGTGACAACAACGATCTAATATCGATAATATATAGAAACATAAGTAATTTGAGTCGAAGATGTATTCTGTAAACGCTCAGGTTAATAGGCTATCTTAAAATTTAATAATTTTAAAGTTAATAATTTGATATAAATTGAATTTATGACTGGAGCCATAAAATGGCGTCAATTAAATTACGAATTACCGTAATCAAAAACAGTAATTGAGGGATATTGGATTGTTAAACCGATCGCACACACGATCGCTTAAAATATTATGATGATACGGGGAGAACACTCAAGCCACTCACTGACTAGCGACGATACAATAACTTAAATGATAATATGGGACTAGTATGCATATAATATAACTTTTATTTGATTCATTTGGTTGAAAACTTTACAAAAATTACTCGACAATGACAATTTGTATTTTTGCATTCCGGTAAATTTGTCATCCGTAACATGACTTCGTACTCAACGGACTTTCAAATAATGGAAAAATTGTTACCTTATTCTCCGACTCGGAGACTATAGAAACCAACAACAACATTTGGCGTACAGTACCCCTTTAAGGCAATATGATTATTTTAACAGCAATAACCACCACAAACGCCATCCGTATCTTTAAGCCTGTCGGTGGTTGCAGCTTGTCTTCACCATCGACTTTTGTTTAGTTCAAGTGGGACCGATATCTATAAACGTGTAGATTTGGCACCATAAAATCACATGATTTTTCCTGCCAAACTTGTGCATCTCCATGGCAATACCATTGTAACACAGGTAAGTATGATGTTGCAAGATACATGTACATGTGGTTAAACCTGGCTATTAACATGCCGAAAGCAATGTCATTTGCAGAATGAGCTCCCCATAATGGGCTAGCATCACCAAATTCACCCTTTGGGAACCTCATTCTGCTTAGGCCTCAACTGCTGTGGGAGACCCAGGATAAGGTCGAAGTTTCCCAGATGAAGTTGGTTACCGGTATGCGTTTTATCTTCTCCAAATTAGGGGATATAGAAACAGAACAGCAATAACTAAAACAATGTTATTTTGAGACTATAGATACTTCCCAGAAGATGAGGCCTAAGCAGAATGAGGTCCCCAGATGGTGAATTTGGTGATGCTAGCCCACTATGCGGGACAGTGTCACTAAATTCATCCTCTGGGGACCGCATTCTGAAAATGACTGACACACTTTTTCAAGGGTTGGCCGAAAGAGCTATTTTTACTATAAGTCAATTCATAATATACATGTATATGTTTACCTTGTAATGTACTGTCTCACGATTTTCGTGGCTGGTTAGCTAGCTAAGCCGGCTCAGTCACAACGTTCGTGGCTGACGAAATATGGTGGCTCAGCCGGCTGAGATGTTAGCATTCAGCATATTTTCGTTTCCAAAATGTTCCTAATCCCCTGTTACCGGTTATAGACGCCGTTTTTTTTAGCGTTTGTGGTGAACCCGTAGAATTCCAGACCATACATAATCTTTTGATGTTGGGCTTTTCCATTATGGCGAAAATTCACGAAGGACTGGCATGGATATACTATGTAGTTTCCCATCTAATCGGTATAAGAAGTTACATTGGGACTTCTGTCGACTTCAGACTGCTATCATCACTGCCATCTTTCGATATATGCATGCATCATTGAATGATGAACCCGATAGTAATGATATATAATATTTCAAACTATTTTCTATTCTTATGTGTATATATTGACAAATGCCAGTGATGTCTGAGACTGGGTGTTGTCGATATAAACAATTTATATTTTAACCCTTTCAATACCGAATGGATGCGCCCATTCAGCTATATGAAAGCATGCATTGGGATAGTCTATTCCACATTAAGGGGCCAGGTGTACTGATAATATAACAACCATGCCGTGTCCATGCGAGTATGCCAATATTAGGCAATGCGGTTTAGTTCTTTGCGATTCACAGTACAGTTGTGCTTGACATATAAGCCCATGCACACGGCTCAGCCATTTTACAATTCCGGCGGCGGAGATTTTTAAATGTGGCTGGCGTTAGAAATAATATGGCTGGCGGCGGCTTGTGGCCAATATGGCTGGCGGCGGCAGCGTGCGATGGCGGCTTCGGGCTCTACTGCGCCGGTGCAACATTAAAAAACCCTGTGCCAATGCATTCTCTTATATATGAGAGTCGTTATAAGAGATGCATTGGCCTAACAAGTTTTTATCAATTTTTCTTACATTCTTTAACAATATTTATCCTTTTTTATCCTTTTCATTTTTTCTTACATTCTTAAATATTTTTCTTATATTCTATAACAATTTTTATCATTTTTTCTTATATTCTTTAACAATTTTAACATTTTTTATCATTTTTTCTTTCTTTAACAATTTTTTTTCGTTTGTTTTAATTTTTTCTTACATTCTTTGTCAATTTTTATCATGTATTCTTACATTCTTTAACAATTTCTATTATTTTTTTTATTATTATCTCTTACATTCTTTAACAATAATTTTTTTTCATTTTTTCTTACATCCTTTAACAATTATAAAAAATAATATAAAATTTGTAAGGCCAATGCATTCTGTTTTATATGCGAGGTGACCTATGGTCAACTCACTTATATAAGAGTATGAATTAGCACAGGGTTTTCACAATATTTCAGGAAGCTCCCATTATGAAATGATGTTAACCCTGTCTTTACTAAATACTCATTGACAAGATAATAGTGTTGAGATTAATAAGTTCAACAACCATTTGTTTAACTTATTATCTAAACATTTCCCTACCACATGTCTTATTGTTTCTGTCTGTCGTCTGCTCATTTTCCTGTACACCCCTCTAATGTATACATTAAAAACATAATGAGAGAATCCATTCAGTACATAAAGAGATAAACCAAATAAACTGTTTCAAAATTTACTGTTATACATGTATAATAGAGTACAAATCAGTACAGTATAGTAAATTTAATACCTGATACCTTTATTTTTAGAGTTTCACTCAATGAGATTTATACCGGTAAGTAGTTTTTATAGTCATTGATTCAATAGGATTGAGACCATCATCTTTATCATTTTAAAATGATTCATTTCCAGGGAAGTAGGAACAATAATAAGGTCTCTAAACTGCTGTCCAAGTGAAGGAGAACTCCATGATATGTTATCTGAGGTAAGTTTTCAGTTGGTCAAGTCCCAATTGTAAATTATATTAGATATAAATACATACATTTATTCAACACCCATTGGCATGAGACACATGTATTCAACTGAATAACAACCATTGAATACAAAGTGTTGTATATCTCAAGTGGAATACAAGCCAGAACTAATTCGTTGTTTCCAAAGAGCGATGACATACATAACATCAACGATCTGCTTCAATGATGCAAAGATAATTATAGTTTTTTTAACTGACTTAAATCATAATGAAGGTAGTTATATAGCAGGGCTTAAATCAGAATCTATTGTCGCGAGTGATTCCCGCAAAGTGAAACATGAGAATCAAGTTTGATTCTCGCATTATTGCATATATACATGTATCTCTGCTTTGTTATATAAGACCTCATATCATAGCTATTAGACCAGGTTGCTTTTTTTTCAATTGGCCAACAGTAAATCTTTCAAAATAAGATATTACTGTTCGGGAAATTGACTCACTGCATTAAATTTTCAAAACTTTCCCAGGTGATGCCGTTCAAACCATCTCTAACATGGAACGAGTGATACATCATACCCCCTCGCAACCAACTTGTTGCATAATCAGGATTTTATATTGATTCTCCTACCCTAAAAATTGTGAATCAGCTCTGATTCTCACAAAAATGGATACATCTTAAGGCCTGTATAGCATCAATGGTAGTCACAGTCATGGATTAAACTTATTCGACACAAATGTGTGGATAAATACAGAACACAACTTGCATTATAATCTAGGATCTTTTATCAAACTAATTGCAGATTAATATTCATTATGACCTGACCTCGATTCTAACACTGAGCGGTGATTGGCTGTTTCTACTATGTCAGTCATGGAAAGGTCAGGTCACAATGAATATTAAAATTAGGAACTGTGTGACTTGACAATTTTTTTTTTTAAAGTTGGAATTATCGACAGATTTCTCCTCTATTAGAATTGTTTACTGACAATGTGTTGATTTGTATGAGTAAATAAATTATTAGCCGACAAGAAATCACTAAGTTCCAGATATTTAGTTGATCGTTTGACCGATTTTTAATGATAGTAAACTGTATGGGTGGTGAATTAGAGACACATGTCGGCCATTACTTCTGAGTCGGATCAATCCTAAAAAATACGCTCTCCGGAGACAATATTCGGTGGTTAAAATTTTATCAAATGCAACGTGTATGAATGTTTCTGGTGGGAGTTTATGGTATTTATTGTAAGATGAATTCTTTGCCGATCCATCCGTGTATATATCGTTATCATTACTGGGGTCAATGGGCTAAATTTGTGCGACTCCCGAGCGATGGTGAAACGTTGAATTTCTACAGTGCCCCTTGTCTATATAATATCCCATTAACGCGAAGAAGACGTGTATATAGAGGCGGCGTATATGGGCAGTGCAAAAGGGGGGCGGATAGCGGAGCGCGTTACAGGCCCCTGTGGTTTACAAGGAGGTTGTGGGTTTGATCCCAGTTTTTGAGTTTTATGGGCAAAACTCAGAACGGTTTTTCAAACTTGATCAGAGTTTGGGGTAACTGAATGTGCCATTCCAATCGTAATATGACTATTTCGATAAGAAATGATAACTTGTTTGAGCTCATACAAAGCAGTGAACTCATCATGTGACTTTTCTTGCAAATGTAGCCTACCCAAATGCAGAAAGTTTGTTTCATGTACTCTAGAATACACTATGAACATTTATTTTGTCAACAGATAGAAGAAGAGGAACCCACAGGATATATCAGATTTGAGAAATTTCTTGAGATGATGACTAAAGTTTTGATGGAGCGAAGGTATTGTACCCATAATTGTAGTATCATTTGTCCTAGACATACCTTATCTATATTAATTCAATGAAAAAAACTTTCAGTTATAGTTATGAAAATGCATGTTCCAAAGTAGTAATTATTTCTAGATGTTTATACCGGTATTGGCATAATGTATTTCATTGTAGCTTAATATAATAAACACTGAAGATAAAAAGATATGTTTAATCCCTATAAACTTGAGGGTTATAATATATATGATGCAAAATACAATTGTCCATTGAATGAGTGTAGTTCTCATACTGTTATCCGTGTAGGGTCTTGTGTGGGCCAGTATGAGTACCACATAATGTGAAATTCTTTGCTAACGTTTTTTATCTCTCAAATTTCAATTTGATGTGAGGGAGAAATCTGGAGTGACTAAATTGACTTTCACGAATAGCCATCTTATTTGTTGTGCCTGTCAACAGGGCTGGGAACATAAATGTATGTCATAATTGCTTGAAAATGGTGGCAATATGTTTCACATCGAGGCGAGTATTCATTATTTCCTTCACCTCTACAAAAGACTATATAAATAAAGCAATCAAAAAATATAGCAAATGAGCTATGTATCTGTTTTTGCTAGCTCACTATGAATCCGCTCCCCATATAAATGTGACTGTTGGGAAGATTCAAGTGACTTGGGTCAACATTTTTCGAGGTTGAGAACGCCAAAATCTTAAAAACAAATCTGTTCTATATCTGGTTTTTGCAGTGTCTGAGACGAGATGTTGGGATAGCACATTAGTCTATTAGTTTGCTAATATCTTTGGAAAATATGCAAACAGGAGCTACACTGGGGCATGGCTAAATTATGTTGAAAAAGAGCCATAATATATTTAAACTTGGCCTGTATTTTTGGCTGAGAAACACACATACATGTACCAACTTTGGTTCTGGTCAAATAATTCAAACTGGGGCTATCTGTCAGAAACCAAAATGTAATGAGAGTTCTAAGATGAAAAAGGGCTGTCACTCATGTTAAAATAATTGGACGGAACCCATATTCCAACTTTGCCTCTATTTTTAGACAGACAGACTGACCGACTGAATGCATAAGTTGACCGTTTTTCAACAGGCGTATAAAAGTGAGTGTTGAAATTGCCAGGTGTGATATTTTGCTGCAATTTTGAGCACATTATGATGTATATAAGTTTCCCGCCCTGATCAACTGGTAAAGATTGCAGCATAAAGAGATCAGATCTCGATCTTGATATGGGTGTGGAACAGACCTGTTTACTTTCAAAATTGGAAATAGGGAGATTTGTCCTCAGAAATAGGGAGATTTAGTGAAAAATAGGGAGATTTTTTTCAATGTCAGTATCATGGAAAAAACTTCATATTTTTCATTTCAATGTCATATATCAGTCCTTCCCAGGAGACGGGAGTGATTGCTCTCGCACCCGTATGCACTCGTAATTTTCAATTCACTGGTGCTAAAATTCGCACTCGTCCTTCTTCACAACATACTAATGGAGACTGTAATTGTTGGTTCAATATTGAACTATTTTAAGGTTTATTTAGATGCTTTACCATCTCAGTGCAACTATGGCATATTAAAGTGTAACTAGACATAGGTCTATTCCACAATGCCTTTTTGTTTGAGCAAAAACCCAACTTACATGTACAATTATGGTATCGTATGGGTGCCATATTACACCCGTCTTCTGCATTACGGGAGCAAATAAATGCTCTCGGTGTGTTTTCCTCATGGGAAGGACTGATATATAGACTGTTTGTTGCATATTTGGTTTGCATCTGCCACAATTAACAGCCTTGACATCGACTGCCGAGTGTCTGTAAAATCACTGAATCATTGGGAATAAAATTACGATTTTCCGGTTATGGATCACGTTTTATTTCGAAAAAGACTATACAACGATTAAAACTTTATTTGCACACTGTAAAATGGTGCTCTCGGATAATTTTATCGCCAAATATATTCAGTAACTTCAGGTAACATTGGTGAATTTAAAGAGAGAATTGTTTGAGGTCCGTTCGATTCGCGTTCTGTTATTGCGTATACAAAACACGGAATACCACAAAGATGGAAATGGAACTAAAACAAACAAAAAGTTTAAATCGGCAATATAATAATAATTTGAGTCGGCGGTTTTAAAGCAGTCGGTCGGGACGAGCAGAAACCAACACTTTATTAAGTGTGGCCAAAAAGGAAGGCTTCTTGTTTGATATATTATAATCATTGTCTGGACATTGAAGACCGCATTTACTTACTCAACGCTGTTAAACAAAAGAGAGTCGACCTTGTGTCAACATTTTGTCACTGTTTGACTCGCAGGCGATATATTCATAATTGATTTGTAACACTATAGCATGCATGGCTTATCGCTTGCTACAGCCGTAGGCTAATTTTTGGTTTTATCTTTTGAATCGGGAGATTTCGTTTCCCGATCGGGAGCACAGGAGAAATGACACAAAATCGGGAGACTCCCGCCGAAATCGGGAAAGTAAACAGGTCTGGTGTGGAATGGCCACAGCAAGAAATGATTTTAAATAAGAACCATAAGTCCCTTACAGGAAGTGTCAGCTCTTTGTTTAGTGTTCTGTCAACTTGGGACGAAATATAATCCTTTGTTTTTTAACCCTTCCATGACTGGAGCTTCCTGAGGCTGAAATTTTGCAAAAACCCTGTGTCAATGCATTCTCTTATATATGCGAGTTTCCCATAAGGAGCCTCGCATATATAAGAGAAGGTATTGGCTTAACAATATTCCCTTGACCTTGTAAGCCAGTGCATACTCTAATTTCTCTTATATATTCGAGGCTCCCTTTGGGAGACTCACATATATAAGATAATGCACTGGCACAGGATCTTTAATGCTGTATCGCCACCTTTGTATCTTTACTGCCTCTGTCTGCAAAATTAGGCCATAATTAAGATGACTTGATATATATCGCCAACAGAATTACATCTACCATATGACTAAAATGTTTTATATCATCCCTAATATTAGGTTATGATGTCATGAGGGAATTTTGTTGAATGTAATCATTTATCTGTTCAATATCAGGTATAAACCGGCACCAGAGGACATGCTTCTCAAAGCCTTCATTGTCCTTGACTCTGAGGGCAAAGGTCATCTCGCACAAGAGGAGTTACAGAAATTCATGACTGAAGAAGGTATGGCTGTAAATGTGATGTACTAGTATAACAAGTGAGCTCAATTGTTGAACCAGATTTGCACATTGACCAGTCATGCATATATTTACTCCAGTCAATGTACTGACTCAACCTCACAATAATTGCAGCAGAATTTCTGCCACCACTATGATGTAGCGGGGTATTAATATTTAACATATAAAAACATATGAATTTTTATGACTAAAAGTTCATAAAATTTTAGCTGAAATTGCGCCGATCGGTTAGCCATGAGTTACTATTTATAATCTCTAATCAAAAACATAATATTAGAATCAGTTAAAATATTTTGTTGATCTACATGTCTTAACCCTTTACCCAACAAACCGGCCAAAACAAGCTTCAACAGCCTAAAATATCTTCGGTCTGTCTCAATAGAACCATACACATATGGATATCATTGGAACCGGCTCCTTGACCACATTGTGATAGATACAGTTATGCCCTGTGCCAATGCATTCTCTTATATATGCGAGTCGACCATAGGTCGCCTCGCATATATAAGAGAATGCATTGGCCTAAAAAAAATCTTTTTTTACCATTTTTTCTTACATTCTTTAACAATTTTATAATTTTTAATGTGTTAAGCCAATGCATTCTCTTATATATGCGAGGCGACCTATGGTCGACTCGCATATATAAGAGAATGCATTGGCACAGGGCCCTTCTGTTGGGTAAAGGGTTAACAGAAACATAAGAATGGTCTTTCCTTATTTGTTTTTTATCACAAATATTTATCTTTATCCGAGACAGTAATTTTTAAATTATTGTTGAAATTTGTTGGTTGTCAAGAAATTAACAGGGGAATTACAAGTCTTTCTGGATATGAAATATTACATGGTGTAATGTTGGTATTTGGTATTCTATAATGGTCCACATATCTGGTGAAACCTGTAAAACTGACAAGGTAGTGTGTATCTGAATCTAGATGCTTTCATATAAGATTTGAGATTCTGTGTTTATTCCAAACAGTTTATTTTGTGAATTACCTTGATATAATAATTTAAATTTTGAGGAAATAAAATTCAGTAACTCAGACATCAACATAAACTTGAAGTTGACGCAGTTTATGTCAACATGTAAATCTCACTTGTATACAGTCAATTTCAGTGTGTTAAAGATGTGAATGTGTATTTCAAATTGAAATTAATGGTAATGGGAATGCATTACTTTTCAAAGTAATGGTATTGGTGATGCATTACATTGAGTTTTCCATGTAATGGTAATGGTAATGCAAAAAATGTCAAGTAATGGTAATGGTAATGGTAATGCAAAAAATGTCAAGTAATGGTAATGGTAATGCATTACTTTGCAATGTAATGGACCCATCCCTGATTTCAATGGACATGGCTCCTTCGAACCCCAAAATAATATATACATAATTTGGTAACAGGTGTTTAAAATATCCCTACACGGAAGATTTTCAAACAAACTCATTGATATAGAGCTGAAAAAAGCATATTTTATTTCTTATATTCTTCTGTAAATTTGAGATTGTTTGTTTTTGTTTTTTATCAGTGGTCGCCTTAAAAAATTCAATGGTAGACCATGGAGGAAAATATAGAGCTGTCACTGCTCTGCGATCTTTATGGTACTACATAATTTTGATGATTAAAATGAAGAGATAGCAGCACATGTAGTTAAAATAATTTCCAGTTAAGATAACACAATATACTTTTGCACATTATTTCGCTTCTGAATTTGGAATACAAATGGCGTACCAAATTAAGTGCTTGGGCCCAAAAATCCTGTTTGAAGTGTTATTTTTTTATGTGTATTCATACCATAGTATGGTACATATAGTGTCGACATCCAGATTGACCACTTGTCGGTCATCAGTACATCTGTCCATCCATCTGTCTGTCCATCTGTTTGTCCTTCTGTCTATATGTTCTTAGACACTTTATATGCATAATGCGATAACTCAAACATTTTCTATCTCTCGTTAATACATCAATTCGTCTTTCTGTGACAATTATGGTTGTAAAAAGGTATTTTAGTTTTATATTGACCAATTTCGATATTGGGAAAAATTCAAAAGCGAATATAATTAGGTTATATTGAAGTGCAAATCACTATATGGCTTTAATAAGAGTGATTCTGTTGAATAAATATGCTTGATGGTACCGGTACGGTATTTGTATGTGTGCAATAAATATCTTCTCTTTTTTTCAGGAGAGCCTTTCACACAAGAAGAAATGGAAGAAATGTTATCAGCAGCTGTTGACCCGGACAAAGGAACCATTCTCTACAAAGACTATGCATCAGTAATGGCTGTGGAGGAAACGTGATGACTGTTTTATCATTAGTTTTTTTTTTTTTTTTAATAGTATTCAGGGAGTTTTCTGATCGATTTCATGGGTACTGGGATGATGTTGAGTGTTGATTTTGATGAGGATTCCTTGAAAACATTTCTGTGATATATATACCATTGTTAAAGATTCAATAAATTATTCATCCACATTCAAAATCGGTATTTTATACTGTACTCAGCAACTCAATTTCATTATGATATTCGTTCATTTAAAGCAGCAAACATTCTTCATGCCTCACGTTAAACCTACGGTACTCATCATTTGCTTGGTCACTTTCCAGGATTAAATACAGGTTGGTCAATACATGGAGTAATTATATACAGAGTATGTTTGCTTCACTTCGACTTATATAGTGATAGAAAATATATCCTCAGAAAGTAAAAGGGTTTCTTTTTTTCTACAGCATGACAGCATGAACCGTAAATGTACGTTTATTGCAATTTCATTCCCTGATATGGTAAAAATAAAAAGTTGGGGGGAAAACAAGTACAAAACAAGTAATAAATTTATGTCTTGTCACTTCCATACCTGGATTATACCATTGTCAGCTGCAAAACAGCCCAATGTCTGGTCATTTAAGAGATAAATACACTGCGCATCGGCGTGTATAGTATAATTTTACCACAAAGAAACTAATTGTAGGACGACGCGAGCGGAGTCCTACAATCAGTTTCTGTGGTCAAATTCTACTATACTGCTGATGCGCAGTGTGTTTATTTCTTTTGTAATTTGACTGTATGTTTTGGTCGAAATTATAGTGACATACTTCGACCTGCTATATAATAGCTCAGTTTCTAGCTCTGCGTGGTATGATTTTGCACCAAACAGTTCTCCTCTTAGAACTGTAACATCAGACATGACGTCACTATTGAACGGCGACCCCTTTTCATTGCCTTTTTGACAAAAAAATTTCAGTTAAGACTTTTTTTTTTCTATCTTAAATAAAATTCAGTATTGTACAGTAGGTAGTCATTATGTCTCTTTCTTCAGTCTATAACATGACATTAACAATGCCTGTGTGGTTTGTTTTCTGAAAGTTTGAGGCATTGGCAGCATTTCACTGATTGTACCACATTTTTTTGTGGTACAATTCAGAATATCTAGAATTGTACCACAAAACGACGGTCGTGTCTCCATGGGAATACAGGATAGTGACCAATCAGGACGAGCCTTGTATGTAGGTTTAGGCAAGGTCATATTACAATCCTATTTGAATCTAACATTATGTCTGACAATATTTTTGTAAGCATAACATACACATTTTAATATTTGTCAGGAATATGCTCACTACTTTGATTTTAATACTTATCACAGGCAATGAAGTCAGCAGGGAAGGGGCGATTACAATACTATATTATTTGATTACAATACAGATACTTTCCAATTTGAAGATTACAGATACAATTCAAATACTTTTTCCAGTTGATGTATTTGATTACAAATACAATACTTTTCCAAATGTAATCAAATACTTGTTGATTACATCAGATTACTTTGAGATCAATTAATGAAGACATATAATATTTTGACATAGCGGGTTTGATATTAAAAAGTGTACAACGTATAATCAACCTCAAAATTGAACTAACATGCATTAAAGATAAACAAATGCATTTTTTGTCACAAGCAAGATAACAGGATGTGTTATAATTTATATTTTGGTTTAATAAATAAAACATGATTCAGTACAAATGCCAAGCTGAGTTGATGTGCCTGTCATATGCAGAATGAGGTCCCCAGAGTGTGAATTTAGTGATGCTATCCCGCATAGTGGGCTAGCATCACTAAATTCACCCTCTGAGGACCTCATTCTGCTTAGGCTTCTTCTTCTCTGGAAAGTTTCTTTATTATCAAATTTCTATAGAAACATCTTCACATAGATTGTATTTCTTTTTTAGTTTTGTTTCTCTATATCCCAAGTTGGCAGATGACACATTGCATAATTGAGGTTCCCAATGGGTGTACATCACAATATTCACCATTTGGGAACTTCAATCTGAGTCTATGTCTCCCACAGCAGATGAGACCATGCAGAATGAGGTCCCCAGAGGGTGAATTTGGTGACACTAGCCCACTATGCAGGATAGCATCACTAAATTCACCCTCTGGGGACCTTATTTTGCAAAAGACAGGCACACTGAACTCAGGCTTGGCTGGATCAGCAATGCACGACCAATATACATATACAAAATTGCTGCTGTAGATATATTGTGCAACAAAAATATATGATTTCTGTACTGTAGCAACAACAAAAAAATATGAAATAATAGATTTTATTTTATTTTTTCATGCACCATCGATAGAAATGGACATTTTCTTTGCAAAGTTACCAAAGTCAAACATACTTTTTAAAATGTCAGACAGCCTCCCATCAGTATCTAACATGTGTCAGATGCCCCTAAAAATATATCCAGACTTAGTCACTTCTTTAAATCTTCTCAGACTGGCAGAGAATATTGAGTCTGATTATAAGTATTTTGTGTATTAATTGACCAGTTTTTATCCTCGGAATGTGACAAAAGTGAGGCTTGAAGATTATGTACTACTTATAATTATTCCAATTGATTGATGCAAATATAAGGAAAAATAAGAACTATCTATCTGGGAGAGATCATTTTAATAGCCTGTTCAGCATTTAGATGGTTTAAATGACCCCCCCCCCCCCCCCCCCTGTAATTTTTTTTTTAGGTGACTATTAAAATAGCTGGTGTCCGTCCGTCTAGCCATCCACCTGGAAAGTTTCCAGATGATAACTTTATTTTGGGTTATCGGATCAGAACCAAATTTGGTATGTCAGATTATCAGCTCAAAATACAGGATGTCGTTATGAGGTTTCCAGATGATAACTTTAGTTTGTGTTATCAGATCTGAACCAAAGTATGTGAGGTTATCAGCTCCAAATACAGGTCAAATTTAGTAAAAAAATAAAATTTAAATTGGATGTTTTGCAAATCATGGGCAAAACATCCAATTTTAAAATTCCCACCAACTGGCATTGTCAAGCTGTAGCTAACATATTTAAAAAAAAATTTATTTTGTTCCCGAAGGACTCCAGTTCATTTCGACATATCACCCGACTCGATCAGATGATTGTATCAAAATTCACAGACATCAGAACTGAACAATTCTGGCCAAAATTTCTGGTCGGACATTTTCTGGGCACACCGGCTGAAAACATTTACTATCAGACCAGAGCGTATAGCCAGTTTTTATCAGTGACATTCGTCAAGACTTATATTGGATCCATTTCTGGTAAATTTCAATTCATTTCAGCTCATAAAATAATCTCTTCTTGCACCCATGATGGAGATATAATAGTTAAATAGCTTTCACGAAAGTGGGAGACGTAATTGTCACTTTCTTGAGAGCTATTTTACTGCATAGTGCCATAAGATACAACTTTTATGGGTTAAAATGAATCAACTTTTACCTGAAATGTAAGTATTGATGAATGTCACCGACGAAAAATGGCTGTCCACTGAGAAAATTCCTTTAGAAATTTTGGCCGGAATTGTTTTGTTCCGATGCCTGTAACTTTTTATACAATCAACCGATCAAGTCGGGTTATGTGCCAAACTGAACCATAGCCCTTCTTGAACAAAATAGGCATTATTGTCTATATAACATAACATAAATATTGTAGCCACAGCTTGATAACAACTGTTGGTGAGAATTTGTGATAAATATAGCTACCTTGTCTTATATATAAAATGCATATCTGGGGCGGTTGGGTTTATTGTACCAAATACCTGTGAAAACATCCAGGCCTGGATATCCCCTCCACCCACCACCTACCTGGAAAAAAAATCCTCATGTACTTATTTTGTTTATATAGTCATGAAACGGCGAGAAATTAACTTCTTCCGAGAAAAAGTTGTTTGAGTCAGGGTTTGGGTGGGGGGGGGGGGGGGGGGAATGCCCAGGCCTGGATATCCCCCAATCCCCCACCCAGCAGCACCTACATGCGTATTTTGCTTTATACAGTCATGAAATGGTGCGAAATTATCTTCTTTTGAGAAAAAGTTGTTTGAGTCAGGGTTTGGAGCCATATATACACATTTACTTTGATGGCCCCAAATTAGAACCTGCGTGGAGAAAACCTAAGTCAGTTATATCTGAGTCATGTCTGGATGCAGGAGGGTCCAACATCCATAATATATGCCCAGCATCCAAAGGCATAGGCACATACACATTTTCTATGATGAGCCCTTGAAATTTGAACCCCTAATTGGAGCCTGTGTGGGGGAAAACAAGTCAGCAATACCTGAGTCATGTCCAGATGTAGGAGGGTCCAGATATGCCCCGAAACATCCATAGTATATGCCCAGAATCTAAAGGTATATACCCATATACATTTTCTATGATGGGCCCTTAAATTTGTTAACCCCAAATTGCAGCCTGTGCAGAGAAAACCTAAGTTAGCTATACCTGAGTCATGTTCAGATGCAAGAGGGTCCATATATGCCACAACATCCATATTATATGCCCAGAATAGGCCCATTTTCTATGATGGGACCCTAAAAGTTTGAGCCCCAAATTGGAGCCTGTGTGGAGAAAACCTATCTATACCCGAGTCAACTGCAGATATGCCCCAACATTCTTATTATATTCCCAGAATACAAAGGTATAGCCCCAGACAGTTTAAACCCCAAATTGGAGCCTGTGCAGTGAAAAACAAAGTCAGTTGTACAAGTGAAGTGGATATCTTGGACCCCCCCCCTAAACTTGACTCATATACAATGTTTTCTCAGAAAGGGTGAAATTCTTGCCGTTTAAGAAGAAATATCTTGGTATGATGTTTTGTCATATATAGCCGGTTGCTGGGTGAAGGCATGTTGGGTTGACTTGCAAAAAAAAAATAAGATTTTTAGTCACATAAAAAAGAAATCTAAATGGTGAGGTATCCATCAGGAGGGTGAAAATCCTGTTACACCGGTATATATATATAACTCTCCGATTCTTGTGAGTCGTGCAATTTTGAGATAGATTTTAGTACCGGTAGATGGTTGGTTTCCTACTGAGTATATAATTGGCAATACATGTACCATGTTCAACTAACTTTCAAGAACTTGACCAATTCAAATGTTAGGCCAAAACAAATGGATGTGTGTTTCTGGTTACTGCACAGTAAAAAACGAATCCAGAAGGCCGGCACATGCACCCGCCCCAAACTCAACTTTAAACGATGCACGCCCATAACTAATTATCAATTTTTGCCTTTTTCGTCGCTACAGATTTTTATTTTCACTGCATGATCATCGTCGAATCGATTCGATTGGGGCAATTTAAGGACCAGTCTAATGCGCAAAATCGGTGACAACAGCAAGCCTTGAAATAGGGTGTCTGTCATTTGCAGAATGAGGTCCCAAGAGGGTGAATTTAGTGATGCTACCCCGCATAGTGGGCTAGCATCACCAAATTCACCCTCTGGGGACCTCATTCTGCTTACACCTCAGCAGAATGAGGTTCCCAGAGGGTGAATTTGGTGATGCTAGCCCGCTATGCGGGGTAGCATAACTAAATTCACCCTCTGGGGACCTCATTCTGCTAATAACAGACACCCTATTTCAAGGCTTGGACAACAGTTAATTTACTCTCTGTAATTAAGTTTCTTCTTCATGGAAGTAAAAGTACATTTTAACAATTAATTGTTATCTAGCTGTCGTCTGTCATTGTTTCTGCGACTCTTAAAGGCCCACTTAATTTTCGAACCCCCAGATCACATATATAAAATAAATGCCATATTATGTACCATTTGAAAGAATAAGGTCATAAACATTGTAGTATCAACTTATGCGGTGTAATAAACTGTGAACGTGTTGTTTTTGTTGAGTTACCATCGTGTTTTTGTGATCTAGATTGTAGTAAAAAGTGTATTATTTTCAATGGAGGGGGAATAACTATATCTTAAGGACAGAGTTATTCCCTTCCATTGAAAATTCATCTTTAGTTTGAATTCTGTTGCATTCTGGGAGTCAAAACGGGGTTAATCATTCTATTCAGGTGTTTTCTATTTCTCTATGGGCGTCTTCTGAGACACATGTTGCAAATGGTGATCAGTATTTTAATCATATTTTATGGTATAGATTGTTATTAAAACCGTATATCAAGTCGCTATATAAATATAAAAAAATAAATAATCGGTGACTTGAAAATTAAGTGGGCCTTTAAATCATGAAATTTCGAGTTGGGCACCTTCACCTACAATGAAGTGCATTATTATAAGGAACCAGATAATAACTCAGAAATATATTCGGACCAACTATTAGTAGTATTTGATCAATTGGGGGGGGGGGGGGGGGGGGTACAACCACATCCATGTTCATGCATGGACATTATATTTATTTCGGTTCAGAACACCATATGCCACTC